>JAJQQW010000001.1:54254459-54854459 GCA_025583905.1 Ia io
TCCTTGCACATGAAGTCTTCCAACCTGGTGTTCAGATTGTCTACATTGAAGTGTGCCTTCCCATCCCTTGCCTATACCCTGTAATCCTCAGAGTCGGCCACCAGGAACCAGCTGGGTCCCTGTGAGCCCTGTGTAAGCAGGGCTGATACTTTCTGACCAGGCTTCTCTGCCTTAGAAAGAAATTCCAACTTGGATTACTGGAGGGGAGAGAAAGTTCATGGAAGGAGGGGGACCAGTGGGACAAGAAGGAACTGCATAGCTGTACCTCAACAAGGGCTCTCAGGCCTACTGAGGCACATGCTGAAAAGCATATGAGCACAGGGCAGGGTGCTGCCAAGCACAACCTGGCAGGCAGCAGGCAGGTGGGCTCAGGGCTCAGCTTCCTATAAACTCTTCTCCCCCAGCTTCCCACCGAAAGATTCACACCAGCCCAAGTCCTAATGTCCAGGTAAGCACTAGACACTGGGGCTAATTGACAGAAGCCTCTGTTTTCCCCCCCATCTTGGTATGATGCTCAGAATCCCCACCAGCTGCCCATCTGGGAGGCAGGTGGGGCTCCTCACTCTCCCTTCCTCACCCCCACATCCAATCAATCACTAAATCGCCAAGCCCTGCCCATTTCAACTCCTAAACCTCTCTCCTATCTTCGCCATTTTGTGCCTTTCACTACTACCACCCCAGTCATCAAACACCAACAACACTACTGATCCTTTACTAAATGCTTAGATATGCAAGAATCGAGGCTCAAAGCTTACTGTATTTGCCTCACTTAATCATCCCACCACCAACCCTCTGAAAGCCATACTATTATTATTGGCTCCACTTTACAGATGAGAAAACTGAAGCCCAGAGCAGTGAAGCCCCTTGCCAAAGTGTATACACCTAGTAAAGGGCAGAGCTGCGATTCCTGCTCAGTCTGTTTCCAGAACCTCCATGCAGACTTCCTCTCTCCCACCTTTCCTCCTGGCAGCTTCACCTCTCTTCACCACTGCCAGGGTGGTTTCTTCAAAGCCCATCTTTGACCATGTCTATTTGATTCCTGTCCTAGTGCCCTATTCTGGCTTCTTTAAAGCATCCACCTATCTCTCCTCACTACCATTAACCTAGTCCAGGCTGCTGGCATCTCTTGCCTCCCAGCTTCTCCATTCAACTATCAGCTGCTTGAGAGCAGGAACCAGTCTGTCTTGTTCACCAGCAAAGAGGGATTGTTCCAAGCACAGCTCTGCACATGTCACTCCAAACCCACCACTGACAAATTTGATCCACAGATTCTGCATCTAGGAATTTATCATAGAGCTATGCACACTGATTATTTATCACAGTCTTGTTTGTAATCACAAATTAACAAAAATAACCTAAATGCCCATCAGTGGGAGCTTGGGTAACTCTTGGAGAACAAAATAATGTGTGCCACGAAAAAGAATGAAGAAGAACTTTGGGGACCAACACAGAACCATCTCTAAGATGTAATAGCTGGTGAAAGAGCAAAGTGGAGAATGGAGGCTATGATACCATTTATATAAAATAAAGAATGGTAAGAAAATATGTCTTTGCTGCCTATTAACCTATTTGCCTCTTCTACCTTTAAATTTCTGGACTGTGCGAACATATTACCTATGGAAAAAAATATAAACTTCACTATTTACAATATAACAGTGTAGACCACAATTTTCATTATAGCAAACAAACAAAACAGTGTCACATCAATTGCACACCCAACTGTGTGCACGCTGTTTCCTCAGTCTGCACTGTGCTTTCCCGGCCCTCTAGCTTCTCTAATGTCCACACCTGCACTTTCCATCACAGCAGTTATAAGTGGCATGTGGGTACTGAGCACTTGCAATGTGACTGATCCAAACTTATATCTGCCGTGAGTATAGAATACATACAAGAATTGAAAGATTCAATATAAAAAAATAATGTAAAGTATCACCACAATTTTTCTGTATTGATTACACATTGATTTGATAATATTTTAGAGATATTGGGTTAAAGAACAAATAATATTAAAATTAACTTCATTGGTTTCTTTTACTTTTTTAATGGCTACTAGAAAAGTCAAAATTACATATATGGCTCACATTCGTGGCTTGCATGATATTTCTGTTGGATAGCGCTGCTCTAAGGTCTACCACTCCTGCCACTGTACTTTGCTGTGAGTATAGAATATATACGGTGGATCTCTGTGAAGCTCTCCTTGAGTCCCTTCTTGGCATGCCATTTGCTGCCATCTGCCTCACAGCACTGAGCAGGGGTGAGCGTGGTGACTGTCTCACCCATTTAACTGTATATCAGCCGTTGGAGGGAAAGGCCCTTCCTCTCTGCATCCTTCAGAGTCCTTCAGAGAGTTTAGTTCAAAATCTAACTCTGCCCTGTGAATACACTAAAACCCATTGACTTGTATATTTCAAACGGCTTATTTATATGATAGGTGAATTTTATCTTAATAAAGCTGCTATATCAGCTTGCAGGCTGTGCAGCCAGGAGCCAATGACTTCACCTTTCTGTGCTTTAACTTTCACATCTTTCAAAGGGAGGTGATGATAATAGTACCTATCTCACAGAGTTGCTAAGATAATTAAATAAGCAAATGCATGCAAAGCATTTCATGTTTTGCCCTTAATAAGTGCTCATTAAAGGCTAGCTGCAATTGTTCCTGTGCACCAAGCACTGTGCTAGTCATGTTACATACAGTACTTCATTTAGCTCTCAAACTGAGCATATAATGTATTGCCATCCTCATATGAGGGATACAGAAATTTAGTCCAGAGAGGCCCCATGTTGGTGTAAATGTCTACTGGCAGAGCTAGGATTAGATCCTTGAGTTCAAGCCCCTTTCCTCTTTCACAGGCTCCTCTACTCTCCGGACATTAGGCCACCCATGGGGCAGAAATCTCAGGCAAGCCTCCCCTGAGTGCCAGTGAAGTCTGAGGTATATCAGGCCTCCTCCAAGAGACGGTCCTTTGTGCCTGTGACCAGCCTGGCAGGGGGCCTTCAGACAGCCATTAGGAATGGAGGCTAGATCCAGGACTGAGTCAATCCCAGAGCAAGAACCATAGAAGCAGTGGCCACTGAGCCACTCTGGCTAAGAGGACATGTGTTCTTGAAGCCAACTCTCACTTTGGACAGGTGAGGAATCATGTGGGATTTCTTGAGCATCTGTGGGATCCCAGGGACTACTCTGGGTGGTTTTTGATGCCTTGTCTTGTTGAACCCTCATGGTGAGGTCGCCATTACTATCTCAATTTATAGATGAGGAGCCTGAGGTTCAGAAAGGTAATTCACCCATGGAAGATCCAGGAATCAAACCCAGGCCCCATTTACTCTCCAACTCATTCATTAATATTTCTTTCTTTGTTCATGCATCACATAATAGGTGCTGGGGATACAAATATGAATTAATTTCTGCCATGGGCAAAATGCTAAGGAAGTACTAAGTGGGGAGAAACACAATGACAGCTGGGAGGGGTATGTGTGTGAAATGTGTAGTTGGGGATGCTGGCAGGCAGTGAATGTCTCTCAGACAAAGTGTTTTGTGAAGAATAAATACAACCCAGCTGGCATGGCTCAGTGGTTGAGTGTCGACCTATGAACCAGGAGGTCAGGGTTCGATTCTAGGCAGGGCACATGCCCGGGTTGTGGGCTGGATCCCCAGTGTGGGACATGCAGGAGGCAGCCAATCAATGATCCTCTCTCATAATTGATGTTTATATATCTCTCCCCTTCTCCCTTCTTTTCTGAAATCAATAAAAATATATATATTTTTTAAAAAGAATAAATACAGCCCTAGCCGGTTTGGCTCAGTGGATAGAGCCTCTGCCTGCGGACTGGGGGGTCCCAGGTTCGATTCCGGTCGGGGGCATGTGCCTTGGTTGCGGGCACATCCCCAATGGGGAGTGTTCAGGAGGCACCTGATCCATGTTTCTCTCTCATCGATGTTTCTAACTCTCTGTCCCTCTCCCTTCCTCTCTGTAAAAATCAATAAAATATATTTAAAAAAAAAAAAAAAAAAAAAAAAAAAAAAAAAGAATAAATACAATTTCACTTGGGTCGGGGAGGAAATAGCTGGGAGACATTTTAGGGTAAGAATGGCTCATGAAGTTTGGGAAGGCCTGGCAGAATGTGGTGTTTAGTGGGTGGTGAGAGAGGGCATGTGGTGGGAAACATGGAAGACATGGGGGACAGTGTGGGAGGCGAACATGCAACCTGTGCCTAAAAGGTCTTGCATGCCAGCCCAAGGGTTCTGCACTGGATCTGGGGCCTAAGAGCTGCAGAGGATTTTTGCCATGGTCAGTTTGCTTTGCTAGAAATAACACTGTGACAGCAGGGTTGAAGACAGATCTGACAGGCTGGCCTGGAGACAGGAACCCAGACAGAAGACCTCTGGAATAAGAAAGAGATGATAGATGAACTACAGCTGTGGCCCTGGGGACAGAAGAAAGGGGACAAATCTCCCAAGACAGATAGTGATAGAGTGGACAGGAAGGATTCAATGGAAGGGGTGGGTGGGGTCAAGGACAATTCCTAAACTCTGGGTTAGACACTTGGGTAGATGAAGTTGCCAGGAGCAAATATGGGACAGGCTGGCTTACAGGTCATCCAGTTCCAGTATTTGGAACCCAGCAGTGAGCTCAGGGATGGAGAGAGAAAGAGAGAGAGGGAAAGGCAGAAAGAGAGAGACAGAGATTGAGAGAGAGAGAGAGCGCCCTCAGCTGGTGATTCTTGGTCTAATGCTGCTCTTTCTATTCTGCCCAGCCAACCTCAAATATCTTCTGCTAATATCTTGTCCCAGTGATGCAGGCAATCCTTAGCAGCAGATAAGCCCCCAATGGATTTGGGTCTGAGTACAGCCCAGCCCGGAAGCAATGAGTTTTCTGTAATGTTCATTCAAATGCACAAGACTCAGAGTGGAAAGTGGACTGGACAGAAAGCTAAGAGGTCACCTTATCTAGTCCAGGTCTGGGCAGAATTTCCCATAAACCAGGATTTCCATGAGGGTCCTCCCCCTCCCCCATCATCCTCAGTCAGGGAAAGAGCTGGAAGAACTCTAGGTAGTGCTCAGAGAAGACCAACCAGAGTGTGATTTGCATATGATTTGCATAAGACAATCTGTTCTCTGGTAATTTTCATGTGAAAATGTTATTGCTCCCTGGAGGGTCATTGCATGATTTTTCTTTCCTTTGTTCTTCAGTACAAACAAACGCACCCAAGTCTGCCCTCTAGGAAAGCCTATTAGAGAGGCGGGACCACAGTGTAGGCTAATGTTCAGGCCTGGGGCTCCCTCCCCAGGGAACTGTGCAGACCCACGCTTCTATGGACCCTGTGAGGCCCTTCAAAACCCCCCAAGCCTATGCTGCTGCCTGCCTTCCCCTAACCCTGGCTGCTGCCCTGCTCTGGGGCATCCCTTGGGGCCCAGCTACTCTGGAGGGCCCAGGCAGCTCTTGGCATAGGCCTAGCTCAGGGGATGTTTTATAATAGGCAGATGATTGCCTCCGTTAATTGCAATTTGATTTTAGCAATTTTTCTCTAACAGTCTGGAGGCCTCAGGCCCAGATATGGAGATAAGGTGAGGGGGGGCAACCTGCAAGCTAGGGTCCCAGGGTGGAACTTCCCACCTGCTGGGCATCCCCAAGGCTCTGTCTCTACTGGGTCTCTGACTGAGGCCTCAGCTGCATTTCACCCCCACAGCTCAGCTCCTTGAGAACATCTGCAGATATCTCTGAACACCATTAGCCCCCGGGAGTGGATTGACAGTGCTTCTGGAAGGGGTTTGCTTGCAGACACCCCAGGGTCAGAGCAGGAGCCCCATCACAAAGCCTGAAAGGCCCTGGCTTGGGTAGCTTAGTTGGTTAGAGTGTTGTCTTGAAACGTCAGGGTTGCAGGTTCAATCCCTGGTCAGGGCACATACAAAAATCAACCAATGAATGCATGAATAAGTGGAACAACAAACCAATCTCTCTCTCTCCCTCCCTACCCCCTCTCTCTCCATACATCGCTCTCAAATTAATTCTTAAAAGTCTGGAGGGCATTCTGTTGGAGGCAAGAGGCTGCTGGAGTTCTGTCCCATGACTATCCTGTCCTTCAAACCTGCTCCTTGGGCTGCCACTGTGTCCTCCTCACCAGCCAGCCCTGTTCTCCAAGGACCCTCAGAGCAAGGCTTTGGAACCCAGCTGCTAATGGACCTAAGCGAGTTCCTTTACTAGTACTTCTGTTCTTCTGGTTCTTGCTCTTAAAGTGGGGAAACAGTAGTATCTACATGGAGTAGTCATGAGTATCAAACAATGTGTGCCAAGTTCTTCACCCAGTGCCTGGCACATACGAAGTTCTATCCATGCTCTGGGGCACCCTGGGCTGATCATAAGACCTGTATGGATCCCTGGGGACCAAGGTGGAATCAGGTGGGAGGAAGCAGCCTCAGGTGAGAATTTCTGGATGGGGCAGGCCCTGGGGTTGGGTGGGGCTATGAGGGGAAGCTTTTAGCCTGAAGTTTCCTGGGTGAGATCTGGTCCTTTTGAGACAGGGACTCTGGAGTAGAGGTAAGCTTATACCTATTGCCTCATCCACTCTCCTCCAACTCCGCCTACCCATGTGAGCTAGACACTCCTCCACTAAAGAGGAAGACTTCTTGGAGGAAGACGCCTACAAAGAAAAGGGAGGTTGGTGGATTCAGGTTGGGTCCTTGGAAAGGTACTTGTAGACAGGTGGACCTGGGTTCAACTTGCTTTTCCTACTTATTGGTAGTGTGTCCAGGGCCTCTAACTCCATCGCTTCAGCCTCAGTTTGCTCCTCTGTACTGAGGGGGCCATTCCATTTCTTACATGCGGTGGCCATGGGGATTAGCTAGAATAACATGCAGCAGCATACAGGTAGGTGCTTAGTGAATAGCTGTTTCCTCCCCTGCCCCCTCCCCTTCCTTCACGTGTAAGGGGAGCAATTATCTGCCTCTGTTTATGCATGCCTCGCCCCACCCAATTCCTCAGCGTGGAGGTGGAGGTGTGGAACCACTGCCTTCCTTCCCACCAGCACACAGACCTTCTCTGTTGCTGGCAAAGAGAGGGGAGGAGGGGGCAGGCAGGCGGTGGTTTGGGGCCCAGAGGGAGTGACCCGGCGCCTGCCCACCACTTCTGGCCTGCTGTTCCAGGCAGCATGCTAATTAAGCCAGGAGGACCCACAGAACAGAACTGCCTCATCCACAAACAGGCCCTTTACTTGGGGCTTGGGGGTGGGGTATAGCTGGGCTGAGTAGTGGCTTAGAAAGGAAACAGAGGAGAGTTTGGCAGGGGTCTCAGGGAGCCAGGACTGTTAGCAGGGCAGGAACTGGGAGATGTGAGGAGAAGGCCACAATTTCTGCTTGGTCCCAGGCTGTGCTGGGCCTGCTCTGGCCTGGCTCTGCCTGTAAAGGAGGTGTTGACAGAATGATGGGGTGGGACGCCCCCAGATGAGGGCACTGCAAGGCCAGCATGCTGGGAGGTGACTGCCTGGTACCTTGTTCTGGGGCTTCTGGTCCCTACTACCTATTGTTTTGTGTGACTTGGGGCAAGTCCCTTGACTTCCCTAAGCCTCACTTTCCTTTTCTCTAAAATGGGGTTGATAACGAATATGCAGTAAAAGCATATGTGGGCATAAGGCACACTAGATTCCTGAGAGCCATTAGCTCTGGGAAGGGCAGGAGGAGCTCCATGAGATGCAGAGGAGTACATAAGGGTCCTTATCTCTGTATGGGTTTTTGTCATGCCTAAAATAAGACATGAAGTCAATGTGGAATATTGTGAAGATTTCACAAAGCTGGGTGATAGGTGTGTTTGTTACATAGTTTTTTTCTTGCATCTTGTCTGCATGTCTAACATATTTCATAATAAAACAAACATCCAATGACAACATTATACACAGGATTCAAAATGTGTTGACCCTCAGGCTCCTCCTACAGGAGCAGAGCTGGTGTGCTATGTGGTTATACGAAGCGGTGTGAAAGGACTCGAAACCGCCATAATGGCGGGACCTTGCAGTCAGAGGTTTTACGAATCCATCCATTTTAGGTTAAATGAGTAGCAAAAAGCATTGTCCAAATTCACATACTCCTGTGACATATGATTTCAAATAAGCATGTGTAACTGAGGACTAGTATTTTAAGTAGAGTCAGTAATTGGGTTTGGGAATGGGGATGGGAGGCCCCTCTAACCCAAGCCTGTTGCAAGGATGGGGGGTAGCATGCAGGAGGCTCCCTACCCCCTCTGTCTACTCCACTGCCAATTGCTGGAACCCTGACCACTCCAATAATCACCCAGATCACTGTTTCTCAACTCTGGGTGCACATTAGCATCACCTAGGAAGCTTTCCCAAACTAGGAAGAGTCAGGCCCCACCCTAGGGTGACTCTCCTGTGTAGCCAGGCCGGAGAAAAGCCTGGGCTGCTCCCTGAGCTCTCCCTCTAGCATACTTTGATAGATGGCTCTGGATCAGAGCACAATCAATTGCCCTTTTGGGGGGCAAAGCCATGTGAAACTGGACAAGCTTTCTGAGCACATCCCCCAGAAGTCCTGACCCAGGGAGGACACTCCCCTGCTGAAATGGAAAGAGATCATCCTTTTACCACGAGGCTGGGGGTGAGGCTCTACTCAGGAATCTGGTCCGTTGGTGACTTCTCCATCTGCATCTTCTGGCTCCTTCTTGAAACTCTGATCTTCCTTTGACTGCTCTGGCTCTGCCCCTCACAACCTTCACACACACACACACACACACACACACACACACACACGCACACACACACGCACTGCCATATCTTCCTCTTCTCTGTTCACCGACTTGTCACAGCACCCTGCACCCCAATAAGGTTCTGGCATTGTTCCTGTCTTTTGTGTTAGGGTCACCGAAGGAAGTACGCTGGAGGCCCAAAGCAGTAAAGAATTATCAATTTATTAGGTCATCTGGAAACCAAATGGGCTGAGCCCCAAAATGGTGCCAGCACCTAGGGACAAGGAGTCAGCGGTTTTAAAAGATTCTAGGTGGGCCTTTTTGGTGGGGAAATCTCTGGGCAGGCTGGATCCTGGACAAGTCTGGAGGGGAAAGTTACTGATCTAAATGAAATAGGTCTAAGCAAAAGTGAATGTCGGTTGCAAAATTATCTAAAGGTCAGTTTCCCAGGGAAGGGGGTATTGATTTGATTATTTGATCAATATGGAATAGGGACAGAGGTAATTTCTTCCATAGTTATTTTCTGCTGAGAGGGAGCATTAAGATTAAACTATGATTGTGGTCAGCTGGAACACTGGATAGATTCCTCATGATTGGAGCAAGGGATTGGAACAGCATGATTTCCCCAAGAGACTGGTTGGTGAAGGCTTGAAAGTGATCCTGAAGGAAAGATGAAAAATGATGCAGAATACATGGGCCAAAAATGAGGAATAGGAATGTTAATGGTCATATGAAGGGAAGTAGATTCCAATTAATACAGTTTTTAGCCAGTAGTCCAATGAATTTGCAAAATATGATAAAACAGTGGTTAAGCCCCCTATGCTAGTCCAGACACCTGCTGAGATACCAAGGGTTATGAGGAGAGGGATTATCTGGTTGTGTCAGATATGATGGGTTACTGGGACAGGTAAAGACTAATTATTGGGGGACTATGTCTATGTTGAAGGGATGTAGAAAAAAATCCCTAGCACGTGTCAAATCATTAATTACAGTCAGTGCTTGATTAAGATGTTGGGTGGAGTTTGTATGTGAAACCCAAGGCTGAGGACACCTGTTGAGTGACTTGGGAGGTAAAAGCTGGTCCTGAAGCATCCATGGCATCATTTATCTGATTTTGCTGCTTTTCTGGGCCCAAAGCTGAAATACAACTGAGGCCTACATGTTATCTTTAGGGAGGAAAAGGTCAAGGGGTCTAAACTGCCAGACCAGTGATATGCCAGGGGAGGATAGGTTACCCTGGGGGCAAGGTTCTTGTTTTCCTAGTTTTGCCTCTTGCTAGGCATCCAGGGCTTTCTGCCCTATTGAGTTTCTGTACCTGGCCCATAGCCCTTGCTCTGGGGTCTACAGTCCCCCGCTTCAAGGATTTTTGGCACTGAATTCTTTCAGAGAAGAGGAATGCATGGTCTCTTCTGTAGCTGCTTCCTGCTGAAAAGAGCCAAAAATCCTTGCATTCTGTGAGAGGGATGATGAGGCCTGGGCACAAAAGGAGGTTGTGATGGTGTCTAGAAGTGGTATTTCCTGAGTACAAGTAGGGCTTGTAACTTGATGGAGACAAACTGTTTTATAAATCTTAGTATTATTGGGACAAAAGCTAGAACAACCAGATTTATGACAAATGGTTCAGTGGAAGGAAAAGTGTTTTAGTCCTCACTGATTCCAACTCAAAGTGTAACGGGAAAAACAATAGGTCCATGCTGCCTGTCACTACTTGAGCCAATTAAGCAGAGACAAGGTTGAATCATATATGAGTGTTTATTCCAATACTGCCGGCACCAGCAGAATAGGAGAGCAGCAGGTTACCCACAAAAATCTGCTCTGCTGCCCACCATAAGCCAGCTGCTTATATAGCAAAAAGGCAGTTTACAGATATGCAAAAGGACTAGGGGTCTTCAAAGGGCTTAGTGATATGCAAGGGCTGGGGTTACATGGGGAAATAGCCAAAGGGAGTGCCAAAATTAACAGGTAAGCAGGCTGGAGATTTGTAAAGGCCTGCAGATATGCAAAAAGGGCTGGTTTCTGTAACAAATCTTTGTTAATCTTTCCATGATAATAGGCAGTTCCAAATGGGGAGGAAGGGCTGCATCTCCAGGTCACCTCCAGCCAGGGTAGAAGTGTCTTATTTAATCAGAATAAAACAATCATGGTTAACAAAGCATGATTAATATTTCTTACAATACTAGCTGGTTCCCCAAATTCTATTGCTGCCCCCTTTCAAAAGGATGAAAGAAAATGAAGCATTAGTTTGGAGGGTTGTAGCCAAATATTTAAGAACATTAGAAAAATTTAGGATCCAGTTCAATTCATAGGTGAAAAATGAAACCTTGAAGACAATTAATTGAATTAGAGTCTAATATTCACAACTGTGTATTACAGAGTCTGCTGAAACAACTATTTTCCCCCTAAAATCATCCTCATTTTTATTACAGAGCCAAATTAAGATCAATTTACTTATTGTATTAACTCCAGTTTCAATTTGGCCTGATTGTTTGCATGAACACAATAAGAATAAGATTGTATAGGCTCTTTTAAAATTGGCTTTGCTGGAATTAGCTCCTTAGGGCAAAGAATCCAAGCCACCTAGTTGCAAATCAGGTTTGCCTGCAATACCTATAAACTTGGGTGGATTGCTCAAGTTCTGGAGTTCCCAAAAATGTCTTGAGGTTCCTTCCTTGCCATCTCTCAGGAAAGCAACCTTTATTCCTTACCTGGAAAAACTGCCAGGAATCATGTGACCAAGCAAGGTACCAGACTTTCTCCAAGGCGATCTTATTGGCTTCAAAGTTAGTTTTCATTCCTTAAAGATTTCTGGTGACATCCAGAGTCCAGGTATGTCTCTTTCACTCTCTTGGCCTCACTGCTACTCATTCACAGAGGCTTTTTTCAAATTTCTCTCCAAACCACTTCTTTCCAAGCTCAAGTCCCACACCCTCATCTCCCTGGTGGACATCTTCATCTGGAATTCTCTCTAGAACCTCAAATTCAACATGTCTAAACTAAATTAGCTGCATCTTCCATGTCCCTTTCACCAGCCATCTCCTCCAATTTCTGCTTGTGGCATCACTCTTCTCTCAGTCCAACCAGCATCAGTCACCTCAAATCCTTTCTGTCCCTACTTTCCCCTCCCATTCCTAAGGCAATTGGTTGATCTCAGTCACAAACTGGTAAGTCTTTGTTGGCAATGTCTCCTGCTCCCATAGGATTTCCTTCCACCTCCGTCCTCACTGCTCTTGTCCAAACCATTCCAGCAGCTGCCTCCCCAGTGGCCCTCTTCCCTCTCAATGTTGCTTCCTGATTCCTCAATTGCTCAGCAAGGGAGGCACAATCCTGCTCAGCTGACTTCAACTGACCTTTCTAATCTTTAACCCAATACTTCTGCAGGAAATCTTCCTCTCCAGACATTTGATGCTTATTGAGCACTTAGGGCTCCTCACAGTCCCCCAACAGTTGTGGTTTACTAGTATGTGGCAATCATAAAGTCACTTGTTTGCAGGGGCTGGGTAGATGAGAGAAGTGAGTGAAATGAGCTTAGTTGGGGATCAGTCAGGAGGGGTGGGGAGTAGAGACCTGGAGAGGGCACACCCTGTTTATAGGGACAACACTCCTCAATGCCCTCTATTTGCACCATGAAGGCCAGTGTTGCCAGATCCTTCAATTTATTGAGAGAAGTGAGCTCAAAACTTGAAGGTGAAATATATAGGTTTTTAAATGTTGGCAAATGTTGTGTTTGGTAGGGGTTGTTTTGTAAAATTTTGTACTGTGCTACACAAACCATATTACAACTGAGTGCTGTTCATCAGTTTGTCTCGGAATACTTGGTCTGTCCTCAAACCCATCCCCTACTTGGGGTATCCTGCCTGACCCTTGGTCCTCAGCCTCCCTGGTCTTCAAGGCCCAGCTGAAGTCCCACTGAGCTAGCCAAGCTCTACCTGGCCACCTCAGTCCACTCCAACTTCCTGTGACCTTTAACCTTCAACACCATGTACCTGCATCCAGCTAGGATGCTTGTGGAGGCAGCAGAGCTCTGACCTTAGAGATTAGAAGTGTGTGACTGTAATTAAGTTGCCTGGATTTGAATATGGCTTAGCTACTTATTAGTTGTGTGACCTTAGGCAAGCAAGGTTTTTGCCCTTTCTGTGACCCATTTTCTCTCTGGTGGGGTTGTTATAAGGATTAAATGGGATAACCCATGAAAATTACTTGGAACAACACCTAGTTTATAATAAACACTCAATAAATGTTAGCTGTTATTGTCATCATTGCTTGGGGTTGTTCATTCGCCATTTATATGTTCAGATTTTGCTTGTTGAGCTCCAAGCTTAGAGAGAGCAGAAAGCATGCCTTATAGCTTCTTTGGCCTCCCCCATCTGCACCCTCAACTCTCCAACACCAAACTCTTCAACACCTAGTCCACATACCCAGAAACACAGTCAATGCCTGGGAAAATGTTAGTTGTAACAGATTGAATGCAATCAGCAAGCATATACCATGTATCAACTTCTGTGTCAGGCACTGTGCTGGGTGCCAGCACCAAGGCACAGAGGAACCAGCACCAACTGTGGGGTCAGGCACCCCAGGCTGCTGCTTCCCAGCTGCCTTGAGTACTGACCAAATACTTCACCTCCCTGACCTTTATTTCAGCATCTGTAAGATGATAAGAACGCCCACCCACCACATGCGGTTGTTGGGGGCAGTAGGGTTGAGGTGTGGATATCCTTGGCTTAACTTAGGGAGCCTTTCTTTGAGATTCAAGTGAAAGTACTCAAGTTTCATCTCATGAAGAAGCATGTGTTCCTCTCAGTGGGACCCTGGAAGATAGTCCTGCTGTTCCAGTGCCCTCCAGCTCTGAGCTTGTTGCCCTGAAGAGGTTCAACTCCAGATTGTCTCACTGTCCTGCAGGTGCTGTCTCCAGCCTTGACTCTCACAGAACATACTCCCACCAGGTAGAGGTGTGTGTGTGTGTGTGTGTGTGTGTGTGTGTGTGTGTGTGTGAGAGAGAGAGAGAGAGAGAGAGAGAGAGAGAGAGAGAGAGAGAGAGAGAGAAGGAGAGAGACTTGACTAAAGCCTGGATAAGATGGAAGGGCTTACATGACAGAACCACAGGCTTTAAAGGAATTTTTAGACACTGTTTTTTACAAAATGTTTCTGGGAGATTCTTACCATCTAGGGAAGTGCTAACCTGCTAGGGGCCCACTCTTCAGTCCTCAACCCTTTGCTACCCTCTGGCAGCTAAAAAATATACATACTTATACGTGTGTGAGCGTGTGTGTGTGTGTGTGTGTGTGTGTGTGTGTGTGTGTGTGTGTGTACATACACACTTTATTATGCTGAATAATTTGACTTTCTCTAGCCCCTGTCCCAGCACAACTCCAAGAATGCCTTTGTATACCCCAAACTCATTAGCAGGCTTTCCTCAACACTGGACCACCTCCTTTCTCTCTCACCCTTTTTCTTTGTCCTCGAGAGGAAGGCAGCAGTACAACATTTAGCCTCCTCATACATCCTATGTGAATTGAGCCTCATTCTCTTGGATGCCAGAAGTGACTATGATGATTTGGGTTGGTCAACGAAAGAACATCCAGCCTAATGTGGACGAAAGGGGCCACATGCTGACCTGACAAGCTCAGGGGAGGCCTGCATGGCGGTCTTGCAAACTCAGAGACCTAAAGTAACCACAAAGGATGGTCTGAAATTAAACTATAACTAAAAGCAGTTATGGTGGGCAGTTACATCCTAGGCCAGTATCTTCACTGACAAGGTCAACCTTTACCTTAACTGAGCCTATCTGTCTTTTTGCATCTATAATAACATACCCTTGAAATGTCTGGGTAACTTGTAACTTCCCTTTTTCTGGAACCCCTGGGGCACAACCAAATGTGCTGGGCACCAGGACAGATACCACAGATTCCTTCATTATCATGTTAGTTGTTCTTGCACCCACCTAAGTATGTGTCCATCATTTTACTTTTTATCCAATCCCAGGGGTTTCCCCCGTTTTGCTTTATCCCACCTCCTTAATCTATCACCAATGAATTTCATGTAACCCACCTATGTCCCTCCTTTGATTGCCATGTATAAATACAAATGTAACCCGCCATTCTCCGGAGCATTATCTCAATTCTTTGAGGTTCTGCTTCCCGGCATATGTCGGCAGTTTGGCTCAAATAAACTCACAAAAATTCTTTACAGGTTTCAATGGTTTTTTTTACGTTAACACTAAGAAAAATTCTTATAAGAGTTTATTGGAGTCAAACTAACAATAATTGCTGGGAAGCAAAATCTCAGCAGATTGAGAAAATGCTCTGGAGAATGGCAGTTGTATAGCGTATTTTATTTTTTAATCTTTTTAAAATGTATTGGGATGACATTGGTCAACATGAACATATAGGTTTCATGTGTGGGTTCCTAATTTACAAGATCTGTATATTGCCCTGTGTGCCCACCACCCAAAGTCAAATCTTTTCCTATCACCATATATTAAACCCCCTTCTCCCCTCACCCCCTTCCCTCTGGAAACTACCACACTGTTGTTTGTGTTCACGAGTTTTACATTCCACATATGAGGGAAATCACATGATTTGTAGCTTTTTCTGACTGACTTATTTCACTTAACATAATGTTCTCAAGATCCATCCATGTTGTTGCAAATGGTGCTATTTCATTCTTTCTTATGGCTGAGTAGTATTCCATTATATATCACATCTTCTTTATCCAGTCCTCTATCAGAGGACACTTTGGTTGTTTTCATGTCTTGGCCACTGTGAATAATTTACAGCCTATTTTATACACTAGAATCAAAGGAGGAGACATAAGTAGATTACATTAAACCCATTGGTGGTATATTACGGAGGCAGGAGAAAGCAAAGTTGGGAAATCTCTGATATTGTATAAAAAGCAAAACAGAGAGACACATACATCTTTTACACTGGTGGGTACAGGATAGTTAACATTTACAGCACATAGAGATGGTATGGGGGCAACAAGATAACGATGTGGCCTCTGCTCTGGTTCCCGCAGTTGTGCCTTTGAGGGGGTCTGGAAAAGAAAATGATTCTGAAATTTCAAAAGTATGTTATCTTAGATGCACAAAGACAATAGACAATTTCAAGGGTAAAAACTGACCTTTTTCAAGGACGCTACAGGCCTAGAATGTGACTTCCCACCATGACTGCTTTAGTTTGGAATTTTTATGTTCAAACCATCCTGTGTGGTTACTTTCAATCTCATTCTGTAAGGCCCACTATGCAGGCCTCCCCTGAGCTTGTCAGGTTTAGTATGTGGCCCCCTTTTCATTTATAGGTTAAAATAATTTTTTTCTTTCATCATATGTTTACGTGTGTGAGGAAGTGTGTGGGTGTGTGAGTGGCACATCTAGCACAGTGCCGGGCCTGTGAGAGGTGTTAATATGTGGTGGCTACCCTTCCCCCATCCCACCCTTCAGGTTCTGAGGCCCCAGAGAAGAGAGGTGACCCTATCCTCCACCCCACCCAAGAGTTCACATTCCGAACAGGGAGAGAAAACGCCAAATACCCAGCCCTGTGCTGCATAGAGATCTGTACAAAGTGCCAACTACAGGAGGAGGAAAGCCATCTGACCTGTGGCTAGTAGGAAACCCTGGCACAGAAAGTGACATTTGAGCTGTGTGTCTAATGGAGCTAAGGGTGGGAGGCATTAGGAAGTCCCAGGGACCCAGGCAGAGCTGGTGTGAAGGCTGGTGATGGGAAGTGAGATATGTTGGGGCCAGACTATGACCAGCCTTGAAGGCAGGGCTAAAGAATTTGGACTTCCTTCTGTAGGCAGTAATGAGCCATCTGAGGTTTTGTAAGTAGGGGAGTAACCTGATAAGAGATGTGTTTAAGGAAGATTAATTAAAAATAATGTCTAGTGTGTTTAATTCCAGGCTAGCCCTGGGCTTTGGAGGAGCCATGAGATGGAGAAAACAAGGCCCCAATGAAGGGGCAATTCACAAAATAATGGCCCATAAACGTATGAAAAGATGTTCAACCCCACTAGAATGCAAAGAAATGCAAATTAAAGCAACAAAGAGATACCATATTTGGCCTATCAAATTAGCAGAGATTAAAAATGATAGCACTTCCTGCTGCAGAGGGTTTTGTAAAACGGCCCTGGTGCGCTTGGCAGAGAGGGGTGCAGGGGTGGCAGGCACAAATCTGGCTGGCCTTTTGAAAGGACAGCTTTTTAAAAGTGCACATAGTGTGAGCCTGAAATCCCACTTCTAGGTATTTTTCCCGAAGAAATCATTGTGCATGTGAGCAAAAAAGTATGCCCAAATGTCTCCCCGGCCCCAGGTGTTATTTATAAAAGCAAATAACCGGCTAGAATGGGAGAAGTGTTAAAACTGCCTGACCGTGGCCTCTGAGACTGGACCTTAACATGTCTGAATTCTCAAAGGCTAGATAGAGTCAGGAGACAAAACCGCTATTTCTTTTTGAAACTGCCCATAGGGTGTTGCTCTGGTCTCCAAAGGGAACCACTGAAATTTGTCCTGAGGGTGCCTTTGTTCCTCTGGGACTTGCAAGCAGGCCTCTTGGTCATGCAGATGTACTTCAAGTACCTATTCATTGTCTTGGGGAGGCCTTGACTCCATATGCAGATGCTGTAAGCAGCGCTGGTAGGCATTCTGTTTAATAACGTAGTAAAAGACCAGCTTCTTTGTGGACCCAGCGGTATCTCTGCAGATTCTCTTGTGATGGTAAATGATTTTCAGCTTCCTTTGGTCGGGCTTAGAGAAAGCATAGGGGCAGGTGGGGCGGGAGTCGATGACAACCCTAGCATGGGAATAGAAAGGACAGAAGAAAAGAATCTTGGGTCTGAGGAGGATAGGGTCCCAGCGACGTGGAGGCAGTCTGGATTAAAGCCCCTGACCACCAGCAGTGAGCCCTGGGAAAGGGCAGAGGCTCTGAGCAATGAGGCTGCTCCCAATTGTAATTCCCTGTACCACTGTTACCCAAGAGGCCTTCTGTACAGCAGAGGATTTTAGGTGGGACGTGGAGGAAAAAGAAGTTTAATATTTGCTTAGGATGAAGCTCAAGTTTTAAAAGGCATGTGTGTGTGGGTATTGATAAAAAAAAGACCCATATTAAAGTAAACATGGACGATATGTGGAATATGAATATGGAAAATCTTTTGAAGGTGGTTGCAATTAGCTGAAGTTTGGGGAAAATTACTCTGTTTTGACTTGAAGTCACTAGGAAAGTTGGTAAACTGAAAGGCCAGGCTCAGCTATATGTTAGAGAATTGAGGCAGAGGCTATGGTCCATAGTATGTGGACCCAGGGGCATGGAATCGGCCACAGCAGCATGGAGGGAAAAGCAGTGATGAGGGTGCCAGAGGGGACAGGACAAAGCCCAGAGCAGTGGGCAGGGGATCCTGGTGACAAACAACAAGCAGAAGGATGAGCATTGTGGGTTGGGGGGGGCGGGGGGCGTGCTAGGCTCCCCATGGACCCTGACTAGGGCTGATCATGGAAGGCTGAAGAACTTGGAGATGCTCATGTCCTAAATTCATAGGCCACCCAGGTAGATGGTCATGCAACCATTCGACATTATGGTGTACAAAACATTTCTGATGATGTACTGGTAGAGAGATACCAGAGAGACTGGGAAGTGAAAAAGAACACAAAACTGTACTACAATATGGCCTCAATTACCTTAAAAAAATACTGGAAGGAAATACACTAAACAGTATCCGCAAATGTCAGCCCTGGCCTGCCAGTCAGACAAGGCATTCAAGGGACAGCCATGTCTGAATTAGGGGTGGAAAGAATAGACATATACAGGGCAACTTCATTCATCACCATTTCAGAAAAGGAAAAGTAGAGCAATGACCAAGGATGTGACAAGTCTAACATGCTGAGTCACAGATATGGGTCATGATCAGGTCTACATGACTTATTAGAGACCTCTAGCCACTAAATGGAGAATTCATTCTAGGGTGTTAGACAAAGGGAGAGAGCAGTTAGAAGTTGATTATAGCCATCCAAGAGAGGTGACAGGGTCTGTACTCCTGTGAGGTGCAGGGGGCCAGGGGTGGGTGGGTGGGAAGAGTAGAGGAGTCGAGATATTGAGGCGGTAGAATCGAAGGGACATGGTGACAATTTGTATATAGGTGAAGGAGAGGGTGCCCTGATTCCAGGTATCAGTAAGGGTTTGACCCCCTGGGTAGAGCAGGAGGCCTGACTCAGGCACAGCTGGCACAGGGCCATGACAAGGAAAGGCAGAAGCAGTGCTTGCATTGTTATGGCTTCTGTATCAGTGAGGAAAAAGTTCCTTCCAACACCACCAAAGAGGAGACTCAGGGAAGCACTCTGATTGGTTGGCTTAGGTCACATGTTAACCCCTGTGGCCAAGCAGGCTGGATCTATTACCCAAAGAAGGAGGAAAATGAATCCAGAAAGGATAAAAAACAATAATCACCACAGATTCTCTGGACTTGAAAACTAGAGTGAAGATTAACTCTAAATATGGACTTTGACCGATACAATTTTGTCCATGTGTATCCACTGAGAAAGGTCATCACACCCTAAGCTCAAATTTAAATAACATCAAGTCCCTTCTCCTGCCTCCAAAGTGCCAATCTGTCACTTCTCTATCAACTCAATTGCCACTGCCCAAGGTCAGTTCTTAATATCTCTCACCTGGCCTATTGCCTCGAATCCTCACTGCTCTCCTCCCTGCCTCAGGTCTGCCCTCTTTTAGCAACTGTGCACACCATTGCTGCCACAAGGACACTTGGTCTGATTCAGAGGCAGTGTAGCTTAGGGATTAAGATGGTGGACTTTTTCTGAGTGTGGGTTCTAGTTCTACCACTTACTATCTTTGTGACCTGCATGAGTTGCTTCACCTCTCTGGGCTTCAGTTTCCCTAGGAAACTTCGCAGACTTGATATAAGGATCACGTGAGTTAATATTTGTAAGGTACTTAGACCAGGGTCTGACATGTTGTAAGTGCTATACAAGTGTTGTCAAAGGTAACACTCCCCTGCTGAAAATCCCAATTTATATCTTCTGTCTCCCATAAGCTCACCGCCTCCAGGAAGGTTTCCCAGCCTGCCCCTCCTTGGCCAGCAAAGAGGCCGCACTATACTGAAGCACACCCCCCTGCTGCATGGAAGTCTCCCCTGAGGGTCAGGGACTGCCTGATCCACTGCTTGGCCCCCAGCATGGAACACAGCACCAGGCACATAAGCAGGGCCTCGTTAAGTGATGAATTTCATTGGACATCTTACATTTGAAGAGCTCTTTGCTTTATGCAGTGCTTTTCACATCTGTTATCTCACTGAAACTGTACTGTCTCCATTTGATAGATGGGGAAGCTGAGGTTCTAAGAAGTAAAGGAGCACAGCCCCAGTATATGGCAGGCTGGGGTGGGAGCTTGGACATTCTGTTGTCAAGATAGTGGGAAAAGAGCCATGGTTAAGGGGTAATGCTCAATTCCAATTTTATGTTTGGAGCCTGAGATCTTCCAGGCAGTTTCATCGCCTGTATCCTGAAGGGCTTGGACCAGAAGGCACCTGAGGGCCCTTCCAGCTTTGGCATTCTCTCAGTGGCTGTCTGGTGCTCCCTTGACCCCCTGCCCCCACTGCAGCTGCTTCACACCTCGGATCAGCTCCCAGGAGAACAAATGACACTAGGGAGCAGAAGCAAGGAGTGGTGACAGCGCTGGCTAGGCCCCCCATGGATGCTGAGCAGTTAGTTCATTAGATGTTAATGAACTGCAATTGAGCATATTGATTACCTCTCAAATCATTTCCTCCTAATTTAGTCCTCCAGGGTCAACAGGTCCTTGGATCCCCTGGGCGTTGTGCCCACCCTCCTAACTAAACAGTTAAGGGCTTTGTGGAAGGGCTGCCAGGCACAAGGGGAACAGGACAGCAGGAGGAGAAATGCTAAGGTATGAGGCCCCACCTCTGCCTTGCCCATGCGGTCAGGGCTGGCTTCCTGGGCACACTACAAGTACAGTCCACAGGGTTCTGCACATGGAGTGATGCTCTGCTATTCCCACTTTGAAATTCTTAATTTTTTATAAACGCATTTTTATTTTGCACTGAACATTTATAGCATACTAGGGGGCCCAGTGCATGAATTTGTGCACCTTGAAAGGAACTGTGGGCTTCGAGGCTGCGGTGGGCACAGGGGCAGGTCTTGGCCCATCCTCCGCACCCCCATCCAGCCCCTCCTGCTGTGGCCCAGGTCCCCTGTCTGCCGGCAGCCCTGCTCCCGCTGCTGCCACTCCCACATGCTGACGGTGCTGGCCCCCTTCCTCCCCCCCCCCCCTTGCACCCGCTAGTGGCGCGGAGCAATTGGGGTTGGTGTCAGCAGCGGGTGCAAGTGGCAGCTGCTGCCCTGATTTCCCCTCAGGAACAGGGGGAAGTGGAGAAGCCCTCAGGGGTGATCAGGGCCAGCAGCCATCACTCACACCCACTGAAGGCACCTAATGATCTGGACCAGTGCCGGGCATCAGCAACGGGTATGAGTGGTGGCTCCAGCGCTGGCAGCGGGTGCGAGCAGGGCCAGCACCGGAAGCAGGTGCCAGCGTCAGGCAGGACTGTGGCACACAGGAGCAAAGAATTTTCAGTAACCACCAGAAGCTCACCCTGATAACAGCAACCAATGCCCCACCTTGGTCTGGCACCCCCGCTCACCTGCTCCACCATCCCACTGCGGCCAACACCCATCTGCCCGCCATGTTCCGCGCACGATCTCTTATGGTCTGCGCACGTCATAGCGACTGGTTGTTTGGTTGTTCCACCGTTTGGTCTATTTGCATATTAACCTTTTATTATATAGGATAGTCACAAGACAGAGTGTGGTCTGTGCAAATTGCACCCACCAGAGCATGTGAAATGGCAACCCTAGCTGTCAGGATGGAGTTTAGTCTCTTGGATTGATGCCCAGAGATGGGAATACACTTGCCCAAGGTCACACACCCAGCCAGTCAGTGGCAGTGTGAGGACTAGAACACAGACCCCCTTTCCTTTTTATCTATAGTAGACTTGCTCCAGGTATTAAGCTCCCCTGAGCTTCTGTATAAAGAAATCTTGAACTGGATCACTCCTGTCAGCCTTATTTGACAATTGATCTTGTAAGTACTCAGGGCTGGAAACCTTTGAGGAGCCCCAACCAACACTCAGACTGGATGAAACAGGCTCTTTCTAGTTTCCCTCCCAGATGCCCATGCTTGCTCACCTCCTGTGTCAGAGAGCCCAATTCTTCACATGGTAGACAATCCTACTGATATACAGCTGTAACTTTTAGGAAAGCTCTTTAAGAAAATCATGTGAGAATTTACCTCCTTACAATATTTGCCTTTGGTCCTAGTTATTTTCCTGTGGAGCACCAGAATTGAGGCAGCAGCACTTCCTGCCAGCACTCCCAAGTTGTGAGCCAGCAAACCAGCTTTTCTGAAGATGGGAAAAGAATGGAGGTGATCTGTCTGCCTTGGGTCCCATTAGCCCAAAGCCATCAGAGACTCTAGTACAGAGGCAAAGAAAGGGGCATCACAATTGGGAGCCCTCGGCCTGCTGTGCTCCCAGACACAAGAGCACCCAATAGTGTGGCCAGAACCTGGCTGGGAGGAAATGCACTTGGACCTGTGGAATGAGGTGAGCTCCAAGGCAATGGGGCTTCTCAGTTCCCCTGCCTCTCTGCGAAGTCTGCGGGGCTTGTTACAGAAGTGAAATCATAGGAAAAATGGTGGCCAGGGCTCTGCAGGCCTCAGAAGGTTCTTAGGGAGCAGGGTGTGCTTGAAGCCTCTCTCTCCTGACTGACAGCCTCTGGGAGGCCTGAGCTTAGAGCCCTGGGGTAGGGGGTAGGGCAGCTGCGGGGGGAAGGGGGCAGCCCTGACTATAAGGCTAACTGGGGCCGCACTGTAAAATTACCTGGAAGCTGTTTAAAAACACCTGAGTTCAGGTCTCATCCTCCAGGGACTTGAGGTTTATCATTTTGGGATGTGGCCTGGCTGGCATCGTTTGTCAACAGCTCCTCAGTGATCCTAATGTGCCTCTGAGGCTGAGAGCCATTCTTCTGGAGTAGAGCTTCTCAAATTTGAATGTGAAGACAAGTGCCGGGAGCGGGGGGCAGGGGGCGGGTCTTGTTCAATGAGGACTCCATTCAGTAGGTGGGGGTGGGGTGGGGGGTTCTGTGTTTCTAACAAGCTGCCAGGGGATGCCCATGTTGCCAACCCCAGATAACACTCAAATGTCTCTAAGACAAATGTACCCCTTGAGTCCTCTGAAGCCTGGGACTGGGTAGCTGGAGTGGGGCCTGAAGCTTGGAGGGGGCCTCTGAGGACACTGCAAACTTTCATGGTTTGGGCAGCTAAGGCCCAACTCATTTAGAAAAGCCTGAGGTTTGGTTGGTCCCGAGGCAGTAGTACTAGCCAAGTAAGAGGATTCTCACCACCAGCCCAGGAATCTCTGTGAGCCAGTTATTTGGAGCTCAGAATTTGTATCCAGAAGCCAAATTCCAAGGCTCACAACCTCCTCACCCACTAATCTCAAGAGCCCTGGCATGCACTGGCACACCCCTCCTTCTGAAGGCCAGCAGCAATGCAACCAGACTTGGCTACCCTCAAGAGTGAGGCCCTTCAGCTGCCTTTGAGCCTCCCAACCTGGCCCCCCAGACAGGCTTCAGTGGTGGTGGGTGGCAGAGGACCCAGATGTCCATACCCTTCTCTGCTCTCTTGGGCTGTCACTGTTCCCATTGGCCCAGTTAAGCCAGTGCTTTGTCCCTGGGTAGTGAAGGCAGGCGTCCCTGGCACTCTTCAGCTCCACACTCCATCTCTTCATCAACTGTCACCTGCCAGCCCACATAATGTTGGTATTTCATGCTCAATATTCTTGATGAAAGTGGAACATCAAAACCTCAGCGGGGTGGACACAGGGAGACTAAGTGAGGCTCTCGCTGAAGGAGCTATCTTTTCAGTACAAGAAGTCAACAAGGCTCCTTTTCTAAGGCTGTCTTGTATTATTATTGTCATTATGCTCGTTGTTGCTGTTATTTCCTTTGCTTGCATCTATAGGCATAATAAGTCATGCCTTGTTTTCTTATATATGCATTCCCTCACCGGCTGATGGCAATCTTTGCCTCTTGCTATAGTAAATATTGATCGGCACTGTTATGAGATGGTGGGGCTTTAATCTTCTGACTGCCTGCGCCCTGTTTCACCACCGTGGCTGTTGTCGCAGAAGTTTGTATTACCTGTTCACACACCTGTTTTGCCATTCACCTCTCATCCTACAGCAAAAGTCGGGCTATTAATGTCATGGAGAATAGGTTTTCCTGTAATGTCACTTTCTCTCTTCACTTTTCTTGTAGTTTGCCAGCCCCAGGCTTTTAGCACCCACACAGCCCCCTAGAGCCCAGGTAAAGAAAAGGGGTGCACACTGTCACTCGCTCGTTTGTTCTTCATTCATTTAGTTATACTGTCATCAAGCATTTGTCAAGCACCTACTGTGGGAGCTGCCCACAGCTGGGCCCTGGGAAAGTGTGTGCCATAGGACACATTCCCTACCCTCCCAGGGCTTCCAGTCAAGTGGGGGAATGACTCCATTATAGTGTGATCAGCATGACAACAGGAAAGCAGGGCAGCCACACGAGAGGCACAGCAGAGGTGAGGGAGATGTCAACTTCCTGGAGGTGCTATTGAGGCTAGATCTTAAAGTTCAAATAGGATTGAAATGTCATCATGTCCTTCAAGAACAGACAATCTGAGGCTCTCAAGAAATGGGTGATCCTGAGAGGGAAAGAGATGTGCCCAGAGCATTGTCCACTTCTGCTCTGAACCCCTGCCCTGCCACTGACCCACTGTGTGACCTGGGCCAACCCACAGTCCCCCTCTGGCCTCTATCTATCCTAAAATGAAACAGCAGCTCCACTAATTCTCAGAGCTGGGGCTGCCCACATCCCTCCACACTGTACACGTGGGTTGTCCTCTGCATGGAGGGTATCTGTGACAATAGTTCTATCCCAGTGCAGAGATGGGCAGGTCCTTGTGATCAGAGGAGAAAGGAATGGGAAGACAGCAAATCTGACTTCCAAAAGGGCTCCACAGGAGGAATGGTGGCCAGGATAAGGGAGGGTCCTGAAGGGCAGGGTTCCCTTGCCAGCACCAGGCCTTTGGTAGAAGTTGGGGGGAAAATGAACATTTATCATGCCAGGCAAAATGGAAGGCGGATTCACATGTGTGATGGCATTAAATCCCTGAGGCAACCATTGCCAATGTGGAGCCTGCGGTGTGACAAGGTGCAGTGGGGAGGAACTAGGGCTCAGACTGCCTGATTTGAAGCCTGGTTCCACTTCTTTTTTTTTTCATTTTTTTATTAAGGTATTATATGTGTACATATCTTACCATTGTCCCCACCAACCCACTCCCATATAGGCCCTCACCCCCAGTGCTTTGCGTCCATTGGTTATGCTTATATGCATGCATACAAGTCCTTCGGTTGATCTCTTATCTCCCCCACCTCTCCCTAACCCTCACGCTTTAATTTGACAGTCTGTTTGATGCTTTACTGTCTCTGTATCTATCTTTTTGTTCATCAGTTTATAATGTTCTTTATTATCCATAAATGAGTGAGATCATGTGGAATTTTTCTTTCATTGACTAGCTTATTTCACTTAGCATAATGTTCTCCAATTCCATCCAGGTTGCTGCAAATGGTAAGAATTCCTTCTTTTTTATGGCAGCACAGTATTCCATTGTGTAGATGTACCACAGTTTTCTGATCCAGTCATCTGCTGATGGGCACTTAGGCTGTTTCCAAATCTTAGCTATTGTAAATTGTGCTGCTATGAACATAGGGGTGCGTATATCCTTTCTGATTGGTGTTTCTAGTTTCTTAGGATATATTCCTAGGAGTGGGATTACTGGGTCAAATGGGAGTTCCATTTTAAGTTTTTTGAGGAAACTCCATACTGTTCTCCACAGTGGCTGTACCAGTCTGCATTCCCACCAGCAGTGCACAAGTGTTCCTTTTTCTCCGAATCCTCGCCAACACTTGTTGTTTGCTGATTTGTTGATGATAGCCATTCTGCCAGGTGTGAGATGTACCACATTGTCATTTAGATTTGCATCTCTTGGATAATTAGTGACTTTGAGCATGTTTTCATGTGTCTCTTGGCCTTCCTTCTGTCTTCTTTTGAAAAGATTCTGTTTAGGTCTGTTGCCCATTTTTTTATTGGATCATTTATCTTCCTTTTATTAAGTTGTATAAGCTGCCTATAGATGTTGGAGATTAAACCTTTATCAGTGATAACACTTGCAAATATGTTCTCCCATACAGTGGGCTTTTTGTTTTGTTGACGGTTTCTTTTGCTGTAAGAAAGCTTTTTATTTTGATGTAGTCCCATTTGTTTATTTTCTCTTTAGCTTCCATTGCCCTAGGAGCAGTAACAGTGAAGAAGTTCTTTTGGCATGTCTGAGATTATGCTGCCTATGGATTCCTCTAGTATTTTTATGGTTTCCCGTCTTATGTTTAAGTCCTGTATCCACTTTGAGTTTATTTTTGTGTATGGCGTAAGTTGGTGATCTAGTTTCATTTTTTTGCATGTATTTGTCCAATTTTCCCAACACCATTTATTGAAGGGACTGTCTTGACTCCATTGTATGTTCATGCCTCCTTTGTCAAATATTAATGGAGCATAGTGATTTGGGTTGATATCTGGATTCTCTGTTCTATTCCATTGATCTATATGTCTGTTCTTGTGCCAGTACCAGGCTGCTTTGAGAACAGTGGCTTTGTAATACAGCTTGAAATCTGGTATTGAAATCCCTTCTACTTTATTCTTCTTTCTAAGGATTGCTGTGGATATTCGGGGTCTTTTTTTATTCCAGATGAATTTTTGAAGAATTCTTTCTAGGTCTGTGAAATATGCCATTGGTATTTTAATGGGGAGTGCATTGAATCTATAGTTGCTTTGGGTAGTATGGACATTTTAGTGATGTTGATTCTACCAATCCATGAACATGGTATGTTTTACTTCTTCTTTTCCAATTTGGATGCCTTTTATTTCTTCTTCTTGTCTAATTGCAATGGCTAATACTTCCAGTACTATGTCAAACAGAGTGGTGAGAGTGGGCATCCCTGTCTTGTTCCTGTTCTTAGGGGAAATGGTTTTAGTTTTTGTCCATTGAGTAGGATGTTTGCTGTGGGTTTATCATATATAGCTTTTATTATGTTGAGGTATGAGCCTTCTACTCCCACCTTGTTGAGACTTTTTACCAAGAAAGGGTGTTGGATTTTGTCAAATGGTTTTTCTGCATCAATGGATATGACTATGTGATTTTTATCTCTCAATTTGTTTATGTGATGTATCACATTTATTGATTTGCAGATATTGTACCATCCTTGAATTCCTGGGATAAATCCTACTTGGTCATGGTATATGATCTTTCTGATGTACTGCTGGATCTGATTTGCTAGAATTTTGTTGAGGATTTTGGCATCTAAGTTCATGAGGGATATTGGCCTGTAATTCTCTTTCATTGTGTTGTCTTTATCTTGTTTTGGTATTAGGGTGATGCTGGCTTCATAGAAGGAGCTTGGAAGTGTTCCTTCCTCTTGAATTTTTTGGAATAGTCTGAGGAGGATAGGTTTTAGTTCTTCCTTGAAAGTTTGGTAAAACTTTCCTGTGAAGCCGTCTGGCCCCGGGCTTTTGTTTGCTGGAAGCTTTTTGATGACTGCTTCAATTTCGTCCATAGTTACTGGCCTATTGAGCTGTTTAGATTCTTCATGATAGAGTTTTGGAAGGTTATATTTTTCTAGGAAAATGTCCATTTCCTCCAGCTTGTCCAGTTTGTTGGAATAGAGTTGTTCATAGTATTTTGTAACAATCCTTTGTATTTCGGAGGGGCTGTTGTTATTTCACCTCTTTCATTTCTGATTTTGTTTATTTGGGTCCTCTCGCTTTGCTTCTTGGTGAGCCTGGCTAGAGGTCCATCAATCTTGTTTATCCTTTCAAAGAACAAGCTCTTGGTTTTGTTGATAGTTTGTATTGTTTCTTTGGACTCTATGTCGTTTATCTCCGCTCTGATCTTTATTATTTCCTTCCTTCTGCTTACACTGGGCTTTGCTTGTTGGTTTTTTTCTAACTCTATGAGTTGTAGGGTTAGGTAATTTATTACCATTGTTTCTTGTTTTTTGCAGTAGGCTTGTAGAGCTATGAACTTCCCTCTCAGGACTGCTTTCGCTGTGTCCCATAGATTTTGGATTGTTGTGTTTTCATTGTCATTTGTTGCCATGATGTTTTTTATTTCTTCCTTGATCTCTCTGGTGACCCAGTCATTGTTTAATAGCATGCTGTTTAGTCTCCATGTGTTTGATTTCTTTGGATTGTATTTATTGTAGTTGATTTCCAGTTTTATGCCACTGTGATCTGATAAGATGCTTGATATGATTTCTATCTTCTTGAATTTGAAGAGACTTTGCCTGTGACCCAGCATATGGTCTATCTTTGAAAATGACCCATGTGCACTTGAGAAGAATGTATATTCTGTGGCTTTGGGGTGAAATGTTCTGAAGATGTCAATTAATTCCTCTGGTCTAGTGAGTCATTTAGGATTGCTGTTTCTTTGCTGATTTTTTGTTTAGAGGATTTGTCCAATGGCGGTAGTGGAGTATTAAAGTCTCCTACTATGATTGTATTGCTGTCAGTCTCTCCCTCGATATCCTCCAGGAGTTTTTTTATGTATTTGGGTGATCCTGTATTGGGTGAGTATATGTTTACCAGAGTTATTTCTTCTTGTTGGATTGCTCCCTTTAGTATTATGAAGTAGCCTTCTTTATCTCTTTTTATGTCCTTCATTTTGAGATCTAATTTGTCAGATATAAGTATTGCTACCCCAGCTTTTTGTTCATTCCCATTCACCTGGAAAAACATTTTCCATCCCTTCACCCTCAGTCTGTGTGTGTCTTTTTTTCTGAGGTGGGTTTCTTGTAGACAGCAGATATATGGGTCTTGTTTTCTTATCCCATCCATTACCCTATGTTTTTTTATTGGGGCATTTAATCCATTTACATTTAAAGTTATTATTGGGTGGGGAAAAGACGGCAACTGGCAGGAAGGTAGGGAGAGAGAGAGTGTGAGTGAGGAACCCATAGAGGAGAGTGTAGACGTGTGTGGTGTGTGTGTGTATGAGCTTGGGTCAGTTAGATTCTGCAGGTCTTCCAAGGGGCTGCCTAACCGGGCAGTCCTAGACGGCAGAGCCCGGTGCATAAAGCGGACACTTCTTGTTGACTGGGGCGGACGCAGAGACCACGCCATCCTGAGAAACAGAGCTGCCTTGAGACTCGCATCCTGGCTTCTGACACAAACCAGGACCCTGCAGCCACTGGGGACAGAGAACTGCTATCACAGCTTCAGACCAAAAAACAACAAGAATCCAGACTTCCGGGCAGCAGATTTCCGGGAGTCAAAGAGCCTATCCTCCTCCCCTCAGGCATGGATAGCACCATAGTAACTAATAGTCCCGCCCCTCACCCAAGCTGCAGAGCGTTGCGCAGGGACGTGCTCTGCCTTAGGGAATTTGGCACACGGGACAGAAGCAGCTCACCTTCGGGGAAATCTGTCAGTGCGCACAGAGGGCTCCCCTTTGGGGAATTTGGGGGAATTTGGCTTGCGGGTCACAGCTCCCCTTTGGGGAATCTTAGAGCGTGCACAAAGGGGCTTCCCTTTGGGGAATTTGGTGCGCAGGACGGACTCCGCCCCTCTTCGGGGATTTTGGGAGAGTACACAAAGGCAGCTCACCTTCAGGGATTTGAGAGTGTGCGCCCTAGCCGGTTTGGCTCAGTAGAGAGAGCACACACAGGACGCAGCTCCACTTCAGGGAATTTGGCACTCCGGACACAGCTGCCTGGGATCCCTGACTCACAGCGCATTCACACTAAGAGCCAACGACCCCAATTGTTGGTGCATGCACACACAGGGACCCTTATTCTCAACGAGAAACTGCACAAGGCAACAGAGACTCTGACACTCGATTCTTGGTGCAGATACAGGGAAACTCTGACTCCTGGCACATGCTAAGGATCTCATTTTCGGCACATACCAACAGTGTGGTGCTGACAGGGCCCCTGATTCTAAGTGTGCACACGAGACCACACGGAACACTGGGGACACTGACCCTGGGCAAGTCTGGTTCCCACCAACCAAAGGCAGCCACACGTCCTAGTGTCAGAGCACTTCAGTGAAACTCGGGTGGAGCGAAGTCCCCACAGCGCACGGCCGAGGTCCACACAAACGGAAGCTTGAGCTTTCTGGTGATAGCCAGAATGGGGAAACGAAATAACTCACAGAGGAAAGAAAATGTGGAGTCCCCAAGAAAGGAAATTAGTGAAACTGAAGCTTGCAACATGACCGAAAAGGAGTTCAGAGTAATGGTCGTGGAATTTATACATCGGATGGATGAGAAAATCAACAACTTATGCAAGAATCAGGAAGAAATGAAAAGTGATATAGCTACAATCGAAAACACCATGGAAAGTTTCAACAGTAGACTACAAGAAGCAGAGGACCGAATTAGTGAGTTAGAAGATCAGGTACAGAAACAAGCTCAATCTGAACAGCAATTGGAGAAAAAAATTAAAAAGCAGGAGGAAAGCCTAAGGGAGCTTCGGGACAACATGAAGCGAAGTAACATGCGTATAATAGGGCTGCCAGAAGGACAAGAAGAGCAGCAGGGATTAGAAAATCTATTTGAAGAAATAATGACAGAAAACTTCCCGGATATGGGAAAGATAAAAGTTACACAAGTACAGAGAGTCCCAAGCAGGATCAACCCCAAAAGACCCACACCAAGACATGTCATAATCTCAATGGCAAATATAAATGATAAAGAGAGAATCTTAAAGGCGGCAAGAGAGAGACAGAGAGTTACCTACAAAGGAACACCCATCAGATTGTCAAATGATTACTCAACAGAAACACAACAAGCTAGAAGTGAATGGAAGGAGGTATACAAAGTGTTGCAAAGCAAAGGACTGAATCCAAGAATACTATATCCAGCAAGACTATCAATTAAAATTGAAGGGGAAATCAGGAGCTTCGCAGACAAAAAAAGACTCAGGGAGTTTATCACCACCAAACCAGCAATGCAAGAATTGCTAAAGGGAATACTGTAAAAAGAAGAAATACTATAAAAAGAAGAAATAAAAAGAAGGAATACAGACACAAAAATAGATATGACTACAAACAAATACCTTTCAGTAATAACTTTAAATGTAAACGGACTAAATGCTCCAATCAAAAGACATCGAGTGGCTGAATGGATAAAAAAGCATGACCCATATATATGCTGTCTACAAGAGACCCACCTCAGAACAAGAGACTCACACAGATTGAAAGTGAAGGGATGGAAAAATATCTTTCAGGCAAATGGAAATGAAAAAAAAAGCTGGGGTAGCAATACTTATATCTGACAAATTAGACCTCAAAGTAAATGCCATAAAAAGAGATAAGGAAGGCCACTTCATAATACTAAAGGGAGAAATCCAACAAGAAGAAATAATTCTGGTAAACATATACGCTCCCAATATAGGAGCACCCAAATACATAAAAAAACTCCTGGAGGATATCAAGGGAGAGATTAATAGCAATACAATCATAGTAGGAGACTTTAATACCCCACTGTCACCATTGGAAAAATCCTCTAAACAAAAAATCAGCAAAGAAACAGCAATCCTAAATGACTCACTAGACCAGATGGAATTCATTGACATCTTCAGAACATTTCACCCCAAAGCCACAGAATATACATTCTTCTCAAGTGCACATGGGTCATTTTCAAAGATAGACCATATGCTGGGTCACAGGCAAAGTCTCTTCAAATTCAAGAAGATAGAAATCATATCAAGCATCTTATCAGATCACAGTGGCATAAAACTGGAAATCAACTACAATAAATACAATCCAAAGAAATCAAACACATGGAGACTAAACAGCATGCTATTAAACAAGGACTGGGTCACCAGAGAGATCAAGGAAGAAATAAAAAACATCATGGCAACAAATGACAATGAAAACACAACAATCCAAAATCTATGGGACACAGCGAAAGCAGTCCTGAGAGGGAAGTTCATAGCTCTACAAGCCTATTGCAAAAAACAAGAAATAATGGTAATAAATTACCTAACCCTACAACTCAAAGAGCTAGAAAAAGAGCAGCAAGAAAAGCCCAGTGCAACCAGAAGGAAGGAAATAACAAAGATCAGAGCGGAGATAAATGACATAGAGACCAAAGAAACAATACAAAAGATCAACAAAACCAAGAGCTGGTTCTTTGAAAAGATAAACAAGATTGATGGACCTCTAGCCAGGCTCACCAAGAAGCAAAGAGAGAGGACCCAAATAAACAAAATCAGAAATGAAAGAGGTGAAATAACAACAAACCCCGCTGAGATACAAAGGATTGTTACAAAATACTATGAACAGCTCTATTCCAACAAACTGGACAACCTGGAGGAAATGGACATATTCCTAGAAAAATACAACCTTCCAAAAATTAATCAGGAAGAATCTCAACAGCTCAATAGGCCAATAACTATGGACGAAATTGAAGAAGTCATCAAAAAGCTTCCGGAAAACAAAAGCCCGGGGCCTGACGGCTTCACAGGAGAGTTCTACCAAACATTCAAGGAAGAACTAAAACCTATCCTCCTCAGACTATTCCAAAAAATTCAAGAGGAAGGAACACTTCCAAGCTCCTTCTATGAAGCCAGCATCACCCTAATACCAAAACCAGATAAAGACAACACAATGAAAGAGAATTACAGACCAATATCCCTCATGAACATAGATGCCAAAATCTTCAACAAAATTCTTGCAAATCGGCTCCAGCAGTACATCAGAAAGATCATACACCATGACCAAGTAGGATTTATCCCAGGAATGCAAGGATGGTACAATATCCGCAAATCAATAAACGTGATACATCACATAAACAAATTGAGAGATAAAAATCACATAGTCATATCAATTGATGCAGAAAAAGCATTTGACAAAATCCAACACCCTTTCTTGATAAAAAGTCTCAACAAGGTGGGAATAGAAGGCTCATACCTCAACATAATAAAAGCTATATATGATAAACCCACAGCAAACATCATACTCAATGGACAAAAGCTAAAAACATTTCCCCTAAGAACAGGAACAAGACAGGGATGCCCACTCTCACCACTCCTGTTTGACATAGTACTGGAAGTATTAGCTATTGCAATTAGACAAGAAGAAGAAATAAAAGGCATCCAAATTGGAAAAGAACAAGTAAAGCTCTCTTTATTTGCAGACGACATAATATTGTATATAAAAAATCCGAAAGACTCCGTCAAAAAACTAATAGACTTAATAAATTAATTCGGCAATGTAGCAGGATACAAAATTAACGCCAAGAAATCTATGGCCTTTCTATACACCAATAGTGAACTTACAGACAGAGAGACTAAAAAGGCAATCCCATTTACCATCGCACCAAAAAAATTAAGATACCTAGGAATAAACTTAACTAAGGAGGTAAAAGACCTATACACGGAAAACTACAGGACACTGAAAAAAGAGATAGAGGAAGACGTAAACAGATGGAAGAACATATCATGTTCATGGATTGGTAGAATCAACATCATTAAAATGTCCATACTACCCAAAGCAATCTATAGATTCAATGCACTCCCCATTAAAATACCAACGGCATATTTCACAGACCTTGAAAGAACTCTCCAAAAATTCATCTGGAATAAAAAAAGACCCCGAATAGCCACAGCAATCCTGAGAAAGAAGAATAAAGTAGGAGGGATCTCAATACCAGATTTCAAGCTGTATTACAAAGCCACTGTTCTCAAAACAGCCTGGTACTGGCACAAGAACAGACATATAGATCAATGGAACAGAATAGAGAATCCAGATATTGACCCAAACCACTATGCTCAATTAATATTTGACAAAGGAGGCATGAACATACAATGGAATAAAGACAGTCTCTTCAATAAATGGTGTTGGGAAAAATGGACAGACACATGCAAAAAAATGAAGCTAGATCACCAACTTACACCATACACAAAAATAAACTCAAAATGGATACAGGACTTAAACATAAGACGGGAAACCATAAAAATACTAGAGGAATCCACAGGCAGCAAAATCTCAGACATATGTCAAAAGAACTTCTTCACCGATACTGCCCCTAGGGCAATGGAAGCTAAAGAGAAAATAAACAAATGGGACTACATCAAAATAAAAAGCTTTTTTACAGGAAAAGAAACTATCAACAAAACAACAAGAAAGCCGACTACATGGGAGAACATATTTGCGAATGGCATCACTGATAAAGGTTTAATCTCCAACGTCTACAGGCAGCTGATACAACTTAATAAAAGGAAGATAAATGATCCAATAAAAAAAATGGGCAACAGACCTAAATAGAATCTTTTCCAAAGAAGACAGAAGGAAGGCCAAGAGACACATGAAAACATGCTCAACGTCACTAATTATCCAAGAGATGCAAATCAAAACAATAATGCGGTACCATCTCACAACTGTCAGAATGGCTATCATCAACAAAGCAACAAACGACAAGTGTTGGCAAGGATGCGGAGAAAAAGGAACCCTCGTGCACTGCTGGTGGGAATGCAGACTGGTGCAGCCACTGTGGAGAACAGTATGGAGTTTCCTCAAAAAACTGAAAATCGAACTCCCATTTGACCCAGTAATCCCACTCCTAGGAATATATCCTAAGAAACTGGAAACACCAATAAGAAAGGATATATGCACCCCTATGTTCATAGCAGCACAATTTACAATAGCTAAGATCTGGAAACAGCCTAGGTGCCCATCAGCAGATGACTGGATCAGAAAACTATGGTACATCTACACAATGGAATATTATGCTGCCATAAAAAAGAAGGAATTCTTACCATTTGCAGCAACCTGGATGGAATTAGAGAACATTATATTAAGTGAAATAAGCCAGTCAATGAAAGAAAAATACCACATGATCTCACTCATTTATGGATAATAAAGAACATTAAAAACTTGAACAAAAAGATAGATACAGGGTCAGTAAAGCGTCAAACAGTCCGTCAAATTACAGCAGGATGGTTAGAGAGAGGTGGGGAAGATAAGAGATCAATCAAAGGACTTGTATGCATGCATATAAGCATAACCAATGGACACAAAACTCTGGGGGGTGAGGGCATATATGGGAGTGGGGCGGGGGGGCAATGGTAAGATATGTACACATATAATACCTTAATAAAAAAAATTTGGAAAAAAATAATAAAAAATAAAGTTATGATTGATAGGTACTTATTTGTCACCATTTTTATTCTATTTCCCTGTGTTCCTTCTTCACTTCCTCTTCCTTTTTTTTTTACAGGAGACCCTTAAGCATTTCTTGTATTGCTGGTTTGGTGGTGATAAATTCCCTTAGTCCTTTTTTGTCTGTGAAGCTCCTGATTTCACCTTCAATTTTGATTGATAGCCTTGCTGGGTACAGTACTCTTGGATTCAGACCCTTCCTTTGTATGACTTTGTATATTTCATTCCATTCCCTTCTGGCCTGATGAGTTTCTGTTGAGAAATCAGTCGCTAGTCTGATGGGGGTTCCTTTGTATGTAACTTTCTGTCTCTCTCTGGCTGCTTTTAAGATTCTTACTTTGTTGTTGGTGTTTGCCAATTTAATTATAATGTGCCTTGGTGTCGGTCTTTTGGGGTTCATTTTGCTTGGGACTTTGTGAGCTTCTTCGATTTGTGTTGGTTTTTTCTTCCCTATATCAGGAAAGTTTTCTGTCATTATTTCTTCAAACAGGTTTTCTATTCCTTGCTCAGTTTCCTTTCCTTCTGGAACCCCTATTATGTGGATGTTGTTTGTTTCGTGTTGTCCCGAAGTTCCCTTAGGCTCTCCTCCTGCTTTTTAATTGTTTTTTCTATAAGCTGTTCTACTTGGGTATTTTTTCCCATCTTGTCTTCTAGCTCAGTGATGCGGTCCTCTGCTTCTTCTAGTCTACTCTTGATGCTTTCTATTGAGTTCTTTACAGCAGCGATGTCATTATTCATTTCTCCTTGGTTCTTCTTCATTTCCTATTGGTTCTTACTCATATTGTCGAATTTGTCTTCCATTCTTTTCAGCCAGTTTATGACCATTTCTCTGAATTCTTTCTCTTATAGTTTGTTTGCCTCTAATTCGTTTACTTCCTTTTCTGGTGATGCCTGCTTTTCTTTCATATGCGGGCTATTTCTTTGTCTCCCCATGGTCTCTCTTTTCCATGTCTAATTATGTAGTTCTCTCTCTCCTTCTCCCTGGCAAAATCTGACCTTTCCGTGGTAGACTGATGAGCTCCTTTGAATCCACGTATTTGTGCCAATTGGGGATTGGTGTTCTGGGGCTCCCAGCTGTTCAGTGGTTGCTGCAGTTGTGGATTTTCAGGCTTCTGATAAGATCCACTTTCCCTTTCAAAATGGCGAGGTTTCCCCATCCAAGCCCATAGCTCCAGGAGGGGACCCAGCCGCAGCCGCAGTGGGGGCTGCCCGGTAAGGGGAACACCATCCAGCAGTCCCCCAACTTCTCCTGGAGTTTAGCTGTCCCTTAGCTTGCCACCAAACACTCCCCGTGCGACCCTCTGCTGCTCCTTCTTTCTGCTCTGGGACAAGGCTCGGAACACGTCTATCTATTATGCCGCCATTTTCTCCTCCCCCCCTGGTTCCACTTCTAACTGACTGGGGGAACTTGGACGTTATTTAACTTCCAGTTTTCTCAAAATGGAGATAATAATAGTACTTGCCTTGCTGAGAATTAAATGGCATAATATATGTAAATAACTGGACTGGCACATAGCAATCTTCAAAGGTCATTGCTGAGATGACAGAGTCACTGCATAGTAGGGCTATGATTCTAATTCGAGGCTGACTCTAAAGCCAACACTCTTTGTGGGGCTCTGTGCCTTCATGGTCCTATGCTCATGAGCACTAGCACTCAAGCCTTTCTTTTCAGCTGGGCTGAGTGAAGCAGCAGCTGGGGGACTACTTCCTGCCTGGTGCACCTACTGAAGCTACGAGCTAGATTTCAGTCCAGAATGGGAAATGCTGGGAGGCATGTGGAACCAGGGCTAGAGGAGCCCAGCTGATGAACACTTCTGGGAGGAGAGTGGAAGTTGTTATGGAGACTGCTCTGGGAGTTACCATCCATTATCTACTCTCCCCTCTCCCCTAGTGACAGAAAGAGCCTCAAATTTATCCATGATGGCAATGCCTAGCATCTCCTATAACATGTGAATAAATTCTGACCAATGAAATAAAAAACAAAAGGCCATGTGGGACTTCTGGAGAGATTGCTTAAAAGGAAGCTGACTTATCTAGGATATGTGTCTTTGTTCTTTTTCCTTTTCTGTTTTCTAGAATGGTGATGTGATGACTGGGACTTTGAAAATGAAGTTGGTGGTAGGATTTTAGAGCAGAAAGTCAAAAGAAGCCAAGGCCCTGGTGACTTCAATGTGCCACTATACCATCCCTAAACTGCCTACTTCCAGGCTTCTTGCATGTGAGACTATAAACACCTGTGGGTTTAAGCCACATTTGGGGGAGTTTCAGTTCCTTACATTGAATGCAATTCCTAACTGATTCAAAAAGCTTCACAGGGAAGGAACAATTTACATAAGCTCTTAGAATAAATAATTTGAAACAAGAAATAGCAGTCCAAGGCATGGAGTTTGAAATGTGTGACACATTGAGGAGGAAACTGGTCTTGCAGAACTTGTTATCTAAATGCAGAGGCCATGGAACTGTGAACAATGCACTGCCCTGCGGCGGGGGGGAGGGCAGGGAGGGTTGTTATGCTGGTACCAGGATGGACCATAGGATGTGGCCTGACACCTGGGGGCCTTCCTGCAGGGCTACGAAGGGGGCAGGGGGCATATCTGCAAGACAAAGACCCCAGCGAGATATACATATAGACAGGCTCTCTGCATGTTTCTTCACTCTGATTTGGAAATTATTCCCGGATTCCACTAGTGTTAATAAACGGGGTCCCTCCCTTTCTCTAGGAAGAGTGCTTGGTATTTCTTTGGTCTTCTGTAACAACATGATAGAGTTGGCAGGGAGAACGGGGGAGGTGGGACATGTAGTGGACACTCTAGGTCTCAGTCTGCCAGGACTACCAGCTAAGAAAATGTACCTTACACTTCTGTGTGCTCACCTGGTCTCCTCTTGAATAACTTTGGGACCAGCAGCTTTAGTTACAATTGTTCACAAACTCTACCTTATATCAAACCAAAATTAATGCTATTTTCAGGCAACCAGGCACTCTGATCTCCATTTGCAGATGAGGAAAGTGAAGTTTAAGGAGGTGTACTGACCTGACCTTGGTTACACAGTTAGCAATGGCAGAGCTGGCATTTGAATCCAGGTTGGTCCTCTTTCTACTCCTGATAGTGTGCAACATAATTACCAGGAGGGCTTGTTAAAGCACAGAGAGCTGGGCCCTAAGGCAATAGCATTTACTCAGTAAGTCTGGGGCCCATCTTGCAATCTTCAAAGGTCATTGCTGAGATAAAATATCTAAAATAAGGTCCCAGGAGATTGTCCATGCTGCTAGTCTGCAGACCTACTTGGAAAATCACTGGATTGGAGCAGTAGCTGAGAATCGGGGTCTCATTGTGGCAGGTGTGGAGTGGGCACCCGCAGGTTCAAGCTGAGAGCAGAAGGAAGTGAGTTGGCACAGAGCAAAGGCGGGGGGTGGTTTAAGCAGGGGAACTTGGGCAGAGCTGGAGACATGAAAAAGAAGGACTGGGTGAGAGGAATGCCCAGGCCTGGAACCCCTGGCCTCAGAGAGGCTCTTCAGAGGGCAGGGCACTGGCCTGGGCTTAAGCACAGCCTGGCACGAGCGGGGGAGATCTGCCCTTGCTTAGCTACTTGGTTAGTGAGAACCCTCTCCTCATACCCCTTCCACCTTAACAAATAGAAAAGAACTTGAGCTTGGCTGAGTTCTGCAGTTGCTCTTCATGGGACTTTGGGGGACTTGAGAGAGGCCAGTAAGTGTAAGGTTCGCGGTGCAGGAAATGGGAGTCGGAGACCAAGGCATGTTAAAAGAGGAAGTTTATTCAGCACTAATGAATGAGATAGAAAAACCAGGATTAGAAGAGAAGGAGGAGGAGAAGGACCCACCAGGCTGTCTCGCAGACTGGGAGAGCAGCAACACGTGCAGAGGTGAACACGACTTTTGAGGGGAGGAACAGGAAGGGGTGGGGCCCAAGGAGGAACGGGAAGGGGTGGGGCCCAGGGCACTCAGCATGCGCTGATTGGTGGTTCAATGTCTCGGGAATGTCCTGGCGCAGAGGCCGGTTTTGTCATACTCCGCCCACCAGTTGGGGGAAGGGAGGATCTATCATTAAGGCCATCCTGCCTTCAGCCCTCAGCGTGTCACATGGAAGCCCTTAACATTGTCACAGTCAAGTCTCTGGTTATTTGTCAGGGAATTCCTCCACCCCCCCCCACCGCCCCCGCCCAAGGAAGGCAGCATGAAGGGAGGAGCCTGATGTTCCACCACTGTCACTGGTTGTGGCCTTTCTGTGCTTCAGTTTGCTCATCTGTAAACTGGAAGCTAGTAGTCCTAGTCCATCCTCCTTACCTCTAACAGTGGCCAGTGAGACTCCTAAGATGAGATGCATGGAATACATGTGCTTTCTGAACTGCAAAGTGCTATACAGATTGCTTAAAAATCTCCATTCGCTTCTTCTCACCTGACAGCATGTGCTGGGCTGGCCCACCAGCAGCCTCTACCTCTTGGTGCTGATAAGCTTCTAACCTTACCCTGACTTTCCTAGACACCTGCCATTCTCCTCTGGGAAGTTCATCAAGGCACTGTGACTTAGTGAAGGGGTGCTTCATCTGTTGCTCTAGAACTTCTGAGCCCTCTTATCTACTGTCTGCCAGGCCAGGATGGTGGCATCTGAGCTGAGCCCAGGCCCAGCAGGAATGCTGAGAATTCCAAACTGGCTAGATGCCATCACAGGTGTCAGCTGAAATGCAAACAGACACCACCCTTAGTCCCTGGGATGGATTTCTTTGATACCTTGGCTGACCCACTGGGAGGAGAGACAGGATGAAGAATATTTTTGTAGTCCAGGAACCGATCTGAAACTCATTGCAAAGCTCCAGCCAGATAAGTACTTGCCTACACATTCATGCAAATGGTTTTTATTTTTGTGTGTTAATAGCTGTGCCCTGTTGGCTTGTCTGTTTTCAGCAATAAATTCCTAGAGTGCAGAGGATCGATATTTAGGGATGAAGAACTGAAAATAGTGATGAAGGGGATGACAGGGATGAGCATTATAGTACTGGGGTTGATGGTGGTAGGTACAGTATAAGGAGAGAGAAGAGGAAGAGGAGGCAGAGGAGAAGGAGGAGGAGGAGGAGGAGGAGCCAGAGAAGTGGTCCTGGAAGGTGGATGTGGGGTGGAGGGAGGTGGATGGGAAGCTGATGAAGATGGAAATGGTGAGTGGGTGATGAGGGTAGTGGTCTGAGTTGCCCATACCCCTGTGAAGGCACTGTTCCCTCTTCTCTCTTTATATGTCTGTTTCCCTTTCTAGAACCTCCTTCAGGGCTGGGCCAGTGCTTCGCTCACCTTTGTGTCCCAGTACTTGGCCCAGTGCCCTGCGCATAGTGAGTGTGAGCAGTGCTTGCTGATGAAGCAAGGACTGAGAGTGGTGGGGCAGGAGGGATAAGAAGGATAGCCCTGATAACTGGAAGAAGTAGCCATGTTGGAGCACCCCTGTCCCCCCAAGATCAGGGGTGGAACTGTCCCCTGGAGGCATAGCAGATGGTGCTCTGTGCCAGTGGTAGGTGTGGACTGATGGCCATCCGGGCCCAGTGGGGCCTAGCCAGGCGGCGGCAGACGCAGCAGTTGCGGCGGGGGGCGGGGGGCGGGGGGCGGGGGGCGGGGGGGGGGAGGGGGGGCGGCGGCGGCAGCAGTGGTGGAGGCTTTGGGGATTTGTTGATTTGCTGAGCTTGCCTGCTGGGTGCAGGCTGTTTCTCCATAATCATCTTTTGTCTGGCTGAACAATAGAGGTGAGGAGGGCAGCCAGGCAGGTGGGACATAGCTTGACAGGACTGAGGAAGAGGAGAGAAGGCTCCCACAGGGCTTGCAGCCAGCTGCCCCACTCCAGGCCTCCATTCCTAGTGCAGGCCCTCCTCGGTAGCCTTCACAGTGACCCCAGAGGCTGCTGAGAATCATCGGGGCCCCACCCCCACCGGGCTGGCTCACATACCTCCCCACACAGCTCCTTCCCTCAGAAGCTTCCAGGGTTTTGATAAATGCCGGCCGGTCAGCCCCTGAGGAAGGCAGGCGGCTCCTGGGAGGGGCCTGTCCACGTTCGACATGCCAGGAGAAGGCCGGCCCAGGGGGTGGGGGTAGGGGCTGCAGCCCAATTCCCTGCAGAACAAAAATAGATTTCTCTCTCCCTTGTACCAGCTGCTGAGTCCCCAGCCCTGGCTCGATCATTTTTCAAATTGCAATAAATGAACATTTTCTGGAGCAGGAAAACCACGCAGAGAGGCCTAATGACCGAATCTGGGGGTGGCCTCGAGCCCCTCGGGCCTGTCCCCGCTCCCCTCCCCATTCTTGCTGGGGCCGGGGAGGACAGCGCCCCAAGGAACAGCTTCCTCCGTTCGGCTCACACCGTCCCGGGGCGGGTGCCCCTCCCCCACTCCTTGCACACAGCCCTGCCTGTAACCTCCTCCTTGCAGACATTCCCTCCTTGGTCTCCCTCACCCCACAGAATGCAGTGCACCAGTGCATTCCCACTTGGCAGAAGGAGAGCTAAAGGACCGGGTGAGGAGAGGTAGAGCGCAAGGCAGGGCCTGATGTAGGGACGCTGAGGCAGAAATTGGAGGTCCTGACGCCCCAATTTCCTAAACCTGAAATCGATTTCTTTTCACTGAGTGGTGAAACTCACAGTTAAGACAGCACAAGGAAACCCACAGTCTCCCTGGATCATTTTCCTGTCTCGGCGGGTGCTCCCTATTCTAAGCCTCCAAGGGAAGACATTCCAGGAATTAACTCAGCTCTCTGGAAGTTTCCCTGATATGTAAAAGCCCTCCTTGTGGAGATCCATAAGTGTTCACTTATTGTGGTGTGGTTGACATTTGCTGAGTGCTTACTATATGTCAGGCAGCATGCTAAGTGCTTCCCATGCATCATCTTATTGAATCCTTACAGAATGCCCCGGGTAGGTGTCCCTGTGACAGACTCAGAAACTGGGGCTCATAAAAGTACAGTGACTTTCCCAAAGTTACACATCAGAAGCAGGATTCCCATCCAAGACTATTGGGTGCCAAAAACAGTGCTTTCTTCTACCCCCACTCTCTCTGCCACCTTCCCACCCCTCTGTTCAGGGAGCCTAGCTGCCCATCCTGGCCTTCACCTGGAGCCCCTTTCTCCTCAGATTCTGGAGTGCCCACACACCCGAACCAGCTTCACTGTCCTGTCACCAACCAAGTTTGCAGTCCTCACAGGGCCTGCAGGCCCTAGGCCTTAGCAGTGGGGAGCTGGGACCTTGGCCTCAGAATGGAATGGGGACTGGCATGAGCGGGAATCAGTGGGAAAGCAAGCTTTGTAGAAGGAAGTGCAACTTTACACACACACTGGGGTGGAGTAGTGCTCAGGGCTTTGTCCTACCTGCCCTGGTGTGAGTTGAGGTAGAGACTTCAAAGGGAACTGTTTTTGCTTTTCCCCCCCAAGTGCAGAAGGTAACTGGAAAGTTCCACTGTGGTCTGAGTCCTACCTGAGACCCCTTGGCTCCCTCAGCAATGAAGGGTTATAGTTTGGTGAAGTCCCTCATAATCTGTTCCCATCCACCTTCTGGAACTTATTTCCCACCCCTTGTCTTCATATACTCTGTGGTTCAACCAAACTCAATATTCCTCCTCCGTGCCTTTGCTTATTAAGCTGTTCCTGGAACAGCCTTCAAATTCTACCCATCAGTTAGGGCCCAACTGCCATTTCCTGCAGGCAGCTTTCCTGGTCCTCCTCACTATGACACCTCCCTTTTCTCTGCCCGCCAAGCTGAAAGAAACTCTTTTCTCCTCTTAAGGCACTAGCCACTTTGGTCTGGAATTCTGGTGGGATGGACACACAATCCTACATCCCTGCCACACCAAGAGCTCTCTGAGAGAGGAGCTGTGTCAGATTCATCTTTGTCTGTCCTGCTTTTTGGTTCAGATTTCTCAGAAATGTATTGTCCGCTTCACACCGCACGTGGTGGGGGGCAGTGGGAAGACCATGGCCTTGGAGTCAGGGACACCAAGCCCTGTGCTTAAAGCCTGTTCTGGCTCTTTCCAGCTGGTGTCCTTGAGCAAGTTACTTTCCCACTCTGAGACTTGATTTTCTTCAGCTTTTGTGGGATGAAATTAGTACTTGCTACTACTCAGGGTTATAGTGAGTATGAAATGTGGGATGAAAAGGTCAGGTCCCCCCAATAAATGTTTACTTGTCACTCCTCCCTTTGACAGGGTCTGGTGAATGGATGAATAAATGAAGCAATGAATTAATGTTAGACCTTCAGGGTGGCTCTAGCCTGAGGTGCTGGGCCTTCTCTGGACTGGCTGCCCTCTCCTTCAGGCAGAACTGCCCACCAACCCACACCCACAGCTCTCTGTTCTGTTCCCAGCCACCCCAGGCCTATAGTTTACACACTGAAATCCCCAGAAGCTGAGACTTCCAAACAAACCCCCCAAGTTTGGATTTATCAGCAGTGCTATTAAAACAGTAATTTTCAGCTGCCTAATGTTTCCAACTTCTGCTCTAATCCAGTGGGTAAATATTTACGGAGCCTGACACCACTCCTAGGCCACTTGCTCGGCTGCCAAACATTCATTTCCCTTGCAACTCCACTGGTTTGATATTTTTAGGAGCAGGGGAGGATGGAAAGGGGTGTATGTGTATGTGTAAGGATGTGGGAGAGAGGCTCAGTCTTCCTTATGGTAAGTTCTTGAGTGAGGAGAGACAGGATAAAGTAGGCCTTGCTACTAACTTCTGCCCAGATGTACACACACCAGGGCCAGGAAGCAGGGGCTCACAGCAGTGCACCAGACCCTCAGGCATCCCCTCCTCAGCCACCCCCTCCCCAGCTATCGAGCTGATTTGCTATATATAGATAGCAGAGAAGTGTTGAGAGAAGTGGACAGACTTGGGGACCTACCTCAATCCTGCTATTTGCTAGGTGGGTGGCCCCGAGCATGTTCCTTCATCACTCTGAGTCTATTTCCTCATGGGTGAAAGGCAGGTAAGTATCGCCATCTCCATAGTGAGAGAACATGCAGAGAGCACCAGATAAAGCACCTGGTTCAGGGTAGGTGCCCTGTAAATAGTGCTTTAGAGAAAAGATATGAAGCATGCCCTCCATCCTCACTGATGTCGCAGCCCACTGCACTAGTGGCCATCTCTCAGCACCTCTTTGCCCTTGCTCATGCCCTTCCTTCTGTCTAGAATGTCCTGGGCATAACTCAGAACACATGGCTACCTCCTTTGAGAAGTCTGCCCTCATAGCCCTAAGAAAAATGATCTCTCCCTCACTCTCTCTTCTTCCCTCTCTTTCTCTACCCCTACCCCAACCCCATGGAGCACTTGTGAATGAAGGCTGAATAATATTCATCTCTACAGCCTTGGCATCTACCACAGAGCTAGACAATGTGCTCAATGACTCTGTGCTGCGCATGTGAGTGTTTGTTGAATATTTATGGATTGGTTGGAAGAAGAGAAGGAGCAAAGGATGATTTTTAGCTTGAGCTACCCAAGACACTTCTTTATCCCCCTCACAGGGAAGAACAATAGAAAGACAGAAAGGAACCAATGATTGTTGACTGCTCCATACAGGCCAGGCAGAGGACCTAGTCCATCTTTTCCCGCCAAACACCAGAATTTAGTTTAATGAGCTCCTACTGTGTGCTGAGCAGTAAATGACTTACATGGATTAACTAACTTAATCTGACAAGAGTCCTACCCATTTTTTTTCCAATATATTTTATTGATTTTTACAGGGAGGAAGGGAAAGGGATAGAGAGCTAGAAACATCGATGAGAGAGAAACATCGACCAGCTGCCTCCTGCACACCCCCCACCGGGGATGTGCCCGCAACCAAGGTACATGTCCTTGACCAGAATCGAACCTGGGACCTTCCAGTCCGCAGGCCGACGCTCTATCCACTGAGCCAAACCGGTTTCGGCGAGTCCTACCTATTTTAAAGATAGGTAACTGGAGCACAGAGAGGTTAAGTCACTTTACCAGGGTCACACAGGTAATAAAAGAGAGAACTGGGTTTTCAAAACAGGCAATTTGGCTCCAGAACCTGAACTTCTACCACACTATTCTACCTCCCTTAGTAAGTACTCAAGGAATGTTTGTTGAGATACTGAATGAATGCCAACTGAGTGAGTTGCTGTACAGCTCACAGTTACATACATTATTTTATTGATTCCTCACAGCAGTCTTTTCTTGGAGGAAAAGTGTGTGCAATCATCTTCATTGTTCAGTTGAAGAAACTGAAGCTCAGTGATGTAAAGTAATCTGCCCCAGGTCACAGCTAGGAAACAGCAAAGTCAGGACTTGCTTTCCACCCCGCTAGCTGGCTTTTGTTGTCCTATCCTGGCTGGAAGCCCAGAAGGACCCAAGAGGTGGTCTGTTCTCATTACTTTGTGCATAGGGAGGAGCAGGACTTCTGGACTCAGAGATTCCAGTATCCCAAGAGATCAAGCTGGAAATGACCATGGATATCATGCACACTTCCCCTTTGGATTAGAGCTGGGCCCAGAGAGGTGAGCAGTGCCTCTGCTCCCCTATCTCTCTCAGGTCTCCCCAGGCCACCCAGGGGTCACAGCTGGTTGGCCAGCCCACAAACACGTTTCCTGAAGGGATGGGCTTCTGAGTGGGAGCTGGAAAGTGGGAGGAGTGTAAGGAGGAGGAAAGAGTCCAACAGGGAGAAAATGGGTTGCTTCAGGGGAAGAATTCCAAACAGATTGAACTGCAATGGAGCCCCTGTTACTAGTAATTGTAGTATCATAAGGATGCCTGGGAAGATGGCGATGATGATGATAATAACATTCAGAGCAAGGGGGAGAACAAGGAGGCAGATGGTATGGTGTGAGCTGTGGCCAAGCCTCTCAGTCCTGTCACTTCCCATCTCAGACCAGGGTTTGCTTGGCCCACTCAAAAGAAAGAACAGCCTGAGCAGGGCCAAGTGGATGGTGAGCCCTGCTCCCAGGGGCCTAGTGCATGTGAACAGTGGGGGCTGAAATTCAGTCTTGCTTCTTGCACTAGACCATGTGCCCTGCCCTGGGGCTGGGTCATTCCCAGAAGGGGTGCGTTTTTCTAATTCCACAAAGACTCCATGTGGGTTAGCAGTGGCCTTGAGCAGAAACACACAGGAGCATGTATTGGGGGTGGGGTAGGGACCAGATCCCACAGTTCATCTCTTTCGTGGCTACACCAGTATTCAGACACCTTACCTCCTTCCTATGCCTTCTCTTTGGAGCCAAACAGCTGTGACCTTGAATCTGGCTCCCATTACTTACTCTCTTGTGATATTAATCACCTTACTTTTCTGAACCTTAGTTTCCTTATCTGGAGAATGGGGCAGTGTTAGGAGGGTTAAATGACATATATTGGTACAGTGTTTGGCACAGAATAGGCAATAAAAACAAAATGAATTCCCTCTTCTATCACTCTCCCTCTTTCCTGGGGGGCTAAATCTTTGTTTTACTTTTGTTTGGGGCCCAAGCCCCTTCCAGACTCCCCTCCAATCCCCAGGCAGCAGGGATTGGAAAACAAAAATTGGCCACAGTTCCTGCTGTGCTCCAGAGCACCAATAGAGGAAACCCTGGGCGGTTTCTTCTGAGCATTTGTGGCTGAGATCTAAATGTCTGGGCCAGTAATGCCCTGCCTGGCTGTCTGGGAGGTTCCCTTTGGGAATTAAGGAGTCTGCAAGATCCTTGGGCCTTTCCCCTCTCTTTCTCTTCCCCCTCCCAAGGCTGCTGAGAGGCTGGGGTGATGGATGGGGCCCTGCCTTCCCCTCACCACTTCTTTGATGAGAAGAAAGAAAAGTCCACCTGAGTCTCAAATCAAAAACAGGTGAATTGCCTCTAAGTCAGGCTGGGCCGTCTCTGAGGTCTGAAAGAAGGTTGGGGGGCTGAGGGGGAAAGGAGAGAATGTGATAAATCACACTGTCAGGTGCTACCCTCCATCTGTGGCAGGGATCTGCTTCCCTCTCAGGATCCCTGTGCCCATTACAAGAGGTGGGAGCAGGCAGTCATCCCTACTCATACCCACCTCAAACCTCAGCCTCAGCTCTGCCATGCACAACCCCCTCCTTTCACTTCGCCAGCCACCCTGTGCTCATCCAGGTGGCAACCCCTCTTCACTCATGTCCTCAGAGCCCCAGCATGCTCTCAGCGGGAAGGTGGAAGCTTTGGGGCCCAGCCTCAGCTTGCCACCCCCTTGCTGGGTGTACCTGGGCAAGTCTTTGCCCCTCTTTGGATTCCTTTTTTATACCTGGGTGGGGGGGTGGGGGGGTGTAATAGTCTTCTGAAATGAGACCAGAAGGCAGACCATGGGCCTTGGGCTTGAATCTCAGGATTAGAGCTCAGGGTGGAGTGGGGACTATGATGGGCCCATGTTTTGTGTTTGATTTACCCCTGCTCCAAACCTCTTCCATCACTGACATTCTACAATTATTTTCCCTAAGAGCTGTCCAGGCCCACCAAAGTCAGCGAGCAAATATGCCAGACAGATTCCTCAACATGCTAACCTTATGGCCCCCGCCCAACCCCAGTCTTTCTCTGGTGCAACACACATAGACTGGTAGGGCCCTGCCTGTCCCACCAAGCGTCCCTAGCATTGTAAAAGGGGATGGTTACAGGACAGAGGGCAAATCTGGAAAAAGCAGTGCTCAGGCCTCTTGAGATTGACAGTCACTGCTGAAAAATGAAACAAATAAAACAAGAACTGGGAGAGTCCTCAGAGATCTAGTTCTCCATCGTCTTAAGGGCAAATGGAAGCCCAGGGTGTGATGGGAAAGGCCACACAGTCAGTCAGGCCCAGGGCTGAGATCAGGCATCAGTGTCTGGACTCTCAACTCCCCCACCCCCACCCTCACCTGCACTCCCGTCCCCACCCCCAGAGGCTGCACGCTAAGTGAACTGAAGAAAGTCTCTGACCCGGAACCTTCTTCACTCCTAGATTCCAGCAGTGGTTGATGTCCCCTAGCAGACTCCCCACCTTGGTCAGAAAAGGCCAGGATCAAGGCCCACTCCACCCTGTCACCCGCCTGAGAGGCCACAGCTGCCTGGGAGCAGGAGTAGCAGGGAAAGGAGAGAGGAAGCAGAGGAGAAGGGAGAAAAGGGAGGGGCAGGGAGGCCAGGGGAGAGGAGAAGGAGGGGAAGGAGATGAGGAGGTAGTGAAAGCTGAAAGTTTACAAGGGAGAAAGGAAAGGGAAGTCCCAGGAAGAAGAGATGGGAACAAGGGCTCTGAGAAGGGAGAATCTGGCCAGGGAGGGAATGGAGGGCGAGCAGGTGGGCGAGAGACACCCCAAAAAGAGACAAACAAGGAAACTGGATCTGCAGAAGTGAGAGAAGAAGCCCCCCCAGGGGGCTCTCCTCCCCATTTCATGGAGCTCCCCCAAGGGCACTAGGGGCAAATTGAAAATGAAACACCTCTCCCCCGAGCTCCGGGATGTGACCCTCGGTATAAGAGGATTAGAGAGGATTCCAAGAGGAAATGGGAGGGTGCCAGGAGTGGGGGAGCCTAACATAAACTCCTGCTGCCCCCCACCCAAGCCAGCAAGAGAGCACACTTCGAACACCCCAGGAGCCATGGAGCGCCAGTGCCCCCTTGTGGCCACGGTGCTCACGCGCCTGGTAAGGGTGGTCTGGAAAATCCGGTGGGAGGGGGCACCAGCTTGGGCTTTGGAGGGGAAAGGAGACTGGTGCAACAGAGAACCCAGGGGATGGGCCAGTGACTTTGCTGGAGACCTCTATGACCTTCAGGCATCCGAGACCAAAAGAGTGAGCCTGGGGGTTTCCCTTCAACTTCTCCCATTCTTTCACCAGTGGTAGGCATGAGACTCTACGGCAGTAGAAAAAGAGGGCACACTTATGTGTCAGAATGCCCCCTCCCACCCCAGTGGCACAGTGTCAATTCTTGCCATCCTGGCCTCTGCCTTTTATCTGGGCCACTTCACTCCAGGGCCTGCATCTCTAGGGCAGTGTGTGTGTGTGTGTGTGTGTGTGTGTGTGTGTGTGTGTGTGTAGGGAGGATCTTGTGCATGGCAAAGGGTGGGGCCTTAAGCAGGGCCACCCCAAAGAGGGTGGCAGACAGCTGACCCTGGAGGACCCGCAGGGATCTGAGATAGAAAAGGCAGTCACCTGGAAGAGTCAGGAAGCCTAGGTCCTACCTTGCCACCATGACTGTCATGCTATACAATTTTGAGCATATCCTTGCCCTCTCTGGGCCTCAGGATCATTAGTTGGAACCAAAAGCTCTTGGCCTCTTAGAAGACCTATCTAACTGTAACACTGCCATTTTATGATTCCTAAAGACAGAGCTTGAAGCGGGAATGAGTCCAGTGGTAGACAGAATTAGCACTCCACTGTGATTTTTGAGAAGTGGCTAGTATATGCAACCCCAAGGACATCCCACCTAGCCCTCATCCCTGACTCTCCCAGTGCCCTCAACAATACTCCTGACCCAGATCTGCTCAGAGAGATCTGTGGGACCAAAGTCAGGCCTGCTCAGGGGCCTGGGGTGCCTTCTCTTTCATGGGGTGGGGGGAGGGGCAAAGGCAAGAAGCCAGCCTTTCCTCAGTCCCCTTTCATGGCATGGCATGCAGACATCCTCATATGTCTATTCAGAGCCTGGGGCCCCAGAGTGGATAGAAAGTGCAAGGTCAGCAAGATCTCGTCAATGAGCCCAGCCCAAGGCAGGAGTCCTAGCCTGGAAATGGAGAAACCTGAGCCAGATTCAGCTCCCCTAGAGAGGAGGGGAGGGAGGGAGGGAGCACAGGGAGGTGAAGGGCAGCTCAAGGAGGCCTTTGGCTTAGGCAGGGGAGCTCAGGCCCAGTGTGTGAAGACTGAGCTCTGGAAGGGGGCCAGGCAGGATCCTCCAGCTGGAGAAATGGACCAGAAAGAAGACCAAGTCTTTGGTTTTAGAGTCAGTTTGGTGCTGAATCTGTCTGCTAATCTCTCTGTGCCTCAATTTCCTCATCTATGAAATGGCAGTGTTACTACTCACCTTGCAGAGATCTTGTGAGGATTAAAAGAGTATTTGTAAAAAACAAACAAACAAAAATAACAACCCACTTAGAATATTCCCTGGCACCTAGTGAGTATTTTCTGTCTTTCTATTTTTATTTTAACCCCAGGATACCCTGTCCTAGAATCCTGGAATGATCTAGCTGTCAAGACCCTTATATTCCAAGACTAAAAGAAATTAATCAGGTTCAAATTCTACTCCCCAACCCTACCCTCCCCGCCACTTGCCCCAATACAAATAGGTACATTTCAGCTCAGAGAGTGGAAGAGACTTGTCTAACATTACACAGCAATTCATGGCTCAGCTGAGGTTTCCTCATTGCCAGGCCTGAGCTTCACTTTTTGTCCTTCCCCAGATGGGTATCCTCCAGTGCCCATGCTTGTCAACACTGGGCCTGAATCTTCTCCGATGAGATCTTGGCAAGTGTCTCAATGGGTGGAGCACTACCCTGAGACTGAGTTGAGCAGCTCCCCCTGACAGTCAGTTCACCTCCTCTATCCTGCATCCCTTGGAGCCAGAGAGTTTTTGCAGCTGAAAGGAATATTGTAAATCAGTTGGTCCTCCAACCTTCTCTTCTGTCTACCATCTGCCATCATTAGCCTCCACCTCTGTGCCCTTCAATCCCCTCCTCAACCTCCTTGCCCCCAACTCTGCTTGCCCCTGAAGGTACTTAAACCCAGATAGCCTAGACCCGTGGTCGGCAAACTGCGGCTCGCGAGCCACATGTGGCTCTTTGGCCCCTTGAGTGTGGCTCTTCCACAAAATACCACGGCCTGGGCGAGTCTATTTTGAAGAAGTGGCGTTAGAAGAAGTTTAAGTTTAAAAAATTTGGCTCTCCAAAGAAATTTCAATTGTTGTACTGTTGATATTTGGCTCCGTTGACTAATGAGTTTGCCGACCACTGGCCTAAACCATCTCTTGTATCATTTCCCTGGGGCTGGCTATGTCTGCTTTGAAAAATAAGACAACCAGGGAAACAGTGTCATCACTCCAGTCCAGCTCAGCAGACAGCTGGCCCTCCCACCTTGCCATGGCCCACCAGGCCCACCGCTATGCCAGGTATTGTCTTCTTCCTGTTCCTGCCTGGACCAGCCAGCCCAGGACAGGCCAGGGTACAGGACTCAGGACCTTGGGAAAGGAGACCGGAGGCTGCCACCCTCAGGACTTGAAGAACTATATGGGCCCTTTGGTTCTTCCAACATTGCCCCCTCCCTCCCTGCAGCCCAGCGTGGTCTGGGCTATTCTCTAGTGCTTGGGCTAGACCTGTTTCCAATGATTCACATCTATGCATCCCCACCTCACCCCTGGGAGCCTTCTCTGCACTCTTAATAGATCTTACGGTTAAGAAGTTTTTTCCTGCTACTCAATGTTAGTGCTTAAAGTGCAGTTACACTCTGAAAATTGACCATAAAATGACACCATGGGGTCCACATTTATCCTCCAGCCACAATTCCAGACCAGCTTGGTTCAGTTTTCAGGTTGAAAAATGGCTTTTGGGAGCTTCAAACTCCACCCAAGTCCTAAATCTGCCTCAGTGCTTCCCCCTTGGTAGTGCCTCCCTCCTCCAGGCCAGGGGAGAGGGAGGGCCTTGGACTGCTGAGGTGGCAAGCCAGGCCCTCCTCAGTTTGGCCTATTTCCTGCCAGAGTTGGGGGTGGGATGGGCAACTGTAGGAGTGTGAGGGACCAGGTCTGGATGTCGGTAGAGATGGGCCCAGCCTACACAGGCTTGGAGGCCTCCCATGGTTCCCCCATGCTGTGATGGACCCTGGAATGTGTTCTCCTTCCCCAGGCAGGACTAGGGACAAGGCTGAGAAAGGGAGTCTCCTCAGCCCATAGTTCTCTACAGAGCTGCTGGGAGACAGAATAAGAAAGGAAGGAACACTGGAGGTCTCCAGAGGCCCTCCTGCCCATTCCTCTGTCTCGATACCAGAGCCGCTCTCCATACATAATTCTTGGCAGCTCAGCAAGATTCAGTAGTCCTGTCATCTAGAGTGTGCCACACCTCCATCATGCGGCCAAAGACAAGGTCAGTTTCCTAACCAGTCAGTTTAGGGTTAAGTAAGGGCTGGACTCAGACTCACCCAGCCTATAGGTCACCCCTCAAGTCAGGAGGACAGTATGGATGTGGGGCCATGGGCTTTGGGGCTGAGCTCTGGGGGCTGCTGTTCAGGCCAGTTGCAGATGCTGCAGCTCAGGCCCTCTGCCTGCAGGAGGACCCTCTGTAGAGTTTCTCCTCCTGTTTACTCTAATAAGCTGGTTATCTGGTTCCCAAGCCCACAGCAAATTAGAGGCAGTAAATCAAAAGGGGGTAGAGGGGCTGCTGGAAGGAGGCATACTAAAAGTGTCAAGAAGTGAGAGCTGACAGCCTGACAACAGGGGAGTAGGCAGCAAACTAGTAAAACACAAAACAACCCTAACCAGGTACAAAAGCTCAAAGATCGCAAACAAGCTGGGGCCATTTGGTGCCCAGAAATGGGCCTGAGGAGATCACTGCAGCACAGTGCTAATAATTATGGGGATTAATTCTGCCTGTCCCCACGCTTCAGAAAGAGCTCGATTATGCCCTGTTCCAGGAGGCAGGGCAGATAAGGAATGTTTCCTCAACACTTCCATCAAAAATGAATAATTTTGAAGTGCACACTCATGGGAATAAAACCTTACCTCTGAGGCAAGTCCTCAAGTCCTGAGTGCCTCATACCTCAAGCCCCGTAGAGCTGAAGTTGGTGGGGTTCCCCATCCCACCAAGAACCAATACTCTGTGGGACATGCCTGCTGGCTTGAGAACCAGTCCTGAGTCCAACACCAGCTCTACCACTTACTGTCCCTGGGACTCTCTGCTAATCATGCCTCTACAAACCCAGCTGTTTCCTCTGTGAAATGTTGACAACCATACCTGTCTGGCAAGGCTCTGAGGACTAAATCAGACAAACCAAGGCCCACGTGTTTGGCCCTCAGTGCACAGTTGGGACTTACTTGGTGTTCCCTCCTCCTTTGAGAAGGTCTCCTTCCAGAGGTCTGGACATTGTAACCCAGCCTATGTGTCCCAGCTGTCCCATGTGAAAGGACCTCAGGGAGCAGCAGCACAGGGGCCTCTGTTCTCAGCCCTTTTGGTGAGGACAATGGAGCTTAGAGGTGATTCTGGCTCTGGGCAGGGCTGGTATATGCCAAGATATGGGGTGGGGGGGAAACCAGGGGCATGGGAACAAGGGTTAGGGGCCAGAGTCCCCTTTGCTTCTTCCTCTTCCTCTGGATTCCATAGCCTTTCCATTTAAGAGCAGTTACCCAGTATTTGTGTTACCAGCCAAGGGCACTTGTCACTTAAGCCAGGAATGGTGACTAGGGGCCTACCTCCTGTGGGTCAGGTGTCAACACATACCATGGGAAAAGCACTTGAGATGCAGACAAGGCAGGCCAGTGGTGGCATGGATCAGACATAACCAGCATCTGTAGGTAGGTCTAGGTATGCCTGACACCTGCTGGCCGGGGGACTTGTTTTCCAGGGACACATAGGACAGGATCACTCTGCTCAGAGCCCAGCTTCAAACTTCCCCCTAATGTCTTTGAAGAGCATTATCCCCTTCATGCCCTTTGGGTGGGACAGAAAAGGACAGGAAGGCTCATGTTTGGGGAGATTGAGGGGGTGGGACACACCTAGATCTGTCTCATCCAGGAGGCAAAGGCAGTGTTGGAGGGGCTGTGGAAAGATGTGTTTAGCTAGCCTGGTTCCAAACCCAGACAAGTGCCATCTTCTTAGTTTCAGTTTCCCCTAAGAGCATGGGCTTTGGTGATAGACACCTGGTTTGAATATGAATTTTATCACTTCTTCTAATTCTGGGAAGGTCACTTCTCCATAAGCCTCAGTTTCCTCTTTACTTTATGTAATTGTTGAAAAGATGATGTGAATAAAAGAAGTTAGCATGAAGTCTGGCATGTAGTACAAACTTGTTAAATGGCATATGTCTTCATAGCAGCTACTGCTCTGAGAGCAACACATGACTGGCTCATTTACTCCCCATAGTGATGCTATGAGATAGATATTATTATTGTCCTCAAGGTTCAGAGGGTATAAAAGACTTTCCCTATGTCTCACAGCTAGGAAGCAGCAGAAGCATGATTCAAACCTAGGCATTCTGACTCCAAAGCTTGGCTCATTTATGAAATAATGTGGATTAGTTAGGCAAATGGATACAAAAGTGCCTTGTCATCTCTAGATTGATTGCTACTCCAATGAGAGGAGTGGGTGGTGTTGCTATTTATGAATCATGCTAGCAGCTAGTCCCTGGAGATACCCTGGACATGAGGATGCTGAGTGAGAGACCCCTGGATCCTGAGGATCTGGGGATGCCTCAGATGCCACCTAACAGGCTGGCCATTGCTCTCAGGCCTCTTGCTTGCTGGGTTTCTGATGACCCACGTTCCTTTTGGCCTGGACTTTGTGTGTGGTGCTCCTCAACCAGTACCTGCCTTCTGGGACCCAAGCCTGTGGAGGGTGGCTCAGTACCCCACAGCTGCCAGGAAGGGGACCTCAAAGGCAGAGCACATGGGTGAGGTGGCTCCCTGCTCTGTTTTGTTTGGGTTTTGTGGTGCACATGCAAGCTTGCATACATGCAGGAAGACAGGGGCTTTGGCAAACAGGCAGACCAAGAACTGGTGGATTGGGGTGTGGATGAGGAAGAGCAGTGGGGAAGGAGGAAGGTGATGGAAAAATGTGGCAAGGGCCTGGAGGGATGGAGGGAGGGATGAAAGAGGTGATGGTGTGGGCAGCTGGCAGGGTGTGTTCCTTGTGTTACTGGAGGAAAGCCCTGGCAGGACTGGATGCTTATTATCAGGTTGATGGAAGGTTGTGGGCCACCATCATGAGTGTTTCTTTTATTAATTCATTCATGCATGCATGCATTCATACACTCACCCAACAACTATTAATCGAACCACCAAGTATGAAATAGTGGTTTAGAGTGTGAGCTCTGGAGTCAGACTACCTGTGTTGAATACTGGCTGTATTGACTGCACAACCTGGGATGAGTTACTCACTCCCTGGTGCCTCAGTGTCTGCATATCTGAAATGTGTTTAATAATACTTATCCCAGAGCATGGTTGTGAGGATTCAATAAATTATTCCATGTAAAAGATTAAGACAATGTCCGACATATAGTAAATGCTCAATAAACACTTGTTACATGCGTGTGCTTGTGGGTACACATTTGCTCATACATACAGATTACATGCCAAGCCCTGTGTTAGGTACTAGAAATACAAGGATAACAAGACAGACACAGTCCTTGCCCCCGTGGAACTGGCATTTAATCCTGAACTGATCCTCTGGTGGAGGCCTTGCCACCATTTCTAGAATCCTCCTAAATAGCCAGAAGTAGAGTGTTCAAACCAGGCCCACGATGCAGCCTTCACCACTCTCTGCTCTGCCTTTTTCAGGCCTTTCAGCTCTGCATGATCCTAAAAGGCACCAGTACGTAAGCTTGAGCAGATGGTGTGACCAGTGTGGACTTTGTCACTAACTGACTTCTAGAATATATCTTGGAGGCTAGAATGGTGGAAGAAGAAATTAGTTATCCAAAAAAGTGGACCAAGAAAGAAAACCAATCTACTGAAATTCCCCTCTCTTTCTCTCTCTCATTCTTGGGTTCTTGGAATTAGCCCACACTGGCAGGCATGCCACTGTTGTCCCTACATGCACATATGCATAGATATACATAGGGACATGCACACGTAGGGGAATGTGCACATAGAAATGCATTGTCATGGGCACAGATAGAGCCTGAGAAAGAAGGTTCATGTGAAATGAAAGAAGGGAGGGGACACAGAGCTGATCTAAGGCCTGGGCACTGGGCCAGGGTGATGAGATCCAGTAGGCATGGCCTCCAGGACCCAGAGAACCTGGGTACTCCATAGGAGCACTGCCCTAATGGAGGCATAGCCCACAGAACATCTTGTGGCAAAGTGTACCCCAGAGAACATGAGTGGCTGGGAAGGGTAGGAGGTATTATGATAAAATTAAAAAAAAGATTCGATATCAAAAAAATATGAGAAACGCCAAGTAAAACCAATGTAAATAGGTTTCTTTTGTTTGTTCTACTGCAGGACTTCTCATACACTAAGTCAGTGGTCAGCAAACTCATTAGTCAACAGAACCAAATATCAACAGTACAACGATTGAAATTTCTTTTGAGAGCCAAATTTTTTAAACTTAAACTTCTTCTAATGCCACTTCTTCAAAATAGACTTACCCAGGCCGTGGTATTTTGTGGAAGAGCCACACTCAAGGGGCCAAAGAGCCGCATGTGGCTCGCGAGCCGCAGTTTGCCGACCACGGCACTAAGTAAATCCCTGAGGGTGTTTGTTTGTATGTGTTGGTCTATTGTGTTTCCCAAACAAATTTGACCACAAAGGCCATTATCCACAGAATATCTCAGAGTAAGTGTTCACTTTGAGAAATGTGGCCTTGAGTTTTCTCCAGGCCCTGGGCTCAGCCTTCTTCTGTTGTCCTCGCATACTAGAATCTGGCCTAGTTTCTTAAGTAACAATGTAGAAGGTTGGGACCTTGCTACCCAGCCTCTCACCTGGGTCAGCAGCTTGCTCTGTGTCCCTGTAGTCTCCATGTCCTCCCCATGTTTGCTGAATTCATCAGAGAGAGGTTCAAGGGTGGCTTCCAAATGCCCCTTCCAACCTCTCCACTGAGGCCAACCTGAGAGGCAGGGTGTCCCTTCAAGTTGCTCACTGCCACAGGCCTGATGGTGAGGTGGGCAGCTGAGGTGCTGGCAGAGGGCCCACCGAGCATCCATGGGCTTATGCTGTTCCACACGAAGGGGTTCCTGTTCATTACCAACTTCAACTCATTACAGCAGCACCAGGCCCAGGAGAATGGAGGGAGAGGGCTGTGCAAATTAATGAGCAACCAAATTAAACATGTTCTCTCAGCCAGCAATCTGTTCCAGATGATCAGCTGAGGCCTGGGGACTTGAAAGTGGGAAGTCCTTGCCCCAAGGGCCAGAGATCTTAAGGCAGCCATCGCCTCCTGTTTCTTAAGGCAGCCTGACAGCAGTAGAGTCACCAAATTTAGCAAGTAAAAATATAGTATACCCAATTAAAACCCCAACTTCAGGTAAACAATACATTTTTTTTAGTACAAGTATGTCCCATGCATTATTTGGGACATAACTTATGCTAAAAAATATTTTTTATCTCAAATTCAAATTTAACTGGGCATCCAGTATTTTAGCTGGCAATTCTAGTCTGGAGGTGCCCAAGGCTCTAGGAGCTGGGCATCCAGGCCCAGGCTGAGAAAGGGACAAGCACCGTAAGCTCCAGGGCTGAGAACCTCTACCCCTCACCAATGCAAAGGGCCAGTTCTCCTTGATCTCTGAGGAACCCATTCCCTTTTGCCCTTCAGTAGACAATGAGGTGCTGGCAAAAGGGCCTCACCTGGACCCAAGGGCAAGGCCTGTGCTGCTCTTGTTTCACTAGTCTAGTCACTTCCCCTATAGGGCAAGGTATGAGGGCTGCAATGGTGTGGATTCTGCCAGTTTCTGTCAGAAGTGCCTCTGAATGACTGGAGGGAACACAAAGGGGCTATCTACTACTGGTTCCCCCAGGGGCAGGCTCAGTGCCACTAATGCTGTGAGTACCAAGATGCTCCAAGGGCCGGCATGTGTGTCTGCTGCTCACCTTTCCCTGCTGAGAAGGCCTAACCACAATATCATTCTGCACGTGAGGGAGCTGGGTGGGCCCTATTCTGTGGCTGGGAAGAACAAGGCCCTGAGAGGTTCCCAGCTGAGCCCAAGCAGGAGCTGCTGCTTCCTTCAGAAGCCCCAACTCTTCTTCCTTGTTTTGGGTAGATCCAGATGGGGGTGGTCAGCCCTGCCCCACGTGGGTGCCTCTGTTGTCAATGATGTCACCAGAAAGGCAGTTTGGAGGGAGCAACCAGCTGCCCTTCCGCTCCCCCAAACCCCATGCCTCAGTAGGCAGAGAGCTTAGGGTTAGACATATTGTCAGGCCAGATGTGGATTTGTGTTCTAATTCTCTTCTCTTCTTTCCCCCTGAGGTCTAAATCCTTTAAGCCTTTCTATTTGCTTCCTGAAGAAGGGAAACATGGGCTGGAGCAGGTGGGGATTCTCGCTTCCAGCTCCTATAGCCAAGCTCCCCAGTTCCATCCCCAGATCTGCCTCGTCTTACCCTGCCAATGGGATCTCAGGCAGTGGTGTCCAGGCCCAGTCAGGGGCTGTCTGTGGGCTATAACAAGGCCCTCCAGTGGGAAAAGCAGATATGCAGCCTTCCTCTGAGGGCCAGGGCCCCAGGGCCTCTGTTCTATTATTCCTGAAACACCCTTCTTCCCCATCGTTCAGCACCTAAGAGCAAACCACCCAATCAAGTTCTTGGTGGTAACTGATTCACTGGACACACTCACAAAACACAAATGATGATCATGGCCTATTTCTGCATGTTAGGGCTGAATGGAACCTGACAGATCATTTACTCCAATCTCCCTTTTATGAAAATTGGGAAACTGAGGCCTACTTAAGGAAATAAGGGACTTGAAAACTCACGTGTTCACCATCTGCCAGGAGCCATGCCGACCTAATGAGCAAGGCGTGATGAGCCTGATTTATAGATGGAGAAATCGAGGGCTCCGAGGATAACTGACTTGTCCAAGTCCACACAGCTGGAGAGAATTGAACCAAGATTTGAGCCCTAGGCCCTCTGATTCAAAAGCACGTGATCTTGCCATCACCGGGACACCGCCTCTGCGTCCAGTGAGGTGTGCTGAGCAGGACTCCAAAATGAATAACACTCAGTTCTGACCTGTAGAACTGGGTGCCCCCAACAGCCAGTTGGTGATACGGGCTATCCTCACTTCAGTGCCCCATGCTGACCCTCCCATACTTCACTCTTCCCTTCTCAGCCCTCACCCTCTCCTCCCTAGTTTTACCTTTCCTGGGCCAGGATGTCTCTCCTAAAGTCTCAGACCATTTCCTAGCCCTGTGGCCTCCTGGTCAATCCCTCTCATTTTAAAAGCACCATCATTTAGGTCCCACTCTTGGTGACTGCCATGATCTCTTTTACACTTGAAGAAACTGAGGCTCAGCAAAGTACTCACATGGGGCCTTGAACCCAGATCATCTGACTGATCCCAGGTACAGGGCTTTCTCATCTCAGTCACCTCCACTCCAGTTCCCGTTGGAATTCCAATTTTGACAGGAAGCATCTGTCCAAAAGCCCCTTCCCTGGTCCCAGTCCCCAATTCTGTGCTCCTCAGCCTTCCCTGGGGATCTGTCTTCCCTGCTGTAGCCCTACCCTACCTTCTTCCGGAGGCCAGTCTCCCATTGACTGAGGCCTGTGCCCATAGGTGTCCCTGACTTGCAGCTGCCCCTCCCCTTGACCCTGGGGCCAGGCCAGGGCTGGTCTATAGTCTTATCTAATATAGTCCCCTCTTGGTTCCCAAATGACCCCCATCCAGGCTGGCAGGAGAGCTCATGTGGGAATTCATACCCCTCAGATCCCCACCCCCTACTCCTGTCCTTGAGACTCAAGGAAGGGGAAGGTAAACAGAGATACAGATAGATAAGTGGGGAGACAGAGAGAAAGGGGAAGAGGCAAAGCTCAAGAGCATGGGGAAAGTAGGAGGACAGGCTTGGTGTTTATCTCTCCATTGCTCCTCAAGGCAATGCAGCTGATCTGGCAGGCAGTAGGGTTCCTTGAGAAAGGGGGTTCCCTGTTGCATCAACAGCACCCAGACAGTGACTGGCTGGCATAAAAATAAGTGCTCAACACATGTTCAGTTATTTGTAGGAATAAATGAAAGCACATTTGACCTGGCTGGTGTGGCTCAGTTGGTTGAGCATCATCCTGTGCACGAAAAGGTGGCCAATTCGATTCCCAGTCAGGGTTCCTGATTGGGGTGTGTACGGGAAGCAACAGATCAATGTTTCTCTCTCACACTAATGTTTTTTAAAAATCAATAAAAAAAGAGAACCAAGATAGTGGCATAGGTAAATGCCTGTAGTCGCTGCCTCCCACAACCACATCAAACTGCGGGAAAGCTGGCTGAGTGGAAGTACTACAACTGAAGAAGAAGAAAGCACACTGAGACTGGTAGGAGGTGCGGAGGCACAGAATGGGCTGGTCCGGCACCCTGGTGTGCCGCTTCTTTAATGGGGAGGGAGATGGCCTCTACGGAGGCCGCCTGGAGGAGCGAGGGATCCCAGCCCAAACCAGGGTCCCAGAGCTGAGGAAAGAGGCCTCTATGGGCTGTAAGAACTATGGACTGTAAAAACCATTGCGGACTGGGGCTGAGTGACACACAGGCTGCTGGAGACCCAGCTGCTCCTCTTAAAAGGCCTGCACCACGAACTGAATTTACAAGCTCCCGCTTCCTCTGAGCTCCAGTGCTGGACCAGGCTCTGGGGGAACCAGACACATATGGGGAGAAACTGGACTGTCTGGCATCAGGGCAGGAACTTGGAGGTGGCTTTCTTCCAGGTGGAGGTGCTTGAAGAGGTCATTGTTCCCATACTGGGACCTCCCTGGTGCAGGGCTGACTGGCAGACATTTCTGTTTGCTCTGCCCTGGTAATTCCCTGAGACCCAGCCTCATTCAATTTACAACCCCACCTAAGATGGGTGCAGCAGCTTTTGCACATGAATGGTCTGTGCTTTCTCAGGCTAAAAACCTGTCCAACAAGCTGCAGATGGGCCAGGGAGCCCCAAACCTATGAATAAAAGGCCCAAGAACTGACATCAGCACTAGCCTGCCTTGCTTCACAGCTGGGCCTCATCTGGGCACTGCCAAACCTGATACAAAGAGGAGGAATCTGCAGATCTCTCTGTAGCTCTTGCTGGATGGCCCCAGGTAGTGGCTGACTTTGCACCTCCTTGGAGACCCAAGAGCCAGTGTACCCAGTGGTCAGTGTGAGACCATACCAGATTACAACTCTTCACATACATAAGCGACACACTCAAGGGGCAGACTCAGTGAGCACCAAAGCCCCACTGAAGCAAGTCCTGCTCCATAGGGGTGTCTCCTGCACAGCAGCTCTCTCGCTGTAGTCACAGCTGGTCTCCACAGTCAATTGGCGTGGAGGTCAATTCCTCCCAGTGACCACAACAGCAATCAAGGCTCAACTACAACACAACTGTGACACAGCCCACAAAGGGGTACACCAAGAGTGTCCACCTCAGGTGATTGGGGAGGCTGAGCCACTGGGCCCTAAAGAATACCTACTACACAAGGCCACTCTATCAACTCAAGGAGACTTAGCTACCCAATACATAGAAACAAAAACAGGGAAGCAGCCAAAATGCTGAAACAAAGAAACATGTCACAAACGAAAGAAATGGAAGAAAGCAAACTATTGGATATAGAGTTCAAAACCATGGTTATAAGGTTACTCAAGAATCTTCTAGAAACCTCCGAGGAACTTAGTGAGACTTTCAAGGATCTTAGTGAGAATTCCAAAGAAATGAAAAAGGACCAGTCAGAAATTAAGCATACACTGACTGAAATAAAGAATAATACACAGAGATTCAACAGTAGACCAGAGGATCCTGAGAATCAAATCAATGATTTGAATTATGAGGAAGCATGCCAAAACCGGTTTGGCTCAGTGGGTAGAGCATCAGCCTGTGGACTGAAAGGTCCCAGGTTCGATTCCGGTCAAGGGCATGTACCTTGGTTGCAGGCACGTCCCCAGTAGGGGGTGTGCAAGAGGCAGCTGGTCAATGTTTCTCACTCATCGATGTTTCTAACTCTCTATCCCTCTCTCTTCCTCACTGGAATAAATCAATAAAATATATTTTTAAAAAAATTAAAAATAAAAAAAAAGAAATATGAGGAAGCAAAAAGAAAGAAGAGCAAAAAGAAAAAAGCCCTGATGCCAGACAGTCCAGTTTCTCCCCATATGTGTCTGGGTCCCCCAGAGCCTCGCCTGGCACTGGAGCTCAGAAGAAGTAGGAGCTTGTAAATTCAGTTCATGCTGCAGGCATTTTAAGAGGAGCAAAAAGAAAAAAAGAATCCAAAAATATGAAGATAGTGTAAGGAGCCTCTGAGACAACTTCAAACGTACCAACATCCAAATTATTGGGGTGCCAGAAGAATAGAGAGAGCAAGATAATGAAAATCTATTTGAAGAAATAATGACAGTAAACTTCCCCTACCTGGTGAAAGAAATAGACTTACAAGTCCAGGAAGTGCAGAGAACCCCAAACAAGAGGAATCCAAAAAGGACCACACCAAGACACATCATAATTAAAATGCTAATGGCAAAAGACAAAGAGAGAATCTTAAAAGCAGCAAGAGAAAACAGTTAGTTACCTACAAGGGAGTACCCATACGACTGTTAGCTAACTTCTCAATGGAAACTATGTAGGCCAGAAGGGAGTGGCAAGAAATATTCAAAGTGATGAATAGCAAGAACCTACAACCAAGATTACTCTACCCAGCAAAGCTATCATTCAGAATTGAAGGTCAGCTAAAGAGCTTCACAGACAAGAAAAAGCTAAAGGAGTTCATTGCCACCAAACCAGTATTATATGAAATGCTGAAACGTATTCTTTAAGAAGAGGAAGAAGAAGAAAAAGGTAAAGATAAAAATTATGAACAACAAAGTGACAACAAATACATATCTATCAACAAGTGAATCTAAAAATCAAGTGAATAAAAAATCTGATGAAGAGAATAAACTGGTGAATGGAATAGAATCAGGGGCATGGAAATGGAACAGACTGACAATTCTCAGAGGGAAAGAGGTGTGTGGGGGTGCGGGAAGAGATTAGGCAAATATCTTATATGCATGTATGCATTACCTATGGACACAGGCAATAGGGTGTTGAGGGCTTGGGGTGGGGTGGGAACTGGGTAGAGGAGAGTTATGGGAGGAAAAAAGAGGGACATCTGTAATAATCTCAACAATAAAGATTATTTTTAAAAATCAATAAAAACATTTTTAAAAAAAATAACTTGACTTAAAAATAGAAAGCCCATATGTCTTCACCAGCCCTTTCCCCCACCCCCCGTGTCATGATGACCTTGCTCCCTGTGAGCTCCAACGCCATAGTGAGGAGCTGGAGCCCTCTTGATCTGGTGCTTGGTATGGCTCATCTGAGATGGTCAGTTCTCTTTCTATGTGTTTATGTCGTAGATTCCCGGATTGACAGAGCCAGCAGAGCTCTCAGACAACCTAGGCCCATCCCCCTTGGTGCAGGTAGTGGCACTGAGGCCCAGAGCAGAGAAGGAACATGTGTACTGCATCACTCAGCAAAGCTGGAAGTAGAAGGCTGGACTCCAGCTGCCCTGAGCTCAGTGCACTACTTACCATGTCTCTGGACCTCCCCAGTGAACCCACATGCAACTGTGGGGGAGGTCAGAGATCTTTTTTTCTGGAGGAGAAGGAATGACAGCTCCCTGTCCTTACAGTCTGATGGGTAGCTCTGGACAGCAGGTGGCCTACTTCCGGGAGAGGACTGCAGGAAAGACAATTCCCAGACTGTCTTTCCTGATAGGCCAAAGGGTGAGGACCCTAGAATGAAGGCAGCACTGATCAGGATGCTGGCCCAATCTCCCTGACCATCCAACCTGCCTTCCTTTCCTCACCACCATGGGGGTCTGGTCTCCACTAGGGTAGAAGCCCTGAACTTGGACTCTGACAAACCTGGATCTTCTACTTACCAGCTGTGAGTCACTTCACCTCTCCTAGCCTCAAGTTTCCTTGTCAGTAAAAAACTGGAGTTAACCTCAATTCCTTCCTCGGATTTGTGTGTGACTTAAAGGGCACAATGCACATCCTGAGCATTGCATGGCACATATCTGTCACATGGTAAATGTTCAATAAATATGGGTAATTCCAGCACCCTCCTTCACTATCCTGTTGGCTCCATCTCCTCTCATCTTGGTGGCTTCTTGCTTGATCCTGGAGCTCCCTGCTCCATCCAGCCACAAGAGAGGCAGGTTCTGGCTGCAGGTCCTTCGGGTGCCCTTGGATTTTCTGTGCAACCTTGGGCAGCCCCTTCACCTCATTTCCCTCACCCATCAAAGGTCTTCATGGTGCCTCCATATATGCCAAGGGCTTTCTGGCTCCTTCCAGATTTAATACTGCATTTCTAGAAACCATCCTATGTTGAGCCAGATCAGTCTAGAATCTAGCCTATATCCTCATGTTGAGAGAGAGAGAGAGACAATTTGTGTGTGTGTGTGTGTGTTTGTGTGTGTGTGTTCATGTGCTCTCCTGGGGGGAAGACTGTGCAGTCCCAAACCTCCCCCTTTTCTCAGGCTTCTCTCCCACAGGGCAAGGAACCTGTGGGTAACTGGGATCCAACCTCTCTGGTGCAGCCTGGCTGCCGCCTGCCCCTACCTGTAGTCCTCAGAGAACGGCACTGCCCTGGACCCATTCTCCCAGCCTCAGGATCTGCTCATTCTACTAGCTCCTGTCAGGGGCTTCCTCCATCTCTTTTCCCTCTGTCTCTGGGTGGAAGCCCTTCCTGGCCCCCAATGCCCCAGCACACACACACACACACACACACACACACACACACACACACACCCTCTACAGCAGCTCTCCCTCTCCTCTCCTCTCCTCTCCTCCTCTCCTCTCCTCCTTTCCCAGGACAAATTCCCGATTACTCATTCCTCCCTTACAAGCGTCTTGGTTCCTGCACCTGACTTGCTGTGCGATCCTCTCTCTGCCTTCCTTAAATCATTTGTGAAATGAGGGTAATCACACACGTCCTACCTGCCAGCATTGCTGAAGCCTCTGCTTCAGGTTACAGCGAGGAGGAGAAATGGGCTGGACTGGTGGTTTGGAGCAGGCTGGGCCACTGTGGCTGGCCCTGCTGGCAGTGTCATGGGACAGGTACTCAGAAGCAAGAGAGGTGATCTACCTTCAGACCTGAGTCTCTTCCACAGGATCCCCATGAGCACCTTCTACCCTTCTGAACTGCTCACACAGAGATAAATGGGGACATCTGGTGTGGGTGAACTGCGGAGGGAGGCTGGGGGTATTGTGCCAGAAAGGTACTACTTGATTTCATGGAGGACAAGGACACCCCATCCTGATCCTTGGTCTCAGTGTTGCTCCCCAACTGTAAATTTGCAAATAAAATCATTTCTTAGGGGAGCCCTTTGGGTTCAAGGCTGGGGCAGGGCTAGGGCCTGTGGCCAGTCAGATGGCTTCCATTAGGTGCTGGCCAGCCCAGGACTTCAGAGCAGCTAATCTCAAGGTTTATGGGACAGCCTCACTCACCAGGGTGCAAGGGCACAAAAAAGCAAAACTGGAGCTTCCAAACTCTAGTTTTTCCTTGCATTTTGTATTGCTTCCCGTTCCTAGGCTTTCTCTTTCATTCCTTGTTTCTGCTTCTCCCACTCTGTGAATCTCTCAGGGTCTCTCTGAGCTCTTCAAAGGACCTCTGGACTCTCTGTCTCCAGTCTCCTTACCCTCCATCTGTCTCAGGCCTTCTTTCCCCTTCCTCAGCCTGTCTCACAGAGGTATCTTGGGTAGGGAGCTTTGTCAGCAGCTGCTATGTCAACCCTCCCTTACTTTGTGCTCCTGCTCTGGGCCCTTTCTGCACCCCCCTTTCCTGCCATCACTGATTCTCCTCTTTTTTTCTTGTCTCTCTGTGCTGGGCCACCTCTTCCTCCTGGGCAGCAGCAGGGGCTGAGATGAGCAATGTGGGGAGCAGATGTGGGATGCCCTGCCCCCACCCCCCCCCCATTCCCACCAGCCAGATGCGACTCATTGGGTGAACGAGGGCAGCACGAGCCCTCCCAGGCTGGGCCTGCACACAGTTCTTAGCCTGCCCTGCCTGGGCTACACTGATTTTGATTGACAATAGAAAAGAAAATAAAACACATAAAAAAGGAAAAAATGCAGCCACCCAGCAACTGAATGGAAGCAGAGCAGCAGGGAGCAAGCTGCTTGCAGCTACCTGGGCTTGGAGGGTGAATGGGGTGGGCAGGAAAAAGGAAGATCCTAAATGTCAAAAACCTGCTTTGGGAACCTGCCTCACCTCTGCTCTGGGCCACACAGTGCCAGGCAGGATCTTCACAGTAGCCCTGGCACCAAAGAGGCTAAAGGATTTCCACAAGGAACCTTTCTTGCAACAGCCATCAGGCCCTGCCCTAAAGGACTCTCCTGTCACAGGTTTCCATGCTCTTCCTTTTCCATCCCTTTGTCCTCTCCGTGGTGTTCTATTGGCAGGGCAAACTGCCTGGAGCAGCCCAGTTCCCATGGCTCCCCGTGTCCTGACAACTGCTGAGGCATTGCTTTCCTTCAAGGGTTTCCCTGTGACACTCCTGTCAGTTGGCTCCACTCTAGGCCAGACCCTTTGGAGTCCTGGGAGAACCTGCCCTAGTCCCACAGCAAAGCTGGGTACCCTCTTGGCTGTTTGTCCGTGGATCCCTGAGCAACTTGGGCTCCAGGCCTACAGCTCAGCATCTACTCCATCTTCTGAACCTGCCTCAGTAGCCTTCCTGAGCTCCACGCAGCACAACCTGCCCCACAGCAACCTCCTCTCTTCAACTCTCCCCCAGCTCTTTCCCAGCTCCCCACCCATACTCCACACCCCGTGCTAGCCCAAGCCTGGTTTCTTCTCTTCTCCTCTTTCATCCATTTGCCTGGTCAGCCTTCCTTAGCAGGTAACTTTTCCCTATTTTTCAGATGGAGAAACAGACCAGGAGAAGGGAAGACACTGGCCCCAGCTCTAGTCCCTCCAGAGCCAGGGAACAGCCATCATAGAGGTTGAAGCTACATCCCAAAGCTCCTAAGTTCAAACTTCACTCCAGGACCCATCTTGAGCCCAGGCAGGGCCTATGGCAGCCATATCCAATATGCAGGTAACGGACTTTGACCCAAAAAGTGACTAGGACTTGATACTGAAATGAAATCTCTTTCCTATGGCAACACAGCAGGCATCTGGCAAGGGCCCCCAGAACACCTTCCTCCTCTTACTGCCCCCCCCCCCAAGAAAAACCGGTGGTATGTCCTTACCTAGCACCCTTGCCCCAGAGTATCTGTAGGCTGCCACCTCCTTTTATCATTATGCCAGCATTATAGAAAAGGGAAAGGTGAAGACCAGAGAGGGGCAGTAATTTGCCTAAGATCACACAGCTCCACAGGCCCCCTCTCATCCTAATGAGCTTCTCACCTCACTGAGGCAGCTTTCTTAGAGGAGAGACCTTCTAGGGGAGAGAGAGAAGAAAAGATAAAAACCCAGCAACCTGTCTGAGGAAGGAAGAGCAGCAAAAAGCCTGGAGATGAACACCTCTTGAATCAGCCCATTGCAAGGAAGGTAGAACTGGCAGTCAAGGTGGAAGTTTCCGGCTTTGGTTACAGGTTGTGAGAGGGAATTGATGCCTCCTCCTCCCCATGCTCCAGAGAGGCTATGTGAGTGACACCTGTGGAGCACAGAGAAAGCACTGAGAATGACTAATGCTGAATGTGGCTCTCTTGCCTTCTCCCTCCCTCCATAGTTCCCACCCCAGTGCACAATGCCATCCTCTTTTGCCACTTCTGCACCCCTCCAATTAATTCTGCACCCAGCAGCCAGAGAGCGAGTACAAACCTGTAAATCAGATTGTGGCACATCCCTGCTCAACACCCACCCCCTGCTTATCTTGCCATTAGAGGAAAGCTAGGCTCCTTACACAGCCCTCAGTGTGTTGCAGGATCTGGGCCTGCAACTCCCCCTCCCCCACCCAATATATCTCATCCCAAGCATCTCCTGTTTCCCCCACACTGATTTTATCACTCTTCCCCCAACACTGACCTTCACGATGCCTTCACTGACTTGTCCCTCCTCCTAAACACCTTGCCTTGTGCCTCCCTCTGGGCTAGTCAGCAAGGCTCAGGAAAATGGGAACTCTAGTTCTGGATGGGAGGGTAGCACCAGTGCCCTGCCAATGAGCTGACATTTTCCTCAAGTCCAGGGAGGGAACTGGGGAGTCTTTTGAGGTGGATGATGGCAGGGAGCCTAAAGGGTATGGGAGAATTGAATGAAAAAAGTGAGAAGAGTTAGTGAGGAGCCTTGATCAAGCAAGAGGAATAGCAAGATGGGCATCTGAAGGAAAGAATGCCGCTAACTTGCCTTCAGCACCTGCTGGGCCAGGCAATTCAGACCCAGTTTCTCCTTCCGGCTTCACCTCTGCGGAGTGTCTTCCACTCATTCCATTTCACGGACGAAGAAACTGAGGCGCTCAGAAAAATGAAGTGAATCACCCAGGGTCACACGGCTGAGCCTAGCTGCCAGCCCAGGTGCATGGGACTCTTTACGCCTGGGACTCTTCATGGCTCCAACCGCTGAGATCCATCACTTACTGAAAGGATGCAATTGAGGGAGCCAGCGAGGCCTGCCTCCCCTCCCTCAGGCACTTGCTATGTCCCCTCCTCCCTAGCCAGCCCAGCGTTTAGTCATTCACACTTTGAAGGCAGCCTATTCTCACCAGCAGCTTCTCTGTCCGCACATTAGCATTTGGAGCCTTTCATCTGATCTCTCAGAATTAAAGGCTTTGTCTCCTGTTAAAAGAATTCCAGGCCCTTAAAGCTCTAAAGGAGAGGGGAGGTGGCTCGTCCCCCCTCCCTCAAAGCCTTCCTCCCACCTCATCCAGCTTTGAATCCACTCTGAGGGTTTTGGGTTTTAGCCGGTGGGGTCGGGCGGGGCGGGCCTGGCTTTGGGTTGAGTGCCTCTGGGCCTAGGCTCCAGGTTTTAACCCCACAGCTTTCCCTGCCTTTCCAAGCAGCCTAGGACGCAGTCAGGACAAAGGCAGGAGCAAGCAGGGTAGGAAAGCAGCCAAGACGACCTTGAAATTCTGGCTATGCCACTTATTAGCCGTGCTCTTGGACAGCTCACCCTTACCTCTGAGCCTCAGTTTCCTCGTCTACAAAAATGGGAGCAAAAGGATGGATCCCAACTGTCCCGAGCAGCAGAAAGGGTTCTGTATTAAGAGCCAGGGAGAGAATGAAATTCTAGATGTATCCCTCTGTTCCCCTGGGCAGGAGCTTTCTCCTATATGGACCTCAGTGCCCCCTCCCCCCGCCCCGCCTCTTGTAAATGGCTATTTGGTTTCAAAAGCTCTCCTCCAACTCTGGGATATTATGGGATGTCGAGCCTCCAGAGCCCATTCAGCCTGCCAGCTCCCCTTTGCCCTGACCCCTAGCCTGGACTTGGTCCCTTACCCCATCATTATAATACTAGTACTTTCGTCCTTGTTGTCTAGGCCACCCTGGCTGCACATTAGACTCACTTAGGGAGATTTACAAAAATACCAATGTCCATCCCCAGGGATTCTGATTCAATTGTTTTGGGGTGGGGCCAGGGGGCTAAGTTTCTTAAAGCTCCCTCAGGCAATCCTAATGTACAGACAGGGCTGAGAAGCAGCACTTCCAGCTGTCTAGTACCTTAGATGCATGCCACTTCAGGATAGAGATTGGGAGTCTAGGCCCCTGTCCTGGCCCTTCCCAAAGTGACCATGGGCAAGTTCCTTACCTTCTTTGTGCCTTAGTTATCTCAGGTTTAGAAGGGGTGAGAGGATTAAATGAGATAATACACGCAAAGCACTCAGGGCACAGAGGCAGTGTTCACCAAATCTATCTCTAGCTCTGATTTTCACTTTGTGGTTGACCATGTATCTGTCACTGAGCTCCTCAAAAAAACTCTGGGAGGTAAGAAGTTTACTGTTAGGGTTGCCAAAAGAGGAATGCATGAGGCCAAAGTGGGTAAAGAATTATTAATTTGCCCTAACCAGTTTGGCTCAGTGGATAGAGCGACGGCCTGTGGACTCAAGGGTCCCAGGTTCAATTCTGGTCAAGGGCATGTACCTTGGTTGTGGGTACATCCCCAATAGGGAGTGTGCAGGAGGCGGCTGATCGATGTTTCTAACTCTCTATCCCTCTCCCTTCCTCTCTGCAAAAAATCAATAAAATATATATTTTTAAAAAGAACTATTAATTTGCTAGAGGCCCATTGCACAAAGATTTGTGCAATAGGCCTTCTTTCCCCTGGCTGCCGGCACCAGTTTTCCTCTGGCACCCAGGACCCAGGGCTTCGCTCTGGCCGCCACCTTCCATCTTCGCTCCCTGTAGCTCCCTCCACCTCCGCCCTCCCCATCATAGCAGACGTCCTGCCCCACCTGGCTGCTCCGCACTTGCATGCATGCTGCCCAGAGGCCTGGAGCTGCTGGGAGGCGGGGCTTCTGCCATCTTTGTTGGGTTAATTTTCATACTCACTCCTGATTGGCTGGTGGGCATCACGAAGTGATGGTCAACTTGCATATTTCTCTCTTTTAAAAAAAATATATTTTATTGATTTTTTTTACAGAGAGGAAGGGAGAGGGATAGAGAGCTAGAAACATTGATGAGAGAGAAACATCAATCAGCCGCTTCCTGCACACTCCCTACTGGATATGTGCCCACAACCAAGGTACATGCCCTTGACCAGAATCTAACCTGGGACCCTTGAGTCTGCAGGCCGATGCTCTATCCACTGAGCCAAACTGGTTAGGGCAACATATTTCTCTTTTATTAGTGTAGATTAGGTCATCTGGAAACCCAGATGGGCTGAGCCCCAAAATGGCATCAGCACCCAGGGACAGGGAGTCAGAGATTTTTAAAGGACTCCAGGCGGGCTTTTCCTGGGCGGAGAGTTCTCTGGGCAGGTCCTGAGGGGAAAGATAATGGTCGTAGCAAATGGAATGTGGTCTTAGCAAGTGAAATGTGGTCTAAGTAAAAGGGAATGTCCCTTGTGAAGTGGCTTAAAGGTCAGTTCCCAGGAAAGGGGGTGTCCATTCAATTACTTGATCAGACCTAACAGTTAATGAAGCAGACATTACATATGGGTACACTGAGGCCCAGAAAGGGGAAGTTACTGGTCAAGGTTTTGTAGTTAGAAGGATCCTTTAAAAAAAACTTTATTTAAAAATTTTATTTCTTTGAGTTTTCTCTCTTTGTTCCTTAGTGAGTCTATCTTTTTTTCCCCCACGCTCCCTGAAGGCAGGATCTAGACAAGATAACCCTTCGTCCCCTGGCTGGTATCTCAGTGGTTAGAGTGTTGGCCCATGCACCAAAGGTTTGTGTTTTTAAAAAAATATTTATTATTGAAAGTATTACATATGTCCCCTTCTTTCTGCCATTGACCCCCTCCAGCCTGACACTGCCCAGTGCCCCAGGTGTTCACCACCCTATTATCTGTGTCCCTGGATTATGCATATATGCATATGAGTTCTTTGGTTGATCACCTCCCACCCACCCACCTTCCCGCCTTCCCTCTGATATTCCACACTCTGTTCCATGCTTCCATGTCTCTGGATCCACTCTGTTCATCAGTTTATTTTGTTACTTAGATTCCACATATGAGTGCTATCATGTCATACTTGTCTTTCTCTGACTGACTTATTTCACTTAGCATAATACTCTCCAGGTCCCTCCATGCTGTCTCAAATGGTAAGAGATCCTTCTTTTTTACTGCTGCATAGTATTCCATGGTATAAATATACCAGAGCTTTGTTAATCCACTTGCCTATTGATGGGCACTTGAGCTGTTTCCAGATGTTAGCTATTGTAAATTGTGGGTGCATACATTCTTTCTGATTGATGTTTCTGGTTTCTTAGGTTATATTCCTAGAAGTTGGATCACTGGGTCAAATGGCAGTTCCATTTTTAATTTTTTGAGGGAACTCCATGGTGTTGTCCACAGTGGCTATACCAGTTTGCATTTACACCAGCAGTGTACTAGGGCTCCCTTTTCTCCACATCCGTGCCAGCATTTGTCATTTATTGATTTGTTGATGGTAGCCATTCTGTTTTAATTTGCATCTCTCTGATGATCAGTGACTTTAAGCATTGTTTCATATGTCTCTTGGATATCTCTATGTCCACTTTGGAGAAGTGTCTATTTATGCCCTTTGCCCATTTTTAATTGAGTTATTTGTCTTCTTTTTAAGTTCCTTATATATTTTGAATATTAACCCTTTATCAGATGTATCATTGCCAAATATGTTCTTCCATGCAGTGGGCTCCCTTTTTGCTTGGTTGATGGTTTCTTTTGTTGTGCAGAAGCCTTTTATTTTGATGTAGTCCCATTTGTTTATTTTCTTCTTAGTTTCCTTTTCCCTAGAAGTTGTATACATAAATATATTGCTACAAGACATGTCTGGGATTTTGCTGCCTATGGTTTGTTCTAGGATTTTTATGGTTTCACGACTTACATCTAAGTCTCTTATCCATTTTGAGTTTATTCTTGTGTATGGTGTGAGTTGGTGGTTTAGTTTCATTTTTTTGCATGTATTTGTCCAATTTTCCCAACACCATTTATTGAAGAGACTATCTTGACTCCATTGTATGTTCCTGACTTCTTTGTCAAATATTAATTGAATGTAATGTCTTGGGTCGATTTCTGGGTTCTCTGTTCTGTCCCATTGATCTAATATGCCTGTTCTTGTGCCAGTACTAGGCTGTTTTGATTACATTTTCTTTGTAGTAAAACTTGATATCTGGTATTGTGATTCTTCCAACTTTGTTCTTCTTTCTCAAGATTGCTGCAGCTATTTGGGGTCTTTTTTGGTTCCATATAAATTTTTGAGTATTTGTTCTAGATCGGTAAAATATGCCATTGGTGTTTTAATAGGGATTGCATTGAATCCTTGGGTAGTATGGACTTTTTAATGATGCTAATTTTACCAATCCATGAGGACAGTATATTCTCCCACTTGTTTATATCTTCCTCTATCTCTTTTTTTTCAAGTTCCTGTACTTTTCCTAGTATGTCTTTTAACTTCTTGGTTAAGTTTATTCCTAAGTATCTTAATTTTTTTGTTGCAATGGTAAATGGGATTGTTTGTTTAGTTTCTCTTTCTGAGAATTTATTTTTGGTGTATAAAAAAACCATAGATTTTTGGGTGTTGATTTTGTATCCTGTTACATTGCCAAATTCAAGTGACTCCTGAACTTGTGTGACTTTTTCTTCACCAGGTTAGGGAAGTTTTCTGCCACTATTTCTTCAAACATATTCTCTATCCCTTGCTCCTTTTCTTCCCCTTCTGGCACACTTACTATGCAAATATTGCTACGTTTCATGTTGCCCTACAGCTCCCTTAAATGGTCCTCCTGTTTTTTTAATTCTTTTTTTTCTTTTTGGTTCTCCGATTGAGTGAGTTTTTCCTACCTTGTCTTCTAATTCACTGATCCGATTCTCAGCTTCCCCTAATCTGCTGTGTATTCCCTCAAATGTATTCTTTATTTGTGCCATGCCATTCTTTATTTCTGACTGTTCTTTTTTCATAGTTACTATATCTTTTCTCATGATATTGAGCATCATTACCATCATTATTCTGAACTCTACATCAGATAAATTTCTTATGTCCATTTATTTTATTTCTTCTTCTGGAGGATTTTCTTGTTTGTTTGTTTTTTTCATTTGGGGATTGTTTTTTTGTCTCCCCGTTTTGATGCCTGTTTGGGTTTGTGAACTATGTATTAGGTAGATATGCTATGCCTCTCAATCTCTAGTGCAGGACAGTGTCAAATGCTATTTCCAACTACTTAGATCAGGTAAAGACTGAAAGCCTCCAGAGACCACCTCTGCCTGCAGACTGATTGTATTCAATTTTGAGTAGCCCTCAGGCTATCGTCCACAGATGTGGTGAGAGTTTTTCCAACAGGGTGGAACAATTGCTTCTGCCTGGAGGCTAATTGCTGTTCTCAGTCTCTTAATGGGCTTCAGAAACTCCAATAGGGTGAGTCAACTGTCTTACCTCCAGGCAAAGCCACAGGGATAGCAAAGTTCTGCCTGAGAAAGATGACCTCCACAGTGTGAGGGAATGACTCAGCACAGGAATCCTGGGTGTCTGCCTTTTGAGCTCTAACCACAGAGCCCCCAACCCAGGCTTCTGCTCACACAGCTCCAGTCCACTCTGTCTTACCTCTGCTGGAGCACAAGGTGAGTGGCTGCACAGGAAATTTTGTGTGTTGGTCCTATGAGAGGGTGCCTACATTTCAAGCCAACTCTACCTGGCAGACAGCAACCCTGCTGCTTTTCACAGCCAGATGTTATATGGGTGCCTTTCTTGGTTTTGGTGCTCTCTGCTGGGGGGCCCAGCTTGGGGATTACATCCCAGAGTTCTCAGTGGCAACCCTCCATAGCTAAGATATTTCTCCTGAACTTCAGCTCCTATCTGTGGAAGCCTGGCCAGGCCTTTCATGCCTCCATCCCTCCTACCAGTCTCTATGTGGTCTCTACTTTCCAATCTTGGTTATCAGGGTTCTCTCCAGCTAGTCTTTATTTGATTATTTAGGAATTTAAAAAAATATTTTAGTTCTAATTCCAGTTTGGTCCCGGGAGCCTGTCTGTGTAGCATCTATTTACTCTAACACCATTTTTAATCTCCCAGTCATGGTTTTGATTCTCGGTCAAGGGCACATACCTCGCTTGCAGGTTTAATCCAGGCACATGCAGGAGGTAGTAATTGAGTCTATCTTTTTTATTATTAAAAATTTTAATGTTGACATAATTGCAGGTGTCCCTCTTTTCCCTGCCCTTTGCCCACCCCCACCCACCCTCGCCTCTCCCTCCCTTGGCCTTCACCAAAGTATTGTCTGTGTCCATGGGATATGCATATATGTTCTTCAGCTAATGTCTTCACCTTCTTTATCCAGTCATCCTCACCTCCTTCCCCTCAGGCACTGGCTAGTCTGTTCTATGTATCCACACCTCTGTTTCTATTTAGTTTGTCAATTTATTTTGTTCATTAGATTCCACATATTGGTAAGATCACGTGGTATTTGTCTTTCTCTGACTGGCTTATTTCACTTAGCATAATAATCTCCAGGTCTATTCATGCAGTTGCAAATGGTAAGAGAACCTTCTTTTTTACAGTTTCATAGTATTCCATTGTGTAATTGTACCATAGCTTTTTTATCCATTCATCTACTGATGGGCACTTGGGCTGTTTCCAGATTTGGCTGTTGTAAATAACACTGCTAATGAACATAGGGGTGCATATATTCTTTCTGATTGGTGTTTAGGAATTCTTAGTATATATTCCCAGAAGTGGGATCACTGGGTCAAAAGGCAGTTCCATTTTTAACTTTTTGAGGAAACTCCATACTGTTTTTCATAGTGGCTGCACCAATGTGCATTCTCACCAACAGTGCATGAGGGTTCCCTTTTCTCCACTTCTTCACCAGCACTTGTTGTTTGTTTATTTGACAGTAGCTATAGAAGGATCCTTAAATATCATTCTAGTAGGGTGGGAGGTGGTATAGTCCTTAAGTGTGCGCCCTATGGAGCCAGACTGCCCTGAGTTCAAATTCTGGCTTTATCGCTTTAGCTGTGTGAAGTTGAGTAACTTCCTTTTCTGTACCTCAGTTTCCTCATCCTTAAAATGGGGACACTAATAGTACAATAGTACTTGCTTCATGGGCACTAATGAAGCTAGTCCTTCCTTTCCAAGCCCCTGCAACCTCCAACACTGTAAGTCAGGAAGCCAAGGCACAGAACGGAGGTGGGGGGAGAGACTCACCCAAGGTCACACAATGAGTTCAAAGCAGAACTTGGCCAAGACCCAGGTCTCCTGGGTGGCCTAGCAAAGGCTCCAGCACAAAGCTTGTTCCTATAGCTCATGTAGTCCTCTCCACTCACAAAGAACATTAAAAACTTGTATGGCCAGGTCATTGGCAATTTTCTGTCTCCCAGTGTTCATGGGAAAGGCAGAAAAGGAATTCTCATTCTTTCTAAGGCTCTTTTATTATTATTTTTTAAATTTTCTGTGCACTCTCTGAAGCTGGCTCTCACTGGCTCCATAGTCTTTCTCCCTTTTCAGTTCCCTCTGGTAACTCAAAACTGTCTGAATAGATTTAAATAAACCTCTCCTCAAATAGTCTCCTTCAAGGAGGAGATGATGGAAAGTTCAGCCTGAAAGGATAATTTCTCTGATGCTTATAGTGAGGGCTGAATTTGGGGGATGGTGATAGGGCTGATGGTGTGGTGGGGACACAGGGGTGAAGGGTTTGGAGACCAAGGGCATGAGCTGAGGGGAGGGGATACTGTTGGCCAGGGCTGAACCAGGAGATTCCTGAATGAGGACTCAGAGGAGTCAACACCTGGAGACTCGCAGACAGCCAAGCTCAAGAGGCCCAGAAGGCCCATCAAATCTACACCAACTCATGCCCCTCCCCCCAACACACACACACACACACACACACACACACCAGATAGGGACTGACTTTCCAAGGGGTTCAGGAAGCATTGAGTAGTGAAAGATCCTATTAAATGGCTAAAGTGTCACCTGGATAAGAAATATATGAATGCATTAGCTCTAGTCAGTAACATTATATATGTGAGTTTATAATTTGCCTCTAAAATTACATATCACAGCCCTGACCACCGTCGCTCAGTGGTTAGAGCCTCGGCCTGTGCACCAGAGGGTCGCAGGTTCGATTCCTGGTTAAGGACATGTACCTGGTGGGGGTGAGTGTGATAGGCAACCAATCGATGTGTCTCTAGGAATCGATGGAAAAAAAATATCCTCACTCCTGGAGTGAGGATTTAAAAAATACATATTAAAATCTCTAGTCCCCAAGCACTGTGATCGGCCAATAAGGGAAAGTACTCCTGAAAATAAGCAGCCAACTTTCTTTGAGTGCTTGCCATGTGCCAGGCACTGATTTGGGAGTTTCACATGCATGGAATTAATGAAATCTTGCAACAGCCCAAAGAAGTTGGTACAAATAAAATCTACATTTTCTGTTGGGGGGAGGGAGGTGGAGGAAGGTCTAGGGGGAATAAGTGGTGATGGACATGAACTTGACTTGGGGTGGTGAACACACATAATACACTATACAGATGTTGTGTTGTAGAATTGTGCACCTGAAACCTGTATAATTTTGTTAACCAGTGTCACCCCAATCTATACTAATAAAAGGGTAATATGCTAACTAGACTGGGTCGACTAGACATCTTCCGGTCGTCCAGTCCTCCTTCTAAACAAAGCCACGGTGGGCGGGGACTGAGGCAGAGGTGGTTAGGGGTGATCAGGCCAGCAGGGGAGGGTGGTTAGGGGCGATCAGGCAGGCAGGCAGAGTGGTTAGGGGTGATCAGGCAGGCAGGCAGAGTGGTTAGGGGTGATCAGGCAGGCAGACAGGCAGGTGAGTGGTTAGGAGCCAGTGGTCCTAGATTGCGAGAGGGATGTCCGACTGCCGTTTTAGGCCCGATCCCTGTCCGACATACCCCGAGGGGTCCCAAGTTGGAGAGGGTGCAGGGTGGGCTGAGGGACCCCCTCCAACCCCCACTCCCGCACAAATTTCATGCATAGGGCCTCTAGTAAATTCAATAAAAAGGGAAAACAATACATTTTCCAGATGAGAAAACTGAGGCCCAAACTAGTTAAATAACTTGCCCAAGATCATGCAGCAAGTAACAGAGATGGGTTTAAACTTGGCAGCTTGACTTCAGAGTTGGTGAACTTCAACACTGTGCTATGCAGAGATAAACAAAATGGGCTCTTCCCTCAGAGTGGACAGCCTGGGAGGAGAGGCCTTGTGACAATAAGAAGCTACCTTTCAGGCTAGCAAATGATGTCAAGTAAACAACTCAGTGAGTCAGGAAACTGCCATTCCAGTTCTGAGCTGTGTGACCTTGGGTAGGTTACCTGACCACAGATAGAGCCAGACCCTAAATCACAGGCCTGTTGGGTTGATCCATATGTGAAAGTGCCTAGTAACCCCCACAGAGCTGGGGGATGGGGCCTTTTATAGCCACCAGCTCACAAACCCCATGTTCCGTTCCCCACCCTCCAATATATAGGGTATCCCCCAAAAATACATACTTTAACAGCTGATAGTTCAATTGATGTGTTTTTTTTCTTTTCAGATTAACCCATTGGAATTAATAATGGCAGCCAAAGTGTGTATACATGTTTTTTGGGACACCTTGTGTACACCTGTCTGTGTGCTTACCCCAGTGTGAACTTGTGTCTCACAAGCCAACAGCCCCCAGCAACCCCACTGCACCCCAAGAAAAAACATTACTTATAGACATGCACACACTTCTCCCTGTAGACACACACACTCTTGTGCACATGCACAGCCCTATCCTTGCACACATGTACCCATCCCTATGTACACAACCACTACCTTGAAACCCTGTCTGCAGGAGCCCTGTCCACAGGACTCAGAAATCTGGTTCTTGTGCAGCCCAGCTAATCATTCTGTCATGTGGGGACTGTAGGCTGGTGGGCATCAGCAGGGCATGGGGGTCCAGAAATGGGTGGAGTGGGGTGCACAATTCGGTGTGGAAGAGGCTGGTCAGGAAGGCAGCAGAGGCTGGTCAGTCCCAGTCTTTTAAGCAATCTGTTTAGCCCTGCAGCTAAGAAACCCATTAGCAGTGGCTTCTCATCTCAGATTTCCCAGCATGCCATGGCCTGCAGACTGTGCACTGTTTATTTGGAGAAGCCAAGAAATTGTTTGTATAATTAGAACAGGGACAAGGGCTGTCATTGAAGGGGTTCTCCACAAGGAGCCCTGGGCTTGCAGAGGATGCCAGCTCCAAGGCCCCACCACCCACCTAAGGAGCACCCGGCTGGGGCCCAAGAACAACAGAGGTCAGTGGCTGGGCTGCAGGACCACCACAGTGGCCTCGCTGGCCCCCTCTCTTGGTAATAACTTACTAGACCAACCACCACTGTTCTACCAGGACCAGGCAGATAGGAAAGAGGGCCAAGGGGCCATGAAGTCAGCACAAGGTATAAAGAGCCCAGGCTTTCAATTTCGATCTTTGCTTCACTGGGCCTCTCTGGGCTTCAGTTTCCTCATCTGGAAAGTGGGTACGGTAATACACCTATCAGAGCCTGGGAGGAGGAACAAGCTCTGTGTCAGTGTCTAAGCTTTTGCACTCGGATGTCGAGTGTGACTCGACACGGTTAGCATTAGAATAAAGGAATCGAGAAAAAAGCAAGTGAGTGCAAAGGGCTACCATTATGCCACAGTGCCCCATAAAGACCTTCTTCCTTGCTCTGTTCTGGGATGAACCTTGATTCCTTATTACTTTTCATCCTTCTGAATAATTAGCTTTCATTCTGCCCACCTTAGACTTTTCCCAAACTCTGACAATCATAGTATCATTTTAAAAACTATAGATATATTTTTATTTATTTCAGAGAGGAAGGGAGGGGGAGAAAGGTAGAAACATCAGTGATGAAAGCAATTCATTGATTGGCTGGCTCCTTCATGCCCCCCACTGGGGATCAAGCCTGAAACTCAGGCATGTGCCCTGACTGGGAATCGAACTGCGACTCCTGGTTCATAGGTTGATGCTCAACCACTGAGCCATGGCACCTGGGCAATCATAGTACCATTGAGTCCAGAGTAGGAGAGGCCAGACAGTTTGCTTCCTTCTCTCTCTAGGCAGACTGTCCTTTCTCCTATGGCCTTTGTCAAAAATTCCAATGGAATCTAAATTTATGCTTATGAAACAACTCCTCTCCCTACCCTTCCTCACCCCCATACACAGCTCTGAGTTCTGCTCCTCATCTCGGGGTAGGCCACTCTTGACACAAGTCTTAGAGGTTGAGCCAGGGGGCCCTCCTGATCAGGGCAGATCCCCACCTAAAAGGTTCAGACTAGGGTCTAGCCCTTCAGGTGTGACCCAGCCTCAGCACTGCACTGCCTCTCCCTCCCTCACTGGAGCTGCTGTCTTGAAGTCCTGGTCACCATCTGAGCTGCTTCCTTCCCTGGCACTGTTTGATCAGTGGTGGGGTAAAGAGCAATTATCTTATTAGCTCCCATAGTGGGGACTGAGGTTCCCATTTGGGCCTCACTTTTGCCATTTGTGAAATGGGAGGTTGGACTAGGTCAGTGGTTGGCAAACTCATTAGTCAACAGAGCCAAATATCAACAGTACAACGGCTGAAATTTCTTTTGAGAGCCAAATTTTTTAAACTTAAACTTCTTCTAACGCCACTTCTTCAAAATAGACTCGCCCAGGCCATGGTATTTTGTGGAAGAGTCACACTCAAGGGGCGAAAGAGCCGCATGTGGCTCGCGAGCCGCAGTTTGCCAACCACAGGACTAGATAAATTCCAAGACATTTTATCATATTTTTAAAAAATATATTTTATTGATTTCAGAGAATAAGGGAGAGGAAGTGAGAGATAGAAACATCAATGATGAGAGAGAATCATTGATCAGTTGCCTCTCACATGTCCCACACTGGGGATTGAGCCCACAACTGGGGCATGTGCCTTGGCCGGGAATCGAACGGTGACCTCCTGGTTCATAGGTTGACACTGGGCCATGCTAGCTGGGCATTTTCATTATCTTAGTAAATGCTCACAAATTGCTTTATGAGGTTGATAGGGCATGCAAGTAATAAGGTCCTCAGGTCACAAGGCAGCATGGGCAGAGCCAGGATTCCAGCCCAAGTTATTTGGATTGCAAATAACATGCGTCCCAGACACACATACAAAACAAAGGAAAGGAAAGGCAGGAGAATCAGCCCTCTGACTGAGGGGAAGCAGCTTTCATTCATTCATGCATTCATTCATTCATTCATTCATTTATTCATCTATTTCTTCTGACCATTTGTTTTTATAATGAAATATGTCAGATGTATGAAAAGGTCTCAATAATAGTATAACAACCCGTCATTCATCTTCAGACATAAAACATCACAGATATAGTTGGAGCTTTCTGTGTATACTTTCAGATCCTAATCATTTTTTTAACCTGCCCCAAGGTAGCCACTTTCCCAATTTTGATATGTGAAAAGCCTTGCACTAGTGGTACTCTGTGTACACTTAGTCACTAGCTTTATCACTCCCTATCATGACTGAGATGCATCCTTACTAACACATGTAACTATAGCTCATTCATTTTCATTGCCACATGGTATTCCATTGTCTAAATATGTTACAACTTATTTATCTGTTCTACTAACCTTGAACATTTAGGTAGTTTTGCACATCTTATCATAACAAAGAGTGCTGCTACGAACATCTTTGCACATGTCTCCAGGTGAACGCGCATGTGTTCATGTCTCTGGTGTCTTGTTGGGTCTGAGGTGTGTGCTCATCCTTACAGGATATTGACAAATTGCCCTATTCATTTGTATATTCATAGGTGGAATGTTTACTGAGCATTTACTATGTGCCAAGCTCTGGTATGACAGCAGAGCAGGAGGAGCCATTGCTTTTAAAGTGAGAAGCAGAGGGAAAGGGGTAAGTTAGTTAGAAAGAACTTGAGGAGGTGTAAGTAGTCAATTTCCATGAACTTGTGGAGAACTCTCTGGGAAGAGCTTTCAGGCTGTCTAGACATGGTGGGTGAGGGAAGACATATGCATGCCTCCTGGCCAGCTTCTGAAGGGATGTAATCATGAGAGGTGGCAGTTAGTAGGCCCAAGTGTTGGTCCTGGTTCTGCTTCATATTCCTTGAGTGACCTTGGCCAGGTGCCTTCCCCTCTCTGGGCCCAAGTTTCTTCCCAATATGTGGGGCAGAGGGGCAATATGAAGTCTCAGTCTTTACTGTGTGTAGTCAAAATATTTGAGTTGGAAGAATCAATGTATCACATAACCTCTGGAGCCTTGATTTTCTCCTTTTTAACATGGGCTTGCTAAGCCCAGCCGGGCCCATCTCCCAAGGCTGCCAGGAATACTCTAGAAGGGTTCGGGTTATCCTTTTCAGTAGTATACTCCTTTAGATGCAGGTTTGTCAGGAGGCAGAGAAATGGCAAAGGTGACTCCTGAATTCCCTCCCGGCTTCTAGCTTTTGGCTTCTTTACTCCTCCCATTTCTACTAGGCCTCTTCTATAGACTCTGCTCCCACTCCAAGTCAGCCATCTCTACACACAAGGTATAAATGTAAAAAATAAATAAACCCAGAACTGGAGAAAATTGCTGGCAAGTGTTGGCTGCTGATTAGCATGCATAGTGGACGTGCAGCTGGGCATATCGAAGAGAAGTGCATTTTTCAGCAGGATAGAACTATCAGCGTGGTCTGGGCCAGGGAGAGCAGCAGAGGGAGGGAGACCCAGAGGTGGTGCTGCGGCTGGATTCAGGGAGCCAGCCCGTCAGCCAGGAAGGCCCCAATCCTCCTCTCTCAGGCTGCTCAGTTCCCTGCACATGCTCCCCAAATCCAAGCAGGAATTTTCCCTCAGTAACTGGGGCCTGGGTGAGAGGAATGCAGATGGGGGGAGCAGAGCCAGGTGGGGAGGGTCAGATCGGCCTGGGTTACGTAGCTGGGTGAATTGAGGTAAGTGCATTCATCATCGTCAGCTTCCTTTCCCCATCTGTAAAAGAAGAATAGTGAGCATCCTGCAGGCTTGTGGTGGCCCAGTGAGTGAAGGAGAAGGCCTAGCAGTGATAAGCATATTGTAAGAACATAAAAGATGTGGGCCATTTTCCTCCTCCTCTGCAATATGAACCCCCATCACCCTCTCCCCCCAGTGTATGGCCTGGGTGGGTGGGGGCACAAACTAGAAGAAGTAAGGATCCAGAGGAGCATCTGAGGGGAATCCATGGGGGAAATTCATAGAGAAAGAAGAATAAAAAAGTAAAAACAGCTGTGGAGTGCTTTGCAGTCTTTATCACTTCACTTAAACACCTCAGCAATCCTTTACAGATGAGGAAATTGAGGCACTGAGAGGTTACTAACTTGCCCAAGGTCGAATAGCTAGGTACTTAGCAGACTTGGTATCCAAGCCCAGGCGACTTGACTCCAGTTAGGTTTGCCAGACAAAATTCAGGCCATTTGAGTTAGATTTGAATTTCAGATGAACAACAAATACTTTTTTAGTATACACTGAAACCAAAAATGACATACCTATGCTAAAAAGTATTCATTGTTTGTCTGCAATTCAAACTCAGCTGGGTATTGTTGTTGTTTATTCTAGATTCAGCAAGTCTAACTCCAATGGCTGCATTTTTAACAGTTCCTAAAACACAACCCCTGCCCCCTAGCCACACTCTAATGCCTCTGAGAAAGTGGTTGAGGTTTTCTCTCCCTGCCGGGGACACCAAACTCTCCCACACACCTGCAATCCCACACCTGGTAATTGTGCTTATTAATAGAGGGAGAGTTGGATCTTAGATCTTAGTGGGGCCCTGAGCAGCCATGGAGTCATTGCAAAGGAATTCCCAGAGGAGCAGGCTGTCCCCAGGGGCCTAAATCCCAGAGGCCTGAGTCCCAAGGGTAAGGAGTGGAACAGTAGAAAGGGTGTGCTCACTCTGGAGTGTGCAAACCTGGATTTGAATACAGGAACTGCCATTTACTTGCGGTATGACCTGTCTTAGCAGTTCAAGCTGCTATTTAAAAAATACCATAGCCTTAGCCAGTTTGGCTCAATGGATAGACCATCGGCCTGCGGACTGAAGGGTCCCGGGTTCAATTCTGGTCAAGGGCACCTACCTAGGTGGGCACTTACCTAGGTTGCAGGCTCAATCCCTGGCCCTGGTGGGGGCACATGTGGGAGGCAACCAATTGATGTATCTCTCTCACATCAATGTTTCTCTTTTTCTCTCTGTGTCTTCCCCCATCCCTTCTACTCTCTCTAAAAATCAATGGAGCCGAAACCGGTTTGGCTCAGTGGATAGAGCGTCGGCCTGCGGACTCAAGGGTCCCAGGTTCGATTCCGGTCAAGGGCATGTACCTTGGTTGCAGGCACATCTCCAGTAGGGGGTGTGCAAGAGGCAGCTGATCGATGTTTCTCTCTCATCGATGTTTCTAACTCTCTATCTCTCTCTCTTCCTCTCTGTAAAAAATCAATAAAATATACTTTAAAAAAATAAACTTTAGAAGTTATTTAAAAAAAATCAATGGAGAATATCCTTGGGTGAGGATTAACAACAACAAAAATATAAACTGGATGGCTTAAACAATAGACATTATTGTTATTGTTATTTTTATTTATTGATTTAAAGAGTGTGAGGGAGGAGGAAAAAGGGAAGGGGGGGAAAGAGAGAGCGAGAGAGAGAAACATCCATTTACTTATTCATGCATTCATTGGTTGCTTCTGGTATGTGCCCTGACCAGGGATCAAACCTGCAACCTTGGCATATTGGAACGACACTCTAACCAACTGAGCTACCTGGCCATGACAGCAGACATTTATTTTCCCCCAGTTCTGGAGGCTGGGAAATCCAAGATCAAGGCTTATAGGTGGCCATCTTCTCACTATGTCCCCACATGGCAGAGGTAGGGGGCAGGGACTTGTTGAGGGAACAAGAGTGCAGAGAAAACAAGCTCTCTGGTCTCTTCGTCTAAGGGCACCAATGCCATCCTGAAGACCCCTCCCTCATGATCTCATCTAAACCTAATTACTCCCCCAAAGCCCCACCTCCTAATACCGTGACATTGAGGGTTATGACTTCAACATATGAATTCTGGGGACACACAAATGTTGGGGCCATTATAGGCTCTAGGCAAGTTACTTCAGCTCTATCTTTCCTCATCTGTACAGTAACAATAAGAGCAGAGTTAGAAGTGCTCAGGAACTGTGCCCTATTGTTAGTGTCCTCTCCTCCTCTACACCACAGGCTTGCGATTTCTCCATTTCTCTTGGGATAGATAGATAGAGAGAGGCCAAGCAGCTGATGAGAGTCTGGCCTCTGGGGTCACTTCCTCTGTAGCTACCATCCTTCTCTCAGCTCCCATCCTGCCTGCCACAGCTCCTAAATGATTCACATAAGTATTAATACTCCAGTCATCCTCTGATTGAATGGGGACTCTGGGAAAGTTGTTGTTCACCCAAACTCTGACCTATCTATGGGGAGATCAGCCTGGGGAGGGGGGCAGCATGTGGTAGGGGAGAGGGTAGGGATGCCCAAAGGTGGAAAGAAGGCTCAGGAGTATGGCTTTATGATACCATACCCCTTTGTCTCTCCAAATGCTGATCTCCAAATGAGCCCTTTGTCTCTCCAAATGCTGATCTCCAACTTGGGAAACTTGGGAAAAGCTGAGCACTTGTCTCTCTAGCTGCTTTCCTTCTCCTTTCCCATCTATAGAATGTAGATAAAGTACCTATGTCATATGGTTAGCAGAAAAGTGAGAAACCATTTTTTCAAACTAACATTGCTCCAAAAGCAAAGCATTATGATTGCACCTGGGCCTTTGTTTTACTATCTCTAAAATGGAAAGTAGAATGCCTGACTTCTGGGCTTGTTTTAAGGATTAAGGTGTCCTCTGGGCTTCTTAGGCTGTTCCCTGTACACAGGACACCCCTTTCCCGCCCTCACTTTCCCTGGCCTGCCTAATACTAGCTCTTTCTTCAGGATGGCGCCAAAGGTTTCCTCTGCTGAACAACCTTCCCCCAACCCCCACTGTACTCCCAGACTAGCTTTGACACCCCATCCCCTGGCTTATTGCGCCCCCTGTCTGGGTCCACTAACACATACCATCATGGCCAGGTTCTGTGTCTGTCTCCTCAGTGGGCAGCCAGCTCACCATCTTGTTCCTCGTTTCCCCCTGACCAGCATGGGGCCTGGCAGTGAGTTTGCGCTCAGTAAACGTTTGCAGAATGAGTGAAAGTGCCTCATAAACACTAACATGTTGTCCAGATATGAGGGGTTATTAGCAGGGCATCGATTTGAAACTCAAGATTCTTCATATCATCACCAGCATCGTCATGGAGTGGATTTTTCACAAGAGGCCCTCTCTTATCTTAAGCCTTTGCCCCTGGGATACAGGCAGTGGGGCATATGATGACACTGGGGCTGGTTGCCCCATGGGAGCACCTGGTGGATTCCAGGGCCAGTTGGGACAGCCTCTGCCCTTGCTCCAGCCTGTCTCCTGGGTCTCTGGCCTGCTGTTTTGGCCCGCTGAGCCCACTGTGTTCAGTCGCAGACACCTCATTATCACAGTGATGCAGCCAAGCTGGAGGCAGTTCAGAGAAAAGCAGTGAGAACAATGTGGGGGGGTGGAGTTAAGGGGGCCTGGCGCAGGCACTGGTGGCAGGGGGAGGGGAGCAGTCCAGGCCTAGGTTCAGGCACTTGGCTCAGCCAGGCCCAGCAGGGAACCTGAGAAACACAGCATCTGTGTTCCAGCATCTGGAGAAGGGCCTTCCCAGCAAGGGAAGAAATGAGCTTGGTGGGAAGACAGAAGGAAGGGGGTTCCTCCCCATCATGGGCCAGGTGACCCAGGCATAAGCCAGCACAGAACCCAGTCATCAGCCTTCAAATAGCATCCCACCAGTTCCCACCTCTGCAGCTACCTTTGTGAGTCAGGAGATACCACTTCCTTGGAGTGGAAAGCAAAGAGAAGAGGCTGGTATATAAGAAGCAAAGAGAAGAGGCTGGTTTTCTGCTATAACCCCAGCACCTCACCCCCTCTCATCTTATTGATGGGAACACTGGTCTAGGGTGGTAAAGGGACTTGGCCAAAAGTATAAATGCACTTTACATTAGCTACTAGCCATGGTACAGCCTGAGCTGGAACTTAGGACCTCTGGACTTCAAGTTTTTTGTTTATGTTTCTTTAAAATTTTATTTATTAATTTTATTTATTTATTAAACTAGAGGCCCGGTGCACGAAATTCGTGCACAGGGTGTGTGTGTGTGTGTGTGTGTGTGTGTGTGTGTGTGTGTGTGTCCCTCAGCCCAGCCTGCACCCTCTCCAATCTGGGACCCCACAGGGATTGGGCCTAAACCAGCAGTCAGAAATCCCTCTCACAATTGGGGACTGCTGGCTCCTAACCGCTCACCTGCCTGCCAGCCTGATCACCCCCTAACTGCTCCCCTGCTGGCCTGATTAACACCTAACTGCTCTCCTGCCAGCCCGATCATCCCCAACTGCCCTCACCTGCCGGCTTGGTCACCCCCAACTGCTCTCCCCTGCTGGCCTGGTCCCCCCCAACTGCCCTCCCCTGATGGCCTGATTACCCCCAACTGCCCTCCCCTGCTAGCCTGATCTTCCCCCCAACAGCCCTCCCCTGCTGGCCTGATCTCGCTTCCCAACTGCCCTTCCCTGCTGGCCTGATCGCCCCTAACTACTTCTGCCTGCCTTATCACCCCTAACTGCCCTCCCCTGCCGGTCTGATCTTGCCCTCAACTGCCCTCCTCTGCTGGCCAATTTGGTTCTGATTGGTCAGTTTCTATGCCAGTCAGCATCAAAAGCTCCGCCTCCTAGGCAGCCATTGGCTCCTCACAGTTGACCCAGATTTGGTTCTGATTGGTCTATTTCTATGCCAGTCAGCGTCAAAAGCTCCACCTCCTAGGCAGCTATTGGTTCCTCACGCTTCATCCAGATTTTTTTCTGATTGGTTGGTTTCTATGCCAGTCAGCATCTCTGGGCCTATCAACGGGGCCTGATCAGAAAGGCGGGGCTGATCAGCAGCCCGGGTGGAGGCCTGGAGAGAAATGGAGGTGCAGCTGCTGGAGAGAAAGAGAGAGGCAAGTGCTGATCAACAGCTGCCACAGAGGCTACATATCAGACCCTGCTTCTCTCTTCAGGCCTCTCTCTGGGCCTGATTTGCAGCCCCCTTAGCAGTCAGCACTGGGTCACCACAGCAACCCAGTATTGACTGCAGGACTGACTTCTGGTTGGTTGAGCCTCCAATCATGACGGACCCAGGGTTTTTATATATTAGGATGTACTTTTATTGATTTCAGATAGGAAGAGAGATGGAGAGAGAGACAGAAACATCAATGATGAAAGAGAATCATTGCTGCCTCCTGCACGCCCCACATTATGGATTGAGCCCACAACCCGGGCATGTACCCTGACTGGGAATCAAATCATGACCTCCTGGTTCATAGGTCAACGTTCAACTACTGAGCCATGCCAGCATGGCAAATTTACTTATTTTTATTGATTTCAGAGAGGAAGGAAGAGAGAGAGAGAGAGAGAGACATCAATGATGAGGAGAATCATTGATTGGCTGCCTCCTGCATGCCCCCTACTGGGGATCGAGCCCACAATCTGGACATATGCCCTCGACAGGAATCGAACCCGGGATGCTTTAGTCCGCAGGCTGACGCTCTATCCACTGAGCCAAACCAGCTAGGGCTTATTTATTAATTTTAGAGAGAAAGAGAAACATTTATCTGTTGTTCTACTTATTTATGAATTCATTGGTTGCTTCATTGTATGTGACTGCTGTTTTGCCCCGCTGACCAGGGATTGAACCCACAGCCTTGGTGTATCAGGATGACACTCGAACCAACTGAGCTGCCAGGCCAGGGCTGGACTCCAAGTTTTGTACTTCTTCCACCATACCTTTCTCTCTCCAGGAACCGAGTGAGCTGCTGCCCAGACTGTACCCTGTGATACGCCCTGGGACACATGCCACCACTTCTGCAGTAACCCCTCCCCAAATGCACACCCATAAACCACACATAGATAAACACATTTGCACATGAGTGCAGGTAACTGACACACACGTGAGTTTCCAGGTGGGATGTTAATTTGACTTTTCAAGACAAAATTGCCTTCCAAAAGGGTGATGCATGAAATGCAGATCAGGCCTAGCACCCCTCACTCATGATTGGCACTCTGGTCTCTAAGCCTTTGCCCTTGCTGGCCCCTCCACCTGGAATGCTCTGCCCTCCAGAACATGGCCGGGCTGGCTTCATCTTTTCATGAGGGTATTAATTCCAATGTTGTTCTTCTGAGAAGCCTTCCCTGACTACCTAGTCACTCTAGCCCAAGCATGTCAAACTCATGGCCTGCAGGATGCATGCAGCTCACAATGAATATTTTTGCACCCCAGCCAATAGAACAGTATGTAAGAAACGTTTTAATAAAAATTTTGTAACTTAATTTTTACAATATCTTGTTATACATAATTATTAATAATGAACTACAATGTTCGCTAATGACTGATTACTATAATCGTGTTGCATTCATTTCCCTTATACGCCTTATGCACAGGCGCACCATTTCTCTCCACTAATACTAGCAGCGAATATTTTAGCAGCTGATTGCCACGTCATTAGTCTCATACGGACTTGTTTGGTGTGTGCAACAGGAAATATTTCGCTTTCGGTGAACAAAAAAATAGGTTTATTTGTGTTATGCTTATTAATTTGTGCAGTTATTCAGTGTCTGTTAAGTTAATGTTCAAGAAAAAATATTAATTTTTATTAAAATGTTCTATTATTTTATGTTAACGATTACTCATTTATTTCAGCCCTTTGTATTCAACATGTCTATCAAAATAAACTTACATTTCTATGAAAATTGAAGCTTTTGGTTTTTTGCAGCCCACATAAACTTAAACCTTGTTTATTTGGCCCGTGTTAGCCTTTGAGTTTGACATGCTTGCTGTAGCCCATCACACCATTTTCTGTTCTTCATGGAACTGGGCATACTTTCAAATCAGCTTGCTTGTTTATTGTCTTCCCCACCCCTCAAAATCAAAGCTCATTAAGGTCAGGGACCATGTCTGGCTGGTTTTCTGCTATAACCCCAGCACCTAGAACAATGCATGGCAAACACACACACACACACACACACACACACACACACACACACTGAGTGAATAAATGTTAAATGAATGAATAAAACCAAACCCAGAGCAAGATTTTCCTTCTAGAAAAGATGTCTAGCTTGGGCAGAAAGAATGAATACAAGCTTGAACTGGAAGAGTCCCTGAACTATTTCATTCATTCAAAAAATATTTATTATCCGGCATTGATTTAGGCACTGGAGACACAGCGGTGAACAAATCAAAGATCCCTGCCTTTATGGAGCTTACATTCCAGTGGGAGGTGATAGACAATGACCAAGATATTTAAGTCAATTTTAGGCTATGTTAGAAGGTGATAAGTAATCAGAAAAATAGCCTGGCCAGTGTGGCTCAGTGATTAAGTGTCGACCTATGCACCAGGAGGTCATGGGTTCAATTCCTGTTTAGGGTATATGCCTGGATTGTGGCTTGATCCCCAGGGGGGCACGTGCAGGAGGCAGCTGATTGATGTTGATGTTTTTCTCTCATCAATGTTTCTATCTCTCTAAAATCAATAAAAACATATAAGAAGAAAAATTAAAAGGGAAGGGAGTAGGATAGGTAGGAGAGTTATGTGTGGAAATTTAAATGGGGTGGCCATTTCAGCAGAAACCTAAAGGCATTGAGAGAGTCAGCTGGAGGATATGGGACAAAGGAAACAAAAACACAAATGCCCGGAGGTTGGAGTGTGTCTGGCATGACTGAGGGACAGCAAGGAGGTCTGGGTGCCTGGGGCACAGTGTTGGAAGGGAAGAGTAGTGGCAAAGGGAATAGGTCACAAGGCAGGCATCCTTCCTGTCACTTTCCCATTTTTGGGTTGCCAAGAACCAAGGACTTATGAGCCCTGAGAATTGCCTTCCAAGAAATGTTTCAAAATCCAACCTCTCCCTCCTTTCCTGAGTGTAGGGCCCCCGCCTGGGCCAGCTCTCCAGGTGTCTTGTTGGCCCTGCCTGAGGCACACAGGACACTTCCACCAGCTTGGCTGAGGACAGAAAGGGCTGTTGGCAAAGACCCTTGCCATTTGGATAGCACTCTGTTATTTGCACTGTGTCTTTATTCTCAGACTCACAGATACAGAGAACAGACTGGTAATTGCCAGAGAGGTGGGGGTTGGAGGACTAGGTGAAAAAAGTAACTAACTGCCCACACAAGCAGTTAGGGTGGGCAACATTAGACCCATTTGAAAGGTGAAAAAAGTCCAAGTATAGAGGGTAGTGCTAGTGGTCAATGTCTACCAAGTACTTGTTATTGACTCTTCAGAAGGACTTTGGAGTACCAGACTCTCTTGACAGATAAGAAAACAGAGACTTAGAGAGGTTAAGTGACATTTTCCAATGTCACACAGCTAGGTCATGGCAGACCTGGAATTGAAATCCAGACCTTTCTATCTCTACTGTCTCATATTTTCCATCACACCACCCAGCCTCTGGGGAAGAAGGAGGAGGTTGAAAGTGAAACCCAGGACATAGCAAGATCATTAACATTGAAGAGGTGGTAATTTATCCACAGGGCATAAAGGACAGCATGTGGGCTTTAGAATCAGACAGACTGTGACTAGAATCCCAGAATTGCTATGTGATCTTGCACAAGTTGATTCCCCTCTCTGAGCCTGGTTTTCTTGTGTCTAAAGCAGACTGAAGGCAGACATCTAGTTTGTGCAGTTGATTTATGGATTCAGTAAGATCCCATGTGGGGAAGTGCTCCATGTGGTGCCTGGCACATAATAGATGCCCGCCCAATCAATGTGGGTCCTTCTTTATAGATGTTCATCCAACTGAAGTGAAAAGGCAGAGGCTGGTGGCAGTGTGGCTAACCTTGGTCACCCCCATGCCTGGGTATGATTAAGACTGAGGCTAGGCCTAGAGGACAGTCCCAGCTGGTGTGGTGAGACTGTCAGCACCAGGCCCCAGACCTCTTTGCTCTGAGAACCTTCCTGGGCCAAGGACAACAGCAATGCCATTGCTCTACTGGCCCAACTCTTAATTGGGAACCCAGAAATAAATGGGGAGCAGAAGCCTGGGGGGCTGAGTCCAGCTCCTCTCCCTGTGACTCTCTTCCTGCCTTCCCTCTTGCCAGGCCAGCAGAGAAAACAGTTTTCCCAGCTGCTCTGTCCCTCCCCCCACCTGAGGACCTCTCCCCCCTCACCCCCCCACCTCCCCACACCCCCACACCCCCAGCCCTGCACCAGGGCTCAGGGCTGTTTAATGGGGTGGAGCTGTCTATAATCTGCTCCATAAATGTTTTCTGGATCCTCATCAGAAACCATAATGTCCTATTAATATGCTGATGAGATTTCATTTGGGGCTAAGGAAGGAAGAGTAGCTGGGAGGATGTGGGGTGGGGGTGGGGTGTCAAGCTTCACCATGGGGGTTCCAGGGGGGAAGAGCCTAGTGGAGCTCCTGGTGTCTCTCCCAAGTCCTTGGGAAATTCAGAAAGATTTGGTCTCAGGCCCCATCTTTCCCTGGGCACAGGCCCCTAAGGGACTGAGTCAGCTGCCACTGGGACTGGCAGATGCACACACTCCTCTGCACCTCATCCCTGAATACCATCCTGGGGAACCATCCCATGACCAAGGTTAGTCACCAAAGCCCACGCTCATTCCTCATTTTTTCCTACCACTGGCATCTACACGGAACGCCCCAGGCCTACGAACTTCAGTGTGATACAACCCGGCATTTTTAGAAAACTAGAAAAGCAAGGTATATAAAGAGGCCAAAACAGAGTAGGCCCTCAATAAATTGTGGCTATGAAGACAGGTCCCACCTTGCTCCTAGTCTGATGGGTGAGCAAGGCTGATGGGTAAACAATTAAAATCCAGTGCTGTGATGCCAGAGGAGTTTGGGTATAACAAAGGAGAGAGGGGCTATCTGTGTTCATACCGCTGGGGGTGTGGATACCAATCAGTAGGTACTTACAGAACAATATAAACGAACAAACAAAACAGAAACAGACTCATAGATACAGAGAACAGACTGGTAGTTGCCAGAGAGGTGGAGGGTTGGAGGACTAGGTGAAAAAGGTAAAGGGACTGAGAAATACAAATTGGCAGTTACAAAATAGTCACCGGGATGTAAAGTACAGCATAGAGAATATAGTCAATAATACTGTAATAACTATGTATGGTGCCAGGTGATACTAGACTTATTGGGAGGATCACTTTGTAAGTTATGTAAATGTCTAACTACTATGCTGTACACCTGAAACTAATACAAAATAATATTGAATGTAATTGAAAAAAACATTTTTTAAAAGGTACTTACAGATGAGGTCTCTGTGCCAGGCCTTTGTGCCTGCTGTGTGTGCCCCCAGCCAGGAATGCTTCCCTATATCTCCATCTGCCAAAGTCCTGTCAGCCTTCAAGGCCAGCTTCCGGGTTTTCCTGGCTTCCCCCAACTCCTGTCTGCTCCTGCAATCTCCCCCAGGGGGCCTAGATTCAGAGGCATTGGCATCTGTGTGCTGTTACCTGGAACAAGGCTGTGAGCTCCTGCTCCTGGCTTGAATGGAGTTCACTGAGGCATCTGCACACTCACTGCACCTCTTCTCCAACCTCCATGGGCCACTGAATCCTTGACTCCCTACCCAGAAAGTGCCCTATCACCTCACTTCCCTTAACTTACGTTGGCTGCTGCTGGCTGCTGACTCCTGGCTCACACCCTCAATTCCTGGATTCTCAAAGTCATTCAGGTTGGTACCCCTGCTTCAGCCTGCTCTGAGTGCCTGTGTTGGCCAGCTGGCCCCATTTTGCAGGGCTCCCTGTCTAACCCTCCTCCCATGGCTACACCTGGGAGCACCTTGCCCTGAGCTCCTATTCCCTTTTGCTGTTTCCAACAAAATTCACTTTCCTGGTTCCTTGGCCTCTTTCTCCAGCTGGAACACATGTTCAGGCAGCTCCTTCAACCCAGTGTTCTGTCATCTAGCCTCTGAGTTTGTCAGGGCCAATCAGTCACCCTCCCTGTCTACAAATAGAAAGAGTAAGTGCAATGTATGGCATTCAGGTCTTCATTCCACTTATTTGCTGGGTAGCCTTAAGTAAGTTCTTCAGTTCTTTATGCTTTAGTTCCTATAAAATGGGAACAATAATATCTACTAGAAGCCCGTTGCACGAAGTTTCGTGCAATAGACCTTCCTTCACCTGGCTGCCGGCACCAGTTTTCCGCCAGCAGCAGTTTTCCTCTGCCCACCTGCTGATCGGAACGCCTTCCACCAGTGTGATCGGCCACCCGAGAGGAGCTCCGATCGGGAGGCGCTCTGATCGGTGGGTGGCCAGAGGAAAACTGCTGCTGGCGGAAAACTGGTGCTGGCAGCCACGCAATCAGCCACCCCGAGTTCCGCCACCGGTGCCTTCCGCCGGCTCCATCGGTCCTCCCGCAGTGCCGGCCCCAACGGCCGGCTGGAGGAACGGGGGGCGGGCACTCGTGAGTCCCCACCCCCCACTCCTCCTACCAGCCCAATTGGCCACCCCGAGTCCCGCCTCTAGCCTGCCGCCAGCCCAATCGTGGGCGTAGCGGAGTGATGGTTATTTGCATACTTCCCTTTTATTAGGTAGGTCGTCACAGAGTTCTTGTGTGGATTCAAGGAGACAATGCATATGAAGCACTTAGCACAGTGCCTAGTGAAAGTGCTCAATAAATTCCAGCTATTATTTCCCAGCCTTCTCAGAAGTTCATCCAGCATATCTCTAAGCCCACACTGTTGATGCCACATCTCCAGGCTTTCCTCCTGGCCCCAATTCATCTTATTCCTACTACCCCAATTCTGTCTGTGGAATCAGACAGACCTGGTTTCACTTCTTGTTACACCTTTTAACTCTGAGTATTTCTCTGAGACTCAATTTATCTGTAAACTGAAACTGTAAATGCCCACCTCAACAGATTGATGTGAAGATCAAATGAGGTGGTGGCCATGTAAGTATCTATCACAATGCTTGTCATATAGTAAACATTTTTCTTTCCACATCCATGGAGCTTAGGTATGAGGCCAGTTTGGTTTGAGCCTGGGGATGGGGTGAGTACAAAGGGAGGAGTATGGCTGGGAAAACTGACAAGGATGCCAGGGAGGCCCTGGCAAGGTAGCCAAACTCACCAAGGCAGTGCCTGAAGGGCAGAGCAAGCTTAGGCAAGACATGCAGTGGGCACTGACAGGAGTGCTGATCTGACTTCTGGGCCAGGCAGAAGCCGTGATGCAAGGTCTGCAGACCTGGTCCTTCAGCAGGCCCCGGGGATGTTCCCTGAAGGACTCAAGCCTACAAGAAGGAACATGGAGAGAGGCTGCTTGGGAAGGTATGGATTTCTTTGGGTGGCACTGGGAAGATAGTGGTTGAGAATACTGATAACATTCTAATTACCCTGAAAGCCATGAAGTTGTGGTCTGGAGTCAAAGGGTCAAAGATATTTCAAAGGGCAGGCCCTCTCTGTGACCAAGACCTGCCTAAGAGTTTCCTGGTGCCTGAAAACTTGGATTGACTTAGGTGAACTCTCTCTGGATGGGATTCAGGACATGGCAGGATCTGAGACTGGAATTGGGTAAAACAGGGAACCAGAGCCTGTTTGATGTGAAGTGTCCCAGAACAAGGAAAGGCCAGGGGTGCTGGGGGGCAAAAGCTGAGAGAGGCTTGAAGGCAGTGGTCAGCCTACTCAAGCCAGATATCAGGGTTCTCCAAAACTCAACTCGTCTCTAATGCTCAGATCAGAAAGTAATCAGTGTAAAACCATGTATTAAGTCCTTACAAAAAACATACCAGACACCAGAACTGGGAAAACAGGTGAATCCCACAGGCTTCGCCTTCTGTCCAGTTGGTATCTCTAAGCTAAGGCAGTGGGGCACAGGCAGGGTGAGATATGGGGGTGGAGGCAGAACTTCACCTCAGTTGTGCCACCTATTTGCATAATAGCTTTCCCCCTCCCTGAGCCTCATCTTCCTCATTAGAACAATGGGAAAAGGTGGGGAAATAGATGCTTTTTAAAGGCCTAAGAGTCTGAATCAGTGAAGGGGGCTCAGTAGTCATGCAAGGACAAGAGCAGAGTCCAGGGTCTCAGAGTAAACAAAGCTGGGAAGTTCTGCCTGCGCCCAGAAGGTGCCTGGCCCTCCCACATCTCCCAGGGAGGCCTTTTGTACTGGACTCCATGGGGCTGAGATCATACGTCAAAGCCATTTCTCACCTTCCCTGCCATGGAGTGCATGCGGGTTGTCCAGATGTCTGCCTGCCCACCAGGCCCAAAGCACTGAGGTTTGCGATCACAGAGGAGCAGCCATGAGAACTGATGCGGCTGTTTCCCGTATAGGCCCCAGACACTCTCTGGTGACCATAGGAGGCCAATTAGTGAGAACAAAATGCTTCCTGCTCTGGGCCCTTGCCTACCACTGCCTGCATCTGCTCAAAGCTTAATGGTCATTTGAGATGTCTCTGGGGACAGAGGATGGGACTTCCATGGACTGCCTGGCTCCAGGCAGCAGCCTGGGTCCTGAGGGCGGCTGGGGGAGGAGGAGCAAGGTGCCTGTGGCTGCTGGAGAAGCCCAGGCCTGCAGGCATACGGTACACTTGGTACACCTGAGGCCGAGGGCCAGCATCTAGAGCTGCTCCTGCCGCCCACCTGGGAACTGGTGCTCCTCAGGGTCTCCTGGTGGTGGGCACAATGGAGAAGGGCAGTGAGGCCTCAGGGCATCTTCTTACTTTTGGAAGCTGCTGCAGCCTAGACTCCTGACTGGGCCTTGGGCCCTTGTGAGGAGGATGTGGTTAAAAGCCTTCATCCCAAACTTTCCAGGCTGTGCTAGAAAGCTGGTGTGTCTACCTGTGTGCTGTGGGTAAAGTGCTCAGCTGGAAAGGAGAGACCTGGGTTCTGGTCAGGGCCCAGCCACTGATGTTCTGCTTTGTGGTTTCTCCATTCCTGGGCCTCAGTTTCCTCATCTGTCAAGTGAGAATTGCTGCCTGCCTTACTGATTCAGCTGACATCATTTGGAAGAGTGTCATCAGAGAGCTCAGGCAGGTGGGGAGACCTGAGTGGAGGCGTAGGGCAGGGGGAGGGAGGAAAGCTGAGTCTGGAAAGGTGATGTTACTTCCTTAGAGTGGTCCTCTCTGATGCCCTTCTCCCACCTCCATTTGAAACCCACTCTGGCCACTTATTAGCTATGTGACCTTGGGCAAGTCTCAACCCTTCTGCACCTCAGTAAACCAGGCATTAGATCAATGTTACTTTTGAGACTATGGGAATAAATGAGGTGAATCTTTGTAAAGCACCCAGTAGAGCTGGGACAGAGCTAGGGCGAGGAAGGGTGGGAGCCCTGTCCTGTGGAGGAAATTCCTGAAGGAGTCCTTAAGCACAGCTACCACCAGCTGCCAGCCCCAGACTCCACCACCACCCCCGCAATGAATAATGAACTGGTATTGATCTCCTGGTCAGTAAATTCCCTGTGACCTGTGATAAAAATACAGCTAGTCTGTGAACCTTGAGCTCCAGACAGGTTTTCACCAGCCAGGGCTGAGCTCATCTGCACTACCCCCACCCCAGCCCACAGCTCCCACAGGGAGAGCTCTGAACAGGACATCAGAGACAGAGACCAATTGGTGCCTACCATCTCCTCCACTCTGTCGCTAGGCGTAAAGGCATCAAAGGAGCAGGATCACCTATGGCAGGAGCTCTTGTAGCCAGGCCCCTGGAAAGAGAAGATATAGCACAGACCTGGGTTTAAATCCTGCCTCCACCACTTCCTGCAAGTGACCCAGTTTCCCCAGCTGTAAAAAGGAGATGATAATTCCTTCCTCAGAAGTTAGTCCTAGAGTCAAATGAATGAAAGTATATAAGGTGCCCAGCACAGTGCTTACCAAGGAGAGGCACTCAGTAAATGGCAGCTCAGGACTTCCTAATTATCCCTTCTGTCCCCCTGTCCTTGCTGTGAAACACATGACCATTTCACAGACAAATGAACCTGAGTGACTCTTTAAAAAATAGACCTTTTATTTACATATAATTAACAAACCATAAAATTTACTCTTTTACAGTACACAACCAGTGGGTTTTAATATATTCACAGAGTTGTGCAGCCACCACCATTATCTAATTTTAGAACATTTTAATCAACCCAAAAAAGAAGCTCCATACCCACTAACAGTCACTCCCTTTTCCCACCTCCCCACCCTATGCCTCTGACAACTACTAATTTACTTTCTGTCTCTATGGATTTGCCTTTTCTGGAAGTTTCATATAAATGGAATCATATAATATGTGGCTTTTTGCATCTGGTTTCTCCTATTTAACATGCTGTTTTCAAGCTTCATTCATGTCGTAGTGTGTAATATTCTTTTTCATGGCTGAGTAATGTTCCAGCATATGGATAAACCACACTATGTTTATTCATTTATTAGTTGAGAGACATTTGGGTGGTTTCCACTTTTTTACTATTATGAATACTGCTGCTATGAACATTCATGTACAAATTTTTATGTGGACATATATTTTCATTTTTCTTGGGTAGATTATGAGAGTGGAATTGTTGAATCACAGAGTAACTCCATGTTTAGCTTTTTGAGGAACTGCTAGGTTATTTTCTAAAGCAGCTGCACCATTTTACATTTCCACCAGTAGTGGATGATGGTTCCAATTCCTCCACATCCTTGCCAACACTTTTTAATTGTCTTCTTTATTATAACAATCCTAGTGTATGTGAACTGATATCTCATTGTGGTTTTGATGTATATTTTCCTTTTTAAAAAATTTTTTTAAAAATTTATTTTAGAGAGAGAGGAAGCCAGAGGGATAGAGATAGAAACATCTATGAGACAAAAACATCATCAGTCAGCTGCCTCCTACACGTCCCCTCCCGGGGATGGCGCTGCAACCCGGGCATGTGCCCTGACCGGGAATCAAACCAGTGACCTTTTGGTTCATGGGTTGATACTCAACCGCTGAGCCACACCAGGTGGGTGACGTATATTTTCATGATGGGTAATAAAGTTAGCATCCTTTCCTGTGTTATTAGACAATTGCATATCTGCCCTGGCAAAATACCTCTTCAGATAATTTGTCAATTTTTAAATTGAGTTGTTTGTCTTTTTATTGTTGAGCTATAAGTTCTTTATTCTGAATAAAAGTCCTTTATCAGAGCTATGACTGACAAATATTTTCTCCCATTTTGTGATGTGTATTTGTCTTCATTTTATTGATGGTGTCCTTTGAAGCACAAAAGTTTTAAATTTTGATGAGGTCCAATTTATCATTTTTAAAAAAATCCTCACCTGAGGATATTTTCCATTGGTTTTTAGAGAGTGGAAGGGAGGAGGAGAGACAGAGAGAGAAACATTGTGATTGGTTGCCTCCTGCCCTGGTCAGGGATTGAGCTTGCAACCGAGGTACATGCCCTTGACCAGAATCAAACCTGAGACCCTTTAGTCCATGGGCTGACACTCTATTCACTGAGACAAACCGGCTAGGGCTATCTATTCTTTTTTTGGGGTCATTTGTGTTTTTGGTGTTGTGTTTAAGAAACCATAAGAACCTAATCCAAAGTCACTGTTTTCCTCTAAAGGGCTTTATAGTTTTAGCTCTTACATCTAATACAGGGTGTCCCCCAAAATGTATAGACACTTTAACAACTGACAGCTCAATTTTGAAAATGAAATATATTTTAATAAACACTGCCTTTTAATTATTCAAAGTGTGTATACACATTTTGGGGGGGCCACCTTATATATTTTGAGTTAATTTTTAAATATGGTATGAGGTAGGGGTCCAACTTTATTCTTTTGCCTGTGAATATCCAGTTTTCCCAGCATAATTTGTTAAAAAGACTATTTTTCTCCCTCCTGAATTGCCTTGGCATTCTTGTTGAAAAATAATTGACTGTATATGCAAGGGATTATTTCTGGACTCTAAATTCTGTTCCATTTATCTCCACATCTATCCTTATGCCAGTATGATACTTCCTTGGTTACTGTAGCTTTGTAGTAAGTTTTAAAATTGGGAAGAATGAGTTCCAATTTTGTTCTTTCTTTTCAAGATTGTTTTGGCTATTCTGGATTCCTAGTAAATCCACATGAATTTTAGGATCATTTTATCCATTTCTGAAAAAAAAAAACACACCCCTAGCTGAATATTTTTATAGGAATTGCATTGAATCTGCAGATCGATTTGCAGTTGATTGCCATCTTAACACCGTTAAGCCTTCTGATACATGAATATAGGATGCCTTCCTATATATTTAGGTCTTTAATTTATTTCAGCAATATTTTACCGTTTTCAATGTACAAGTCTTACACTTCACTCATTAAATATATTCCTAGGTGTTTAATTCTTTTTGATGCTATTTGTAGACATAATTGTTTTCTTTTTATTTTTTAAATATATATATTTTTTATTGATTTCAGAGAGGAAGGGAAAGGGAGAAAGGAATAGAAACATCAATGATCAGAAAGAATCATTTGATTGGCTGCCTCCTGCATGCCCCCTGCTGGGGATAGAGCCTGCAACCCAGGCATGTGCCCTGCCTGTGAATTGAACTGTGACCTCCTGGTCCATGGGTCAACGCTCAACCACTGAGCTACGCTGGGCCAGAATTGTTTTCTTAATTTCTTCTTCAGATTGTGCAGTTAATGTATAGAAATGCAATTCATTTTTATGTATTAATTTTGAATCCTGCAACCTTGGTGAAATTGATTATTAGTTCTAATAGTGTGTGCATTACTTAGAATTTTTTATACACAAGGTTATGCCATCTATAAATAGAAATTTACCCCTTCCTTTACAATCTGAATGCATATGTGTATATTAGAAACTTCAGTGCAATGTTTAATGGAAGTGGTGAAAACAAACATCCTTATCTTATTCCTGATCATAGGGGGAAAGCATCAAATAATTTACCGTCAAGTATGATGGCGGCTATGGGGTTTTGATGGATGCCCTTGATCAGGTTGAGGAAGTTTCCTTCTATTCCTAGTTTATTTATTATTTTATCATGAAAGCTTGCTAACTTTTTTCAAAAGCTGTTTCTGTGTCCATTGAGATGATTGCATTTATTTGTCCTTTATTCTATTAATGTAGTATATATTCATTGATTTTTGGATGTTTAGGCAACCTTGAATTCCTGGGATAAATCCTACTTGGCCATGGTGTAGAACCTTTTTATAAGTCGCTGGATTAAATTTCTTGTGATATTTTTGGCTTTCATATCAAGGTAACACTGGCCTCATAAAATGAGTTGGGAAGTGTTCTCTACTATTACATTTTTTGGGACGAGAATGTGAAGAATTGATATTATTTTTAAATGTTTGGTAGAATTCACCAGTCATCTGAGTCTGGGCTTTTCTCTGTGGGATTTGTTTTTAATGCTTATAATCTATTCTACTTGTAGTCTATTTACTTATAGTCTACACAAATTTTTATTTTTATTTTTGTATTGGTTTCAGTGGTTTCTCTCTCCCTAGAAATGTATCATTTACCTCTACTTTATTTAGCTTATTGGAATGCAGTTGTTAATAATATTATTATTTCTGTAAGGATGGTAGTGATGCCCTGCTTTCATTTCTTATTTTAGTAATTTGGGCTCTCTCTCCTCTCTCCTCTCTCCTCCTCAGCCTGGTTAATGGCTTCTCAGTTCTTTTGCTAATTTCAAAGAACGATCTCTTGATTTTGTTCATTCTCTCCATTGTTTTTCTATTATTTATTGGTTAATTTAGTTTTTGAAGGTGGAAGTTTGGGTTTTTGTTTGAATTACTTCTTCTTTTTTAAATTTATATGTAAAGGTGGACTTTACAGAATTTGTCCTTTATTTTATTAAATATATATATATATATATATATATATATATTTTTTTTTTTTCAGAGAGGAAGGCTGATGAAGAGAGAGATAGAAACATCAATGATGAAAGAGAATCATTGATTGGTTGCTTCCAGCACACCCCACACTGGGGTTCGAGCCCACAACCCGGACATGTGCCCTTTACCAGAATCAAACCTGGGACCCTTCAGTCCTCAGGCTGACGCTCTATCCATTGAGCCAAACCAGCTAGGGCTCTTCTTCTTTTTTTTAATATAGGCATTTATAGCTCCTACATATCTCTCTGAGTATTGCTTTAGTTGCATCCATTAAGTTTTGGTATGTTGTGTTTCTGGTTTCGTTCATCTCAAAGTATTTTCTGATTTCCCTTGTTATTTCTTATTTGACCCACTGATTATTTAGCAATGTGTTGTTTAATTTTCACATATTTGGGAATCCCCCCAAATTTTCTTGTTTTATTGACTTTTAATTTATTTCCATTTTGAGTGTGTTAGAAATAAGGCGAGCCCCCCAAGTCAGGGGTCCTTGTAGAACACAAAACACACTTGGAAGCCAGGCAGCAAGGCAAACATCTTTACATCTTCATAGAAGGGTGTGCACACATGGTTTAGAAGCACGCACACACTGACCAGGTGGGTTGCTCAGGTTTATAATCCCTGACGCACGTGACCTGTCCTTTGCTCTTGATTGGAGCTCATGCGCACAGTCTTTTGTGATTGGCTAATTCAAAGGGAGGGGCTGGTCGTTGCTGTTTCAAGATGGTGGCCCACAGGGGAGCTGCAAACCATGTAGCCAACATGGCGGCTGCCAAGTCACACAGTCCAAAATGGCAGCTGTCTAAACTGTTCTTTGACAGAAAAGATGATTTGTTTATTCTGACAAGTAGAGAACATACTTTATATTATTTCAGTCCTTTTACATTTACTGAGGCTTGTTTTATGATCTAACATATGGTCTACCCTGAAGAATGTTCCATGTATACTTGAAAAGAGTGTGTATAGAGCTGTTACTGGGTGAAGTATCTATAGATTTTTGTTAGTTCAGTTGATAGTGTTTTTCAAGTCTTGTAGCTCCTTTTTGCTCTTCTGCCTACTTGTTCTATCCATTATTGAATGTGGGGTATTGAAGTCTTCAAGAATTATTGTTGAATTGTTTATTTTTTAAATATATTTTTATTGATTTCAGAGAGAAAAGGAGAGGGAGAAAGAGATAGAAACATCAATGATGAGAGAGAATCATTGATCGGCCGCCTCCTGCATGCCCCACACTGGGGACTGAGCCCACAACCTAGGCATGTGCCTTGACTGGGAATCACACTGTGACCTCCTGGTTTATGGGTCGACACTCAAACACTGAGCCACGCTGGCCAGGCAAATTGTTTATTTCTTTATTCAATTCTATCAGTGTTTTATATAATTTGGGGTATTTGTGTTAGGTACCAGTATATACACATTTGTAGTTTTTGTCTTCCTGATGAATTGACTATTTTATCATTATAAAACATTATTTTTTAGTAACAATTTTGTCTTAATGTCTATTTGTTGATATTAGTATAGCTACTCCAGCTCTTGGTTACTGTTTGCATGATATAATTTTTCCATCCATTTATTCCCAACCCATTTGTGCCTTTAAGTCTGATATACTAGTATGTCTCCTGTAGAAAAATGTATAATATAGTTTATCATAGTTTTTTAAATCCATTCTGCCTTCTCTGTCTTTTTTCTTATATTTTTTTATTGAATTTATTGGGGTAACATTGGTTAATAAAATTATATAGGTCTCAAGTGTACAATTCTATAATGCATCATCTATATATTGTATTGTGTTTTCAACACCCAAAGTCAAGATTTTCCCGTCACCATTTATCCCTCTTATATCCTCTTCTACCTCCCTCATCCCCCTTTCCCTCTGGTAATCACCATACAGTTGTCTGTGTCTATGAGTAGTTTTATTTTGCTTAATCCCTTCACTTTTTTCACCTAACCCCCCAACTCCTCTCCCCTATGAAAATTGTCAGTCTGTTCTTTGTATATATGAGTCTGTTTGTATTTTCTTTTTTCTTTAATAACAAAAGTTACATGAACAACTTTTATTTATTTTTTTAAAATCCACTGAGCCAAACCAGCTAGGGCTCTTGTTTTTTTTTTAATATGGGCATTTATAGCTCCTACATATCTCTCTGAGTATTGCTTTAGTTGCATCCATTAAGTTTTGGTATGTTGTGTTTCTGGTTTCATTCATCTCAAAGTATTACATATGTCTCCCTCTCCCCCCCCCCCCCCCCCGCATTGACCCCTTCTAGCCCGCCCCGCCCCCGCCCCAAGCCTTCACCACTCTATTGTCTGTATTCATGGGTTATGCATATATGCATACAAGTTCTTTGCTTGATCTCTTCCCACCCACCCCCACCTTCCCTCTAAGATTCAACAGTCTGTTCCATGCTTCTATGTCTCTGGATCTATTTTGTTTAGTAGTTTATTTTGTTCATTAGATTCCACATATGAGTGAGATCATGTGATACTTGTCTTTCTCTGACTGACTTATTTCGCTTAGCATAATACTCTCCAGGTCCATCCATACTGTTGCAAAAGGTAAGATTTTCTTCTTTTTTATGGCCAAGTAGTATTCCATTGTGTAAATATATAACAGCATTTTTATCCACTCATCTACTGATGGGCACTTTGGCTGCTTCCAAATCTTGGCTATTGTAAATAAGGTTGCAATGAACATAGGGGTGCATATATTCTTTGAAATTAGTGTCTCAGGTTTCTTCAGATATATTCCCAGAAGTGGAATCACTGGGTCATAAGGCAGTTCCATTTTTAATTTTTTGAGGAAAATCCACACTGTTTTCCACAGTGGCTGCACCAATCTACATTCCTACCAACAGTGCACAAGGGTTCCCTTTTCTCCACATCCTTGCCAGCACTTGTTGTTTGTTGATTTATTGATTATAGCCATTCTGACAGGTGTGAGGTGATATCTCATTGTGGTTTTAATGTGCATTTCTCTGGTGATCAGTGATGGTGAGAATTTTTTCATATGTCTCTTGGCCATCTGTATTTCCTCTTTGGAGAAGTGTGTATTCAGGTCCTTTGGCCAATCTCTGCCTTTTGATTGAGATGTTTAATTCATTTACATCTAATTCAATTACTAGTAAGATTAGATTTGTACCTGCCATTTTGCTATTAGTTTTCTATGTCTTATGTCTCTTTTTCCTCTATTCCTCCAATATTGCCTTTTTTTTTAATTTTGTCTTATTTTTTTTTTCTTTCCAATTTTTTTATTAAGGTATTATATGTGTACATATCTTACCATTGCCCCCCCACCCCACTCCCATATATGCCCTCACCCCCCAGAGTTTTGCGTCCATTGGTTATGCTTATATGCATGCATACAAGTCCTTTGATTGATCTCTTATCTTCCCCACCTCTCCCTAACCTTCCTGCTGTAATTTGACAGACTGTTTGATGCTTTACTACCTCTGTATCTATCTTTTTGTTCAAGTTTTTAATGTTCTTTATTATCCATAAATGAGTGAGATCATGTGGTATTTTTCTTTCATTGACTGGCTTATTTCACTTAACATAATGTTCTCCAATTCCATCCAGGTTGCTGCAAGTGGTAATAAATCCTTCTTTTTTATGGCAGCATAATATTCCATTGTGTAGATGTACCATAGTTTTCTGATCCAGTCATCTGCTGATGGGCACCTAGGCTGTTTCCAGATCTTAGCTATTGTAAATTGTGCTGCTATGAACATAGGGGTGCATATTTCCTTTCTTATTGGTGTTCCCAGTTTCTTAGGATATATTCCTAGGAGTGGGATTACTGGGTCAAATGGGAGTTCCATTTTCAGTTTTTTGAGGAAACTCCAAACTGTTCTCCACAGTGGCTGCACCAGTCTGCATTCCCACCAGCAGTGCACGAGGGTTCCTTTTTCTCCGGATCCTCGCCAGCACTTGTCGTTTGTTGATTTGTTGATGATAGCCATTCTGACAGGTGTGAGATGATAGTGCATTGTTGTTTTGATTTGCATCTCTCGGATAATTAGTGACCTTGAGCATGTTTTCATGTGTCTCTTGGCCTTCCTTCTGTCTTCTTTGGAAAAGATTCTATTTAGGTCCGTTGCCCATTTTTTTATTGGATCATTTATCTTCCTTTTATTAAGTTGTATAAGCTGCCTGTAGATGTTGGAGATTAAACCTTTATCAGTGATGCCATTTGCAAATATGTTCTCCCATGCAGTGGGCTTTCTTGTTGTTTTGTTGATAGTTTCTTTTGCTGTAAAAAAGCTTTTTATTTTGATGTAGTCCCATTTGTTTATTTTCTCTTTAGCTTCCATTGCCCTAGGGGCAGTATCGGTGAAGAAGTTCTTTTGACATATGTCTGAGATTTTGCTGCCTGTGGATTCCTCTAGTATTTTTATGGTTTCCCGTCTTATGTTTAAGTCCTGTATCCATTTTGAGTTTATTTTTGTGTATGGTGTAAGTTGGTGATCTAGCTTCATTTTTTTGCATGTGTCTGTCCAATTTTCCCAACACCATTTATTGAAGAGACTGTCTTTATTCCATTGTATGTTCATGCCTCCTTTGTCAAATATTAATTGAGCATAGTGGTTTGGATCAATATCTGGATTCTCTATTCTGTTCCATTGATCTATATGTCTGTTCTTGTGCCAGTACCAGGCTGTTTTGAGAATAGTGGCTTTGTAATACAGCTTGAAATCTGGTATTGAGATCCCTCCTACTTTATTCTTCTTTCTCAGGATTGCTGTGGCTATTCGGGGTCTTTTTTTATTCCAGATGAATTTTTGGAGAGTTCTTTCAAGGTCTGTGAAATATGCTGTTGGTATTTTAATGGGGAGTGCATTGAATCTATAGATTGCTTTGGGTAGTATGGACATTTTAATGATGTTGATTCTACCAATCCATGAACATGGTATGTTCTTCCATCTGTTTACATCTTCCTCTATCTCTTTTTTAGTGTCCTGTAGTTTTCTATGTATAGGTATTTTACCTCCTTAGTTAAGTTTATTCCTAGGTATCTTAATTTTTTTGGTGCAATGGTAAATGGGATTGCCTTTTTAGTCTCTCTGTCTGTAAGTTCACTATTGGTGTATAGAAAGGCCATAGATTTCTTGGCGTTAATTTTGTATCCTGCTACATTGCCAAATTCATTTATTAAGTCTATTAGTTTTTTGACGGAGTCTTTCGGATTTTTTATGTACAATATCATGTCGTCTGCAAATAAAGAGAGCTTTACTTGTTCTTTTCCAATTTGGATGCCTTTTATTTCTTCTTCTTGTCTAATTGCAATAGCTAATACTTCCAGTACTATGTCAAACAGGAGTGGTGAGAGTGGGCATCCCTGTCTTGTTCCTGTTCTTAGGGGAAATGTTTTTAGCTTTTGTCCATTGAGTATGATGTTTGCTGTGGGTTTATCATATATAGCTTTTATTATGTTGAGGTATGAGCCTTCTATTCCCACCTTGTTGAGAGTTTTTATCAAGAAAGGGTGTTGGATTTTGTCAAATGCTTTTTCTGCATCAATTGATATGACTATGTGATTTTTATCTCTCAATTTGTTTATGTGATGTATCACGTTTATTGATTTGCGGATATTGTACCATCCTTGCATTCCTGGGATAAATCCTACTTGGTCATGGTGTATGATCTTTCTGATGTACTGCTGGAGCCGATTTGCTAGAATTTTGTTGAGGATTTTGGCATCTATGTTCATGAGGGATATTGGTCTGTAATTCTCTTTCATTGTGTTGTCCTTATCTGGTTTTGGTATTAGGGTGATGCTGGCTTCATAGAAGGAGCTTGGAAGTGTTCCTTCCTCTTGAATATTTTGGAATAGTCTGAGGAGGATAGGTTTTAGTTCTTCCTTGAATGTTTGGTAGAACTCTCCTGTGAAGCCGTCAGGCCCCGGGCTTTTGTTTTCCGGAAGCTTTTTGATGACTTCTTCAATTTCGTCCATAGTTATTGGCCTATTGAGCTGTTGAGATTCTTCCTGATTGATTTTTGGAAGGTTGTATTTTTCTAGGAATATGTCCATTTCCTCCAGGTTGTCCAGTTTGTTGGAATAGAGCTGTTCGTAGTATTTTGTAACAGTCCTTTGTATCTCAGCGGGGTCTGTTGTTATTTCACCTCTTTCATTTCTGATTTTGTTTATTTGGGTTCTCTCTCTCTGCTTCTTGGTGAGCCTGGCTAGAGGTCCATCAATCTTGTTTATCTTTTCAAAGAACCAGCTCTTGGTTTTGTTGATCTTTTGTATTGTTTCTTTGGTCTCTATGTCATTTATCTCCGCTCTGATCTTTGTTATTTCCTTCCTTCTGGTTACACTGGGCTTTTCTTGCTGCTCTTTTTCTAGCTCTTGGAGTTGTAGGGTTAGGTAATTTATTACCATTGTTTCTTGTTTTTTGCAATAGGCTTGTAGAGCTATGAACTTCCCTCTCAAGACTGCTTTCGCTGTGTCCCATAGATTTTGGATTGTTGTGTTTTCATTGTCATTTGTTGCCATGATGTTTTTTATTTCTTCCTTGATCTCTCTGGTGACCCAGTCCTTGTTTAATAGCATGCTGTTTAGTCTCCATGTGTTTGATTTCTTTGGATTGTATTTATTGTAGTTGATTTCCAGTTTTATGCCACTGTGATCTGAGAAGATGCTTGATATAATTTCTATCTTCTTGAATTTGAAGAGACTTTGCCTGTGACCCAGCATATGGTCTATCTTTGAAAATGACCCATGTGCACTTGAGAAGAATGTATATTCTGTGGCTCTGGGGTGAAATGTTCTGAAGATGTCAATGAATTCCATCTGGTCTAGTGAGTCATTTAGGATTGCTGTTTCTTTGCTGATTTTTTGTTTAGAGGATTTGTCCAATGGTGATAGTGGGGTATTAAAGTCTCCTACTATGATTGTATTGCTATTAATCTCTCCCTTGATATCCTCCAGGAGTTTTTTTATGTATTTGGGTGCTCCTATATTGGGAGCGTATATGTTTACCAGAATTATTTCTTCTTGTTGCATTTCTCCCTTCAGTATTATGAAGTGGCCTTCCTTATCTCTTTTTATGGCATTTACTTTGAGGTCTAATTTGTCAGATATAAGTATTGCTACCCCAGCTTTTTTTTCATTTCCATTTGCCTGGAAGATATTTTTCCATCCCTTCACTTTCAATCTGTGTGAGTCTCTTGTTCTGAGGTGGGTCTCTTGTAGACAGCATATATATGGGTCATGCTTTTTTATCCATTCAGCCACTCGATGTCTTTTGATTGGAGCATTTAGTCCGTTTACATTTAAAGTTATTACTGAAAGGTATTTGTTTGTAGTCATATCTATTTTTGTGTCTGTATTCCTTCTTACCTGTTTATTTCTTCTTTTTACAGTATTCCCTTTAGCAATTCTTGCATTGCTGGTTTGGTGGTGATAAACTCCCTGAGTCTTTTTTTGTCTGCGAAGCTCCTGATTTCCCCTTCAATTTTGATTGATAGTCTTGCTGGATATAGTATTCTTGGATTCAGTCCTTTCTTTTGCAACACTTTGTATACCTCCTTCCATTCACTTCTAGCTTGTTGTGTTTCTGTTGAGTAATCATTTGACAATCTGATGGGTGTTCCTTTGTAGGTAACTGTCTGTCTCTCTCTTGCTGCCTTTAAGATTCTCTCTTTATCATTTATATTTGCCATTGAGATTATGACATGTCTTGGTGTGGGTCTTTTGGGGTTGATCCTGCTTGGGACTCTCTGTACTTGCGTAACTTTTATCTTTCCCATATCCGGGAAGTTTTCTGTCATTATTTCTTCAAATAGATTTTCTAATCCCTGCTGCTCTTCTTGTCCTTCTGGCAGCCCTATTATACGCATGTTACTTCGCTTCATGTTGTCCCGAAGCTCCCTTAGGCTTTCCTCCTGCTTTTTAATTTTTTTCTGCAATTGCTGTTCAGATTGAGCTTGTTTCTGTATCTGATCTTCTAACTCACTAATTCGGTCCTCTGCTTCTTGTAGTCTACTGTTGAAACTTTCCATGGTGTTTTTGATTGTAGCTATATCACTTTTCATTTCTTCCTGATTCTTGCATAAGTTGTTGATTTTCTCATCCATCCGATGTATAAATTCCACGACCATTACTCTGAACTCCTTTTCGGTCATGTTGCAAGGTTCAGTTTCACTAATTTCCTTTCTTGGGGACTCCACATTTTCTTTCCTCTGTGAGTTATTTCGTTTCCCCATTGTGGCTATCACCAGAAAGTTCAAGCTTTCGTTTGTGTGCACCTCGGCCGTGCGCTGTGGGGACTTCGCTCCACCCGAGTTTCACTGAAGTGCTCTGACACTAGGACGTGTGGCTGCCTTTGGTTGGTGGGAACCAGACTTGCCCAGGGTCAGTGACTCAGTGTTCCATGTGGTCTCGTGTGCACACTTAGAATCAGGGGCCCTGTCAGCACCACACTGTTGGTATGTGCCGAAAATGAGATCCTTAGCATGTGCCAGGAGTCAGAGTTTCCCTGTATCTGCACCAAGAATCGAGTGTCAGAGTCTCTGTTGCCTTGTGCAGTTTCTCGTTGAGAATCAGGGTCCCTGTGTGTGCATGCACCAACAATTGGGGTCGTTGGCTCTTAATGTGAATGCGCTGTGAGTCAGGGATCCCAGACAGCTGTGTCCGGCGTGCCAAATTCCTTGAAGTGGAGCTGTGTCCTGTGTGTGCTCTCACTACTGAGCCAAACCTGCTAGGGCGCACACTCTCAAATCCCTGAAGGTGAGCTGCCTTTGTGCACTCTCCCAGAATCCCCGAAGAGGGGCGGAGTCCGTCCTGCGCGCCGAATTCCCCAAAGGGAAGCCCCTTTGTGCACGCTCTAAGATTCCCCGAAGGGGAGCTGTGACCCGCAAGCCAAATTCCCCAATTCCCCGAAGGGGAGCCCTCTGTGCGCACTGACAGATTTCCCCGAACGTGAGCTGCTTCTGTCCTGTGCGCCAAATTCCCTAAGGCGGAGCGCGCGTCCCTGTGCAAAGCTCTGCAGCTTGCGCGAGGGGCGTGTCTATCAGTTACTCTGGCGCGATCAGCGCGCGCCTGCGGGTAGGGGGATAGGCTCTTTGACTCAAGGGAATCTGCCGGGAAGTCTGGGTTCTTGTTGTTTCTTCCTCTGAAGCTGTGATAGCAGTTCTCTGTCCCCAGTGGCTGCAGGGTCCTGGTTTGTGTCAGAAGCCAGGATCCGAGTCTCAGGCAGCTCTGTTTCTCAAGATGGTGTGGTCTCCGCGTCCGCACCAGCCGCCAAGAAGTGTCCTCTTTGTGCGCTGGGCTCCGCCGTCTAGGACTGCCCGGTTAGGCAGCCCCTTGGAAGACCTGCAGAATCTAACTGACCCTAGCTCATACACACACATACACCACACACGTCTACACGTCTACACTCTCGTCTATGGGTTCCTCACTCACACTCTCTCTCTCCCTACCTTCTTGCCGGTCGCCATCTTTCCTCTATCTCTATTGCCTTCTTTTGTGTGTTTTTAAATATATATTTTTATAGATTTTAGAGAGATAGAGAAACATTGATGAGAGAGAAACATCATTGATCAGCTGCCTCCTACATGCTTTGTGGCCCCCCTCCCCCACCAGGGACTGAGCCCACAACCTGAGCATGTGCCCTGACAGGGAATCGAACTGGTGACCTCTTGGTGCATTGGTCTAGACTCAACCACTGAACAATACCAGCCTGGCACCTTCTTTTGTGTTAATTAGATATTTTAAAGTACCATTGTAATTCTCTTGTCATTTATTTTACTGTGTATTTTTGAGGGCTTTTTTAGTGGTTTTCCTAGAGATTACAATTAATTTAAAGCATCTAGTCTGGGTTAATACTAATTTAATATCAATAGTATATACAAGTTTGCTCCCAGATAGCTTTATTTCCTCCCCCATCTTTTGTGCTGTCATTGCCATACAAATTTCCTCTTTATGCATTCTAAGTGCATTAACAGTTTCACTATTATTGTTTTATGCCATCACCTTTTAAGTCATATGGGGAAAAAAAGCATTACAAACAAAAATACAGTTGTACTGTCTTTTATATACCTACTAGAAGCCCAGTGCAGGATTTTGTGCATGGGTGGGGTCCCTCCGGGTGGCCTGTGAGCATTGGGCCCCAGCTTGTGCCCCCAGCCTCGTAGCCCAGCAGCCCCACCTGGCACCCCGCCTTGGCCTGGCGCCACCCCCTCACTTGCTCCATCATCCCACCTGCCCGGCGATCGGTCAGGGTCTGGCCCCCGCCTGGCTCCCTCAGTGCCTGGGAGCCAGGTGGTGGCCCTGCCCCCTGCTGCTTCTGCTGGTCGCTCTTTGCAGGGTGATCAGTGGGGTGATTGGACCCCCGATCGCACCCGCCTTAAACTGGCACCACCCACTCACCTGCTTCACCATCCCACCACGGTCCCACTCTCATCGGGGCCCATCAGGGCTGGCAGCACGTCCACTGCCGCCCACTGGCAGCGCCTTGTCACTGATGCCCACCATTTTCTGCACCGCCGCCTGGTGGTCAGTGCACATCATAGCGAGTGGTCAAAACCCCTGTTGAGGGGACAATTTACATATTAGGCTTTTATTATATAGGATGTAGTTATCTTTACCAGTATTCTTTATTTCTTTCTGTAGATTAAAGGTATCATCTAGAGACACTTCTCATCGGCTGGTGCGGACGCAGAGACCACGCCATCCTGAGAAACAGAGCTGCCTTGAGACTCGCATCCTGGCTTCTGACACAAACCAGGACCCTGCAGTCACTGGGGACAGAGAACTGCTATCACAGCTTCAAACCAACAAACAACAAGAATCCAGACTTCCCGGCAGCAGATTTCCGTGAGTCAAAGAGCTTATCCCCCTCCCCGAAGGCGCGCGGATAGCGCCATAGTAACTAATAGACCCGCCCCTTGCCCAAGCTGCAGAGCGCCCTCAGCCTCACAATAGCGCCAAAGTAACTGATAGACTCGCCCCTCGCCCAAGCTGCAGAGCTTTGCGCAGGGATGTGCTCCCCCTTAGGGAATTTGGCACGCGGGACAGAAGCAGCTCACCTTCGGGGAAATCTGTCAGTGCGCACAGAGGGCTCCCCTTTGGGGAATTTGGGGGAATTTGGCTTGCGTGTCACAGCTCCCCTTCAGGGAATCTTAGAGTGTGCACAGAGGGGCTTCCCTTTGGGGAATTTGGCATGCAGGACGGACTCCGCCCCCCTTCGGGGAATCTGGGAGAGTGCACGGAGCCAGAGCACCTTCAGGAATTTGAGAATGTGCGCCCTAGCCGGTGTGGCTCAGTGGAGAGAGCACACACAGGACACAGCTCCACTTCAAGGAATTTGGCACGCCGGACACAGCTGCCTGGGATCCCTGACTCACAGCACATTCACACTAAGAGCCAGCGACCCCAATTGTTGGTGCATGCACACACAGGGACGCTGATTCTCAACAAGAAACTGCACAAGGCAACAGAGACTCTGACACTCGATTCTTGGTGCAGACACAGGGAAACTCTGACTCCTGGCACATGCTAAGGATCTCATTTTCGGCACATACCAACAGTGTGATAGAGACAGGGCCCCTGATTCTAAGTGTGTACACGAGACCACACGGAACACTGGGGACACTGACCCTGGGCAAGTCTGGTTCCCACCAACCAAAGGCAGCCACACGTCCTAGTGTCAGAGCACTTCAGTGAAACTCGGGTGAAGCGAAGTCCCCACAGCACACGGCCCAGGTACACGCAAACAGAAGCCTGAGCTTTCTGGTGATAGCCAGAATGGGGAAACGAAACAACTCACAGAGGAAAGAAAATGTGGAGTCGCCAAGAAAGGAAATTAGTGAAACTGAACCTTGCAACATGACCGAAAAGGAGTTCAGAGTAATGGTCGTGGAATTTATACATCGGATGGATGAGAAAATCAACAACTTATGCAAGAATCAGGAAGAAATGAAAAGTGATATAGCTACAATCAAAAACACCATGGAAAGTTTCAACAGTATACTACAAGAAGCAGAGGACCGAATTAGTGAGTTAGAAGATCAGGTACAGAAACAAGATCAATCTGAACAGCAATTGCAGAAAAAAATTAAAAATCAGGAGGAAAGCCTAAGGGAGCTTCGGGACAACATGAAACGAAGTAACATGCGTATAATAGGGCTGCCAGGACAAGAAGAGCAGCAGGGATTAGAAAATCTATTTGAAGAAATAATGACAGAAAACTTCCCGGATATGGGAAAGATAAAAGTTACACAAGTACAGAGAATCCCAAGCAGGATCAACCCCAAAAGACCCACACCAAGACATGTCATAATTTCAATGGCAAATATAAATGATAAAGAGAGAATCTTAAAGGCGGCAAGAGAGAGACAGAGAGTTACCTACAAAGGAACACCCATCAGATTGTCAAATGATTAGTCAACAGAAACACAACAAGGTAGAAGTGAATGTAAGGAGGTATACAAAGTGTTGCAAAGCAAAGGACTAAATCCAAGAACACTATATCCAGCAAGACTATCAATCAAAATTGAAGGGGAAATCAGGAGCTTCACAGACAAAAAAAAGACTCAGGGAGTTTATCACCACCAAACCAGCAATGCAAGAATTGCTAAAGGGAATACTGTAAAAAGAAGAAATAAACAGGTAAGAAGGAATACAGACACAAAAATAGATATGACTACAAACAAATACCTTTCAGTAATAACTTTAAATGTAAACGGACTAAATGCTCCAATCAAAAGACATCGAGTGGCTGAATGGATAAAAAAGCATGACCCATATATATGCTGTCTACAAGAGACCCACCTCAGAACAAGAGACTCACACAGATTGAAAGTTAAGGGATGGAAAAATATCTTTCAGGCAAATGGAAATGAAAAAAAAGCTGGGGTAGCAATACTTATATCTGACAAATTAGACCTCAAAGTCAATGCCATAAAAAGAGATAAGGAAGGCCACTTCATAATACTGAAGGGAGAAATGCAACAAGAAGAAATAATTCTGGTAAACATATACGCTCCCAATATAGGAGCACCCAAATACATAAAAAAACTCCTGGAGGATATCAAGGGAGAGATTAATAGCAATACAATCATAGTAGGAGACTTTAATACCCCACTGTCACCATTGGAAAAATCCTCTAAACAAAAAATCAGCAAAGAAACAGCAATCCTAAATGACTCACTAGACCAGATGGAATTCATTGACATCTTCAGAACATTTCACCCCAGAGCCACAGAATATACATTCTTCTCAAGTGCACATGGGTCATTTTCAAAGATAGACCATATGCTGGGTCACAGGCAAAGTCTCTTCAAATTCAAGAAGATAGAAATTATATCAAGCATCTTCTCAGATCACAGTGGCATAAAACTGGAAATCAACTACAATAAATACAATCCAAAGAAATCAAACACATGGAGACTAAACAGCATGCTATTAAACAAGGACTGGGTCACCAGAGAGATCAAGGAAGAAATAAAAAACATCATGGCAACAAATGACAATGAAAACACAACAATCCAAAATCTATGGGACACAGCGAAAGCAGTCTTGAGAGGGAAGTTCATAGCTCTACAAGCCTATTGCAAAAAACAAGAAACAATGGTAATAAATTACCTAACCCTACAACTCCAAGAGCTAGAAAAAGAGCAGCAAGAAAAGCCCAGTGTAACCAGAAGGAAGGAAATAACAAAGATCAGAGCGGAGATAAATGACATAGAGACCAAAGAAACAATACAAAAGATCAACAAAACCCAGAGCTGGTTCTTTGAAAGGATAAACAAGATTGATGGACCTCTAGCCAGGCTCACCAAGAAGCAAAGAGAGAGGACCCAAATAAACAAAATCAGAAATGAAAGAGGTGAAATAACAACAGACCCCGCTGAGATACAAAGGATTGTTACAAAATACTACGAACAACTCTATTCCAACATACTGGACAACCTGGAGGAAATGGACATATTCCTAGAAAAATACAACCTTCCAAAAATCAATCAGGAAGAATCTCAACAGCTTAATAGGCCAATAACTATGGACGAAATTGAAGAAGTCATCAAAAAGCTTCCGGAAAACAAAAGCCCGGGGCCTGACGGCTTCACAGGAGAGTTCTACCAAACATTCAAGGAAGAACTAAAACCTATCCTCCTCAGACTATTCCAAAATATTCAAGAGGAAGGAACACTTCCAAGCTCCTTCTATGAAGCCAGCATCACCCTAATACCAAAACCAGATAAGGACAACACAATGAAAGAGAATTACAGACCAATATCCCTCATGAACATAGATGCCAAAATCCTCAACAAAATTCTAGCAAATCGGCTCCAGCAGTACATCAGAAAGATCATACACCATGACCAAGTAGGATGTATCCCAGGAATGCAAGGATGGTACAATATCCGCAAATCAATAAACGTGATACATCACATAAACAAATTGAGAGATAAAAATCACATAGTCATATCAATTGATGCAGAAAAAGCATTTGACAAAATCCAACACCCTTTCTTGATAAAAACTCTCAACAAGGTGGGAATAGAAGGCTCATACCTCAACATAATAAAAGCTATATATGATAAACCCACAGCAAACATCATACATACTCAATGGACAAAAACTAAAAACATTTCCCCTAAGAACAGGAACAAGACAGGGATGCCCACTCTCACCACTCCTGTTTGACATAGTACTGGAAGTATTAGCTATTGCAATTAGACAAGAAGAAGAAATAAAAGGCATCCAAATTGGAAAAGAACAAGTAAAGCTGTCCTTATTTTCAGATGATATGATATTGTACATAAAAAACCCGAAAGACTCCATCAAAAAACTAATAGACTTAATAAATGAATTCGGCAATGTAGCAGGATACAAAATTAACGCCAAGAAATCTATGGCCTTTCTATACACCAATAGTGAACTTACATACAGAGAGACTAAAAAGGCAATCCCATTTACCATCGCACCAAAAAAATTAAGATACCTAGGAATAAACTTAACTAAGGAGGTAAAAGACCTATACATAGAAAACTACAGGACACTAAAAAAGAGATAGAGGAAGACGTAAACAGATGGAAGAACATAACATGTTCATGGATTGGTAGAATCAACATCATTAAAATGTCCATACTACCCAAAGCAATCTATAGGTTCAATGCACTCCCCATTAAAATACCAATGGCATATTTCACAGACCTTGGAAGAACTCTCCAAAAATTCATCTGGAATAAAAAAAGACCCCGAATAGCCACAGCAATCCTGAGAAAGAAGAATAAAGTAGGAGGGATCTCAATACCAGATTTCAAGCTATATTGCAAAGCCACTGTTCTCAAAACAGCCTGGTACTGGCACAAGAACAGACATATAGATCAATGGAACAGAATAGAGAATCCAGATATTGACCCAAACCACTATGCTCAATTAATATTTGACAAACGAGGCATGAACATACAATGGAATAAAGACAGCCTCTTCAATAAATGGTGTTGGGAAAATTGGACAGATACATGCAAAAAAATGAAACCAGATCACCAACTTACGCCATACACAAAAATAAACTCAGAATGGATCAAGGACTTAAACATAAGACGGGAAACCGTAAAAATACTAGAGGAATCCGCAGGCAGCAAAATCTCAAACATATGCCAAAAGAACTTCTTCACCGATACGGCCCCTAGGGCAATGGAAGCTAAAGAGAAAATAAACAAATGGGACTACATCAAAATAAAAAGCTTTTTTACAGCAAAAGAAACTATCAACAAAACAACAAGAAAGCCCACTGCATGGGAGAACATATTTGCAAATGGCATCACTGATAAAGGTTTAATCTCCAACATCTACAGGCAGCTTATACAACTTAATAAAAGGAAGATAAATGATCCAATAAAAAAATGGGCAACGGACCTAAATAGAATCTTTTCCCAAGAAGACAGAAGGAAGGCCAAGAGACATGAAAACATGCTCAACGTCACTAATTATCCGAGAGATGCAAATCAAAACAACAATGCGGTACCATCTCACAACTGTCAGAATGGCTATCATCAACAAATCAACAAATGACAAGTGTTGGCGAGGATGCGGAGAAAAAGGAACCCTCGTGCACTGCTGGTGGGAATGCAGACTGGTGCAGCCACTGTGGAGAACAGTATTGAGTTTCCTCAAAAAACTTAAAATGGAACCCCCATTTGACCCAGTAATCCCACTCCTAGGAATATATCCTAAGAACCTGGGAAAACCAATAAGAAAGGATATATGCACCCCTATGTTCATAGCAGCACAATTTACAATAGCTAAGATCTGGAAACAGCCTAGGTTCCCATCAGCAGATGACTGGATCAGAAAACTATGGTACATCTACACAATGGAATATTATGCTGCCATAAAAAAGAAGGAATTCTTACCTTTTGCAGCAACCTGGATGGAATTGGAGAACATTATGTTAAGTGAAATAAGCCAGTCAATGAAAGAAAAATACCACATGATCTCACTCATTTATGGATAATAAAGAACATTAAAAACTTGAACAGAAAGATAGATACAGAGGCAGTAAAGCATCAGACAGTCTGTCAAATTACAGCAGGAAGGTTAGGGAGAGGTGGGGAAGATAAGAGATCAATCAAAGGACTTGTATGCATGCATATAAGCATAACCAATGGACACAAAACTCTGGGGGGTGAGGGCATATATGGGAGTGGGGTGGGAGGGGCAATGGTAAGATATGTACACATATAATGCCTTAATAAAAAAAATTGAAAAAAAAAACAAAAAAAACACAAAAACAACAACAATAAAAAACACAGTAAGTAGGTACATAATTACATGAACAAAAAAAAAAAGTAAAAAATAAAGGTATCATCTAGAGTCCTTTTAGTTCAGCCTCAAGAATTCCCATTAATATTTTTTGTAGGCTATGTCTGTTAGCAATGAAATTCTGTGTTTTTTTTTAATCTTAGAATTCCTTAATTTCTCCATTCTTTAAAAAATATTTTTTATTGATTTCAGAGAGGAAGGGAGAGGGAGAGAGAGATAGTAACATCAATAATGAGAGAGAATCATCAATCAGCTGTCTCCTGCTCGCCCCATACTGGGGATCTTGCCCATAACCCAGGCATGTGCCCTGACTGGGAATCGAACCGTGACATCCTGTTTCATAGGTCAATGCTCAACCACTGAGCCACACCAGCCAGGCTCTCCTTCATTTTTGAAAGAGAGTTTTGCTGAACAAAGAATTCTTGCTTGATAATCATTTTTTCCAGCACTTTGATTATGTCATATCACTGTCTTTTGGCCTTCATGGTTTCTGATAAGCTAACTTCTCAATACCTTATTAATATTATTGCTGATCACTTATATGCAATTTTTCTCTTACTGCTTTCAAGCTTCTCTGTTTTGACTTTTATCAATTGACTATGACATGTCTATGTGTGCATTGTATTGCATTTATTCTACTTGGAATTTGCTGAGCTTTTTGAAAATTTAAACAAGTATTGTTGGATTTCTAAAATCAAATTTGGGACTTTTTGGTCATTTTTTTCTCCAAGTGTACTTTCTGCCACTTTTTCTCTCTCCTTCTGGAGCTACCATTGCTCATATGTACCATGTGTCTCTGAGGCTCTGTTCATTTTTCTCCATCGTTTTTTCTTTTTATTCTTCTGGCTGAAAATCTCAGTTCAATTTTAGGTTTGCTGATTTTTTTCTTCTGCCAGCTCAAATCTGCTACTGAGTCCCTCTAGTGAATTTTTCATTTTAATTTATACTTTTCAATTCCAGAATTTCTAATTGATTCATGTGTGTATGTTAAAATATACATAACATAAAATTTACCATCTTAAACATTTTTGTGGTAATAAGTAGATTAATCATATATATTTAAAATTTTAAAAATGTGGGTTTTTTTTTTTTTTGCCTAGGGTGGAGCAGGGGCTGAGTGGAGGGGGACAAGGTGGGGGACATCTGTAATACTGTCAACAAAACATTTTAAAAATTTTTTTGATCTCACTTAAGAATGGAATCTAAAAAATAAAACAAAAAATACCCCAACACCAAAAACAAAACAAAACACCGAGTTCATAGAAAGATAAATCAGACTTGGAGTTAGCAGAGGCAGGAAGTAGGGGTAGGAGCACTTGTAGGAAGGCAGTCAAAGGTACAAACTTCCAGTTATAAAATAAATAAGTACTTGGGATATAATGTACAACAAAGTGACTATAATTAACACTATTGTATGATACATACAAAATTGTTGAGAGTATATTCTAAAAGTTCTTATAAAATGAGGACAAGTTTTTTCTTTTCTTTTTATTGTATCTATATGAGATGATGGAACTAATCATTTCACAATATATGTAAACCAAACCATTATGCTGTACAGTTTAAACTTATACAATGATATATGTCAATTATTTCTCAATAAAACTGGAAAATTCCAAATGACAATATATAATCTGTATATTAAAATTTTAGTTTTAATTGTGATAAAATATACATAACAAAATTTACTATTTTAACCATTTTATGTGTAAACATTATCGGCATTATGTGCATTCACATTGTTGTGCAGTGATTACCATTTATCTTCAGAACTTTTCATCTTCTGAACTAAAATTTGCCCATTAAATAATAACTCTCCATTACTCCTTCTCTTCAGCCCCTGGAAACCACCATTCTATTTTCAGTCTCTATGGATTTGACTACTCTATGTATCTCATACAAGTGGAATCATTTGTCCTTTTGTGTCTGGCATATTTCACTTACTAATGTCTTCAAGGTTCATCCATGTTAGAATTTCCTTCCCTTTTAAGGCTGAATAATATTTCATTGTATGTACATTCTGTTTATGTATTCATCCATCTATGGACATTTGAGGCATTTCTACCTTTTGGCTATTGGGTATAATGCTGCTATAAACATCCTATCTAATGATAGACAAATATGCAAATTGACCATACCTCCGACACACCCACAAGCCACGCCCATAAGCCACACCCACCACCCAATCAGAGCGAGTATGCAAATTAACCCAAACCAAGATGGCTACAGCCACAGAGAGCAAGGTTTCCTAGGTAACAGAGGAAGCCAAGCTTTCCACCTGCCCTGGCCAGGCCTAAGCCTCCACTCAAGCTACAAAGTTTCAATTATAGCAGGTAAACAAATTCAAACAAATGGCAGCAGAATGGAGCTTGAGAGAGCAGGCCAGGGTTGCCACCGGCAACAGAGGAAGCAAAGCTTTCCGCACACCCTGGCGGGGCCCACCCGCTTAAGGCAACAAAGTTTCAATTATAACCCCAACACAAATGGCTGCCGGCAGTGGGAGCCCCAGGCTTGGCTCCGCTCCAGGCTACAAAGTTTCAATTGTAGAAGGAAAATAAATTCCAGATACCAGGGCCTCCACTTGGGTTGCCAGGGGCTGTGGCCGGCCTGCAAACCACCACAGGCCCCTTGCTCAGGCTGCCCCACACCCCAAGGGAATCCCCACCTGATCCAGGACGCCCTTCAGGGCAAACCAGCTGGCCCCCACCCCTGTACCAGGCCTCTATCCTATCTAATAAAAGAGTAATATGCAGATTGATCATCACTGCAACACACAATATAGCTGCCCCCATGTGGTCAAAGATCCTGCCCCCATGTGGACACAAGATGGCCAGCACAAGATGGCCAGCAGGAGAGGGCAGTTGGGAGGCACCTGGCCTGCAAGGGAGGGCAGTTGAGAAGGACCAGGCCTGCAAGGGAGGGCAGTTGGAGGTGATCAACCCTGCATGAGAGGGCAGTTAGGGGTGACCAGGCTGGCAGAGGAGGGAAGTTGGGGACAAACAGGCTAGCAGCAGAGTGGTTAGGGGGTGATCAGGCTGGTGGGCAGAAGCGGTTTGGGGCAATCAGGAAGGCAGGCAGGCAAGCAATTGGGAGCCAGCAGTCTGTTTACGGGCAGTCGACATCCCTTGAGGGGTCCCAGATTGGAGAGGGTACAGGCTAGGCTGAGGGACAAACCCCCTCCATGCACGAATTTCGTGCACTGGGCCTCTAGTGGGTATATAAAAATCTGTTTGATCCCTGTTTTCAATTCTTTGGGTTATATACCCAGAAATGGAATTATTGGATCATATAGTAATTCTATTTTCAATTTTTGTCATACTGATTTCCATAGTGGTTGTGCCATTTTGCATTCCCACCAGCAGTGCACAAGAGTTCTAATTTCTCCTCATCCTGGTGAACATTTATTGTTTTATTTCTTTTCCCCCCATAATAGCCATCCTAATGAATGTGAAGTGGTGTCTTATTGTGGTTTTGATTTGTATTTCTCTAATTATTAATGATGTTGAGTATCTAGCTTTTCATGTGCTTATTGGCCATTTATTATCTTCTTTGGAGAAATGTCAATTCAAGTCCTTTGCCCGTTTTTAAGTTGGGTTGTTGTTTTGTTGTTGAGTCTTAAGAATTCTTTTTATATTTTGAATATTAGTCCCTTTTTGTATATGTAATTTGCAAATTTTTCTCATTCCCTGGGTTGCCCTTTCACTCTGTTGATAGTATCTTTTGGTGCACAAAATATTAAAATTTTGATAAAGTCCAATTTGTCTATTTTTTCTTTTGTTGCCTGTGCTTTTGGTGTCATACACAGGAAATAATTGCCAAATGCAATGTCATGAAGATTTCCTCCCTTGATTTCTTCTAACAATCTTACAGTTTTAGCTCTTATGTTTAAGCCTTTGATCAATTTTGAGTTAATTTTTATGTATGGTGTTAGGCAAGTGTCCAACTTTATTCTTTTGCATGTGGATATCTGTTTTTTTTCCATCACTGTTTGTTGAAAAGACTGTCCTTTCCCCATTTAATGGTTTTGGCATCCTTGTTAAAAATCATTTTTGGCCTATACACAAGGGTTTATTTCTATTCTATATCATTGATCTAAATGTTTGTCCTTACTCCCACTGTTTTGGTTGCTGAAGATTTGTAGTAAATTATGAAATCAGTGAAGAACTCCAACACTTTTTTCAAAAATGTTTGGGCTCCCTTGAGATATGTATGAATTTTAAGGTGGTTTTCTATTTCTGCAAAAAAACACTGTTGGGATTTTGATAAGAATTGTGTTGAATCTGTAGATCCCTTAAGGCAATATTATCATCTTTACAAATCAAGTCTTTCCACTTCATGTACCCTCTTTTATTTCTTTCAGAAACATTTGGTAGTTTTAAGTGTATAGGTCTTTTGACTCATTGGTTAAGATTATTTTTAAGTATTTTGTCCTTTTTGGTGTTAGTATAAATGGGATAGTTCTCTTAATTTCTTTTTCAGATTGTTTATCATCAGTGTATAGTTACACAATTGATTTTCATTTGTTGTTGTTTTTTGACATGACATTTTATTTATTTATTTATTTTAATTTAATAAATCTTTGTTGTTCAGATTATTACAATTGTTTTTCCCTTTTCCCCCCATAGCTCCCCTCCACCCAGTCCCCACCCCACCCTCTGCCCTTACCTCCCCCCCACTGTCCTCATCCATAGGTGTATGATATTTGTCCAGTCTCTTCCCGCACCCCCAATACCCGTTTCCCCCTGAGAATTATCAATCAACTCCCATTCTATGCCCCTGATTCTATTATGTTCAGCAGTTTATTCTGTTCCTCAGATTTTTAATTCACTTGATTTTTAGATTCACTTGTTGATAGATATGTATTTGTTGTTCATAATTTTTTATTGTTCTATTTAATTTATTTATTTTTTTTAAAGTTTATCTTTATTTTTTTTCACACTTTTTTTTATTAAGGTATTATATGTGTACATATCTTACCATTGTTGCCCCCCAACCCCACACCCATACATGCCCTCACCCCCCAGAGTTTTTGTACATTGCTTATGCTTATATGCATGCATTCAAGTCCATTGGTTGATCTCTTATCTCTCCCACCTCTCCCTAACCTTCCCCCTATAATTTGACATTCTGATTGATGCTTTACTGTCTCTGTACCTATATTTTCGTTCATCAGTTTATAATGTTCTTTATTATCCATAAATGAGTGAGATCATGTGGTATTTTTCTTTCATTGACTAGCTTATTTCACTTAACATAATGTTCTCCAATTCCATCCAAGTTGCTGCAAATGATGAGAATTCCTTCTTTTTTATGGCAGCACAGTATTCCATTGTGTAGATGTACCACAGTTTTCTGATCCAGTCATCTGCTGACGGGCACCTAGGTTGTTTCCAAATCTTAGCTATTGTAAATTGTGCTGCTATGAACATAGGGGTGCATATATCTTTTCTGATTGGTGTTTCTAGTTTCTTCAGATATATTCCCAGGAGTGAGATTACTGGGTCAAATGGGGGTTCCATTTTCAGTTTTTTGAGGAAACTCCATACTGTTCTCCACAGTGGCTGCACCAGTCTGCATTCCCACCAGCAGTGCACGAGGGTTCCTTTTTCTCCACATCCTCGCCAACACTTGTTTGTTGATTTGTTGATGATAGCCATTCTGACAGGTATAACATGGTACCGCATTGTTGTTTTTATTTGCATATCTCGGATAATTAGTGACTTAGAGCATGTTTTAATGTGTCTCTTGGCCTTCCTTCTGTCTTCTTTTGAAAAGATTCTATTTAGGTCTGTTGCCCATTTTTTATTGGATCATTTATCTTCCTTTTATTAAGTTGCATAAGCTGCCTGTAGATGTTGGAGATTAAACCTTTATCAGTGATAGCATTTGCAAATATGTTCTTTCATAAAATGGGCTTTCTTGTTGTTTTGTTGATGGTTTCTTTTGCTGTAAAAAAGCTTTTTATTTTGATGTAGTCCCATTTGTTTATTTTCTCTTTAACTTCCATTGCCCAAGGGGCAGTGTCAGTGAAGAAGTTCTTTTGGCATATGTTTGAGATTTTGTTGCCTGTGGATTCCTCTGGTATTTTTATGGTTTCCCGTCTTATGTATAAGTCCTGTATCCATTTTGAGTTGATTTTTGTGTATGGTGTAAGTTGATGATCTAGTTTCATTTTTTGGCATGTATCTGTCAAATTTTCCCAACACCATTTATTGAAAAGACTGTCTTGACTCCATTGTATGTTCATGCCTCCTTTGTCAAATATTAATTGAGCATAGTAGTTTGGGTCGATATCTGGATTCTCTATTCTGTTCCATTGGTCTATATGTCTGTTCTTGTGCCAGGCTGTTTTGAGAACTGTGGCTTTGTGATACATCTTGAGCTCTGGTATTGAGATCCCTCCTATTTTATTCTTCTTTTTCAGGATTGCTGTGGCTATTCAGGGTCTTTTTTTATTCCAGATGAATTTTTGGAGAGTTCTTTCAAGGTGTGTGAAATATGCCATTGGTATTTTAATGGGGAGTGCATTGAACCTATAGATTGCTTAGGGTAGTATGGACATTTTAATGATGTTGATTCTACCAATCCATGAACATATTATGTTCTTCCATCTGTTTACGTCTTCCTCTATCTCTTTTTTAGTGTCCTGTAGTTTTCCATGTATAGGTCTTTTACCTCCTTAGTTAAGTTTAATCCTAGGTATCTTAGTTTTTTTGGTGTGATGGTAAATGGGATTGCTTTTTTAGTCTCTCTGTCTGTAAGTTCCTTATTGGTGTATAGAAATGCCATAGATTTCTTGGCGTTAATTTTGTATCCTGCTACATTGCCGAATTCATTTATTAAGTCTATTAGATTTTTGATGGAGTCTTTTGGGTTTTTTTATGTACAATATCATGTCATCTGCAAATAAGGACAGCAGTACTTCTTCTTTTCCAATTTGGATGCCTCTTATTTCTTCTTCTTGTCTAATTGCAATGGCTAATACTTCCAGTATTATGTCAAACAGGAGTGGTGAGAGTGGGCATCCTGTCTTGTTCCTGTTCTTAGGGGAAATGGTTTTAGATTTGCCCATTGAGTATGATGTTTGCTGTGGGTTTATCATATATAGCTTTTATTATGTTGAGGTATGAGCCTTCTATTCCCACCTTGTTGCGAGTTTTTATCAAGAAAGGGTGTTGAATTTTGTCAAATTCTTTTTCTGCATCTATTGATATGATTATGTGATTTTTTTCTCTCAATTTCTTTATATGATGTATCACGTTTGTTGATTTGCGTATATTGTACCATCCTTGCATTCCTGGGATACATCCTACTTGGTCATGGTGTATGATCTTTCTGATGTACTGCTGGAGCCGATTTGCTAGAATTTTGTTGAGGATTTTGGCATCTATGTTCATGAGGGATATTGGTCTGTAATTCTCTTTCATTGTGTTGTCTTTATCTTGTTTTGGAATTAAGGTGATGCTGGCTTCATAGAAGGAGCCTGGAAGTGTTCCTTCCTCTTGAATTTTGTGGAATAGTCTGAGGAGGATAGGTTTTAGTTCTTCCTTGAATGTTTGGTAAAACTTTCCTGTGAAGCCATCTAGCCCCGGGCTTTTGTTTGCTGGAAGCTTTTTGATGACTGCTTCAATTTCTTCCATCGTTATTGGCCGGTTGAGCTGTTTAGATTCTTCCTGATTGAGTTTTGGAAGGTTGTATTTTTCTAGGAATATGTCCATTTCCTCCAGGTTGTCCAGTTTGTTGGAATAGAGTTGTTCGTAGTATTTTGTAACAATCCTTTGTATTTTGGCAGGGTCTGTTGTTATTTCACCACTTTCATTTCTGATTTTGTTTATTTGGGTCCTCTCTCTTTGCTTCTTGGTGAGCCTGGCTAGAGGTTCATCAATCTTGTTTATCCTTTCAAAGAACCAACTCTTGGTTTTGTTGTTCTTTTGTATTGTTTCTTTGGTCTCTATGTCGTTTATCTCCGCTCTGATCTTTATTATTTCCTTCCTTCTGCTTTCACTGGGCTTTTCTTCTTGCTCTCTCTCTAACTCTTTGAGTTGTAGGGTTAGGTAATTTATTACCATTGTTTCTTGTTTTTTGCAGTAGGCTTGTAGAGCTATGAACTTCCCTTTCAGGACTGCTTTCTCTGTGTCCAATAGATTTTGGAATGTTGTGTTTTCATTGTCATTTGTTGCCATGAAGTTTTTTATTTTTTCCTTGATGTCTTTGGTAACCCAGTCCTTGTTTAATAGCATGCTGTTTAGTCTCCATGTGTTTGATTTCTTTGGATTGTTTTTATTGTAGTTGATTTCCAGTTTTATGCCACTGTGATCTGAAAAGATACTTGATATGATTTCTATCTTCTTAAATTTGGAGACACTTTGCCTATGTGCTAACATATGGTCTATCTTTGAAAATGACCCATGTGCACTTGAGAAGAATGTATATTTTGTGACTTTGGGGTGAAATGTTCTGAAGATGTCGATTAATTCCATCTGGTCTAGTGAGTCATTTAGAATTGATGTTTCTTTGCTGATTTTTTGTTTAGAGGATTTGTCCAATGGTGATAGTGGGGTATTAAAGTCTCCTACTATGATTGTATTGCTGTCAATCTCTCCTTTGATATCTTCCAGTAGTTTTTTTTATGTATTTGGGTGCTCCTGTATTGGGTGCATATATGTTTACAAGAATTATTTCTTCTTGTTGGATTGCTCCCTTTAGTATTATGAAGTGGCCTTCATTATCTCTTGTTATGTCCTTCACTTTGAGATCTAATTTTTCGGATATAAGTATTGCTACCCCAGCTTTTTGTCATTTCCATTCGCCTGGAAAACCTTTGTCCATCCCTTCATTCTCAGTCTGTATGCGTCTTTTTTTCTGAGGTGGGTTTCCTGTAGACAGCAGATATATGGGTGTTGTTTTCTTATCCAATCAGTTACCCTGTGTCTTCTGATTGCGGCATTCAATCCATTTACATTTAAATTTATTATTGATAGGTACTTATTTGTCGCCATTTTTATTCTATACCCGTGTTCCTTCTTTGCTTCCTATTTCTTTTTTTTTTTTTTTTTTTACAGCAGACCCTTTAGCCTTTCTTGCATTGCTTGTTTGGTGGTGATAAACTCCCTTAGTCCTTTTTTGTCTGTGAAGCTCCTGATTTCACCTTCAGTTTTGATTGATAGCCTTGCTGGGTACAGTATTCTTGGATTCAGACCCTTCCTTTGCATGACTTTGTATATTTCATTCCATTCCCTTCTGGCCTGATTAGTTTCTGTTGAGCAATCAGTTGCAAGTCTGATGGGGGTTCCTTTGTATGTAACTTCCTGTCTCTCTGTGGCCACTTTTAAGATTCTTATTTTGTCATTGGTGTTTGCCAATTTAATTATAATGTGCCTTGGCGTCGGTCTTTTGGGGTTCATTTTGCTTGGGACTTTGTGAGCTTCTTGAATTTGTGTGGGTTTTTTTTCCCTATATCAGGGAAGTTTTCTGTTATTATTTCTTCAAACAGGTTTTCTATTCCCTGCTCAATTTCCATTCCTTCTGGCACCCCTATTATTTGGATGTTGTTTTGTCTCGTGTTGTCCCGAAGTTCCCTTAGGCTCTCCTCATGCTTTCTAATTTTTTTTTTCTAGATGCTGTTCTATTTGGGTGTTTTTTTTCATCTTGTCTTCTAGCTCACTTATGCGGTCCTCTGCTTCTTCTAGTCTACTTTTGATGCTTTCTATTGAGTTCTTTACAGAAGCGATGTCATTTCTCATTTCTTCTTGGTTCTTCTTCATTTCCTCTTGGTTCTTACTCATATTGTCAAATTTGTCTTCCATTCTTTTCAGCCACCTTATGACCATTTCTCTGAATTCTTTCTGTGATAGGTTGCTTGCCTCTAATTCGTTTACTTCCTTTTCTGTTGATGCCTGCTTTTCTTTCTTATGGGGACTGTTTCTTTGTCTCCCCATGGTCTCTCTTCTCCAGATGTCTGGATATATAGTTCTCTCTCTCTTGCGTTGATTTAAAGGTATAAAATACAACACAACCAGGCACAACACACAAGGCACTGAACAGAATTGTATTCACGATATTAATAACCTCCAATAAAGGTGTCCCCCAGAGAACGACAAATTAGGGGATAGGAAAGGAATAGGGAGAGTAAAAAGAACAAAAAAAGGAGTGTGAAAATTAACTTGGGAAAAGAGAAGAAAAAAAGAAAAGAAAGTAAGAGAGACAAGAACGATACTAAGAGAGAAAAGGGGAACAAACTATAAATATGGTGAGTAAACTCCAATAGAACAACCACTAATCCTAGCAAATGCCAGCTACATGAACCTGGAGATTAATACAAACTACAACACCAACTAATATCAAGTGAGGCAAGGCAAAACAGAAGTAAAAAACAAACAAAAGCAAAGCAAGCAAAAGAACCAAACAAACAAAAAAAGAATAAGCAAAACAATCTCATAAAAAAACATACAAATTCAATCTAATCTACATTAAGCAAACAACAACAAAAGGCCAGAGAGAAAAACCATTTTTTTTTTTTTTTAGTTAAGGTAGCAGAGAGAAAGGTGAGTATGGACTTGGATCAAGGGGATGGAAATTAGATATATAAGTAGGGTGAAATTTTAGCCGAGGGTAAACCGAAAGAGTAGGGAAAATCTAAAGCCAGAAAGGGTTAAGACAAACAGGAGACCAAAAGGGAAAAGGTTAGGAAGAGAGTGATGGCATAAAGTTAGCATTGGGATAGGGTAAAACGATGCTAAAGGAAATATGCAAATAGAATGTAGGACTCTAATCCCAAAATAAAACAAAGAGAAAATTAAATGACACTTAAAAAAAATAATAGTAATATAATTCTGATTGAAAATAAAAATGTAATAATTAAAAAGGTGAAAACTGAGTGGGGAAAAAGAAAAAAAAATTAGTTTCTTAAGTAAAAGATGCAAAAAATGAAAATAAAAAACAAAACATTAAGATATAAAAAATTAAAATTAAATTAAAATAAAAATAAGAATAAAATGTGCAATAGTGGCGGTCATTCACTTCCTCTTTTTTTCTGTTTGGTACGCCTGTTTCCCAGTCCAGGCTGCATTGCAGTTCCCTTCGTTCCACTACTCCTCAGTGTTGTAAGCCAGTCCTGATTTTTAAGCAGGCGGTGTCTTAATTTCTCGTAATTATTTTTTATTAAACCAGAGACAATTTGTGTTTCAGCCCCTGGGTGGCAGTGTTTCTGGATTGACTTCCGGGCCTCTCTAGCTTTTTTTTTTCCTTCTGGCATTCACTACCGGTTTGTGGAAGTGTGCGCCTCAGAGCTGCCTCTCCGATGGTCACTCCCAGCTCTGCTCCCCAGGTTCCGGAGAAACAACTTCCCCATGCAGTCTCTCAGGGTATTCCCCAACTGGGTTTTCCTATGTATTGGGCTTAGTAATCAGAATCAGAAAAAGCCCAAGTGTGCGGAGAGTGGATCTCCGCACAAGACTAAGCAGCCTGCACTCCTTTGAAAAATTCTTAGTCTGACCCTCCTCGTCAGATCAAAATGGGTTGCTTTTTAGAGATCCCTTCTGTTAACAGCTCAGAGGACCCCCTTCCACATTCACAGATCACGGCAGCTCCAACAGCCGCGGATTTTTTTAGGCACAGACTTCCCCGGTCCTGCAGTTCCCGCCATTCGTGCGTTTCCCTCTCCCGCCACCGGGACGAGAAACCTCACCTTATCCCTGTGAAATCTGACCTTTTCTTGGTGCAGTGAAGAGTTCCTTTGAATCCGCATGTTTGTGCAGATTAGGGACTGGTGTTCTGGTGCACACAGCTGTTCAGTGTTTGCCGTTGTCGCGGAAAGTCAGGCCTCCAATAAAACCCTCCTTCCCTTGCAAGATGGCGAGGTTTCCTCCTCTGAGCCCGCAGCTCTGGGAGGGGACCCAGCCACTGTGGGTGCTGCACAGTCAGGGGAACCCTGCCTAGCACTCCTCAACCTTCTCCTGGAGTTTAGCTGTCCCTTAGCTTGCCAACAGACACTCCCTGAGCGAATCTCAGCTGTTCTTACTCTCCACCACAGGACCAGGCTTAGAACACATCTTTATTCAGCTGCCATTTTCTCCATCTCTGTTGTTCATAATTTTTATCTTTACTTTTTTCTTCTTCTTCCTTTTCTTAAAGAATACCTTTCAGCATTTCATATAATACTGGTTTGGTGGTGATGAACTCCTTTAGCTTTTTCTTATCTGTGAAGATCTTTATCTGACCTTCAATTCTGAATGATAACTTTGCTGGGTAGAGTAATCTTGGTTGTAGGCTCTTGCTATTCATCACTTTAAATATTTCTTGCCACTCACATCTGGCCTGCATAGTTTCTGTTGAGAAATCAGCTGACAATCGTATGGGTGCTCCCTTGTAGATACCTAACTGTTTTTCTCTTGCTGCTTTTAATATTCTCTCTTTGTCTTTTGCCCTTGGCATTTTAATTATGATGTGTCTTGGTGTGGTCCTCTTTGGATTCCTCTTGTTTGGGGTTCTGTGTGCTTCCTGGACTTGTATGTCTATTTCTTTCACCAGGTGGGGGAAGTTTTCAGTCATTATTTCTTCAAATAGGTTTTCAGTATCTTGCTCTCTCTCTTCTTCTGGCACCCCAATAATTCTGATGTTGGTTCGCTTGAAGTTGTCCTAGAGGCTTCTTGCACTATTTTCAAATTTTTGGATTCTTTTTTCTTTTTGATTTCTCAGTTGAGTGTTTTTTGCTTCTTTGTATTTCAAATCTTTGACTTGTTTCTTGCAATCCTCTAGTCTGCTGTTGGGTCTCTGTATAATATTTTTTATCTCAGTCAGTGTATGTTTAATTTCTAGTTGGTCCTTTTTCATATCCTCGAGGGTCTCGTTAAATTTATCGGCCTTTTCTAGGAAATTCTTGAAAAACCTTATAACCGTGGTTTTGAACTCTATATGCAGTCGTTTGTTTTCCTCCATTTCTTTCGTTTGTGATCTGTTTCTTTGTCTCCGCATTTTCACTGCTTCCCTGAGTTGGTAGGGTGGCTTTGTGTGCTAGGTGTCCTATATGGCCCCAATGGGTCGGCCTCCCAGTTACCTGAGGTGGACACTCTTGATGCACCCCTTTGTGGACTGTGTGTACAGCGTTATTGTAGTTAAGTCTTGATTGTTGTTGGTGTCACTGGGAGGAATGGGCCGCCAGGCAAATTGCCTGTGAGGACCCACTGTATCTATAATGGAATAACTGCTGTGCTGGAGACACGCTTATGGGGCAGGACTTGCTGCAGTGGGGCTTTTGTACTCACTGAGTCTGCCTCTTGAATGTGTCACTTATGGATGTGAGTAGTTGAAATCTGGTGTCATCTCACACTGACCACTAGATACACTAGCTTCTGGATCTCCAGTGGGGTGCAGGTCAGTTACTGTCTGAGGCCACCCAGCAGGAGCTACAACGAGAACTACAGTTTTCTACTCTTTGCTTGGGGTTTGGAGGTTTTGGAGCTGTCTGACCAGAGCTGCAGTTTGTTAGGTTAAGCTGCGATAGGGCAGGCCATTTATATGCAAAAGCTGCTGTGTGGAGCTTGGGTGGGTTTGCAGATTGTGCAGAGCGGGGTCTCAGGGAGTCACTAGGCTAGGGAGGGGCAAACAGCGATGGCTGCCAGTCAGCCATCTCTATATCTCCATGTTTCCAATTCCCTGCATCCCGCGCCCCAGCGCATTAAACAATGATTGCTGGGCACACCTCTGAAAGAAAGCCACCCTCACTTTCCGACCCGATGGAAGACAGTCCAGCTTCTCCCCATTGGAGTTTGGGTCCCCAGTGTCTCCCCAGAAACTGGAGCTCAGAGTAATCTGGAGCTTGTCTCCCTTCGGGTTGAAAAAAGCAGCGCACCCAGTCGCCCACTGCCAACCCGATTCATGCACCTCCGTACCTCAGCTTTTCAGCGCTTGTGCACATCTCAATGCTCTTTTCTCTTTCCTTCTAGTTGTAGAACTTCCACTCAGCCAGCTTTCCCATGGTTCTGGGTGATAGACGTTTTGTCTTTTAGTCGTAGTTTTGAAATTGTTGTGTGAGGCAGCAGTTTAGGTATTTACCTATGCCGCCATCTTGGTTTCTCTCTGATTTTCATTTGTTGATTTTATATCTTCAACTTTGCTAAACTTGTTTATTAGTTCTAACAGCTTTCTGTGGACTCTTTAGAATTTTCTACATAGAAGATCATGTCATCTCTGATCAGAGATAATTTAATTTCTTCCATTTCTATTTGGATGCCCATTAATTCTTTAGATATGGTTTCCTATAGTTTTTTTTTAATCTTTATTGTTCAGATTATTACAGTTATTCCTCTTTTTTCCCCCCTTAGCTCCCCTCTACCCGGTTCCCACCCCACCCCCTACCCTTACCCCCATACTGTCTTCATCCATAAGTGTAAGATTTTTGTCCAATCTCTTCCTGCACCCCCCACTCCCTCTTCCCCCCGAGAATTGTCAGTCCATTTCCTTTCTATGCCTCTGATTCTATTATATTCACCAGTTTATTCTGTTCATCAGATTGTTTTATTCACTTGATTTTAATTTAATTTTTTATTTCTATTTATTCTTTTGCATTTTAATTTCTTTATTGATTAAGGTATTACATATTTGTCCTAATCCCCCCATTACCTCCCAACCCCCTACTCATGCTCTCACCCCCCTGTTGTCTGTGTTCACTAGTTAGGCTTATATGCATGCATACAAGTCCTTTGCTTGTTCTCTACCCCTTACACCCACCCTCCACTACCTTCCCTCTGAGGTTTGACGTTCTAATCGATGCTTCCCTGTCTCTGGATCTGTTTTTGTTCATCAGTTTATGTTGTTCATTATTTCCCATAGATGAGTGAGATCATGTGATATTTATCTTTCATTGCCTGGCTTATTTCACTAAGCATAATGCTCTCCAGTTCCATCCATGTTGTTGCAAATGGGAGGAATTCCTTCTTTTTTAGCACAGCATAGTATTCCATTGTGTAGAAGTACCACAGTCTTTTAATCCACTCATCTGCTGATGGGCACTTAGGCTGTTTCCAAATCTTAGCTGTGGTAAATTGTGCTGCTATGAACATAGGGGTGCATATATCCTTTCTGGTTGGTGTTTCTGGTTTCTTGGGATATATTCCTAGAAGTGGGATAACTGGGTCAAATGGGAGTTCCATTTTTACTTTTTTGAGGAAACTCCATACTGTTCTCAACAGTGGCTGCACCAGTCTGCATTCCCACCAGCAGTGCATGAAGGTTCTTTTTCTCCGCATCGTTGCCAACACTTGTTGTTTATTGATTTGTTGATGATAGCCATTCTGACAGGTGTGAGATGGTACCTCATTGTCATTTTGATTTGCAACTCTCGGATAACTAGTGATTTTGAGCATGTTTTCATATGTTTCTTGGCCTTCCTTCTGTCTTCTTTGGAAAAATTTCTATTTAGGTCCGTTGTCCATTTCTTGATTGGATTGTTTATCTTCCTTTTGTTAAGTTGTATGAGTTCCCTGTAAATGATGGAGATTAAACACTTATCGGTGATGTTCTCCCATGCAGTGGGCTTTCTTGTTGTTTTATTGATGGTTCCTTTTGCTGTGCAAAAGCTTTTTATTTTGATGTAGTCCCATTTGTTTATTTTCTCTTTGTTTTCCATCGCCCTAGGAGCAGTATCAGTGAAGAAGTTCCTTCGGCATATGTCTGAGATTTTGCTGCCTGTAGATTCCTCTAGTATTTTTATGGTTTCCCATCTTATGTTTAAGTCCTTTATCCATTTTTAGTTTATTTTTGTGTATGCTGTAAGTTGGTGGTCTAGTTTCATTTGTTTGCATGTATCTGTCCAATTTTCCCAACACCATTTATTGAAGAGACTGTCTTGACTCCATTGTATGTTCATGCCTCCTTTGTTGAATATTAATTGGGCATAGTGGTTTGGGTCGATACCTGGGTTCTCTATTCTATGACATTGATATATATGTCTGTTCTTATGCCAGTACCAGGCAGTTTTGAGAAGAGTGGCTTTGTAATACAGCTTGAAATCTGGTATTGAGATCCCACCTACTTTGTTCTTTCTCAGGATTGCTGCCCCTATTTGGGGTTTGTTTTTATTTCAGATGAATTTTTGGAGACTTCGTTCTAGGTCTGTGAAATATGCCACTGGTATTTTAATGGGGATAGCATTGAATCTATAGATTGCTTTGGGTAGTATGGACATTTTGATGATGTTGAGTTTACCAATCCATGAACATGGTATGTTCTTCCATCTGTTTATATCTTCCTCTATCTCTTTTTCAGTGTCCTATAGTTTTTTGCATATAGGTCTTTTACTTCTTTATTACGTTTATTCCTAGGTATCTTAATTTTTTTTGGTACGATGGTAAATGGGATTGCTTTTTTAGTCTCTCTTTCTGTCAGTTCATTATTGGTGTATAGAAATGCCACAGATTTCTTGGCATTGATTTTGTATCCTGCTACCTTGCCGAATTCATTTATTAAGTCTAAAAATTTTTGATGGATTCTTTAGGGTTTTCTATGTATAGTATCATGTCATCTGTGAATAAGGATAGTTTTACTTCTTCTTTTCCAATTTGGATGCATTTTATTTCTTATTCTTGTCTGATAGCAATGGCTAGTACTTCCAGCACTATGTCGAACATGAGTGGTGAGAGTGGGCATCCCTGTCTTGTTCCTGTTCTTAGGGGAAATGATTTTAGTTTTTGTCCATTGAGTGTGATGCTGGCTGTGGGTTTGTCGTATATGGTTTTTATGATGTTGAGGTATGATCCTTCTATTCCCACCTTGCTAAGAGTTTTTATCAAGAAACGGTGTTGGATTTTTTCAAATGTTTTTTTCTGCATCTATTGATATGACTATGTGATTTTTCTCCCTCAGTTTGTTTATGTGATGTATCATGTTTATTGATTTGTGGATATTGTACCATCCTTGCATCCCCAGGATAAATCGTGCTTTGTCATGGTGTATGATCTTTCTGATGTACTGCTGGAGCCGATTTGCTAGAATTTTGTTGAGGATTTTGGCATCTATGTTCATGAGGGATATTGGCCTGTAATTCTCTTTCATTGTGTTGTCTTTATCTTGTTTTGGTATTAGGGTAATGCTGTCTTCATAGAATGAGCTTGGAAGTGTTCCTCCCTCTTGAACTTTTTGGAATAATCTGAGGAGGATGAGTTTTAGTTCTTTCTTGAATGTTTGGTATAACTCTCCTGTGAAGCTGTCTGGCCTGGGCTTTTGTTTGCTGGAAGCTTTTTGATGACTGCTTCAATTCCTTTCATAGTTATCGGCCTATTGAGATTTTTAGAATCTTCCTGATTGAGTTTTAAAATGTTGTATTTTTCTAGGAATATGTCCATTTCCTCCACGTTGTCTAGTTTTTTGGAATAGAGTTGTTCATAATATTTTTTAACAATCCTTTGTATTTCTGAGGGGTCTGTTGTTATTTCACATCTATCATTTTGGATTTTGTATATTTGGGTCCTCTCTCTTTGCCAGCCTGGCTAGAGGTTCATCAATCTTGTTTATCCTTTCAAAGAACCAGTTCTTGGTTTTATTGATCCTTTATATATTTTTTTGGTCTCTATGTCATTTATTTCTGCTCTAATCTTTATTATCTCCTTCCTTGTGCTCACTCTGTGCTTTTCTTGTTGCTCTCTTGCTAATTCTTTGAGTTGTAGAGTTAGATGATTTACTACCATTTTTTCTTTTTCTTTTCTTTTTTTTTTAGGTAGGAATGTAGAGCTATAAAATTCCCTCTCAGGACTGCTTTCATTGTGTCCCATAGGTTTTGGATTGTTGTGTTTTTATTGTCATTAGTTTCCAGGATGTTTTTAATTTCTTCTTTGATCTCATTGGTAACCCAATCAATATTTAATAACATGCTATTCAGCTTCCAAGTGTTTGAGTGTTTTATATTGTTTTTATTGTAGTTTATTTCTAATATTATGGCATTGTGGTCTGAGAAGATGCTTGGTATGATTTCAATGTTCTTGAATTTGGGGAGAATTTGTTTGTGACCCAATATGTGGTCTATTTTTGAAAATGTCCCATGTGCACTTGAGAGGAACGTATATTCCGTGACTTTGGGGTCAAATGTTGTGAAGATGTCAATTAAGTCCACCTGATCTAGTGAGTCATTTAAGATTGCTATTTCTTTGCTGATTTTTTGTGTAGAGGATTTTTGTGATGTCAGTGGTATATTAAAGTCCCCTACTATGATTGTATTGTTGTCAATCTCTCTCTTGATATCTTCCAGGAGATTTTTTATGTATTTGGCTGCTCCTGCATTGAGTGCATATATGTTTACCAGGGTTATATCCTCTTGTTGTATCGATTCCTTTAGTATTATGAAGTGGCCTTCCTTATCTCTTGTTATGGCCTTCACTTTGAGTTCTATTTTGTCAGAAATAAGTATTACTACCCCAGCTTTTTTTTCATTTCCATTTGCCTGAAAGGTATTTTTCCATCCCTTCACTTTCAGTCTGTGTGAGTCCCTTGTTCTGAGGGGGGTCTCTTGTAGAGAGCATATATATGGGTCATGTTTTTTTATCCATTCAGCCACTCAATGTCTTTTGTTTGGAGCATTTAGTCTGTTTATGTTTAAAGTTATAATTGAAAGGTACTTGTTTGTAGCCATTTTTATTTTTTGAGCCTGTGTTCCTTCTTTCCTTTTTGTTTCTTCATTTTACAGCATTCCCTTTAGCATTTCTTGCATTGCTGGCTTGGTAGTGTTAAATTCCCTTAGCCTTTTTTTTTGTCTGCAAAGCTCCTTATTTCCCCTTCAATTTTGATTGATAGTCTTTTTTTAAAAAATAAATATTTATTGTTCAGATTATTACAGGTGTTACTCTTTCCCCCCATAGTTCCCCTCCACCTGATTCTCCACCCCACCCCATACCCTTACCCCCCGCTACTGTCTTCATCCATAGGTGTAAGATTTTTGTCCAATCTCTTCTCGCACCCCTCACACCCTCTTCCCCCTGAGAATTGTCAGTCCACTCCCTTTCTATGTCCCTGATTCTATTATATTCATCTGTCCATTCTATTCATCAGATTTTTTATTCACTTGATTTTTAGATTCACTTGTTGGTATGTATGTATTTGTTGTCATTTTGTAGTTCATAATTTTTATCTTTACCTTTTTCTTCTTCTTCCTCTTCTTAAAGAATACCCTTCAGTATTTCATATAATCCTGGTTTGGTGGTGATGAACTCCTTCAGCTTTTTCTTGTCTGTGAAGCTCTTTATCTGACCTTCAATTCTGAATGATAGCTTTGCTGGGTAGAGCAATCTTGGTTGTAGGTTCTTGCTGCTCATCACTTTGAATATTTCTTACCACTCCCGTCTGGCCTGCATAGTTTCTGTTGAGAAATCAGCTGACAGTCGTATGGGTACTCCCTTGTAGGTACCTAACTGTTTTTCTCTTGCTGCTTTCAAGATTCTCTCTTTGTCTTTTGCCCTTGGCATTTTAATTATGATGTGTCTTGGTGTGGTCCTCTTTGGATTCCTCTTGTTTGGGGTTCTCTGTGCTTCCTGGACTTGTAACTCTATTTCTTTCACCAGGTAGGGAAAGTTTTCTGTCATTATTTCTTTTAATAGGTTTTCAATATTTTGCTCTCTCTCTTCTTCTGGCACCCCAATAATTCGGATGTTGGTATGCTTAAATTTGTCCCAGAGGCTCCTTATACTATCTTCATATTTTTTATTTCTTTTTACTTTTTATTTTTCTGGTTGGGTGTTTTTTGTTTCCTCATATTTCAGATCTTTGGTTTGATTCTTGGGGTCCTTTGATCTACAGTTGAATTTCTGTATATTCTTTATTTCAGACAGTGTATGCTTAATATCTGACTGGTCCTTTTCCATTTTTTTTGCATTCTCATTAAGGTCCTTGAAGGTCTCACTAAGCTCCTTGGAGGTCTCATCCAGTTTCTTGGCAGTTTTTAGAAGATTCTTGAGTAACCTTATAAATGTGGTTTGGAACTCTATGTCCAGTAGTTTGCTTTCCTCTATTTCTTTCATTCGTGACATGTTTATTTGTTTCCGCATTTTGCTGCTTCCCTGTCTTGATGGAGTGGAAGAACTGCTGTGCTGGAGACACGCTTATGGGGCAGGACTTGCTGCAGTGGGGCTTTCGTGCTCACTGAGTCTGCCTCTTGAATGTGTCACTTATGGATGTGAGTAGTTGAAATCTGGTGTCATCTCACATTGACCAATGTGTGTGTTTGCCTTCCAATTGGGTGCAGGTCAGCTACTGTCTGAGGCCACCCAGCAGGAGTTACAGTGAGAACTATAGTTTTCTCCTCTTTGCTTGGGGTTTGGATGTTTTGGAGCTGTCTGACCAGAGCTGCAGTTTGTTAGGTTAAGGTGCAATAGGGCAGGCATTTATATGCAAAAGCCGCTGTGTGGAGCTTGGGTGGGTTTGTAGATTGTGTGGGGCGGGGTCTCAGGGAGTCACTAGGCTAGGGCAGGGCAAACAGCGATGGCTGCCAGTCAGCCATCTCTGCATCTCCGTGTTTCCAAGTCCCTGCGTCCCACACCCCAGCGCATTAAACAATGATTGCTGGGCACACCTCTGCAAGAAAGCTATCCTCACTTTCCGACCCGATGGCAGACAGTCCAGCTTCTCCCAGTAGGAGTTTGGGTCCCCAGCGTCTCCCCAGAAACTGGAGCTCAGAGTAATCTGGAGCTTGTCTCCCTTCGGGTTGAAAAAAGCAGTGCACCCAGTCGCCTGCTGCCAGCCCGATTCGCGCGCCTCCGTATCTCACCTTTTCAGAGCTTGTGCATATCTCAATGCTCTTTTCTCTATCCTTCTAGTTGTAGAACTTCCACTCAGCCAGCTTTCCCATGGTTCTGGGTGATAGACGTTTTGTCTTTTAGTCGTAGTTTTGAAATTATTGTGCAAGGCAGCAGTTTAGTTGTTTACCTATGCCGCCAACTTGGTTCAATCTTGATTGATAGTCTTGCTGGATAGAGTATTCTTGGATACAGTCCCTTGCTTTGCATCACTTTGTATATCTCCTTCCATTCCCTTCTAGCTTGATGTGTTTCTGTTGAGAAATCATTTGATAATCTGATGGGGGGTCCTTTGTAGGTAAATCTTTGTCTCTCTTTTGCAGCCTTTAAGATTCTCTCTTTGTCGTTCACATTTGCCATTGTAATTATGGCATGTCTTGTTGGTCTTTTGGGATTCATCTTGCTTGGGACTCTCTGTACTTGTGTGACTTTTTTCTTCCCTATATCAGGGAAGTTTTCTGTCATTATTTCTTCAAATAAATTTTCTAATCCTTGCTGCTCTTGTCCTTCTGGCAGCTGTATTATACATATGTTATTTCGTTTTGCATTGTCCCAAAGCTCCCTTAGCTTCTCCTCCTGCTTTTTAATTTTTTTCTCTAGTTGCTGTTCAGATCGAGCTTGTTTCTGTACTTTATCTTCTAACTCACTAATTCGGTCCTCTGCTTCTTCTAGTCTACTGTTGAAGCCTTCCATCGTGTTTTTGATTGTTGCTATATCATTTTTCATTTCTCCCTGATTTTTGCATAGGTTGTTGTTTTTCTCTTCCATCTGGTTTATGAACTGTATGACCATTACTCTGAATTCTTTTTCTGTCATGTTGCATGCTTCCGTTTCACTTATTTCCTTTCTTGGTGATTCCTCATTTTCTTTCCTCTGGGGATTGTTTTGATGTCTCCCCATTCTGACTATCACCAGAAGGTTCAAATGTTGAGTTGTGGGGGACCTGGGCCGTGTGCAGTGAGAGTTTTGCACCCCCCAAGTGTCACTGAAGAGCTCTGACACCAAGACGTGCGGCTGCTCTGGGTTGGTGGGAGCCATGCTCGCCTTGGGTCAGAGTCACAGGCGCTTAGTGTGGCCTTGTGTGTGCACCTAGTATCAGGGACCCTGCTTGAGCCACAATGAAACAGAGAACCCACTGTCGTGTGCCAAAAATCAAAGTTCCCTAGTGCGTGTCAGGAGTCAGAGGCTTCCTGTGTCCACGCCGAGAATAAATTATCCGAGTCTCTGTTGCTTGGTGCTACCTCACACTGAGAATCAGGGTCCCTGTGTGCACATGTGCCAAGAATTGGAGTCGCTGGCTCTTAGTGTGAATGTACTGGGAATCAGGGATCCCAGGCGCATGCAATGAGGAACAGTGTCTAGTCACTGTTGCTCATTGCTGCCTCTTGCGTGGAGATTCAGGGTCCCCGATCTGCTTGGGAGACTGGGTTGCACAGTCGCACTGTGTTGGCAGGAGGTCCACTTCTGCCCTGCGGTAAACAGCCTTCTGTGTGTGTTTGACCTGAATCAAAGTCAGGTGGCACTGCTGCTTAGTGTGGGTGTGGGGTTTGTTCACGCGGGTATGCACTGTGGAAAACAAACTTCCCATGGCCATGCACCGAGGCTTAAATTCAACACTGCCCTCCTCTGTGGGCACGGGGTCTGGTTGTGGGGAAGAAACTCCCCGGGTTCACACATTCAGGTTCAAATTCAGCACAGTCTCCCTGCTTGGGTGCAGGGTCTGGTGATGGGAAACAAACTCCCTGGGTTCACACCCCCAGTCTCAAATTTAGTGCTATCTTCCCGCATGGGTGCATGATTTGGTCACAGAAAACAACCTCTCCAACGTCGCATACCTAAGCTCAAATTCAGCACAGCCTTCCTGCCTGGGTGTGGAGCCTGGGCGAGGGAAACAAACTCCCTGAGTTCACACATCCAGGTTCAAATTCAGCGCAGCCTCTCCTCTGCTAGGGTGCAGGGTCTTGTCGTGGGAAACAAACTCCCTGGGTTTGTACCCCCAGGCTCAAATTCAGCACTGTCTCCCTGCATGGGCGCAGGATCTGGTCACAGAAAACAATCTCCCCAAGGTTGTGCACCTATGTTCAAATTCAGCTCAGCCTCCCTGCCTGGGCGCGGAGCCTAGCTGCGGGAAACAAATTCCCCAAGTTCGCACCTCCATGCTCAAATTCAGCACTGTCTCCCTGCCCAGCTTGGGCGTGGGATCTGGTCGCAGAAAACAACCTCCCTAAGGATGTGCAACTAGGCTCAAATTCAGCACAGTCTCCCTGCCTGGGCTCGGAGCCTAGTTGCGGGAAACAAACTTCCCGTGTCCAACATCAAGTCTCAAAGTCAGGTAGAGCTGCCACTCCTGTGTGTGCAGAAAGCCTTATTGTGTGGCTGGGGTCTGGTAGTTCCTATGTTGCTGCCATGGGGGCGGCAGGGGAGGGGGATTGCCTTTGTGACTCACAGAAATCTATGGCCGGGGTGTCTGGAGTCTTGGTGTCCCTGGGTCTGCAGCTGTGGTCACAGGTCTCTTTTACTAGAGTTGCTACTGAGACCAGACTGGGTGGTGGCGAGGCTAGAATTCTAGTCTCAAGTAGCTCTGTTCTTCAAGATGGCGTGGTCTCTGTGCTGCCGGTGTCCTCCCTGGAGTGTTTGCGGCAGCAGCGGGGTTTTGCTGTCTAAGACTGCAGATTGGCAGCCCCTTGGAAGAACTGCAGGATTTAATTGTCCCTATTTCACTCACACCCACACCCACACATGTCCACACACACCTCTATCGCTCCCTCATTCTCTCACACACTCTTCCTCCCTACCTTGTTGCCGGTCGCCATCTTGCCTCTCACCTATTCACTTGATTTTTAGATTCGCTTGTTGATAGATATGTATTTGTTGTTCATAATTTTTATCTTTACCTTTTTCTTCCTTTTCTTAGAGAATACCCTTTAGCATTTTATATAATACTGGTTTGGTGGTGATGAACTCTTGTAGCTTTTTCTTGTCTATGAAGCTCTTTATCTGACCTTCAATTCTAAATGATAGCTTTGCTGGGTAGAGTAATCTTGGTTGTAGGTTCTTGCTATTCATCACTTTGAATATTTCTTGCCACTCCCGTCTGGCCTGCATAGTTTCTGTTGAGAAATCAGCTGACAGTCGTATGGGTACTCCCTTATAGGTACCTAACTGTTTTTCTCTTGCTGCTTTTAAGATTCTCTCTTTGTCTTTTGCCCTTGGCATTTTAATTATGATGTGTCTTGGTGTGGTCTTTTTTGGATTCCTCCTGTTTGGGGTTCTCTGTGCTTCCTGGACTTGTAACTCTATTTCTTTCACCAGGTGGGGGAAGTTTTCTGTCATTATTTCTTCAAATAGGTTTTCAATATCTTGCTCTCTTTCTTCTTCTGTCACCCCCATAATTCAGATGTTGGTATGTTTGAAGTTGTCCCAGAGGCTCCTTACACTATCTTCATATTTTTTTATTCTTTTTTCTTTTTGCTTTTCTGGTTGGGTGTTTTTTGCTTCCTTGTATTTCAAATCTTTGACTTGATTCTTGGGATCCTCTAGTCTACTGTTGAATTTCTGTATATTATTCTTTATTTCAGTCAGTGTATACTTAATTTCTGACTGGTCCTTTTCCATTTTTTTGGCATTCTCACTAAGATCCTTGAAGGTCTCACTAAGTCCCTCAGAGGTTTCTAGAAGATTCTTGAGTAACTTTATAACTGTATTTTTGAACTCTATATCCAGTAGCTTGATTTCATCCATTTCTTTCATTTGTGACATGTTTCTTTGTCTCCACATTTTGGCTGCTTCCCTGTATTTATAGAGTGGCCTTGTGTGTTAGGTGTCCTATAGGGCTCAGTGGCTCAGCCTCCCCAGTCACCTGAGGTGGATGCTCTTGGTACACCCCTTTGTGGGCTGTGTGCACAGTCTTGTTGTAGTTAACCCTTTATTGCTCTTGGTATCACTGGGAGGAATTGACATCCAGGCCAATTGTCTGTGATGACCAGCTGTGTTTATACTGGAACATCTGTTGCACAGGAGACACCCTTATTGGGCAGGATTTGCTTCAGTGGGGCTTTGGTGCTCACTGAGTCTGCCCCTTGAGTGTGTCTCTTATGGATGTGAAGAGTTGTAATCTGGTATGGTCTCACTCTGACCACTGGGTACACTGGCTCTTGGATCTCCAAGGAGGTGCAAGGTCAGCCACTGTCTGGGGCTGCCCAGCAGGAGCTACGGAGAGATCTGCAGATTCCTCCTCTTTGTATGGGGTTTGGAAGTGCCCAGATGAGGCCCAGCTGTGAAGCAAGGCCGGTGGGTTTTGGGCCTTCTTTTGGAAGCTCTGGGGCTCTCTGACCCAGCTGCAGTTTGTTTTAGGTGAAAGGACAGGCCATTCATATGCAAAAGCCGATGCGCACAGCTTGGTTGTGGTTTTAAATTGGGTGGGGCAGGGTCTCTGGGATTCAGCAGGGCAGAGCAAACAGCAATGACTGCCAGTCAGCCCTGAACCGGAGAAGTCCTGGTTCTCTGCATCCCACGCCCCTGTACAGGAACAATGATCACTGCGAGCCCCTCTAAGACAAGGCCGCCCTGAAGTTTCTGTCCCGATGCCAGACAGTCCAGTTTCTCCCCGTATGAGCCTGGGTCCCCCAGAGTCTCGCCCGGAACTGGAGTTCAGAGTAAGCGGGAGCTTGTATCTCCCTCCCGATTGAAAGAGCAACACATCCAGGTGCCAGCACTTTCCACCCTCCACACCTCTTACCAGTCGCAATGCGCTATCTTCACCTCTCTAATTGTGGAACTTCCACTCAGCCAGCTTTCCCACGGTTCTGGGTGCTAGTTGTTCTGCCGTTTAGTTGTGGTTTTGATGTCGTTGTGAGAGGCAGCAAGTATATGTGTTTACCTATGCCGCCATCTTCGTTCTCCTCCTATAGTTTTTTTAAAACAACCATATTAACCTTGTATTCTACAATCTTCCTATAATTTCTTCTTAGTTCCAGAAGGTTTTATTGATTCTTTAAGATTTTCTACATAGACAATCAAAACATTTGTAAACTAAGACATTTTTTTCTTTCCAATATTTATACCTTTTATTTCCTTTTTGTCTTATTGCTTTAGCTAGGCCTTCCCATAGAATATTGAACACCAATGATGAGAGCAGACATCCTTCCAATTCTTGATTTTAGCAGGAAAACATCTAGTTTTCACCATTAATTATGTTAGTTTTAAGTTTTTTTGTAAATACTTTTTTATCAAGGATGTTTTTATCATTAAGTGGTCAAGTACATTTTCTACATACATGGACATGATCATATAATTTGTCTTCTTTAGCCTGTTGATAAAATATGGGATGCAGTACCTTAGTTGATTTTTGATAAACATATTTGTAATAGATAATTTAAAGTCTTTGTCTAGTAAGTTCAACCTCTTTGCTTTATTTGGTACACCTTCTATTGATACTGTTTTCCCTGTGTATGGGCCATACTTTGTTTCTTTGCATGTCCCAACATTTTTTGTCATAAATTTAACATTTCAAATAACATAATGTGACAACTCTGGAAATCAATTTCTCTTCCCTCCTCAAGATTTGTTTTTGTTACTGCTTGTTTTAGTTGTTGTTGTTTGTCTGTCTAGTGACTTTTCCTAATTAGTTGTGCAAAGTGCCTCCTCTGTCACATGTGGCTACTGTAGTGTGTGCTTGTTCAGCTTAATGGTCAACTAACAATTGGACAGAAATTTCTCTAAATGCCTTGAAACAGCAATCATTCACCCATTGATGAGAAGTTGTGTGTGTGTGTGTGTGTGTGTGTGTGTGTGTGTGTGTGTCTGTGTCTGTGTGTGTGTGTGTGTGTGTGTCTGTGTGTGTTTGGGCACCGCTTCAGTTCTCCAGTAGTTTGCAACTCTGCCTTAGCCATCACTTTCTACTTCCACGAAGCCCAATGTCAGCCTGAAGTGAACACTTAAGGCTGTCTCAGGTATATTTGGTGCATGCACACAGCTTTGTATATGCAAGTGACTTCCTAGATCCTCAGGAATATGATATGTCAGAGAGCATTTCAAAGCCCCCTCTAAACTTCTGATTCCCTAGATCTTCCTTTTAAGATTCTTGACCAAATATCCTCTTGTTTTCCACCAATTGATACTGCTGCTGTGATATGAAACAATTGTACTGATTGTTTTTAATAAATGCTCTGGGGATAAGACTTTTCCCTTTGGGTAAACTCCTAGGTCAAATAAAAGCTCTATAAATGATGCTCTTCTAAGGAGCTGCTGGACAGGTCAAATAGTGACAATTGTTTGGGAATTGGGATTTTTGGGGATCTCCAAACCTGGTCTGCTTCTTCTGATTGCTGCTGGGCTGCTGGCTTTCAAGGTTACCATGGAGCTGGGGAGAAAGAACTAGGAATAGAAGAAGTCCAAACCTAACAAAGCTCATGTTCTTACTGAGAACCGGTGCTTTTTCAAACAATGCTCCTTGGATTGTTGCAAACTTTTAGTTAGTTTGCAGAGCTCTGTAAAAGTTGATTTTGACCATTTGTTCTGGAGTTCTTACTGCTTTTAAGATGAAGCAAATTTTTGGAGATCCTTGTCCTACTATTTCTGATGTCCTGTTCTGAGTGATGCTTATAGGCTTGACAGACATCTATGAACAAAGCTGGGGGGAGGGTTCCATACAGAAGCAATAGCATGTATACAAGATGGAGATATAAAAATTTGTGGTTTATTAAAGGCTGGTAAGTGACTTTGAGTGACTGGATCATATAGAAGCTGAATAGAGTCTATATTACTCGGGAATTTTCCTGCTGCAAGTACCTAAAACTCAACTCAAGTAGCCATCAGGGTTTTTCTTTTCTAAAATATTCATTGGCTCACAAAGTTGATAGGTCATGGGCAGGTCTAGCTTTAGCTACAGATTTATCTAGAGCCTCATACAATCATTAAGACTCAGTCTTGTGCCCTCCTTCTCAGTTCTGCTCTTTAATGTATTGGCACCATTCTTTGGTAGCTTCTTCCCTTATGGTTGCAATATGGCAGACAACAGATCCCAATTAATATCCCCAAAGCTCCAAATCCAATGTAAAGAGAAATGATCTCTTCCCAACAATTCTGTCAAAAGTTCCAGAACTAAGCCTCATTGTGCCCATCTCTAAATTAATCACGGTGACCAGGAGAGATGGAGCCAGGCAAGAATCACATGCTCTTCCCTGGAACCAAGAGTGGAGTCAGCACCTAACTGAACCGCAGAGAGTGAGCATGGAAGAGAGGTAGTTTCTTAAGGAATATATAAATTATCTTTCCAGAAGTTGAATAATAAGTGCTTATCAAGCAAAAACAATAAATACCGCCCCCCTAGGAAGAGTGGTAGGAGCTGAGACTAGAAAGTGCCAGCTCTGGAGAGATCTTGCCATATTGGGCATGATCCCATAGTCCTGAAAAACCACTCAACAAATATTGGTTGAGAACCTTCTCTCTTCCATGGTCTGTGCTGAGTACTGGGATACCAAACCTCAAGAAAGCTCTAATCTAATTTTAGACACGCTCAACCTACAACTTCCTTGCTGAAACTTTCCCAAGAGCTCATTTTATCCAAATCTTTAGTTGCCCAGACTAGAAAATTGGTGCTCAGAGGGGCTTAGGAACCTTACCGCTGTCACAAAGCAAATCAGTGGCAGAGCTGGGACAAGAACCAGGTTGGCCTCTCTAATCTACCACATTCATTCTTCTAGTTGTATTTCCAGCCCACCTATGGAGGAGAGGCTTCCCATAATACTTCTACCCTTGCTTTTACCTCCCAACAGAATGCTAGTTGCCCTTGGGTTGACTCTTATTAACCCTTTCTTTGGGCTCAGCATTGAATTATTTCCTCTATTGCCTTGTCTTCTGTCCAATATACCTGCCTCCTGTCTCTACACTTTTAGGTGTCCTGTCCCACCTTCTCTTGCTAGCCATTAAGACACAGGCAGCCCACAAAGGCAGCCCACAAAGGCAGCACTCAGATATAGGTAATGTGAGCCAAAGAGTGTTGGTCACATCTCACTGTGGGGAGCATGGAAATTCCTCTGATCCATATCCCAGTGGAGGCTACCTGATGGGCAGAGTTTTCATTCTTCTCACTCCTGCCCTAACCAAGAAAGAGAGGTATAGAATAGGTCACAGAAACAGCCTGGGAATCACCTGAACAAACTGGCTCTGTTTTCCTTAGAACCTGTATCTCTCCTGGCCTACCCATCAGCGAGGTCATTTGTGCATGCTCTGGGGCAGGGCAGGATAGCTCTGGCCCTTTCCTGGTCCTCTTCCTTGACCCACAGCCCCATGATAACTTTCCCTTCCTGGAAGCTACTCTCTGCTGATTCTTTTCTCTAGTTCTAACTGCCGCCTCTCTGCTCCACCATTACCTCTTGCCTGGATCACTGAAATTGCCTGTTGACTGTTCTCTGTTTCTACTCAGTCTATTCCAGTTTTCCTCCCACTTTCAGTCTATTCTATAAACTGAAGCCAGGGGGGGTCTCGTTAAACAGAATTTGAATCATATCTCTCCTCTGCTAAAAGCCCTCCCACAAGCTCCCCATGTCACTCAGAATAAAATCTGAAGTCCTTATACTGCCCTACAAAACCCTTCACAAGCTAGTCCACACAAAATCTCCAACCTCATCTATTACTCTCTTCCTTCCTCATTCTTATCCAGCACACTGATCTCCAGGCTGTTCCTCAAAGAGCCAGTCAGGCTCTTGTCTCAGGACCATTGCACAGGCTGTTCACTCTGCCTGAAATATTCATCTCCCAGACATCTGCTTTGTGTGCTCCCATATGCATTTCAGATCTTTAATCAAATGTTACCTCCTTGGGCACATCTTCCCTGACTATATTTTTAAAGCATTTAACCCCTACCTTTCCCCAACACACCCAATCCCTTTTCCCTACTTTTATTTTTCTCCTGGACCTACCATCTTATAGCATAAAACACATTTTATTTATTGATTTTACTGAGGTCTATGAAGCAGCAGCTTTTGTCTGTTTCTCCCCCCCCCCCCCCCCGCAAATGCTTTATTCTCAGCTCTTAGAACAATGTCTGGTACATAGTAGGTACTCAATAAATATTTGTTGAATTAATAAATAATCCTGAATAATCAGAATTTTGGACAGTCTTTTAGTCATGAAAAATTAGAGCCAGGAAGTTACTTAGACCACTTCATCTAACTGCCCACTCTCATTTGTCAGGTGGGAAGACAGACTCAAAGAAGGAAAAGGACTTGCCAAAGTCACAGAAGGAGTTAGTTTAGTTAGAAACCAGCAATGTAACCCATAGAATCAGGGATCCTGTAGGCTGTTTTCTTGGGTCCCATCCTCTCCCGCAATGAAGTCCTTTCCTTCCTACAAGGAAGTACACAGCTGAGGCCCCCTTGTCCATGTGTCTGGAGAGCCTTCCCACTCCACATGTCTCGAGCTGGGTAAGGTCTAACCCCAAGGCAGTTGCTCCAGCTCTATGGGGGTTTCTTGGGAGTGGCCTGCTCTCTGGTTCTTGCTTGGGGATGGGAGGGGGCAATTCTGGTCATGTGGAGAAGGGTGGCGTTAGGTGAGCAAGGTGGTAATAAGGTGGTGAGAAATAGCATGGATTGAATGCCTGCTTTGTGCCAGACATCACACTAGGCATTTTATATAAGATGTTTCATGTTTCCTCATTATCCTTAACACTTTGAATAAGTATTATTTTCCTCATTTTACAGGTAAGGAAGCTGAAGCTCAGAGCAGAAAAATGACTTTCCTAAGACCATATAGCCAGTTAGTGGAGGAACAAAGATTCAGATCCAGGTCTGTTGGCCAGTGGTCTGGAGTCTTTCCCTGGTGTTCTGGCTCTAGTTAGCTCTCTGAGGATTCCAACACTAGACAGGGTCCCAGTCAGAGGCTCAGAGCTGAAGGTACCTCTTCCAGGCCTTTACATATCCTGTAGGAACAGCAGGTCTGGAATGGGCCCAGAGCTCCAGGAGGACTGTCAGCACACTCCTGTAGTGCCTGGCCCACAGCCTCCTTTTTCTCTGTCCCATGCTTGTAGAACTGGGCTTATATTCAAGGCTGGATGAATATTTTCCCCACAGAGAGTGGATAGCCCATAGTTGAACCAAATGGAAGTCCCTCCCTTCCACCCATGGGAGGAGAGTGAAAAGGGGGAAGGGGGGCAGAGCAGCCTTCCAGAAAGGATAGATTTGCTGAATTTCAGCCTAATATCCTGGAGCTATTCCTAGGTAGATTGTGGTCAGTGGAATTATGCTTTTATCAGGCTGCTGGGAGTTTCAATAAAATCTTTATGGCCGGGAAAGTTCTCTTTATGGAAATCAGATTATTGAAGTGCCAGCTGGGGGAAGGGCTTCACCAGTCTGCCTTGCTCCCCACTGCCTCCCTCCTCCCCTTCAGAACAGCTTCCCCACTCAGCTCTTTTCCTCTCCTTCCCATACCCCCAGCTCCTAGGAAAATTTGAGTTCCTTATGCCAAAACATGAAACAGGGCTTGGCAAGTAGAGGGGCATGGAGAGGGTACATTGCAGGTGTTCATGGGACTGCAAAATTAATGTTGCACAGTAGCTCCTATTTCCCTACCATCATCCCCAATGAGGAGCCCTGGTCTTGCCATTTCTGGGTCAGTCTTTCTCTGCCCCTGGCTCAATCTGTTGGCAGGTCCCAGATTCTGGTCCTTAGCACATGACTGAGCCCTTTCCCACACCTCGCATTATCCCTAGCCCTACCTATTTATCTGGAGAGCCTTCCTGCTCAACACCGTACAGGGCTGGTGTTTGGGGCTGACCCCAAGGCAGTGTTGCTCCACCTCTATGAGGCTTTCTTGGGAGTGTCCTGCCCTATAACTCTGTCTCCTGTATGGAGGAGCAATGCTGGTTGTGGCCCCCACACTCTACCTCACAAACTGCCTGCTTGGACACTTTAATATTAAGCTAAGACCACATCAAATGCACATCTTTGACATTGCACTGAATTTAACATCATCAAAGAGAACATGAAAATAAGCCATTCTTTTGTATTTTTCTTATCTATTCTGAATGCATATTTAAACACATGAACTGAAACTATTTGACATTAAGACTTGGTTAGAGGAAGAAGAAGAAAATAAAATGCCTGCTTGGGGAGGGCCTGCTCTAGGCAGTTTTTCTTGTGGCTTTTTGGGAGGTTTTAATTTAGCAAAAAGAAAGTAGTTTGGACCAAATAATCTCTTTCAGGGCTAGAGTCTTTAAATAGTCTCTTTAAATTTAGTGCTTTTGCCTACCCAAGTTCTCCCGCTGCCTGCCTCCCAACATCCTCCTTGTAGGCCCTTCTTCTAGTTCAAGAGATAACATGTCCCCTGAAGAATAGTAGAGGACTCCTGGCGTAGACACAGCTGATCTTCACAGCCAGTTGGACTGGAGGTCAAATCCTCCCAGTGTACCAACAGCAATCAAGACTTAACAACACCAAGACTTTGCACTCAGCCCACAAAGGAGGGTACCAAGAGCCACCACCTAGAGAGATTGGGGAAGCTGAGCTACCGGCCCCTAAAGGTCACTGACCACACAAAGCCACTCCATCAACATAAGGAGGCAGCCAAAATGTGGAGACACCGAAGAAGGTCACGAATAGAAGGGATGGAAGAAAGTAAACTAATGGACGACACAGTGTTCAGAACCACATTTATAAGGTTACTTAAGAATCTTCTGGAGGACCAAGATGGCGGCATAGGGCAGACGCCCGATTGTTGCCTACCACAACAATTTTGAAACTACAACTGGAAAACAGAGCAGACACCATCCAGAACCACCAGAGGGCTGGCTGAGCGGATGCTCTACAACTAGAATAAAAGAGAGGGGGACGCGGGATGATGCTGATGCCGATGAGCCAAAGATCACACTTTAAGAACTACAGCTCTGGCGACACAATGGCGGCCTGGAACATGCTCGGTGCGGTTCCCCCGGCGGTCTCCGGCTGAGGGGACAGCTCCGCTCGCTGCCGAGCACGGACAGACGAGCCCCTGGGGGACATGGGGTAGGAGACTCTGCGCTTGCTGACCTCCGAGTCATTCGAGAATCTCTGTGCCCCGTAAGCGGCCAGGTGCACTCGTCCGGCGACCGGCCTCTGCTGCAGGCCCGAGCGCTGTTGCAGTGACCTCGGACCAGCCCGCCGCCGTGCACTGGGCGCACCGGAGCCTCGCCGAGCCCACCGCCCAGCGAGTTTCATGGCAGCCACCCTGGAACTTTGAGAAAATGGCCGGAGGAATTGCTGAGAAGGAATTGACTGATGGGAGTTGGGATCGGGAACACGAGGCCCCGCTGGGTCCTGGATCCAGGTGTGCTCGCCCGGCGACTGGTCGCTGCTGCAGACCCGAGTGCCGCCACAGCAACCTTGGACCAGCCCGCCACCACGCACCAGGAGCACCGGAGCTTCGCCCAGCCCACTGCCCAGCGAGTTCTGTGGCAGCCGCCCCGGAGCTTTGAGAAAATGGCCGAAGGAATTGCTGAGAGGGAATCGACCGACAGGAATTGAGATCAAGAAGACGGCCGAAACCGGTTTGGCTCAGTGGATAGAGCGTCGGCCTGTGGACTGAAGGGTCCCAGGTTCGATTCCGGACAAGGGCATGTACCTTGGTTGCAGGCACATCCCCAGTAGGAGGTGTGCAAGAGGCAGCTGATCGATGTTTCTCTCTCATCGATGTTTCTAACTCTCTATCCCTCTCTCTTCCTCTCTGTAAAAAATCAATAAAATATATATATATAAAAAAAAAAGAAGATGAAGCACCACTGGGTCCTGGGTCTGGGTGAGGCTGCATGCCCCTGGGTCTGGGCGAGGCTGGGACCCAGGCCAGGGTGAGGCTGAATCCCGGGTCTAGGTGAGGCTGCGCGCCCCTGGGTCCGGGTGAGGCCATGCGCCCCTGGATCCGGGTGAGGCCACACGCCCCTGGGTCCGGGTGAGGCCACGCGTCCCTGGGTCCGGGTGAGGCTGGGTCCCGGGTCTGGGTGAGGCTGTGCCCCTGGGTCCAGGTGAGGCCACGCGCCCCCAGGCCCGGGTGAGGCCGTGCGCCCCTGGGCGCAGGTGAGGCCGCGCTCCCCTGGGTTCGGGTGAGGCCGCGCACCCCTGGGTCCGGGTGTGGATGGATCCTGGGCCTGGGTGAGGCCGTGTGCCCCTGGGTCTGGGTGAGGATGGATCCTGGGCCCGGGTGAGGCCACGCACCCCTGGATCCGGGTGAGGCCACGCGCCCCGGGGCCCGGTGATGCTGGGTCCCAGGTCCGGGTGAGGCCGTGCGCCCCTGAGTCTGGGTGAGGCCGCGCCCCTGGGTCCGGGCGAGACCAAACTAGAGGGAGTCGGACCTGCATTACCACCATTTGTCCACCATCCAGAACTGAAAAGTTAGTGCCGACATGTACACATAAGGAACTGGTGGACATTGAAATTGGGTCTCAAAAGAACTGTTGGTCCAGAAAGAAACTCACTACAGACTGATTCATTTGCCTGTCAGCATAACTATTATTGCTCGTCTCACATTCGGTTCTTATAAGTATATTTCTAGTAACACATGATCTCACTCACCTAGGGGAAATGATGAACAACATAGACTAATGAACAAGAACAGACCCAGAAACAAGGAGGCATCAATCGGACTATCGGACCTCAGAGGGAGGGTAGGGGAGGGTGGGGGTAGGGGGGAGAGATCAACCAAAGGACTTGTGTGCATGCATATGAGCCTAACCAATGGTTAAGGACAACAGGGGGGTGGGGGCATCCGTGGGGAAAGGTGTGGGAATGGGAATGGGGGGATGAGGACAAATATGTGACACCTTAATCAATAAAGAAATTAAAAAAAAAAAAAAGAATAGTAGAGGAACTGGAAAAGAGTAGAATGAAGGATCCAGAGTCTTTGTGCTCAGTCCTTTGAAGGGTTGTTTTGGAGCAGAGGAAGGGGATGTGTTCTGTATGGTCCCAGCAGTGAAGCTAAACCAGGCCCCTGCTGGCATTTTCACTCTATTATCATATGAAATAATCCCAACAACAATTTGAGGTGAGGAGTATTGTCCCCGTTTTACAGATGAGGAAACTGAGGCCCAGGTCTACACATCTCAGAAGTGGCGGGACCACCTTTCAAAGTCAGGTCATCCAGCATCAAATCTAACATTTTCCAAATCCTGCTGCTCTGAACTGACCAATGGACAAAGGCAACAAGTAGGCAGCATTGGGTTCAGTGTAAGTGGTACTTTGAAACCATCCCAACTAGCAGCACGGCCCCACTTATGCACCACCATGGAGGCCAAGCTGTGCACATCCCAGACTGTAATCAGCATGGAACCTGCTCCCTGTTCAACTCAATCTCTTCTTCACCCTTGACCCTGCTATAGACCTCTGGCCTATACCTCAGCTGCACATCTGCTGCCTCTGGCATTCCTGTCTGCCTGGGAGTGACACTCATTCTCCCAAATGGACTTGCCCCTAGACTTTCCTCACTTTGGCTCTCTCAGAAGTGAACCCAGCTTGGGTAGTTTGCCCTGTGCTCCCACCCTGTCCATCCTTGCCCTCCTGATTTGACAAGAAGAAAGAACTTTCTAATACAGCTGTCCAGGGATGGATGGGTAGGGCTGGCTGCTTGGTCCAAGACATTGGGTGATGGGGGCGGGGGGAGGGAGGAACGGCTGTCCAAGCTGGGAATCCTTCCAGTTATTTCCATTGGCTTAGGTATTCATTTTTTCTATGTGAGCCCTTCTATTATTGTTCACAGGTTTTGTACTTGGCCTCTTATTTCCCATTCTTTATCTCTCTCCCTCAGTCTGTCTTTTTATTTTTATTTTTTCTGATTATTTTTATTCTCCTTTTATCTTTCTCTGTGTATTTTTACCTCTCCTTTCTCTCCACCTCGATTTCTGCTTTTCTGTTTCTGTCTTCCTTCCCTAGATTCCAGTCTGTCCCTCCCTCCATTCCCTTTCTCATACTTCTTTCTCTGTCTCTTTTGCTTAGTCCTCCATCTGTTCCACTTTTACGGAATCCCACTTTATTCCTCTCCCCACCTCCCTCTCGTTTTTCTATCTTTCCCTATTTCTCTGTTTCTGACTCTCCTGCCCCAACCACCCCCGACTTTTAGAGCCTCCCCTGACTAAGGGCCTGCTCTATTTGGCACAACCTTCCTTCCTCTGTTTTCTACACAGGAATCAACTACGTCTTGTGTTTCTCCAGTCTAAGGCTTTGACCTCTGTGGCAGTTGATACTTGGGGGCTGGATTCGAGCAAGATAATCTTGGTCCCTGGGAAACTGGAGGAAGCCCTGAGTCCTGCAACTTCTCTCCCAAAAGGAGGAAGTGCTATCTTCGGCTTCCTTTAGGCCTCAGTTGGAGCTCATGGTCATCTCAGAACCTGAAGGCTTCAAGAATGAGTCAATAACACTTAAGAAGCCCTGTCTTTGCGTCCAGCTCCACCATGGCCACTCCTTGTCCATATGTGGAGGTCACTCCTCCCCTTGGGCACTCACTTTGGTTCTGGACTCACCTTCATTCTGGAAGAGCTTGATGCTTGCTCTTGAAGAAGCAGAAAGAAGCTTAATATTGCTGGAGTCTAGAGTGTGGAATGGCTACTTGGGGTGGTGGTGGAGGAGATGTCAGGGTATAAGACTGGGGAGGCAAGTTGGAGCCAGACCAGGTGGGAAGTTTGGACTTTAACTTAAGGCTGATGGGGAGATAGTGAAAGTTGTTAATCAGAAAAAGGAAAATGATCTATCTGTAATTTACAAGATCACTCTGGCTGCTGGGTGGATACTGGATTATAGATAAGCAAGAGTGGAAGCAGAGAGACCATTGAAAAGGCTGTTGATGCAGTCCAGGTGAGAGATGATGGAGGCTTGAACCAGGGTAGTGGCAGTGCTTATGAAGGGAAGTGGAAATTTTCTGATGTTTTGGATGTAGGAGTAATGGGGCTTGATTGTTAATTAGTTATAGGCATGGTGGAGAGGGAGGTGTGAATGCAGATTCTGGCTTGCACAATTGGTTGGCTAGTGATGCCTGTTATCAGCACAGAAATCACAAGAGAGGGAACAGATTGGAGACCAGTTGAGTTCTGGGTTGGCCATGTGGAATCTGAAGTGTTCATAGGCCATTGAGATTGAGCTAGTGGTCAAGCAGTGGCAGATCCTGGAGGTCAGAGGGTAGGTCTGGAATGGAGATAGAGATAGGAGATACCAGCAAAGAGACAGGCACTGAAACCATTGGAGTAGGTGAGGTGGTCAAAAGCAAGAGTATAGCATGAGGAGAGGGCTAATGTTAGGGTCTGGGGAGACTCTCAGGAATGAGTAGAGCAAAACAAAATCTGTCAAGGAGACTAAGCAGGATTATGTCAGAAGCAAGAAGGACATCTAGAGAGCAGAGTGGCAGAAAAGCCAAGAGAAGAGAGTATTGCCAAAAGGAAACAGTGATCAATTGTGTGAAAGGTGAAGTCAAATATGAGGAAGGAAAAGAGTCCAACAGATTGGTGATTAGAAGGTCCTTGGTGACTTGCATAAAAGCATTTTTCAGCAGGGATGTGCATGGTAGCTGGACTGCAGTATTTAAAAAGGTAGGGAAAGCTGAGTGTTTCTGCCCTAAATTCTGCCCTTTAATTGAGTTCCTCTGTTTAGGAGTGAAGAGGAGCCAGCAAGCTTCTATTGCTTTCCACTATACCAAGGTTTGATTTTCCCTATCCCCACTCCTCTAAACACACACACACACACACACACACACACACACACACACACACAACTGACACATGCTTCCTCGCTTCCTTTTGCTTCCCCCCTTCCCCCACTTCAGACTCAGAAATAAATTGCTCACTGCCCCAATGGTGAAACCTTATCTGGTCTGGTAAAAATGTGTGTCGGGAGCAGCTGAGCTCCACGTTTCAGCCAAGGGGGTGAGCTGCCCATGGCTGGCTTGCATGCAGCCTGGGGTGGGGGCAAGGGTAGGAGATGGAGGGAGGACACACAGCAGAGACAGGGATGGGCATGAGGGGCATGGGAGGGGAGGGGAAAGAGGAAAGAATATGAGAAAGTGGGAAGGAAGAAAAGCGGAACTGTGAAGCTGGAAGTACTAGAATTGGAACCTCTTTCTGGAATCACAGATGCATGTTTAAATCTTATCTTCACTACTTCCTAGCTCTGTGGCAAGTAAAGTTCCTGAGTCTCAGTTTGCTTAACTGTACAATGGATTTAATAATAATACCTATCTCACTGGTACTCCTCATTAGGCAGCATATATTCTTATTATTATTTTCATTCTTATTCTTATTTCATGACAGAGCTGGTATTGGGAGAAGGCCTGGCAGCTTTCTGGAGACCTTGACTGGGCTACAGAAGCAACCACCCAGGGTGGGCCCTGCACGAAGGGGTTGTGCTGGGCCTTTGTATGCAAAGGGGCTTTCTGGGGAGGTCTCAGAAGAGTCTAACACTGGTAGTGAGAAGCAGCAAAGATATACTGAGTAAGAACCAAAGAATGGTCATTGGGCCACAAGCTCAGCAGTTCCTGTAGTCCCTTCAGCTTTGGCCCAGAGTTAGCCTACAGAAAGGAAGGCAGCCCAACCTCTGGGACTGGAACTCTACCCACTAGGACCACCTCCCTCAGCTGCATACCAAGGCTCATTCAATTTCAGGCCTGATGCTGATGAGCCCTAGCTTTGCACAGAAAACTCCAGCCAGCTGCTTGCCACATGCTGCCTGGGTTTTGAGGTGGGTGGGGGAGTTTCTGATGCACAGGAAGGCAGGGAGGCCAGAGGAGCTCACTAGGCCTGATCCCTGACACCCTACCTCCATGGGCCAGATGTAGAAGCCAGTCTTGTTCTCAGGCCTAGTGCTGACCATCCCTGGCTTCCTTGCCCCTGGATCTGCAGAATCCTGAGGAAAATGCAACCCATGCATGCCTCCCTGTGCCAACCCACTACTCCTGCCCTTACCCTTGCCCTGCTGCCCTGTCAGGAGGTTTTAGCAAAAGGAGATCTACTGCTAAGAGTATCCTGGCTAATGGAAAAGAATCCATCACAGCCCTGGGGTGTCAGGAAGTGTAGAAATGAGACATACTTTTCAGGTTGGGGGATACCAACCCCTCCTTATTGGCAAGGTAGGAAATTTGGGCCTGTATGAGCACAGATGCCAAGCCAAGAGGGTGCTGGGGCTCCTCCAAGGGCTGTGGGCCAGGAGGCAGCAGTGGCAGACTGTCTGGATGCAATCAAGCTTACTATGACCTCACGGGGAGAAGAGGGAACCCCCAGAATGGACAGCTTTGGACCTCGCTATCAGAAGTGAGGGAGGGAAGGAGCTGTGTGGGGATGAGACATGGAACATTTAGTGGGTGAGTGAAAAGTATGAAGATGGATGAGTCAGAAGAAAAGGGAGGAGCTAGCAAGGCAGCTTCAGGAAAGCAGCCACCCTCAGTTGACTTGGCCTCAAAGCTTTATGAGAACCAGTCTGAGAAGCAGGTGCTGGAGAAGAGCACCCGCCCCCAAATCCATGGGTTCCAGGGGCAGCAGCATGTGGCAGGGCAGGTTTTAGATGGTTCTGGTCCCTCCTTATACAGAGAGGTTGGTAGGCCAGGAAGCTAGTAAGATCCAATGTGGGAAGAGCCAGTCCTTATGGACAATCTTTTGAATAGGTCTGCAGGGCAGAGCAGGAAAGGCAGAGTGCATGATGCAGTCAGGGAGGACTGGCAAGGGGCAGAAGCCCAGGCCCCATGAGGAGCTGAAGGAACTGAAGCTTCATGGCCTGGAGCAGAAAAGACCAGGGAAGGTGATCTCTATTCTCAGAGCTCTGAAGGGCTATCATTGTTAGAGGGACCAGAGGGACTAGACAGTGTCTGTGTGGCCTCAGGGGGCAGAGACTCCTGGGAGAAAGCTACAGGGAAACAGAGTTTTACAGCTTAGTCTAAGAAATAATTTTCTCAACAGCTGTCCATGCTCAAAATTGGGAAGGGGGTAGATAGTGAATGCCCCATCACTGGAGGTATGTGATCAAGAGCTGGATGGCCACTTTGTGGAAAGTCAAAGAGTATATGAAGATGGTCCCTTGGCACCTCTGGCCACCCTGTCATGAGAATCTCTGGCTTCATGAGCTAGATGGGTTATCTCTGTGACACAATCTAACCAAGGTTCTAACACTCACTCCTTAATTTCTCTGAGGGACTGTGACTTGAGCCTGCACATCCCAGATACCTAGCTCAGTGGAGTAGTATCATATGTCCATTTATTATGTGGTTCTGATGTTCTCTCATGATCTTCCCCACAGGCCTTCAGCCCCTCCTGACATCAGCATCTTACCACACTGAGCATAGTTGGCATGTTTAATTATACATTTTTTTCCACACCACATGGCTCTTTAACAACAATATGTGGGGCTTAACTTGTGAGGTACTGGTTGGTTCCAACTTCATGGGCAATTGAAGGGATTCTCATGGATAAATTTGACTATCTGCAGTTGTGCTTTACAGGCTGATTTGAGACTCCATGCCTACGTAGGGCACTGCTTCACTGACTGCTTAATAACTCTGCCAGGCACAAAGCAGTATGTTAGGGAAGGTGTGGTTGGAAGCCTGGATGGAAAGGACCTCTCCCTGGAGGCCTGGTGCCTCCATCCCTCTCTTCACACAGGCAAATTATCCTCCTAGATAGTCCTTACTCCTCTACTGAGTTCCTGCTGTCTCTGTCTTCTAAAGAGATGAAGAATCTAACCTTTTTTTTCCCACCTTGCCACTTCCACTTTGGTCCAAGGCACCCTCATCTCCCATTGGGATAGTTTCAAGAGCCTCCTTACTCTTCCCTCAATTCTATCCATTCACCTCACAGCAGCCATTGTATTTCTCTGTTAAGACATGTCAGATCCTGTCACTCATCTGCTTAAAACCCTCCAATACCTCCATTCCCCTCAGAACAAAAGCTCCTACAAGGTCCTACAATATCAGTCTCCCAGGCCACCTCTCTGACTCATCTCCCAGTACTCTCTTTAATGCTCATTCCCCAAACCCACTGAACATACACCCACCTCTACGCCTTTGCTCTTCCCTCTACTGAAGACATACTTTCCATAGAACTTGATATAACATACCCTGACGCCCTTCAACCTCTGCTTCAATATCACCTTATTACAAAGGCCTTTTCCTTTACCACATGTTATAAAATAGCAACTCCACTTCCCTCTCCTACCCAGCTCTCCTTACCCCTCTCATCTGCCTTTCATTTCTTCATAGCACTTCTCATCATGTGTACATTTATTCCTGTGTGACCTTTAGTTGGCCACTAGAATATAAGTCAGGATCTTTTGTTCTCTGCTGTATCCCCAACATCTAGAATAGTGCCCGGCATATAGTAAGTACTCAATAAATATTGAATGAATGAGTGGTTCAAAACACACTCCTGTGAGCCCACCAAACAGGATAGAAAGCCAACTGTCTCCACCCAAGCACTGGACCTCCCTTCCTGTTTTCTAATGTTACTGACTTGCTGGGTACTGGGCTCAGCCTGACTGACTCCACCTGTGGAAGCTGACACACTACCTTAGCTAACACTCTAGCCTCACCTTCCTGTCCTCCTTGTGCCTGCTTTCTGCCTGTGTGATCTTTCCTGCCAGCCACATCTAATCTTAGGGCATCATCACCCGTGAGACTAGGAACTGTAGGCAGGCACCTCCTGGCTCATTGGGCTCTCAGACTTAGAACTTGGCAATCAGGCATACTCTGCATGCTACCACCACCCATGCCACACCAACCTGATGAGTTGCCCAGAAAGCACCCCAAGAACTTGAGAGAAGAGGATTGAGAGAGGATTTGGAATTTATGCTGCCTGAGCCTCCCCAGGTAGAATTGAGCCTAGAATGCTGAGCTCTAGAAGGAAATAGCTCTTATCACCATAGGCAGGTCAGTGTTGTGCTGAGTTGGAGATGATACTGTAAGGAAGGAACAGGTAAAAGCCCTGGCTTCAGAGGTACAGAAAAAGCCTTGAGGGAAGGAACCACCATGAGACTTGTCAGTGAGAGGCCCAGGGTGGGAGAGAGCCAGATGTCCAAGAGTTTAGGGCTCAGGAACTCTATTCTTGAGCAGTATCTGGGCCCAAGGCACCCAAGGTATAACCTGGCAACCAAGTCAGGGGCCCATACAGAGGTGGAATGCTGCCTTGAGTAACTAGGATCACTGTGGTTCACACTGTGGGCAGAGAGAACTGAGTGGATGTGTATCATGAAGAGGATAGAGAACTTCCATTTAAGATCACCAACCATTCTATTAGACACGTTGTCTGTGTTTTTTTCATATACCTATGAAATATGCATGATTATTCCCATTTTATAAATGATCAAATTAAAACTGAGACTTGAAATACCTTGTCCAGGGTGACAGCTAGGAAATGGAATATCCAGAAAATGACTTCTGACTCCTGGTCCATGACTCTACCAACTACAGACTGAGCATGTACTGTGTAATGTGAAAGTGTAGTATGCACTTTGCACTCGTCTAATTTGAACATTAAGCTTTACAAGGTAGGTAGGTATTATTGTCCCTATTTTATAACTTAGGAAACTGAGGCTCAGAAGTGGTTAAGGGTCTTGCTCAGCTAGTGAGAGATAAGGCTTAATTTTAAACCAAGGTCTGTCACATTCCAAGGTGTATGACCTTTTTGCTATATTCCCTGTTAAATGTTTGATTGAAAGGGAAAAAAATAATGAATGAATGAATGAACAAAGACAGGCAACTCTTGGAGGGCCTGAAATGAAGTATCTGTCCTGGCGACAGGTTAGTCTCAAGTGGCAGCTAAAGACATCTAGATTGGAAGGAAGGGGAGGACATTAGATGTGTCTATGGGGTGAATGATGCTAAACTCAGTTTTGTTCAGGCCCTGTGGGGCTGTACAGAATTGTGAGCACCAGGTACATGTTAGGAGCACCAGATTCATGGGTATGGCTTAATGCTCTGGTGTCACCATCTTAAATTCTTAATAATTTTTGAACAAGAGTTCTGCATTGTAATTTGGTGCTGGCATTTTATGACTGGGAATCCTAAGTATTGGAACAATGTTCCCCTCATGCCTCCTGGTGTCTACTCTTTCCCCCACAGTCTGTCCTGTACATGTTCCTGAGCAGCCTCCCTAAAGCATAGCTGTGGTGCTCAACAACCTCCCTGTTTCTCTATTGCTTGTTGTTTTGCTCCAAACAGCTCAGCTTCCAGAGCCTCAAAGCTCCCCCACTCTTGTTCTGTTTTCTCAGGACTCCCTCATATAGACCCTCTCCTTCTGGCCCCCAATGTGCCCACAGGCCTTCTGGACCTTGGCATACTGACAGCCTTCAGTGCCTTTAGGCTGGGGAAAAGTGCTCAGGCCCTGTTGAGGAATTCTTTTTTGCCAGCATACCAGCTCCCCAAGGGCAAGGGTTTGTTCTGTTCTGTTCACTGCTATGTTCACAGCACTCAGGAAAGGGCTCAGGTAAAGTAGGGACTTAACAAATAATGGCTGTATGAATGACTAAATAAATGGATTCAAGGCTCTTCACGATCTGGCTTCAACACACTCCAAGCCTAATGCTTATACACTCAGCCCAATTGAACAATTCTTGGTTCCCCGTGTACATCCTGTGCTGTCCCCACAGCCTGGGGTTTCCTTCTTCTAATAAGCTTGTTTTCAAATTCAGGTCATTTTCAAGACCCAATTCAAAATGCTATTTCCTCTATGAAGTGTCCCCTACACACCACAGCTGGCAGTGACCTCTCCTTCTGGACTCTGTGTAGTTATTGAGAGTTTCTTTAAGGCTCTCTCACTTTTTGAGATGTAGCAGGAGGTGTCAATGTACTTGGAATAGTATCTTTCTGCCAGTTACTGTGTAATCTTGACTAGTCATTCACTTCTCTGAGCCTGTTATTTCAACTGCAAGTTATACCTACCTGGTAGAGCTGTACCGTCCATTAAATGAATTAGCTTAGTGCTAAGTGTATCCTATCTAATAAAGAGGGAATATGCAAATTGACCATCACACCGTCCCAAAGATGGCTGTGCCCACAGTAGAGGCTGAGTTCCTGTAATGAGCCTTTTTTTTGTTTTGTTTTCTTATTTATTTATTTATTTATTTTAATTTTTAATTTTTTTTTACATATGTGTCCTTATTTCCCCATTACCCCTGCCCCCCATTAATGCCCCACCCTCCTGTTGTCTGTGTCCATTGATTAGGTTCATATGCATGCACACAAGTCCCTTGGTTGATATCTCCCCCTTACTCGCACCGACCCTCACCTTCCCTGAGGTTTGACGTTCTGATCGACGTTTCTCAGTCTCTGGATCTGTTCTTGTCCATCAGTTTGTGCCGTACATTATATTCCACAAATGAGTGAGATCATGTGATGTTTAACTTTCTCTGCCTGGCTTATTTCACTTAGCATAATGCTCTCCATCTCCATCCATGTTGTTGCAAATGGGAGGAATTCCTTCTTTTTTACCGCAGTGTAGTATTCCATTGTGTAGATGTACCAGAGTTTTTTTAATCCACTCATCTGCTGGTGGGCACTTAGACTGTTTCCAAATCTTAGCTATGGTGAATTGTGCTGCTATGAACATAGGGGTGCATATATCCTTTCTGATTCGCGTTTCTAGTTTCTTGGGATATATTCCTAGAAGTGGGATAACTGGGTCAAACGGGAGTTCCATTTTTAGTTTTTTGAGCAAACTCCATACTGTTCTCCACAGTGGCTGCACCAGTCTGCATTCCCACCAGCAGTGCAAAAAAGTTCCTTTTACTCTGCATCCTCACCAACATTTGTCATTTGTTGATTTGTTGATGATAGCCATTCTGACAGGTGTGAGATGGTACAGCATTGTTGTTTTGATTTGCATCTCTCTGATGATTAGTGACTTTGAGCATGTTTTCATATGTCTCTTGGCCTTCCTTCTGTCTTCTTTCGAAAAGTGTCTATTTAGATCAGTTGGCCATTTTTTGATTGGGTTGGTTATCTTCTTTTTGTTAAGTTGTATGAGTTCTCTGTAAATGGTGGAGATTAAACACTTATCGTTGATATCGTTGGCAAATATGTTCTCCCATGCAGTGGGCTTTCTTGCTGTTTTATTGATGGTTTCCTTTGCTGTGCAAAAGCTTTTTATTTTGATGTAGTCCCATTTGTTTATTTTCTCTTTAGTTTCCATTGACCTAGGAACAGTATCAGTGAAGAAGTTCCTTCGGAATATGTCTGAGATTTTGCTGCCTGTGAATTCCTCTAGTATTTTTATGGTTTCCTGTCTTATGTTTAAGTCCTTTATCTATTTTGAGTTTATTTTTGTGTATGGTGTAAGTTGGTGATCTAGTTTCATTTTTTTGCATGTATCTGTCCAATTTTCCCAACACCATTTGTTGAAGAGACTGTCTTGACTCCATTGTATGTTCATGCCTCATTCGTCAAATATTAATTGGGCATAGTGGTTTGGGTTGATTTCTGGATTCTCTATTTTATTCCATTGATCTATATGTCTGTTCTTGTGCCAGTACCAGGCTTTTTTAAGAACAGTGGCTTTGTAATACACCTTGACATCTGGTATTGAGATCCCTCCCACTATATTCTTCTTTCTCAGGATTGCTGTAGCTATTCGGGGTCTTTTTTTATTCCAGATGAATTTTTGGAAAGTTCGTTCTAGGTCTGTGAAATATGCCATTTGTATTTTAATGGGAACTGCATTGAATTTATAGATTGCTTTGGGTAGGATGCACATTTTGATGATATTGATTCCACCAATCCATGAACATGGTATGTGCTTCCATCTGTTTATGTCTTCCTCTATCTCTTTTTTCAGTGTCATGTAGTTTTCCACATATAGGTCTTTTACCTCCTTAGTTAAGTTTATTCCTAGGTATCTTAATTTTTTTGGTGTGATGGTAAATGGGATTGCTTTTTTAGTCTCTCTTTCTGTAAATTCATTATTGGTGTATAGAAATGCCATAGATTTCTTAGCATTAATTTTGTATCCTGCTACACTGCCGAATTCATTTATTAATTCTAATAATTTTTTGATGGATTCTTTAGGGTTTTCTATGTACAGTATCATGTCATCTGCAAATAAGGACAGTTTTACTTCTTCTTTTCCAATTTGGATGCCTTTTATTTCTTCTTCTTGTCTGATCGCAATGGCTAGTACTTCCAGCACTATGTCAAACAGGAGTGGTGAGAGTGGGCATCCCTGTCTTGTTCCTGTTCTTAGGGGAAATGGTTTTAGTTTTTGCCTATTGAGTATGATGTTGGCTGTGGGTTTGTCATATATGGCTTTTATTATGTTGAGGTATCATCCTTCTATTCCCACCTTGCTGAGAGTTTTTATCAAGAAAGGGTGTTGGATTTTGTCAAATGCTTTTTCTGCATCAATTGATATGACTATGTGATTTTTATCTCTCAATTTGTTTATGTGATATGTCACGTTTGTTGATTTGCGGTTATTGTATCATCCTTGCATCCCCGGGATAAATCCTACTTGGTCATGGTGTATGATCTTTCTGATGTACTGCTGGATTCGATTTGCTAGAATTTTGTTGAGGATTTTGGCATCTATGTTCATGAGGGATATTGGCCTGTAATTCCTTTCATTGTGTTATCTTTATCTGGTTTTGGTATTAGGGTGATGCTGGCTTCATAGAATGAGCTTGGAAGTGTTCCTTCCTCTTGAATTTTCTGGAATAGTCTGAGGAGGATAGGTTTTAGTTCTTCCTTGAATGTTTGGTAAAATTCCCCTGTGAAGCCATCTGGCCCCGGGCTTTTGTTTGCTGGAAGCTTTTTGATGACTGCTTCAATTTCTTCCATAGTTATCAGCCTATTGAGATTTTTATTCTCTTCCTGAGTGAGTTTTGGAAGGTTGTATTTTTCTAGGAATGTGTCCATTTCCTCCAGATTGTCTAGTTTGTTAGAATAGAGTTGTTCATAGTATTTTTTAACAATCCTTTGTATTTCTGTGGGGTCTGTTGTTATTTCACCTCTTTCATTTCTGATTTTGTTTATTTGGGTCCTCTCCCTTTGCCTCTTGGTGAGCCTGGCTAGAGGTTCATCAATCTTGTTTATCCTTTCGAAGAACCAGCTCTTGATTTTGTTGATCTTTTGTATTGTTTTATTGTTTTATTTTTTTTTTTTTGGCCTCTATGTCATTCATTTCTGCTCTGATCTTTATTATTTCCTTCCTTCTGCTCACTGTGGGCTTTTCTTGTTGTGCTCTTTCTAATTCTTTGAGTTGTTGAGTTATATGATTTATTACCATTTTTTCTTGTTTTTTTGAGGTAGGCCTGTAGAGCTATAAATTCCCTCTCAGGATTCCTTTCATTGTGTCCCATAGCATTTGCATTGTTGTGTTTTTATTGTCATTAGTCTCCAGGATGTTTTTAATTTCTTCTTTGATCTCATTGACAACCCAGTCATTGTTTAATAGCATGCTATTCATCTTCCAAGTGTTTGAATTTTTTTGGAATGTTTTTATTGTAAATTATGCCATTGTGGTCTGAGAAAATGCTTGATATGATTTCAGTCTTTTTGAATTTGGGGAGACTTTGTCTGTGACCCAATATGTAATCTATTTTTGGAAATGTCCCATGTGCCCTTGAGAAGAACGTATATTCCGTGGCTTTGGGGTGAAATGCTCTGAAGATGTCAATTAGGTCCATCTTATCTAGTGAGTCATTTAGGATTGCTGTTTCTTTGCTGATTTTTTGTCTAGAGGATTTATCCAGTGAAGTCAGTGGTGTATTAAAGTCCCCTACTATGATTGTATTGTTGTCAATCTCTCCCTTAATATCTTCCAGGAGTTTGTTTATGTATTTGGGTGCTCCTATATTAGGTGCATATTTGTTTACCAGAGTTATATCTTCTTGCTGGATTGCTCCCTTTAGTATTATGTAGTGGCCTTCCTTATCTCTTATTAAAGCCTTTACTTTGAGGTCTATTTTATCAGAAATAAGTATTGCAACCCCAGCTTTTTTCTCATTTCCATTTGCCTGAAAAATGTTTTTTCATCCCTTCACTCTCAGTCTGTTTGAATCCTTTGCTCTGAGGTGGGTCTGTTGTAGACAGCAAATATATGGGTCATGTTTTTTAATCCACTCAGCTACCCTATGTATTTTGATTGGTGCATTTAATCCACTTACGTTTAATGTTATTATTGACAAGTACATGTTTGTTGTCATTTTTTTCCTTAGTGTTTGTGTTGCTTCGTGCCTTTCTCTTTCTTCTTTTTACAGCGGTCCCTTTAGCATTTCTTGCATTGCTGGCTTGGTAGTGATAAACTCTCTTAGCCCTTTTTTGTCTGTGAAGCTCCTGATTCCACCTTCAATTTTGAATGATAGCCTTGCTGGGTATAGTATTCTTGGATTCAGTCCCTTGTTTTGCATCACTTTGTATATTTCATTCCATTACCTTCTGGCCTGGTGTGTTTCTGTTGAGAAATCAGTTGATATTCTGATAGGAGATCCCTTGTAGGTAACTTTCTGTCTCTCTCTGGCAGCCTTTAAGATTCTTGCTTTGTCGTCGGTGTTCAGCAATTTAATTATGATGTGTCTTGGTGTTGTTCTTTTGGGGTTCATCTTGTTTGGGACTCTATGAACTTCTTGGACTTGCATAGTTTTTTTCTTGCCAATAGCAGGGAAGTTTTCTGTCATTATTTCCTCAAACAGGTTTCCTATTCCTTGCTTCTCTTCCTCTTCTTCTGGTATCCCTATTATGCAAATGTTGTTTCGTTTTGTGTTGTCCCAGAGCTCCCTTACGCTCTCCTCTTGCTTTTTTAAGTCATCTTTCCAGTTGCTGCTGTGTTTGTGTGTTTTTCCCTACCTTGTCTTCTAATTTGCTGATGTGGTCCTCAGCCTCTTCTACTCTACTCTTTAGGCCTTCCATTGTGTTCTTTATTGCAGCTATATCGTTCTTCATCTCCTCTTGGTTTTTCTTCATGTTGGTGACATTCTCATTCAGCTCCTGATAAGTCTCATTGAGTTGTGTGTATTTGTCATCCAGCCATTTAAACATCCTTATAACCAATACTCTGAATTCTTTCTCTGTTAAGCTGCTAAGTTCATTTAACTCCCTTTCTGGTGATTCCTCTTTTTCTTTCCTTTGGGGATTGTTTTTTTGTCTTCTCATGTTTTCCTGTAATGTTTTAATTGTAGATCCAATTGCTTTGCTACCCAGGTTCTTTTGGGGATGGTGCTCCTGTTGTAATCTCTCAGTTCTCCTGGGCTTGTTAGTCTATTGTAGCTCCCTACTTGAGCTATTTGGGTTGTCTTGATGTAGGCCTGAGAGCTTGAGAGGCACAACTGCAGTGTCTAGAAGTCAGCAGCCATGGAGGGGAGTGTCCCAATTTTTGCTGTCTTGCACCTTAATTGAAATCACGTGTGCCCAGCAGGGACTCACAGTGGCACCAAGGAACCGTCTGTCAGGGTGATGTAGTTCAGGGTGCCTGCACTCTGGAAAGGCGTGACTGTGGTGCCCAGAGTTCTGAAGTTGTGGGGTGGGCAGACTCAGCTTTTGCTGCTGCACCTGTGGTGGATAAGCACTTACTCCCAGTGGTGGCTCATAGGAGCACCCATGGTAAGTTTGCCAGTGAGGCACACTGAAGCACTCTGAAGGGCCCTGGCAGTATAGCCGTGTAATTGAGGTGCCTGTGGGCAGGTATCCAGGATGATTGAATTAAAAATTTCTACTGCTGGGGGGGAGTGCGCCCCTGTTTGTTCAAGATCGCTCCCAGGGAGAGCTCACAGTGGCTCCCACGAGCGCCCTGTGGGTAGATGGGCTCAGGGTGACTGCCTGTTGGAAGTTCGCATCTGTGGAGGTGCGTTTGCAAGCGCAGAGCCCCTGGGGTGTCTGCGGGCAGTTATTCAAGAAGAGGGAGTTCAGAATTTCTACTGTGGGGCAGTGCGTCCTTGTCTGTGCAGAATCACGCCCAACAGAGTCTCACAGCTGCTCCCAGAGCGCGTTGTGGATAGATGGGTCAAGGGTCCTGTTCCTTTGTGGATGTGCGTTTGCCAGCACAGAGCTCTGACACACTCTGAGGGGTCCTGGCACGGAGGTTGAGCTGCTGGGGTGTCTGTGGGCAGTTATTCAGGAAGAGGGAGTTCAGAATTTCTACTGCAGGGCAGCGCACCCTTGTCTGTGCAGAATCACACCCAGCAAGTCTCACAGCTGCTCCCAGAGCGCGTTGTGGATAGATGGGCTCAGGGGTCCTCTTCCTTTGTAGAGGTGCGTTTGCTGGTGCAGAGCTCTGACACACTTTGAGGGGTCCTGGCACTGAGGTTGAGCTGCTGGGGTGTCTGCGGGCCATTATTCTGGAAGAGGGAGTTCAGAATTTCTACTGCAGGGTCACGCACTCTTGTCTGTACAAAATCACACCCTTGGGGGCTGTCAGTGGCTTCCAGGTGTTGCCTATGGAGTGGAGTGCCCTGGATGTCTGGGCGCGCTGGAAACGCACGAATGTTTTGTTCTGGAGTTCTGCCACTGGGGAGGGGCAGGTTGCACTTACTGCTGCCGAGTGGTGCACCTTTGGAGGTTGAGGTCCCAGGGTCTGCGGGTCTGCAGCTGGGGCAGCAGGATTTTGGCTGGAGTGACTGTTGGGTCACGGGGCAGTTCCAAGGCCTGTCTGGGTGGTGGTGCTGATGAGTTCCTAAAAAAGGCCATTTTCCCCTTTAACATGGTGTGGGCTCCATGCCTGAGTCCCGGAGTCCAGGGAGTGCCCGCTGCGGTGGTAGTCTCTCCTTGTCAAAGAGAACCTGGTCTGCCAGCCCCTGCTGCTCCTGCAAGATTTAACTGTCCCTTACTCACACACACACACACACACACACACACACACACACACACACACTCTCCTTTCATACCCTCACTCACTCACTTCCTCTCCCTCACCTCTGTCCTGCCAGCCGCCATCATTTTTCCTCAGTGTAATGAGCCTTAATGAGCAATCAGCAGGGACCTGAAACTGCAGGGCGCTGGGCTGGGACAGGGGACCCTAGTCTGCACCCCCCCGCCTGGTGGGGCTTAACAGGGGACCTCAGGCCACGCCTCATGCCCCGGCGCCAGACTGGGGGACCTCAGGCCATGCCCCATGCCCCAGTGCCAGGCCAGGGGACCTGAGGCCATTCCCCCTCCTGGCAGGACTTGACAGGGGACCTCAGGCTGTGACCCCCACCCAGCAGGGCTTGATGGGGGACCTGAGGCTGTGCCCCTCACCCAGTGCCAGGCCGGGGTACCTGCTGCTGCGCCCCCACCCTATAGGGCTTGACGGGACCCTGAGGCTGTGCCCCCCACCCGGCGGGGCTTGACAAGGGTGGGGCCAGCTGAGTCTGGATTTCGCCCAATGGGGGTGGGACCAGCTGGGTCTGGGTCTCACACAATTTTGAGGCACCACGGATGGGCAGGGACTTGACTCTGGGTCCCGTGGCGCGCCCCAGACTCTGACAGGAGGAAGATTTTCATATACACTTTTACTAATTTTCTTTCATCTCTGACACTTCTATTATAGAGAAAGGGCAAATAGCAATCTACACTAATAGAAGAGAAAGATACAAATTGACCATACCTCTGTGACGCCCACCAGCCAATCAGCAGTGAGTATGCAAATTAACCCAACAAAGATGGTGGGTTAATTTGCATATGCAGGCGCTCAGTGGCCTGGGTCCCAACTTGGGACCCAGGCCGCTCTGAGCCTGTAGGACCTGAGCAGCCAGGGTCCCAGAACACCCCCAGGCACTCCTGGCCTATGGGCCTTGGCGTCAAGTGGCTGGGGGCAGGGTGGCAGGGGCTTGGGCAGGGCCAGAGTGGAGCCGGGGATCCTGCCCTAGCAGAGGCTTGAGCAGAGCTAGGGGGGCCCTGCCCAAGCACAGCGGAGGCTTGAGTGGAGTGGGGGGCCCTGCCCAACCAGTTGCGGAGGCTTGAGCAGGCTCGGAGACAGGGGTGTGTACCAGCCTCAGCTTGCCAGCAGTCCTGCCTCTGAGCATGAGGCAGAAAAGGAAATGCCTTTTCTGACTGCTCATTGGCTAAGCTTCCTGTACTCCACTGGTAATGTTTTTGGTAACTTGGGTAATAAGAATCCAAAAAGGTGATCTAGGGTTTTTCCACCACACTCCTGGAGGAAAAAATGAAGGTCCACTGTTGGAGGGCTAAGAAATGTCATATCCTGCCCTAGCCAGTTTGGCTCAGTGGCTAATGCCTGGGCCTGGCGACCACAGGGTCTAGGTTGATTCTGATCAAGGGCATGTACCTAGGTTGCAGGCTCCTCCCTGGCTGGGGCCCGGGTCAGTGCTCATGCAGAAGGCAACCAATCAAAGTGTCCCTCTCACATTGATGTTTCTCTCTGTCTTTCCCTCTCTTCCACAGTCTCTAAAAATCAATAGAAACATATCCTCAGGTGAGGATAAAAAAAAAAAGAAAGAAGGAAATGTCATATCCTATGAAAGACACATCTTGAAAATGCCTAAAGAAAGTTGTCATTTTTTCTTGGTGAAGGGACTGGAATCCGTGTTGATGAAAACACCTTGGCGGCTGCGGTGGCTGGCAGTGGCTGCAGCAGTGGGATGATGGGGCTGGTGCCTTCCCCTGATCAGCCCAGTCGCCTCACATGGGGAGCGGGCCTAAGCCATCAGTAGGACATTCCCTGAGGGCTCCCAGTCTGTGAGAGAGTCTGTGAGAGGGGGCAGGCTGGGCTGAGGGACCCCCCAGTGCATGAATTTCATGCACCGGGCCCCTAGTTTTAAAATATTTCCTCTAATTAATCCCTTTGTAATGTGCACGAATTTTGTGCACCGGGCCACTAGTTTAATAATAATATTGTTACCCTGACCAGTATGACTCATTTGTTTGGAGCATTGTCTTGTGCACTGAAGGGTCATGGGTTCAATTCCCAGTCAGGGCACATGCCCAAGTTGTGGGTTCAATCCCTGGTCAGGGTGCATGCAGGAGACAACCGATGGATGTTTCTCTCTCACATTGATTTTTTTTTTCTCTCTCTCCCTCTTCCTAAAATCAATAAAAACATGTCCTTGGGTGAGGATTAAAAAAATAATACTGTTATTATTAACAACAATAGTAATACTAGCAAAAAGTGTCAGAAGGCTTTCTATGTATCTGAACAATAACCCTGTAAGGTAGACACTACTACAGTATTGTTATCCATACTTTACAGATGGAGAAACAGACTCAGAATTTTAGGAACCTGCTCAAGGGCACATAGCTAGCAAGTGGTGAAGCCAAGATTGAGAAACCAAGCAGTCTGCCCTGGCCCCAGCTCTCATCCACTCTTGCCCTCCCTCCAGAGCTTCCTGAGGACTGAGTTCTCCAGGCCAAGAAGCTGCAGTTTCAGCTCCAGAACTTACCCCAACCCAGCCCTTCCACCGGAGATTGCATTTGTTCCGAATTACAGATGGTTTGTTTTGAAATGCAAAATCATTTGTAATCAGTGGGGCAGGTAGATGTAGATGCTTCTCTTTCTCTAAATGAAGCCTTTGACCATCTGGCCTAAGGGGTATTATTTTCTTCTTATTTTTTTCTTTGCCCCAGGGAGTGCATGGTTTTAGTGTGGTCTCAATGAGGTCTAAATAAAAGCAAACAAGAGCTAATTCAAAACTGAGGCCTTGCCACCTGCACCCTCCAAGTAGCTGCTGCTCTGCCTTCCTTTCCAAGATCCTGGCCTTGGATTGGTGACGACCCAGTGATACTCCAAGGGGAATATTAAGAGGTACCATGAAACTCTCCTCTAAGTCTCTAAACAAAATTAATTTGAGCCTAATTTCACTGAAAAATTAATGAAAACTATAGCATCCTTTATTTAAGGGGGCGGGGGGAGAAGTGCCCAGAAAGTCCCCAGAGAATCAGGAATCATAAAACTGTGCATACAGGTAACATGGAGAATTGAAGTGATTTTATGTATTATGAACCCCCAAACCACATTTATCTCAGCTGGGCTGAGCACCAGAGTTTACCAAGCGATCCTCTGCAGGGATTACTTCCTCAGCCTCTGTTCTCTACCACCACTCCTCCATCCCCTCCCACCACCTAGTACTGGCAAGGTCACTCTCACAGGTGCTACCAGAGGGAAAAGTTCCCTTGTCTCTGTGGGTGAGGAGAAGGTAAGGGAGACCCAAAATCCAGTTTCACTTAGCTCAGCAGTCTCCCCTCCTTGGAGTTCTCTTCTCTGCATGGTACCAGGATAGGGGTGGGTGCAAGATGACTTCACACAAGATTTGGAAAGCAAAAATGCAGCAGCAGCATTGCGCTCACTCTGCAGGTTCATGTAGAGTCGCTGCTGAAGCTAGCCTACATCATTACCACTCTGCTGGCTCACCTCACTGGCATGGACACAGTTGGCCCTGCAGCTCTTCCAGCTCACCAGATATTCTTGAGCCTCAGTGAGTCTTAGGCTAGGAGTGCCTTCAGCTCTGTGATGAAGGACGCCAACTTCTGCAAGTCACCCACACAGTCAAGGATGGAGGAGTCAGATGTAAGTTCTGATTGGTCCTCACTCTCTCCCACTTCATGTCCAGATTTTTTTTTTCTGACTGTTGGCCCTGCTCACCTACAGTGATGTCAGTCCCACCACCAAGTGCAAAGGCTACAGCCTTCCATAGCTTTCTTCATCCACTCCCAAGATGGTGGAAATTCTAATCCCCATAATAAATGCCTTATTCCAGATCACTCACAGTAGTTCTGTTTCCCTGATCAAACCTGAACAGACACAGTGCTCAATAACTATTTTATTAGTATTATTAGACTGTGGGGTTCACAGGCTGGGGCCAGGTATTTGTCATTTGTGTATGTACTTCAGGGTCAGCAGATAAGCTGTGAGTTGCTTCTGTGCTGTTTACTGAATGGAAAGGAATTGAACAAGACTCTAGACGATTGCCCAGTACTTGCTGTGACTGGTTGTGAGCTAAGTCCTGGAGCGGACAGGATGGATAAACAAATGTAATTGGATGTAGTTAATGTGCTCCAGATCAATTGGATATAGGACATTAACAAACAAGCAACAACGACTTAATGGCCAAATATAATAAAAATAGCTAGCATTTATTGAGCACATCATATGTGTTACTCCATTTAATGCTCACACTAGCTTCTCAGGCAGGTAGGAAATTAACCTACCTAGCAGAAGGTAGAAGGTAGGGTGAGAGCTCTATCCAGAAGAAAGGCTCAGGCTCCAGAGTCTCTGTGGAGTTGTGCATGCTATGCTAGGCAGGGGTTCCCTAGTGAGGGAGTCCCTTAAGAGTTTAAAGGAAAGTCTGTCCCAAGCCTGCTGAGTACAAGAGCTCAGAGGCTATTAGGAAGAGCCCTGGGCAGGGGGCAAGGGCCATAGAAGGCTTCCTGGTGGGATGATGGGGCCTGAACTTGAAAACTAAAGAGGATTGAGCCAATTACCTTTCACTCTCTATCTCATCTGTCATGGAGTTCTATGGATGCTTCATTGGAAATGTCTTTAATCATTCCCGCTCTCCCATTCCAACCCTCCTATCCCTGCCAGACTGCAGATTTCCCCCCATCTCTGGCCTGGGCCCTTTGCCCAGCCTCTTTCTCCCTGGCCTCCTTGCCTCCAGTCTTGTTTATTCAAATACATATAGGCTTCAAGAGCTATCTTTTTCAAACTCAGCTCTGATCATGGCATGACTTCACTCAAGATCCTACCATGCCCCCATTTCCTATTAGAGTCTCATGGGATAAAATAATAACATTTAGAACCATATGAACTAACTAATAGTCAACTATTTTAACCTATAAGCATGGTGAATTCCTCTCTTTCTTTTAATACTGATAATACAGTACTAATAGCCATCATTTATTAAGCCCTTATATTGTGTTAAGGCTAGATTCGTGTCTCCAAACACATCATTCCCTCAAGTTCCCTGATGTCTGACTCTCGAGCTTTTTTCTGTCTTACTCTGTCTGCTTCAACGTGTTTCCCTCCTTACCTTGGTTTTACTACCTCTGTTGCTGCCTCTCACTGTTTCACACATTGTCTCTGTCCATCCCTGTCTCAAAGTTTTCTCTCTGTCTCTGCCTCTCTGATTCCACCCCCCCTCTCCTTTTAATATGCCTGTCTCATTTCAATGTCATTCATGCCTTCTATGTATCTGTATTTTCCCCTCTGTCTATATCTGTTTGTTTGCCTCTCTCCCTTTCTTCATGAGTGTGTGTGTGTGTGTGTGTGTGTGTGTGTGTGTGTGTGTCTGTTTCCTGACCTCCCAAGATGCTGCTATCCATAAGACCAACCTGAGGCTGAGGCTCAGGGCACCCTGATGGGGAGCTGGCAGGACAGAACAGACTGGAACAGGCATCTGGCTCAGAGGTCCAGGTCTGTCATTGAGCCCAGGGCACCCTCACAAAACCAGTCCCAGTAGCTTGTGGCTTGCCCTGGGACTGCAGTCTCATCCTGCCTGCATCCAGCAAAGCAATTGGTGCAGATGGCAGTCTCCCAGATGTAAAACCCAGCTGTGCAAATTAGCCTGAGGCCTGTAAGAAATAAGACTGGATCTAAAAGAGATCAGGCTATGAAAAAAGGTGAAAAGTTAGTTGAAAGAGAAAATTCCCACTCCCACCTCCAGGTCACAAATCACAGAAGAGAATCTTCAAGCCACAAGGGACTTCAAGGGGCCATCTGGCTTGGCCACAACTCAGAACAGGTCAGGTCCCAAGCAGCCAAGACAATTTCTGCCTTTCCATGTTTCAAGAACATAGGCCAGAGATTTGTCAGCATCTTTCCCCAGTACCCTGTTTTGGGAATGAATCCTTACAGTGTGAAAAAGTTTAAGGGAGAACCCAGACCACCAAAGTCACTCATATTGGGATCCAAACTTTCATCCTAACCCCAAATTGCCCCCCCTCAGTCTCCTACATCTCAGTGCCTGGTGCCAGATGCACAGGTTAAAGACTGGATATCCTCCTTTTTCTCCTCTTAACCCCTTCTTCAATCCATCAACAATCCTGACAACTCCAACTCTCAACTTCATTCCCAATCAGACTCTTTGCACAACAATCATACTTACCACCATGGGCCAAAATCCCCCATTGTGTCTTTCTGAAGGACTGCACACCTCCTCACTGGTCTCCATGCCTCCACTTTTGTCCTTGCACTTCATTCCCCAGAGAAACTGGCAAGATATGTTAAAAGATCATGTCATTCAGATCATGTCGTTCCTCTACTCAGAACACTCCTTTGACATCTCATCACACCAAACAGCAAGTATTCAGAACAGACTGGAACAGGTATCTGGCTCAGAGGTCCAGGTCCTTCCTTGAGCCCAGAGCACCCTCGCAAAACCTATGTCATCTAATGGCATGCTCCCCATCACCCACTCCAATCTAGCCACACTGCTCCCTTGCTATACCTTGAACATACTGAGCTCATTATCTCTCAGGGACTTTGCCCTTGCAATCCTCTCTGCTTAGGTTGCTCTTAGGTGGTTCCCTCCCTCCCTTCATTCTGATCTCTAAGAGGCCTGCTCTGACCATCCTATCTAAAATAGTCCCTGCCTCAGCTCTACCCCCACAGCACCCTCTAGTCTACAACTCACCTTTATTTAATTTTTTTTTTTTGATTTTTCAATTACAGTTGACATTCAATATTATTTTATATTAGTTTCAGGTCTACACCATAGTGGTTAGACATTTTGTATAATTTATAAAGGTAAAACACCTATCATTGCTTGGCATTATATTTAATATTTATTTGATTATGAGTTGCCTCCATCACTGTTCACCCAGTTCCTAGAACAGTGACTAACATGTGGTAGGTACCCAATGATGGCTGAATGGATGAATGAAATACTGTTGCTTATAGGCTGTGTGACTTTGGATACTTTACTTAACTTTTCTGAGTTTTAATTTCATTATCTCTAAGATGGTAAGAATTAAACCTACCTTGTCAGCTGTTGTGAGGGTGAGATAACAAATGTAATGATAACAGTGCCTAGCACTAGAAATTACCGATTATTAAAATAGTTAATGAGGTTTTTACCTGATTTTTCTAGTTCTGTACTCAATAAGAGTAGAGAGCAGCTATATACCCTCACCAGGTTGAATAACCCCAATCCTCTTCATTTTGTGATGTTAAATATTATGCTATAAGAGGCAGGGGCTGAATGGGAGTGGTGGTAAAGGAACATGGCACTAAGCTGCTAGCTTCGTGAAATCCACCCAGAGCAGGAGTGAGCCACAGAGACTTTAAATCAACTCTTAAATATGCTAAAAGAGGTAAAGAAAATCACAAAGAATTAAAAGTAACAAAAATTATGTATGAAGGAAAATATCAATAGATAGGAATTATAAAAGTAGAAATTCCATAACTGAAAACTACAATAACGGAAGTGAGTGTGAGCCACAGATGCCAACTTTTCTCTATGAGGAGCCATTGGACAGGTGGCCAGGATCTCTGAGTTTGAGGTCTAGATTCCACGAGGTTCCAGGAGGAGGCATTCCATTACCAATAACAGGTTTGGATTCAGACAGACATAGGGTCCAATCCCAGCTCTACTGCATAACTTTGGGAAGTGGCTTCCCTTCCCTGGCCTCAGCGATGGTGATCCTAATAGTCTGCCAGGAGGAAGAAATGAGATATTGCATACAATGTACTTAAACCAGTGCCTGGCGTGTGGTCAGCACTCCCTTAATAGTAGCTATTATTAAAAGTATTATCATGATCTCATCCATCCCTGTATCTAGGCAGCTCTGCATTCTAAGAACTCTCTAAAGGTCTGGCTCAAATCCTCTAAACCCTCCCTACCAGAGAACCCATCCCAACTTTAGACTAACTTCAGCACATGGATGTTTTGTACTTACAGAACAAAAGGTCATCATTTTCCCCTATGGCCAAGGAGATCCAGGCTGGAGACAACATTCCCACTGTCTGGAACCTAATGGCAAGAAGTAAACAACCAAGTGACATCAACAAAATGGCATAGTTGGCAGCTCTAAATGCCCATCCCTCCACAGAATCATCAAAAAGCACACAAAAACTGTCAATATCAACTTTTTCAGAACTCTGGAAAAGAGCCAATGGTATATGGCAACCAAGTGAACATTGAATGTAGAAAAAGTTCACTTTAATATTATCCTGGTTTTTAAGGGAACTCTCTGTCAAAACACTAGTTGAACGCAAGGTGAAGAGACAGAGACTTTGGTGGCTCCACATGACAAGAAATCCAACTTTTGAAAAAATAGCTTGGAAAACTTACCAAACAAATGAATGACTGCAACCTTCAACAATCAAGAACAGCAAACCCAGGGGAAGGTGGAGAATCTGGTTCCCAAGCTTTCAACATTTTAATATTCAAATGTCAACTTTTCAATAAAAATCACAAATTGAATATAAAGAAAAGGAAAATATGGTCTATTCAAAACAAGTAAAGAAGCTCACTTTGGATTTACTAGATAAAGACTTTAAATCAACTTTCTTAAATATGCTCAAATAGCTTATTAAAGCCACAAACAAAGAACTAAATGAAGCCAGGAATTATAAAAAAAGAAACCATTAGAAATTCAGCACCTGAAAAGTATAATTGTAATTAAAAATTCATGGGGGGGAGGTCAATGACAAATTTAAGCAGGCAGAAGAAAAAAATTGGTGAATTTGAAGACAGAACAATTGAAATTACCCAGTCTGTGGAGCGGAAAGAAAAAAAAATGAAGAAAATTAAACAAAGCCTAAAAGACCCGTGGGACACCATTGAGCAGAGCAGCATGCACACTATGGGAGTCCTAGAAGGAGAAGGGAGAGAGAATAATATTTGAAGATATAATGACTGGAAACATCTTAAACTTGATGAAAGATTCATATCTACACATCCAAGAAGCTCAATGAAGTCCAAACTGTTGAAAGCCTAAGACAAACATCCTAAAAGTAGCAAGAGAAAATTGAATCACAATATACAAGAGATCCTCAATAAGATTATCAGCCCATTTCTCATTAAAAAAACCATGGGGACCAGAAGGCAGTGGAATGATATATTGAAAGGGAATACTATGAACAGCTATATGTTGACAAATTAGATAATCTAGAGCAGCAATTTTCAATCTTTTTCATCTTATGGCACACATAAACTAAGTACTAAAATTTTGTGGCCACCACAAAATATATATTTTTGCCAATCTGACAAAAATATAGGTGTAATTTTGACTAATTCACAAGATGGCTATTGTTGTGTTGACTGTTGTCATTTTTTAAAATTTGACAATCTAAGGGAAAAGGGGTCAGTGCCCCTGTCTAAATTGTATGTTTTAAAAATTCTTGTGGCACATCAGTGTGCTGTGGCACATCAGTTGAAAATCTCTGATCTAGAGGAAATAGAAAAATTCCTAGAAACACTCAAATTACTAAAACTGACTGAAGAAGTAAAAAATCTCAACAGACCTATGACAAGAGATAGAATCAGTAATTTTTTAAAAGCACCTCCCAGAAAAACATTTTCGGAGGAGAAAAGATGGCGACCGGCAAGAAGGTAGGGAGAGAGAGTGTGTGAGTGAGGAACCCATAGAGGAGAGTGTAGACATGTAGACGTGTGTGGTGTGTGTGTGTGTATGAGCTGGGGTCAATTAGATTCTGCAGGTCTTCCAAGGGGCTGCCTAACCAGGCAGTCCTAGACGGCGGAGCCCCGCGCACAAAGCGGACACTTCTCGGTGGCTGGTGCAGACGCAGAGACCACACCATCTTGAGAAACAGAGCTGCCTGAGACTCGGATGCTGGCTTCTGACACAAACCAGGACCCTGCAGCCACTGGGGACAGAGAACTGCTATCACAGCTTCAGAGGAAGAAACAACAAGAATCCAGAAATCCCGGCAGATTCCAGTGAGTCAAAGAGCCTATCCCCCTCCCCACAGGCGCGCGCGGATAGCGCCATAGTAACTGAAAGACACGCCCCTCGCCCAAGCTGCAGAGCTTTACCCAGGGACTCGTACGCCTTAGGGAATTTGGCGGTGCACGGGACAGAAGCAGCTCACTTTCGGGGAAATCTGTCAGTGTGCACAGAGGGCTCCCCTTCTGGAAATTGGGGGGAATTTGGCTTGCGGGTCACAGCTCCATTCGGGGAATCTTAGAGCGTGCACAGAGGGGCTTCCTTTTGGGGAATTTGGCGCGCAGGACGGACTCCGCCCCTCTCGGGGATTCTGGGAGAGTGCACAGAGGCAGCTCACCTTCAGGGATTTGAGAGTGTGCGCCCTAGCCGGTTTGGCTCAGTAGAGAGAGCACACACAGGACGCAGCTCCACTTCAGGGAATTTGGCACGCCAGACACAGCTGCCTGGGATCCCTGACTCACAGCGCATTCACACTAAGAGCCAGCGACCCCAATTGTTGGTGCATGCACACACAGGGACCCTGATTCTCAATGAGAAACCACACAAGGCAACAGAGACTCTGACACTCGATTCTTGGTGCAGACACAGGGAAACTCTGACTCCTGGCACATGCTAAGGATCTCATTTTCGGCACATACCAACAGTGTGGTGCAGACAGGGCCCCTGATTCTAAGTGTGCACACGAGACCACACGGAACACTGGGGACACTGACCCTGGGCAAGTCTGGTTCCCACCAACCAAAGGCAGCCACACGTCCTAGTGTCAGAGCACTTCAGTGAAACTCGGGTGGAGCGAAGTCCCCACAGCACACGGCCCAGGTCCAAGCAAATGGAAGCTTGAGCTTTCTGGTGATAGCCAGAATGGGGAAACGAAATAACTCACAGAGGAAAGAAAATGTGGAGTCGCCAAGAAAGGAAATTAGTGAAACTGAAGCTTGCAACATGACCGAAAAGGAGTTCAGAGTAATGGTCGTGGAATTTATACATCGGATGGATGAGAAAATCAACAACTTATGCAAGAATCAGGAAGAAATGAAAAATGACATAGCTACAATCAAAAACACCATGGAAAGTTTCAACAGTAGACTACAAGAAGCAGAGGACCGAATTAGTGAGTTAGAAGATCAGGTACAGAAACAAACTCAATCTGAACAGCAAGTGGAGAAAAAAATTAAAAAGCAGGAGGAAAGCCTAAGGGAGATTTGGGACAACATGAAACGAAGTAACATGCGTATAATAGGGCTGCCAGAAGGACAAGAAGAGCAGCAGGGATTAGAAAATCTATTTGAAGAAATAATGACAGCTAACTTCCGAGATATGGGAAAGATAAAAGTTATGCAAGTACAGAGAGTCCCAAGCAGGATCAACCCCAAAAGACCCACACCAAGACATGTCATAATTTCAATGGCAAATATAAATGATAAAGAGAGAATCTTAAAGGCGGCAAGAGAGAGACAGAGAGTTACCTACCAAGGAACACCCATCAGATTGTCAAATGATTACTCAACAGAAACACAACAAGCTAGAAGTGAATGGAAGGAAGTATACAAAGTGTTGCAAAGCAAAGGACTGAATCCAAGAATACTATATCCAGCAAGACTATCAATCAAAATTGAAGGGGAAATCAGGAGCTTCGCAGACAAAAAAAGACTCAGGGAGTTTATCACCACCAAACCAGCAATGCAAGAATTGCTAAAGGGAATACTGTAAAAAGAAGAAATACTGTAAAAAGAAGAAATAAAAAGAAGGAATACAGACACAAAAATAGATATGACTACAAACAAATACCTTTCAGTAATAACTTTAAATGTAAACGGACTAAATGCTCCAATCAAAAGACATCGAGTGGCTGAATGGATAAAAAAACATGACCCATATATATGCTGTCTACAAGAGACCCACCTCAGAACAAGAGACTCACACAGATTGAAAGTGAAGGGATGAAAAAATATCTTCCAGGCAAATGTAAATGAAAAAAAAGCTGGGGTAGCAATACTTATATCTAACAAATTAGACCTCAAAATCAATGCCATAACAAGAGATAAGGAAGGCCACTTCATAATACTAAAGGGAGAAATCCAACAAGAAGAAATAATTCTGGTAAACATATACGCTCCCAATATAGGAGCACCCAAATACATAAAAAAACTCCTGGAGGATATCAAGGGAGAGATTAATAGCAATACAATCATAGTAGGAGACTTTAATACCCCACTATCACCATTGGACAAATCCTCTAAACAAAAAATCAGCAAAGAAACAGCAATCCTAAATGACTCACTAGACCAGATGGAATTCATTGACATCTTCAGAACATTTCACCCCAGAGCCACAGAATATACATTCTTCTCAAGTGCACATGGGTCATTTTCAAAGATAGACCATATGCTGGGTCACAGGCAAAGTCTCTTCAAATTCAAGAAGATAGAAATTATATCAAGCATCTTCTCAGATCACAGTGGCATAAAACTGGAAATCAACTACAATAAATACAATCCAAAGAAATCAAACACATGGAGACTAAACAGCATGCTATTAAACAAGGACTGGGTCACCAGAGAGATCAAAGAAGAAATAAAAAACATCATGGCAACAAATGACAATGAAAACACAACAATCCAAAATCTATGGGACACAGCGAAAGCAGTCTTGAGAGGGAAGTTCATAGCTCTACAAGCCTATTGCAAAAAACAAGAAACAATGGTAATAAATTACCTAACCCTACAACTCCAAGAGCTAGAAAAAGAGCAGCAAGAAAAGCCCAGTGTAACCAGAAGGAAGGAAATAACAAAGATCAGAGTGGAGATAAATGACATAGAGACCAAAGAAACAATACAAAAGATCAACAAAACCAAGAGCTGGTTCATTGAAAAGATAAACAAGATTGATGGATCTCTAGGCAGGCTCACCAAGAAGCAAAGAGAGAGGACCCAAATAAACAAAATCAGAAATGAAAGAGGTGAAATAACAACAGACCCCGCTGAGATACAAAGGATTGTTACAAAATACTACAAACAGCTCTATTCCAACAAACTGTACAACCTGGAGGAAGTGGACATATTCCTAGAAAAATACAACCTTCCAAAAATCAATCAATAATAACTATGGACGAAATTGAAGCAGTCATCAAAAAGCTTCCGGCAAACAAAAGCCCGGGGCCTGATCGCTTCACAGGAGAGTTTTACCAAACATCAAGGAAGAACTAAAACCTATCCTCCTCAGACTATTCAAAAAAATTCAAGAGGAAGGAACACTTCCAAGCTCCTTCTATGAAGCCAGCATCACCCTAATACCAAAACCAGATAAAGACAACACAATGAAAGGGAATTACAGACCAATATCCCTCATGAACATAGATGCCAAAATCCTCAACAAAATTCTTGCAAATCAGCTCCAGCAGTACATCAGAAAGATCATACACCATGACAAAGTAGGATTTATCCCAGGAATGCAAGGCTGGTACAATATCCGCAAATCAATAAATGTGATACATCACATAAAGAAATTGAGAGATAAAAATCACATAGTCATATCAATTGATTCAGAAAAAGCATTTGACAAAATCCAACACCCTTTCATGATAAAACCTCTCAACAAGGTGGGAATAGAAGGCTCATACCTCAACATAATAAAAGCTATATACGATAAACCCACAGCAAACATCATACTCAATGGACAAAAACTAAAAACATTTCCCCTAAGAACAGGAACAAGACAGGGATGCCCACTCTCACCACTCCTGTTTGACATAGTACTGGAAGTATTAGCTATTGCAATTAGACAAGAAGAAGAAATAAAAGGCATCCAAATTGGAAAAGAACAAGTAAAGCTGTCTTTATTTGCAGACGACATGATATTGTACATAAAAAATCCGAAAGACTCCCTCAAAAAACTAATAGACTTAATAAATGAATTCGGCAATGTAGCAGGATACAAAATTAACGCCAAGAAATCTATGGCCTTTCTATACACCAATAGTGAACTTACAGACAGAGAGACTAAAAAGGCAATCCCATTTACCATCGCACCAAAAAATTAAGATACCTAGGAATAAACTTAACTAAGGAGGTAAAAGACCTATATGCGGAAAACTACAGGACACTGAAAAAAGAGATAGAGGCAGATGTAAACAGATGGAAGCACATACCATGTTCATGGATTGGTAGAATCAACATCATCAAAATGTGCATACTACCCAAAGCAATCTATAAATTCAATGCAGTTCCCACTAAATTATCAACGGCATATTTCACAGACCTTGAAAGAACTCTCCAGAAATTCATCTGGAATAAAAAAAGACCCCGAATAGCCACAGCAATCCTGAGAAAGAAGAACAAAGTAGGAGGGATCTCAATACCAGATTTCAAGCTGTATTACCAAGCTACTATTCTCAAAACAGCCTGGTACTGACACAAGAACAGACATATAGATCAATGGAACAGAATAGAGAATCCAGATATTGATCCAAACCACTATGCTCAATTAATATTTGACAAAGGAGGCATGAACATACAATGGAATAAAGACAGTCTCTTCAATAAATGGTGTTGGGAAAATTGGACAGACACATGCAAAAAAATGAAGCTAGATCACCAACTTATGCCATACACAAAAATAAACTCAAAATGGATACAGGACTTAAACATAAGATGGGAAACCATAAAAATACTAGAGGAATCAGAAGGCAGCAAAATCTCAGACATATGTCAAAAGAACTTCTTTACCGATACTGCCCCTAGGGCAATGGAAGCTAAAGAGAAAATAAACAAATGGGACTACATCAAAATAAAAAGCTTTTTTACAGCAAAAGAAACTATCAACAAAACAACAAGAAAGCCCACTGCATGGGAGAACATATTTGCAAATGGCATCACTGATAAAGGTTTAATCTCCAACATCTACAGGCAGCTTATACAACTTAATAAAAGGAAGATAAATGTTCCAATAAAAAAATGGGCAACGGACCTAAATAGAATCTTTCAAAAGAAGCCAGAAGGAAGGCCAAGAGACACATGAAAACATGCTCAATGTCACTAATTATCCGAGAGATGCAAATAAAAACAACAATGCGGTATCATCCCACACCAGTCAGAATGGCTATCATCAACAAATCAACAAATGACAAGTGTTGGCGAGGATGTGGAGAAAAAGGAACCCTCGTGCACTGCTGGTGGGAATGCAGACTGGTGCAGCCACTGTGGAGAACAGTATGGAGTTTCCTCAAAAAACTGAAAATGGAACTCTCATTTGACCCAGTAATCCCACTCCTAGGAATATATCCTAAGAAACTGGGAACACCAATAAGAAAGGATATATGCACCCCTATCTTCATAGCAGCAGAATTTACAATAGCTAAGATCTGGAAACAGCCTAGGTGCCCATCAGCAGATGACTGGATCAGAAAACTATGGTACATCTACACAATGGAATATTATGCTGCCATAAAAAAGAAGGAATTCTTACCATTTGCAGCAACATGGATGGAATTGGAGAACTTTATGTTAAGTGAAATAAGCCAGTCAATGAAAGAAAAATACCACATGATCTCACTCATTTATGGATAATAAAGAACATTAAAAACTTGAACAAAAAGATAGATACAGAGGCAGTAAAGCATCAGACAGTCTGTCAAATTACAGCAGGAAGGTTAGGGAGAGGTAGGGAAGATAAGAGATCAATCAAAGGACTTGTATGCATGCATATAAGCATAACCAATGGACGCAAAACTCTGGGGGGTCAGGGCATGTATGGGAGTGGGGTGGGAGGGGCAATGGTAAGATATGTACACATATAATACCTTAATAAAAAAATTGGGAAAAAAATAAAATAAAAATTAAAAAAAAGCACCTCCCAACAACAAAAAAGTACAGAACCACATAGCTTCATTGGTAAATTCTACCAAATATTTAAAGAATATTTAATACCAACACTTATAAAATTCTTCCCAAAATTGAAGAGAATGTAATACTTCCCAACTCATTCTATGAGGCCAGCATTACTCTGGTACCAAAGCCAGATAAAGACATCATAAGTAAATTACAGATCAATATCCCTTATGCATATGCTATAGCATATACAGCAATGAACAATCTGAAAAGGAAATTAAGAAAACAATTCCATTCATAATAGCATCCAAAAGAATAAAATACCTAGAAGTAAATTTAAACAAGGAGGTGAAAGACTTGTGCACTGAAATTACAAATCATTGTTGAAAGTAATTAAGGAAGACATAGATAAATGAGAAACTATCCTGTTTTCATGAATTACAAGACTTAATATTAAGATGTTGATGCTACCCAAAGCAATCTACAGATTCAATGCATGCTCTATCAAATTTCAATTACATTATTTGCAAAAATAGAAAATACAATCCTCAAAAACATCATATGGAATTGCAAGGGACTGCATGTAGCTTAACAGTCTTGGAAAAGAAGAACAAAGTTGGAGGACTCACACTATCTAATTTCAAAACTTACTACAAATCCATAGTAATCTCTGGGCTGGAGAGGCAGCCGCTAAGACTGAGGCAACCCTAGGCTCCCAGGCTCCTCAGATTTATTCCCTCCTTCAGAGAGCTCTGCCAGTTCCTCTTCATTTCCTCACTTTTTAAAGCTGACACTGGCAGCTGCCTGGCCTCCAACTGGGAACATTTGTTGTTCTATAGTTTTATGAGGAAAGAATGAGATGGCCACAGAGAAACGCAGAAAAGCAGGTTGGAGTCAGGGCTAGGCAAGATAATGGAGAATGGCAACAGTCTCTGCTCTGTGAACCTTTCCCCTCCTGCCCTCCAAAAGTTACTGTCATGTAGTAGGTGAATGCTATAACCAGAAAGGCCTTTAGAGACCAAAGTACACCCAACTGCATTTTACAGATGGGGAAGACTGATCTCTGTCAATGGGAAGGAAGTGACCCAAAGTCACACAACAGTTGAACTCAGTGAATAATAGCACTATTGGGCTGAAAGACATCTTAAATGTACCCTTGATTTCCCACCAACCTCCCCAATTTAATGCAGACATGCTCTCAACAGCCTTCCCAATGGCAGGTGATTGTCAGGCTGAGGCTTAAACACCTTCAAAGATAGGGTGCTCCCTCCCTCCCAAGGCTGACCTGTGTTTCTGGTCCCCTGAGGAAAAGTGGGTTGATTGAGAAAGTTTCCCTCCTGTTCAGCAAGTCCCGAATGACCAAGGTAAGACCTATCTCATGGTATCCCTCCAGGGAGACCTGAGGAAGTTTTGCCTCCCAGTAGCCCTCACCTTACTTCCTTCTCTCCCTCCTCTGAGCACCTCTTAATTGTGGCTGGGATTATGGTCCAGTAAAGAAGCAAAAGCTTGCTCAAGATATACTTTCCGAGCATCACTAACTTCTAAATGCAGCCAAATGGCTTTCCTCCCAAATCCCTCTTTGGGTAGAGACCAGAAATGGTAAATTTTCAGGGTCCTTTGGGATATTTAAAGGGCCTGCAGCCAGGGTGGCCTAAATGCAGTCGGAACTCACAGTCCCCCATCTGAACTAATGGCAAAAAGGTGATCCAGAACCCCTGAGGCTTTGAAATTTGTCAGCACCCCCAGAGCCCTCCTTTGCTTAGAGAAGGGCCCCTCTCTACTCTTTTCCTGCTCCAACTCTGGCAGCCTAATATTCCACTTTCTCTGCTCCCCCACCTTCCCTTACAAATACTTCAATCAAAGGCCTACTGTCTACAGTATTTTATAAGTGAGAAAATTGAGGACCCCAGAGGGTTGTGCTGCTGCAGATCTGTGGGTTCAGGAATCCCACAAGCCTGCAGAAATGCCATCCTCACTCACTCCCACTCTTCTGAGCCACAGCTACTTGCATACTCTGAGAAAAGCCTAGGGAAAGCTCAATTCCTGGAAGGCCCTGTTGATGGTGGGTCAAGTGATTATCACCATCATTATCAGTTGGCCTTTCCTATCCAAGCATGTTTATCTGTAGCCATATATGCCTGCTTCTACCCATCTGCCAGCTCACCCTGAGGGTGACACCAGTGCTAAGGGAAACAACAGAATCACCTCAGCATAGCTCAGCCTGCCCAGGTCACTGTTGCCCCTGCAGCACCCCACTGATGCCAGGTCTGCCTCTGAGTCTGGTGGGAGGTGGGAGAACAGCTGGCCTTTGCCCTCAGCCCACTCCTCTCACCCTGTCATGCTCTCTCCTCCATCTCCCTTTTCTGCTCATGGAACTTACTTATAAATCCTGAAAACCCAAACCCCCATAAATTCTCAATTCATTCTGCAGATATTTCCTGTGTTGGGGTTTTCGGCAGCATCTGCTGGTTTGAAGTTCCCTCTTTATTTGTCCTGGGGGCACCATTACTCTCAACTTGAGCAGTTTTCCTGCTCTGTAGTCCTTGCCAGACTCCATCCTAGGAAGAGAAAATTGGTGAAAGAATAATTATTATTATTGTTATAAATATATATTTCATTTTGGTTTCATTTTTTCCTCTCTAGGCCTTGATGAGAATCCAAGGCAAAGGCTGGCAAGGGGATGGCCTCTTTATGGACCTCAGGGCATTAGGCTTGCCCTTTCAGAGCCTGGCACTTTGCCCTCCAGATAAAGTCATCTGCCAAAAGGCCATTCTATGCTATTCTTCCCAACTATACCCAGTTCTCCAGCAGCTTTCTCCCCACCCAAAACTCCTGGCTCAAGTCTCCAAGTCTCCAGGAAACCTGCTTAAGCAAGAAGCACAACACCTACTGTATATGAGACACTTTCCAATGTGTCAGCTTGATTATTTATCACATATCCTTAGAAGGCAGGTATGTTTAGCCATTTTACAGAGGAGGAACTCCAGCTCAGAAAGTAGAAGTTAGGGGCTCAAGCTGATAAAACTAGAGAATGGAAGAGCTCAGATTTAAATCCAGATCTGCCTGGCTCCAAAGCCAGTACTCATTCCAATGGACTCTCCTCCCCTCCTCTGAGCTTCTGAAGGACGTTCTTTATGAACTTCAGTATCTCACACTTGGAACCAAGTTGCCTTGGTTTTCTCTATACTTGTTCCAGATATTCAGCTGACTATAGAGATTCCCATAATTTGAGAACCTTGGAGATCAATTAGTTTAAGGACTTAACACTACAGAAAGGAAAGCTGAGGCCCGGAGAAGGCATGTAGTGGTCACACAGTACATTAGTGGTTTTCTTCATGCAATCTAAGTCCTTTGAGGATGGGAGCCATGCCCCCTTTACATTTCTTATGCATGCCCCTCCTCCCTGCACACCAATATACACTTGCACACAAAGCTGGACACAATATTCAGCACAGATAAATAAAAACAGTTGTTTATTAAGTGACAGTGACTGGGTGTCAGTTATCTCAACTGTCATAGCAACCCTATGTGGTCCAATTTCTAGATGAGATCACTGAGGCCCAGAGAGGGGAAGTGGATTGTCCCAGGTCACATAATAAGGAAATGGCCAAAGCAGGATTAGAACTCTGGGTCTGACTGACTCTGGAGCCCATGCTCTTGGCGTCATTTCCCACAGCCACTTTAACAACAATATCAGCTAACATTATTGAATGAGTACTATGTGTGATGGACTATGGTGTTTTATATGAGCAATGTCATTTAATCTTTATAATAACCCTATGAATCCTCCTCACTTTACAGAAGAGAAAAATAACTGGGGCTTTAAAAAGCTAAAAATTTTGCCTAAAACCAAAAATCTAGTGAGTGGCTCAGCCAGATTGATTTGATCCCAGGGTGATCTTAGCATTCTACAGGAGATCCTCTTTACTTACAAATAATTGATACTAAGGGGGAAAATTACACTTACAATGAGTGTTTAAACTGTCAGTAAATAGTAAAAAAAAAAAAGTTTTTTTTTTTTAAATTCATTGCAAAAAACAGAACAAAAAATTATGACAAGTAGTTTATGTCTCACAAATTTAGGCTGGTATTGCAATTCTCTTCTGGTTCTTAGAGCAAGCAAAGAATGATTCAACCATTAGTTGCTCTGTGGTATGATTTTTCTGACAAAGCTGAATGATAGCATGGCATCACATTTTTACTTTGCTCTTCATAGCATGATCCTAAAGAATATAATTTTATTTAAAAAATCTGAAGACTGGTTTTCCCCCAGAATATCTCTTAATAATTTGAGAGTCAAATCCTTATTCTTTGACGCCTTTATCTTGTTCTTATCCTAGTTGACTTGCTCTTCTTCATAGTTAACTGAGCTAATTCTGTCAGGCTCTCATGTCCATGGCTTGTGAGGTTCCAGCAGTTTTCCAATATCACTTTTGCTGATTTCACACACTACTGAATCTCTTCTCATATTTGCAGTTTCACTTAGCAAACTGATTGGCTCTTTATTCTCTGATGTTTATAACATACAGCATATCAGGAAAGACTGATCTAGATACTAATGTTAATCTGGGAGTGATACCAGAGTAATTTTATAATTGGCTGATTCACTAGTGAATATCTTAATGGTCTCTTGCTTTGCTACCCAACCTTCTGACTTCAGGGAGTTGGAAGATATATACAGTAAAATCTAAATATAATGGATTAATCCAGGCAAGGGGATGTCTGTTAAGGCTAAAAGTCCGTTATATAATAAAGTAGATTTTCCAAATGCATTTGTTACAAAATTGACAAATTAGTTTACCTGCTTTTACTTATGTAGACACGTTTGTGTTATTAAAATTAAGTATGTATGAAAGGCTTAATTTCACAGAAAAGTTTTCTATATTTCAGTAATTTTACATTTATATGGAATAGGTCTAGTAAATGGGTGCATTCACCAGTCACTACAAGTAAACAAATGCACACAGCTGGGGTGTGGCTTAGCACACATGGAAACATTGGCCTGCACACATTAATGCCGGAAGCCAGTTCCAGCATGTCATAATTGCAAGAGATTCAACGAAATGTTGATGAAACATGGGGACTCAACCAGGGCTGAGTCACATATGTTATCGCCTGCTGGGAATGGCTAAAGGCATTTCCCCAAACCTGAAAAGGATACATAAATTGATTGTTTGCTGCTAGACAGCTCAGGGCATCTTAATCTACATGTTATTGCCTCCTGTTGGCCAAACACCTGAACAGGCAGAGGTAATTCCCCAATCTGACAATGGATTCTGTACCTAATCTTACCCTTTGAAGTGTATATCTCCACCTTACCTTAGGACAAATTGTGTTAATAAAAAGCAAGGGGTCCTGAGACAAGTAGAACTTGGTTACTTCAGCCAAGCTCCTCTGCCCCCGCCTAATGCCTTTCAAAATTATGTTTCTTCTCTGGACTCTTATTTAATTTACACACAGCCCTTTCTCCAGGTTTCCTGAACCCTTCTAGATGCCAGATCAAGACCCACCAGCATTAAATGACGCCCAACGTCCAGCATTAATTGGCGCCCAAAATATGGACAATTTGGAGATGAAGTAGTCGCCTGAGCGGATAAAACAACACATGTGATGGTGGTAAGATTAACTGTGCATAGAGACCATGTCAGCTTCAGAAGCCCGCAGATCCGCAAGTGCGTGGGTGATACTTTTTGTTTAAGTCAGATTATAATGGGGAACAATTTGGTTAAAAGGCAAAATTATAAACAAATTGGAATATCAAAAGATACTTTTTTTAAAAATGTGGTTTCTTGTTCAAATTAAAATACCTAATTTGTTTTGAGAATCGAAAATCTGTAATAAGAAATAAAGCCCCACTGCCGAATCCACCTCTGGAGCAGAGAGATTCAAAGGTGGCTGGAGAGGGCAGAGCTGTCAGCTCTCCTGCAAAAAGACTAGTTAAAGCTTTGTTTAAAAATTACCAGAGAACGCATTGGGAAAACCAAAATTTGGCAAAAATCACCTTAAGTGTTAGTTATTTCTTTGGAAAGCAAAATAGGAAAAAATTTAAAATCTGTCATTAACTATTAAGCATGCCTTTAATTGGGAAAAGAAACTGGGATGAATCAAAGCAAGAAGGATGTGGGGGAAGGGAGACACGTGGCGATCCAATATGGACAACCCCTCCTCGAGTATGCTAATTTAAAGTCTCTTCGCTATGAAAAGTTTTACAAAATTTAGAAATATGTCTGGGATTTCTGTGCATGTGTAAAGAGAAAAGCTAGCTTAAAACAAATGCGCACAACTGTTCAATTTTTGGACATTTTTTTTTAATATATTTTATTGATTTTTTTACAGAGAGGAAGAGAGAGGGATAGAGTTAGAAACATTGATGAGAGAGAAACATCGATCAGCTGCCTCTTGCACACCCCCTACTGGGGATGTGCCTGCAACCAAGGTACATGCCCTTGACCGGAATCGAACCTGGGACCCTTGAGTCCGCAGGCCGATGCTCTATCCACTGAGCCAAACCAGTTTCGGCCCAGGGCCATCTTTAAGGAAGGAATGTGACAATTTTGTGTTTGATACCTACAAGTTTGCTTCTCAACTTCCCCCACCAGAAAAAAAAATATGGCCATTTTAAAAGTCAAGCGGCTAGGCCCTTGCCAGCCAAAAACAGTTTTTCCCAAGGCGGCAAACTCTTAAAGAAAAATGTGGCTCATTTGAAACCAGGCTTTGTCCCGCTACAATAACCAGCAAAAAAAAAAAAAAAAAAAAATTTGGTCATTTTGAAGTCAAGCAGGTAGGCCAAGGCTTCCCAGGGCAACTTCTGAGGAAGAATGTGGTAATTTACATTTGAATAGACCAAGCCTGTTTCACCATCCAGAAACGTGGTTTTGGAACCTTAAAAACTTTGGAAGTTTGCTTAATTATATAAATAATAAAACTTATTAAAATATCTAGGTATTTTGAAATGACATAATACTGAAATATTAATCTGAGTATGTCTCGTATGAAATCTAGAAGGCAGAATTGAATCTATTAATTGATTATGTCTTGTATTTTTGAAATTTATTCTTAAAAATATACTAATCTAGAAATGCTAAATATTTGACTTGCCAGCTCTAAAAGTTTAAGGTTCAAATTAAATTGGGAGAAATTATATAGTTGTGGTAACTAATGCCTAAAGTATAGAACTTTATTTTTGAGAAAATAAAATCTTGTGTTTTCTCTGAAAAAAAATTAGGAATTCAAAATAGGTTGCTTATTGATCTAATTAAAAGAGGATTAATTCTGAACCAAATTTTTTAATACTAAAATATATAATCTTTAAATCGTGTATATATATATATATATGTATATATATATATACATATATATATACATATATATACATATATATATATATACACATATATATACATATATATATATATATATATATATACACACATATATATATATATATATATATATATATATATATATATATATATATATATATATATATATATATTTGATGGTCTTTCCAAGTTAAATTTCAAGGCTATAACCATGGGATGATTTTGGAAAACTGCAAGGGCCCTGAAATGTTTTCAAAGAATTTGTTCTCTCTTAAAGGAAATATTTTTTAACTAAACTGATCTAGTATACTTAAGATCACATGGAAAACTTTAATAAAATAAAAAATTAATAACTATATTTTACTTATATACATATATTTTAAATGTTATGAAGGTTTTGGCCTCTAAGGAGGGCAAAATAAAGTAACAAAATATTTCTTAAAATCCAACAGCAGAATTTTAATAACAAAAGCCTCTAGCTGCCTGCATTTTATTTATTTATTTTTAAAATATATTTTTATTGATTTTTTTACAGAGAGGAAGGGGAGAGGGATAGAGAGTTAGAAACATCGATTCGAGAGAAACATCGATTCGAGAGAAACATCCATCAGCTGCCCCCCCATGAACACCCTCTACTGGGGATGTGCCCTCAACCAACCAAGGTACATGCCCTTAACCGGAATCAAACCTGGGACCCTTCAGTCCACAGGCTGATGCTCTATCCACTAAGCCAAACCGGTCAGGGCGCCACCTGCATTTTAAATAGGCTGGAGGTGGGGCAGCATTTGTGCCTTGTGAATCAGATGTAAAAGTTTACTAAATTTACTTGCTTTTCTTTTTCAATAAAAAATGCCTACTTTAATTATTTAATAAATTATCTTTTTAAAATATAATCAAGGTCTCATATAAATTAAGTTATATGAGAAGCCAATATTTTTATAAGAAAAAACTAAAAATCCTAGTAAAGCCCTCTGAAAGTTACTGGGACTACCCATAATCCCTCTGTATATGCAAATAAGCCTAAGGAGATACTCTTTAAAAATATAATTTCTAAGTTTAATAAAAAGGAGAAATTTGAAAATTTTGAAATCTCTTCCACTAATATTTTACAGGGTAAACTAAAGATTGTTGTTAAAAGTGCTAAATCTGACAATAAATAGTAGTCAACATAATGTAACGAGAGTCATTGTAATATAGCTATTTGGCCGCATGACTCAGTATCCAAGCAGCAGCCCTATAGGTTGCTTGGTGTAAAAAAAAAAAAAAAAAAAAGTATGAAAACCTTTAAGAAAAACTCTCCAAAAGCTGGCCTGAAAATTATTCTGGAAGGAAATAAAGAGAGGTTTCCTTCAAATGTCTGGAAAAAAACTATAATTAAAAGTATATATATTTGGCCACAAAAAGAAAAGTAATTAATTTGTATATTTGCCTCCCTAAACAAAGGTTATTTGTAATTCCTAAAAGACTAATAGCAGGAATTTAATTAATGTCATTTACTGTTTATAACCTAGGACAAGTAAAGTTAAAAAATAGCTGCTAGACAGCTCAGGGCATCTTAATCTACATGTTATTGCCTCCTGTTGGCCAAACACCTGAACAGGCAGAGGTAATTCCCCAATCTGACAATGGATTCTGTACCTAATCTTACCCTTTGAAGTGTATATCTCCACCTTACCTTAGGACAAATTGTGTTAATAAAAAGCAAGGGGTCCTGAGACAAGTAGAACTTGGTTACTTCAGCCAAGCTCCTCTGCCCCCGCCTAATGCCTTTCAAAATTATGTTTCTTCTCTGGACTCTTATTTAATTTACACACAGCCCTTTCTCCAGGTTTCCTGAACCCTTCTAGATGCCAGATCAAGACCCACCAGCATTAAATGACGCCCAACGTCCAGCATTAATTGGCGCCCAAAATATGGACAATTTGGAGATGAAGTAGTCGCCTGAGCGGATAAAACAACACATGTGATGGTGGTAAGATTAACTGTGCATAGAGACCATGTCAGCTTCAGAAGCCCGCAGATCCGCAAGTGCGTGGGTGATACTTTTTGTTTAAGTCAGATTATAATGGGGAACAATTTGGTTAAAAGGCAAAATTATAAACAAATTGGAATATCAAAAGATACTTTTTTTAAAAATGTGGTTTCTTGTTCAAATTAAAATACCTAATTTGTTTTGAGAATCGAAAATCTGTAATAAGAAATAAAGCCCCACTGCCGAATCCACCTCTGGAGCAGAGAGATTCAAAGGTGGCTGGAGAGGGCAGAGCTGTCAGCTCTCCTGCAAAAAGACTAGTTAAAGCTTTGTTTAAAAATTACCAGAGAACGCATTGGGAAAACCAAAATTTGGCAAAAATCACCTTAAGTGTTAGTTATTTCTTTGGAAAGCAAAATAGGAAAAAATTTAAAATCTGTCATTAACTATTAAGCATGCCTTTAATTGGGAAAAGAAACTGGGATGAATCAAAGCAAGAAGGATGTGGGGGAAGGGAGACACGTGGCGATCCAATATGGACAACCCCTCCTCGAGTATGCTAATTTAAAGTCTCTTCGCTATGAAAAGTTTTACAAAATTTAGAAATATGTCTGGGATTTCTGTGCATGTGTAAAGAGAAAAGCTAGCTTAAAACAAATGCGCACAACTGTTCAATTTTTGGACATTTTTTTTTAATATATTTTATTGATTTTTTTTTTTTTTACAGAGAGGAAGAGAGAGGGATAGAGTTAGAAACATTGATGAGAGAGAAACATCGATCAGCTGCCTCTTGCACACCCCCTACTGGGGATGTGCCTGCAACCAAGGTACATGCCCTTGACCGGAATCGAACCTGGGACCCTTGAGTCCGCAGGCCGATGCTCTATCCACTGAGCCAAACCAGTTTCGGCCCAGGGCCATCTTTAAGGAAGGAATGTGACAATTTTGTGTTTGATACCTACAAGTTTGCTTCTCAACTTCCCCCACCAGAAAAAAAAATATGGCCATTTTAAAAGTCAAGCGGCTAGGCCCTTGCCAGCCAAAAACAGTTTTTCCCAAGGCGGCAAACTCTTAAAGAAAAATGTGGCTCATTTGAAACCAGGCTTTGTCCCGCTACAATAACCAGCAAAAAAAAAAAAAAAAAAAAATTTGGTCATTTTGAAGTCAAGCAGGTAGGCCAAGGCTTCCCAGGGCAACTTCTGAGGAAGAATGTGGTAATTTACATTTGAATAGACCAAGCCTGTTTCACCATCCAGAAACGTGGTTTTGGAACCTTAAAACTTTGGAAGTTTGCTTAATTATATAAATAATAAAACTTATTAAATATCTAGGTATTTTGAAATGACATAATACTGAAATATTAATCTGAGTATGTCTCGTATGAAATCTAGAAGGCAGAATTGAATCTATTAATTGATTATGTCTTGTATTTTTGAAATTTATTCTTAAAAATATACTAATCTAGAAATGCTAAATATTTGACTTGCCAGCTCTAAAAGTTTAAGGTTCAAATTAAATTGGGAGAAATTATATAGTTGTGGTAACTAATGCCTAAAGTATAGAACTTTATTTTTGAGAAAATAAAATCTTGTGTTTTCTCTGAAAAAATTAGGAATTCAAAATAGGTTGCTTATTGATCTAATTAAAAGAGGATTAATTCTGAACCAAATTTTTAATACTAAAATATATAATCTTTAAATCGTGTATATATATATATATGTATATATATATATACATATATATACATATATATACATATATATATATATACACATATATATACATATATATATATATATATATATACACACATATATATATATATATATATATATATATATATATATATATATATATATATATATATATATATATTTGATGGTCTTTCCAAGTTAAATTTCAAGGCTATAACCATGGGATGATTTTGGAAAACTGCAAGGGCCCTGAAATGTTTTCAAAGAATTTGTTCTCTCTTAAAGGAAATATTTTTTAACTAAACTGATCTAGTATACTTAAGATCACATGGAAAACTTTAATAAAATAAAAATTAATAACTATATTTTACTTATATACATATATTTTAAATGTTATGAAGGTTTTGGCCTCTAAGGAGGGCAAAATAAAGTAACAAAATATTTCTTAAAATCCAACAGCAGAATTTTAATAACAAAAGCCTCTAGCTGCCTGCATTTTATTTATTTATTTTTAAAATATATTTTATTGATTTTTTACAGAGAGGAAGGGAGAGGGATAGAGAGTTAGAAACATCGATTCGAGAGAAACATCGATTCGAGAGAAACATCCATCAGCTGCCCCCTGAACACCCTCTACTGGGGATGTGCCCTCAACCAACCAAGGTACATGCCCTTAACCGGAATCAAACCTGGGACCCTTCAGTCCACAGGCTGATGCTCTATCCACTAAGCCAAACCGGTCAGGGCGCCACCTGCATTTTAAATAGGCTGGAGGTGGGGCAGCATTTGTGCCTTGTGAATCAGATGTAAAAGTTTACTAAATTTACTTGCTTTTCTTTTTCAATAAAAATGCCTACTTTAATTATTTAATAAATTATCTTTTTAAAATATAATCAAGGTCTCATATAAATTAAGTTATATGAGAAGCCAATATTTTTATAAGAAACTAAAAATCCTAGTAAAGCCCTCTGAAAGTTACTGGGACTACCCATAATCCCTCTGTATATGCAAATAAGCCTAAGGAGATACTCTTTAAAAATATAATTCTAAGTTTAATAAAAAGGAGAAATTTGAAAATTTTGAAATCTCTTCCACTAATATTTACAGGGTAAACTAAAGATTGTTGTTAAAGTGCTAAATCTGACAATAAATAGTAGTCAACATAATGTAACGAGAGTCATTGTAATATAGCTATTTGGCCGCATGACTCAGTATCCAAGCAGCAGCCCTATAGGTTGCTTGGTGTAAAAAAAAAAAAAAAAAAAGTATGAAAACCTTTAAGAAAAACTCTCCAAAAGCTGGCCTGAAAATTATTCTGGAAGGAAATAAAGAGAGGTTTCCTTCAAATGTCTGGAAAACTATAATTAAAAGTATATATATTTGGCCACAAAAAGAAAAGTAATTAATTTGTATATTTGCCTCCCTAAACAAAGGTTATTTGTAATTCCTAAAAGACTAATAGCAGGAATTTAATTAATGTCATTTACTGTTTATAACCTAGGACAAGTAAAGTTAAAAAATAAACCTTATTTCAGATTGATTTAAATTGACTAATTGAAATAAGTGAATATTCATAAGAAACCTTAATTGTACTGGAAAAAAAAAACCTATTCTTGAAGTATTAACTAAATTTTTTACTGATGATTCATCTGATAGTAAAATTGTTTAACATGCAATCAATCAAAAGCAGTCATATATATTTTCTGTGCAGAAAATTAAAATTAAAGGTTATCAAGACTGCATTGTAAAATTTCCAAAAGCCTAATATTTAAATCAAAAAGGGGGGGATAGTGGAAAAATATTCTGTAAGAAAATTACATCAAACTGTAATTGCTAAAAGCCTTTTTTGATTTAAATTTTTTACTTTGAAAATTATTTTTCATTTGTAATGCTGATAGCAAGACACCCATGAAAACACACATGGTGTCAAAATAAGCCAAAAGAAATCATTTGGGCAAAAATGAAAAGGATCCCAAGTCTAATTTATAGAAAAGATTCCTTTATTAACCTTTGGTCAAGAATATGTTTGTATATTTCCAAAAAACTCCTCCAAGCCCTTGTGGATTCCTGCATCAAGGAATTCAGAGAGGAACTGACTGGACTGCTCCAACCACAGAAATAGCAGTGGCCCCCCAAAACAGGAAAAACAGTCCAGAAATGAAGATAGTGAAGACACCTTGTCATACTAGCAGTCAGCAGCTGTGTGTCGCTGCAGGTTGCCTAGGACCAAACCAGAAAAGGTTGGACCAGAATTGCTACCGTTTGTCCACCATCCAGAACTGAAATATCATTGCTGGCATGTACACATAAGGAACTGTTGGACATTGAAATTAGGACTCAAAGAACTGTTAGCCCAGAAAGGAACTGACTGCAAACTAATTTTTTTAATGCCTGACAGCAATTTAAAGGGACTTGATAGAACTCTATACTTTCCATTGAATTTAAAAATCTTAAAACATACATTCTTGTTAAATTTAAAAAATCAAAAAGGGTGAGATGCTGGAAGCCAGTTCCAGCATGTCATAATTGCAAGAGTTTCATCAAAAGGTTGATGAACTTGGGGACTCAACAAAGGCTGAGTCACATATGTTATCGCCTGTTGGGAATGGCTAAAGGCATTTCCCCAAACCTGAAAAGGATACATAAATTGATTGTTTGCTGCCAGAAAGCTCAGGGCACCTTAATCTACATGTTATTGCCTCCTGTTGGCCAAACACCTGAACAGGCAGAGGTAATTCCCCAATCTGACAATGGATTCTGAACCTAACCCTACCCTTTGAAGTGTATATCTCCACCTTGCCTTAGGACAAATTGTGTTAATAAAAAGCAAGGGGTCCTGAGACAAGGAGAACTTGGTTTCTTCAGCCAAGCTCCTCTGCCTGCCCCCTAATGCCTTTCAAAATTATGTTTCATCTCTGAACTCTTATTTAATTTACGTACAGCCCCTTCTCCAGATTGCTGAACCATTCTAGATGCCAGATCAAGGCCCATCAGGGTTACATTAAAACTGCTTCAGAGCTTGGCTGGCATGGCTCAGTGGTTGAGCATCAACCTATGATCCAGGATGTCACAGTTTCAGGAGGTCATGGTTTGATTCCCGGTCAGGGCACATGCCCAGGTTGTGGGCTTGATCCCCAATGGGGGATGCAGGAGGCAGCCAATCAATTATTCTCTCTCATCATTGATATATATATATATATCTTCCTCTCTGAAATCAATAAAAATATATTAAAAAAAAATAAAACTGCTGCAGAAAGTCATGCACCCAACAACAGAACCAATTACCATTCACAATGTGATGTGATCACATGCTAATTATTTGCTGAACATTGTTTATGAATGGTAACTCTTGGATTTAAATATGTAGACTATAGTTGTAGATATGTAATATTTATTTATGTCAGTGAAATTACTACAGTGTTTTTTCAAAATATGGCCTATTCACTTTCATTTGTTTAAAATAACAGTGAATTAATAAAAAAAAACCCTGCTAATTTAATTATAAGCAAATCTTGGTTAAAAGCATTTTTAAATTAACAAGGTGTTAATTTTCACATATGACATATGGACTGGAAATTTTGTCTATTAAATCTGAAGTCTGTTAAATCGAGATCTACCAAATGGAGGGTTTACTGTACTTGGATAATAAGTGCCTCTTCTACTACCTCAGTAAGCTCTTAGCAATTAACAAGTATTTAGTAATCAATAAGTTCAGTGAATAGGGAAATACTGGATTTATATCTCAGCTCTGTCATTTACTGGATGTATTTGTTACTTTGGGAAAGTTACTCTGTTACTCAATCTGAGAGAGCTTTAGTTTTCTCTTCTGTAAAATGAGAACATGGTAGTATTTTAGTGTCCTTTCTTCCACTTCAAATAATCAAGCTAATCCAATCATTCCTTTCCATTGCCCTTGTTAGTGATTGGTTCAGGAAAGAGCATGTGCGTCAATCCTGGCCAATGAACCATGCATGAGGGGAAGTCTACCTGGGGACCTCTGGGAAAGATTCCCTTATTCCTAAGGAGACAAAGAGACTTTTTTTTTCCTTCCAGTGATGTTATGCATGGAAGTGGTGTTTTGAACTACCTTACGCAGAAGTTTTTCTGAGGACGGAAGAACCAAGAGGTGAAAAGATTCTAGTTCCAGACAACACTGCTGAGCCACTGATTTTGCTAGGCCTGAAGCCTGCTTTGCCTCTGGACATCCTTTTATTTGAGAAAATAAGTTTCTTATTTGTTTAAGCCAGTTTGAATCATGGCTTCTTTTACTTTCAGCTAAATGCATTGCAATGGACACAAATAACGATTTCACAGATTTTAGAATTAAATAAGATAATCCTCGTATAAAGAGCTTAATCTTAGCACTCAATACGTATTGCCTTTAAATACTTAGAAAAAAAAAACACAAAAACGCTTGCTTGCTTATTTGCTGCCAAAAATGGGGTTTTCTTGTGGTTCTTTTCCAGGGAATGGACAAGGTAGCAAATATACATCTTCCTTTACATCCTCTTGGTTAGAATGTTACTGGGGTTGGTAGAGGGACCGAACCTTGGTTCTGTCCTAGAACAACCAAGGGTTGGTGTTCATCTAAGGAATCCGATGGACTGAGTGCAACTTGCTTATTTGTTTTGTTTTGTTTTGTTTTCTCACACCAGCTATATCCATGAAGAGAGACTAAAGAAGTAAAGTGCAAGTCTTCTGAGATCTAGAAACTTCCCAGTCAGAACCTAATGGATCTCTAAGAAGTTCCAGAGTTTTCAAAACAAGCCTCACAAGGAAACATTTACAGAAACTAGAATTGTTCAGCCTACAGAAGAGAGAGTGAGGCCAGAGAAGAGTTCTTTCTCCAGTGTTAATCTCAGATAATGGCACAAACATCCATTCAGAAACCAGGAGTTATCTTTGACACCTCCTTTTCTCACCAACCTTCCCCATATATAGGACAGTCCAAATCCTATTAGGGGAACTCAATAAGCTAATAATGCCTGAAAGTAAGTGCTCAGTGGGTTCTTGGTACATATTAAGTGCTCAATAGGTGGTAGCTGCTGTCATTCTTAGGCAACATACCAGCCCCAGGATGGGCTCCAAGCTATTCCCGTGGTTCCCTTAAGCATATTGGAACTGGCTGACATTTTCACAAGGAAAATTTACAAGGAGAAGAAAAAGGAAATACTGTAATTTATAAAACTACATGCAGCATAAAAACAATCCATGTAGATTAATTCTAGTTTAGTCTCAGTGTATAGCTTGGTGTACCCTCTAAGCCCCTGTCTCTTGAAGTGATAGCACTACAGTCCTGATGACCTGACACAATCCTGGAGTCACCTTTGCCTGGTGTCTTCCCCCACCAGATCCATGTCTGTTTCAGCTATGTGGCTTTCTTGACCCAGGAGCTTGACTCATGTCTCATTCTTGCATAAGTGACAACTTCTTAACCCTTCCATTTACCCTCCAATAGCTCTGATCCGTGAGACACAACTAGCTCACAGTTGAATGTCAGAGCCATGGTGATTGAAGTCTGTGTGCTTCATAGAAGGGGGAGGGCTTCAGACCTCTAAGATGGCATCCCTTCTGCAGTAGATGATGCTTGTGCCAGGGCTAGATCCCCTCTTCTAGTTGCTGCACCTATCCTCAGCTATTGTTCGTGCTAGTGGCAATACCTTGGAGACTTGCTCTTGGCTGATAGAAGCCATCTAATACAGAGCTGTGTGGGAGGTTATACCTGTCATCCACAGGATTGATTGGGAGAGGATAATAAGTGACTGCTACAGGAATACAAAAGTCCAGTCCCTCTCCTCAATATGGTACAACTCTGTAATGTGATTTATGCTCCAAAGTTCCCACATCCACTCTAGATCAGGTCAAGGCTAGACTTTACCAGAGATCAAATCCTCTCTGGCTACCTCATCCCTATCTTGCTTTTCTGCCTCACTTTCAGATTTTTCCATAAGGGCTTGACCTCAATTATTCATGTGCCCCAATCCCTGCTTTGGGTTCCACACTCCCCCACAGCTGGAATTTGTATAAATATTCACTAGAGCAAGCCCCCCTTTCTTTCTTCAAAACAGGAGTATCTCTTAGAGAAATCTATAGGTCCAGATCTAAAATTGAACCTGGCCTTAGTTGCTGTTAGCCAGACATGCATGCAACCTGCAGGAAGAAGGGCAGCCTTTCTTCACACTACTCTCCAGGCCCCAGGCTTCCCACAGTTGGATAAACTCTCCAGGTAAAGGTGCCAAAGCCAAGGCACTGTCCTGAGGACAGCTGATAACGGGGATGGAGAAAGCAGATTTCTAAGGTGATGGAGGAAAGAAATGTTAAGAGCTGGTCAGAGGGATAATAGCTCCTTAGGCCAGCATCATGGGGGAGCTGCACACATCTCTGATAAATCAATGTCAACCTAAGTATTGATGATATGAGAGAATGGAGAGAAACAAGATTTGATTCATCAGAGATGGGTCATGGTCATCCCTCCAAACTTTCTTAATCCAGAACATCTCTGGTCTTGTCAGGACAAACCTGGACTATCATCAGTCTCTCACTCTTTCCAGTCACTTGACAACCTGCACCTCTCACTCAACAAAATGTTATGCAAATTTAATGTTTAACAGTGAATTGGTGGTGCTGTAATTGACATCTAGATTAGCCCTAAGAATGATTTCATGACATTAGCAGCATTGCCTAAAGTGGTTGGTTAATGTCATATTCCAAATAATGACGTGAGCAACTCACCACCCCATCATTTAAGTGTTAGCAACTTGAATCACAAAATCAATTGGGAAAGATAATATCATTAAAGGAAAGGTACTTTACATCTCAACTGTAATGCTTTCTGAATGCTCCCTCCCCCATTTGTCATTGGCCATCTGTCTGCCTAAATTTTGCTACTTGAGAACAATTTTCCTCTAGGTCTCTAGGGCCTTGCTTTTCTGCTTTCTCTGGCCCTCCCTTCTCAGTAGCCAGTCCTTCATGGAACTGATTCCATTAAGAGGAATTTAGGTGAGACCTAAGGAATGACTTTCTGGCTTTTTAAACTGGAAAAAAAACAGCGAAAAAAAAGTTGTTAAATCTCCATGGGGGTGGCCTTAGATCATGCCAACCCTCACAAAAATAACAGATTCATGGAATTTCAGAGCTGTCATGAACCTAGGAGGCAACCAGTCCAACCTCTGATTTAGAACTCAAAGCTTGTCTGCAGCATTTCCATTAAGTGTTCAGTTCAAACAGGTTTGTGCCCCACAAGTAAAGGAGAACTCACTCTCTCTCAAGGCAGCCAGTTTTATGACAGGGTATCTAGGACTCTGAGAAAGTGCTTCCTTGTGCTGAGTACATATCTGCCCCCCTAAATGTCTTGATCCCCTTGGGCCACACAACATATGCCTTCTTCTCATTATGTGGTCTAAAGTATCTGAAATCACACTTCCAGGCCTAACAGCCCCAGTTCCTCCAACTGCTCCTCAAGAACATGGGTTCCAAGCCCCTCTTCAACCTCCTCACTGCCCTATAGACATGCACCAGTGTGGCCTCAATGTATAGGGCCCAGAATAGGACACATATTCCAGAGATCAAAGAAGAGTAAGACTGTGATCTACCTCATTCCGTCTCTTTACCTCTGTTGATACATCCCAAATTCACAGTAGCTTTTAGGGTGGCAATTCTTCTCAGTGCTTTCTCTCACTCCTTAGAAGGGCTTTCTCTGCTGGGAATGTCAGCTTATCATAGTGGGGTTATGGAGCATGGTCTTTGACTGGCTGGGTATACTTGTGTGACCTTCTTGGATGAAGTGAGTCCAGCTGTCTGAACTTGTTTCCTCATCTGTGAATTGAGGATTATAAAAGTACCTACTTCATATGGCTGTCATGGAAAATAAATGAGATAATGGACAGAAAATGCCTGACACATGGCAAGAGCTCAGTAAATGTTAGCTCTCATTCCCCTTCCTCATTTCTCAGCCCCAGGGCCTGGCTAACAGCTGGGGGCATCTCCAGGACTGTATGTGAAGGGGAAGCCAATGGGTGGAGTAACAGGACAGTAACCAGATGGCCCAGATTTCTGGGGACAAGCTTAATTTTAAATATTCTGTTCTGTGATCAGCTGATACATTAGACAATCTGGCCTCATTTTTTAGTTTGAAAAATATGGTCACTAGAGTTGATAATGACATTGCACACATATCCTATCTTGGGCCAGCAGGCCTGAGATGGCAGAGCTTGGGTCCTGGTCAGGAAACAATGTGTCTGTCCATGCTTATGGTGAAATCAGGCAATGACTCATGGCGAGCAGGCAGCAGAGGTAGAAGAAAATCAAGGCCTTCTCTCCAGCTCTAGGATCCCACCTGGACCTCTTTTCCATGTACCTGGTCCCCTGCTCTAAGATGGGTTAGGGTTGAGCTAGCCTTTGAGGAATCTGTTCCCTCCTGTTCCCCCTCACTTTCTCTTCTTGCACTGCTTCCATCTGCTTCTGTCTGAGTATCTGTCTTGGTTTCTATGTCTACCTGACTCTGGGGCAAAGATTGAGTAGATCCCCAGGCAGTTACCATGTATACTGTCCAAGGTGGACTTTGGACAAAAGAACTGGAGTCTGGGAATCAGGGGAGGAGCCAGGCTGGGACTAGTTCCTGCTTATCAGAAATGTGCTTGTGTGATCTCAAGTAAATCACATCTTCTCTGAGTCTCAGTGTCCCCACATGTAAGATGGAAGGTTTGGGACAATGGCTTGTAAAGGTCCTTACAGTTGGAAAGTTCCATGATTTCAGTGTGTGTGTGTGTGTGTATCCCAGAGTCTCTGTACATCTTTGTTTTTCTCTGAACTCTCAGCCTATTTCTCTGCCTCCCCCCCCCCCCGCCCCGTCCTCAGGCTCTGTTCAGTTCCCCCACCCCTAACTCTTCCTTCTCAGATGTTCTGCCCTGCCCTTCGCCATTACCTCTTCAGTAAACACCCACTTATTCCAGCTATGGGTACCCCAGGTCCCTCAGTGTGGCTGCTCTGCCACAGCCACGCCTCCTCCTCCTCGTGGTACCAATCTAGCCAACTTTCCCACTGAGAAGGGAGGTTGGGCAAGCCTTATAGGCAAGGCCTAGGTTGCCTACCATGGTCCTCTGCTGCCACCTGTCGTTAGTTTGGAGTGACATCGCTCTGGAGGCTGCCTGGATGCACAGGGGCCAGGAATGTTGCTCCCGCCAACAGGAATCCATTATATACAGTGTCCTGCCAGGCCTGATTTAAAGCTCATCCTGTAATCTGTCTTGTGTCCCCTCTGGGCCTGTCTCTGGTTTCCTTGCTTGTGAAATGGATGGAAGTTGTCTTCAGCTCTGGCAGAGAAAAGTGAGGAGAAGGGGTTCAGGGACACCTGGCTTTGTATCCTGCCCCTGCCCTTGGCTTGGTGGGTGACCTGGGGGTGAATCCTTCCCTTTCTTTGGAGCCTTTGGGAAGACACGGTTAAGAGAAAAGAGACAAGATAGATTCCTGTCTATTTCAGGCAAGCTCTATATGGCTGAGAAGCTGGATTTGGATATATCCACTGTGTCTACAAACCTTGCCCAGGCTGCAGATCCATCTGAGCAGCCAAGCCTTTGCATTCACTCATCCACTCACTTACTCACCCATTCATACCACCAAGCAGCCCAGGGCTGTAGGAAACAGCACTCAGCTGGGAATCAGGAGCCCTGCCCTGCCAGCTCAGCTATGCCACTGGCTCCCTAATGTGGGGCAAGCTTGTACCTCTCTCTGAGCTTCCATTCTCTCCTCTGTGACATGAAAAGGTTTGTAATAGACCAGAAGTCCTTCTTATGACATTATAAAATTATGATTCTCTGCTTGCAGGTGCCTTGCCAAACATGCTGGGTGATGGTGCAATTACACGTCTCCACTCAGAGATGGGGGATATCCTAGCTCATACACCTCAGACTCCCTTCATCCACCCCCTAGACCTCTGGCTGGGCTTCGAAAAACCAACCAAGAAGGAAGCCTTTGCTGAGTTCCCCTTCCTTCTCATAGGGCAGTATTCTGGTGCCAACTGTCAGGTCACATGGCTGGCAAATAGGACTAGACGTTATCTAGCTCTGCCCTCTTGGGTCTAGAAAGATCAGCAGTTCCTGGCACTGACAAATCCTTTAGACTTCCTCCTGTCAATGCCAGCCCCGGAAGATGAATGGGCTGGAGCTTGTCGAACTCAGAACCAGCATCCCAAATTTCTGCCCGCTCAAGTTTGAGGTCATTAAAACCACCGCTGCCCTGCAAATGGCATCTGAAAACAAGGCCTTATTGGGGTGTGAAGAAGCTCAGCCCAGGGGCTGGTTGCCTCCTAGCTCAAGCTCTGCTTCCAGAAACACTTAGCTGAGGCCAGTGTCCCTAGGCCAGCTGTGGCCTCTCAGTCTGGCTGCAATGCCAACCTCAAAATATCGTGCATAAAATAGCTACCAGGTAGTAGCCTCTCAAGAGGACATGACTGGTGGTGTCTGGGAGCTGTTCCTCATCTCCCTGCCCCTGCCAGCTCCCCACCCCCATCTGCCCATGAAGGAAGTCCTGCCCGCATCTGCTGCTGGCCATCACATCTGCAATGGATTACAGGGCTGGCCCCAGCTCAGGCTCATCCCAGATGTGGATTCCCCTGGAATGTGCCTTCTCTCTAATTGTCCAGCCCCTGAAAGGTCCCGGCCCTCTCCTCTTTGTGGGCCCCTGCTGTACCCCGGTGAGCGTGCTGGGCCCTTCCTCCTTTCCCACAGCTTGTGCCAGAACAGCCATAGCCAGGACCAGGGTCAGCCCGATGGGGGGCCACACTCTCCTCCAGCCTGGTCCATGAAGCTGGGGAACTGGAGGTCTCAGCCCATTCACCCTCTTTTTTCCTGGGGCCAGGCACTGGGGGGGAGAGGGGGAACTCTGGAAAACTCACTAGAGGTGAAAGAATTTGGCTCTGCAGCACAGACTCCCCTAATCCCTGGCCCTTCCTGGGAATGCCATTAACCTCCCCAGCCTCACTGATGGAAAGAACAGCTCCTCCCTGGGCCAGGCCAGCTCCTCAGAGGTTCCCAAATATCAGCCTGGTGGGGTAAAGTGGCTCTCCTGGGTTCCATGCCCCTAGAGCTACAATATCCTAAGTGGTGACTTGGGCTCCAGTCTCTCTCACTTTAGGTGATCCCTCACGGGGCATCTGGAGATATTTTTTAAGACACAAATCTAAGCCTAGACTTTGGTTTTGAAACCTAGCTCTGCCACAGACTGGCTGTGTGGTCCTGGGCAAGTGATTTCACCTCTCTGATCCTCAAAAATCTTCCTGCCTGAAATGAATTTACCACAGTCATTATTTTCAGCTGACATTTATTGAATGCTTACTCTGGGCCAGGCTCTGTTTTAAGCACTTTACATGTCTTACCTTAGAAAAAAAACTATGAAAAAAAGTGTTATTATTGCCTCCATTTTTACAAATGATGAAACTGAGCCACTGAAAATTTGCATAATATGTCCAAGGTCACACAGCTAGTAAGGTGTGGAGCTAAGAAATGAACAAGGCTGGCTGACACCTGAGTCTTCAGACAAGAATGATTCCATTAATAGAAATTAATGTAATTTGTATTATTATTTAAAATACTAATCAGATGTCTCTGCTTAAAAACCAATAGGTCCTCAATACTTACAAGACAAAGTTCAAATTTCTAACCTGGCCTTCAGTATCTAGTTGCAGTTTAATATTTGACCTTTGCCCCGCCCCCTTTGCTCTTGTTCTTTTTACCACACTGACCATTTCTTCTCATTTCATTAGCTGCTCTGTGCTTGTGTACATTGCAGTTCTTTCCATCTGGACTCCCCTGTATGCCTGCTGTTCTCCTATTCATTGTTCAAGATTGAGGCCAACTGTCAGCACCCGTGTAAGGCCTTTCCATACAGCTGATTCCTCCTCTGTGCACCCATAGCATTTTGCCCATGTATCTACTACTGTGCTTTTTACTCTGTATTCTAAGGGGCAAGTCTGATCCCCTGTCTTGGCTTCATTATCTCTGGTGGATAGCTTTAAGGGCCCTTCCAGACTTGCCTTCCTATGACCTTGAGGTCAGTGCTTGAGTAAGCTCTAGATTGGATATGACCTCAGCCTACAGCTTGGGAGGGTATATACACTGAGTGGCCAGATTATTATGATCTCTGAATGCATAATAATCTGGCCACTCAGTATATATATATATATATATATTAGAGGCCTGGTGCATGAATTCGTGCATGGGTGGGGTCCGGCCAGCCTGGCCAGGGGGAGGGGACATGGGCAGTTGGCCGGCCTGCCTGCTGGTCGAACTCCTGGTCGAGGGGACAATTTTCATATTAGCCTTTTATTATATAGGATATACACTGAGTGGCCAGATTATTATGCGTTCAGAGATCATAATAATCTGGCCACTCAGTGTACAGGAAAAAAAAAGAGATGGCTTGGGAAGAAGGAGCAAGATCCCGAGTCCCAATACCACTGCCCCCTTTCTCCCTGCCAAGTCTCTCTTCTTTTCTCTCATAACCCTCTTGAAAATTCACTTCCTCCAAAACAGTCTTTCCTGCCCCTCTACCAGTTCAGAAATGGCTCACTCATTCCACAACACCCCAACCCAGGAATGACTGCCTCCCATAAACTTACCTTCAGACAGCTTGTTGTTTTGCTGGGGGGTACTCCACTCATGCACCTGGTGTCTGCATGCCTGTCCATATTTTTGTTAGGATTGGTGCCCTCCATTTGGAGGATCTGTGTCCAGAAAAGTGACCCAGGTCATAAGTCTAGAGAGCCTAAGCCTGGCCTCAGGATTACAATCCTTCCTTCTCCCAGACATTAACCAAAGAAAGAACCAGGGGACATGAGTACTGTGAGACCCTTTATGGATCCTCTGGTACCCCAGTGGTATAGATGGGGAGCCGTAACTAAGAGAACTTGTTAATGGTCCCACAGTTGATCAGATACAGAGCTGGGAGTAGAGCTCTCTCCACAGCACTACCAAATCCTCTGTTCCTAGCCCCTTATCCCTTAGTCAGGATCAAACCCTGAGCTGCTTTGTTTGGAATCAGGGATAGGGCTAAAAATCTCAGTCCAGTCAAGGATCTCTGGGACCCTGCAAATGCTTTTCCTTCAGGAAGCCTTTCCAAATTAGCCCTACCATGGTTCTGTTAAGTCTCCACTGCTGTCTCCTCAGCATTTATACTTCATAGGACACTAAGCTAACGAGGGTGACCCCGCTCCCCCTCTGCCATGTGGTGTGGCATGTGCCCTTCCTGTGGTCTGTGTCCATCTTCCCTTCTAAAACAATTGACTGATTGATAGATGGAGAGGTTGGATGACTGCCTAGCTGGCCAGGACTGGTTAACAGACACATGGACTTCTGATTGACTGACAGGCTGTCTAGCTGGCTAATAGAAACTGACAGTTGATGGACAGACTGACTGACAGACAGATGAACTGACAGACTGACTAACTATGGAAAGACCACAGAGAATTCAGGAAAACCAGGACACCAAGCAGAGGGACAGCACATATTGAGAATCCCTCAGCAAGCTTTTGTCAAGACACCTTTAGCAGCCTGTCACCAATGAGACACAATGAGACTCTGGGAAGTGGGGAGGGGGTGGTAGGAAAGAAGGGCTAATGGAAACCAGATGTACTGCTGACCTTCCTCAGTGAGGGGACTCAGGTGGAGGACCTGATCTGGCTGCTAACGCCAGGACATTCCTGGTGGACACCTTACAGAAAGCCAGGAAGGAGTCAAGAGGACTGGGGACAGGAGCACCTTCCCCTGAGCATGCTGGACCTCATCTGGGCTTTCAGAAAGAGGAGCCTCATCCTTCTCCCTACTATATCCTTTATCTAGTTGACATTTAAAAATAATAGACCCCGTCTGCCTTTTTACAAAGAAACAGGGCCCTCAGTAGACTCACAGAATTTTGAGCTGGTTCCTATTAAGTTCTCTTTTGCAATTGAAAGGCACTCCATTTCCACTCAAACCCTCATCATTCTGCTAACAAGTGGAAGTGAGTTTGGAGGCTGGTTTCTCATGTCTTTCAGGGTTGGTCACTTTATCCCCTCTGTGCCTGTCACTGCTGTCTTCCTGCACTCCTGGAAGGGGTAGGTATACATTTTGGAGCGGGGTGGAGTTTCCTTCTCTTCCTCCTTTTGAACCTTACCTAAAGAGGCCCATTTGTCCACGGGGATGAGGCCTCAGACCCTGTGGGTGGAGAAAGTGGGAATCTCTTGCTAAGAGAAACAGACTTCGGCTACAAGGGAGCCCCTGGAATCTCACATAATTTAAGTCATAACAAACACATTTGTAGCTCACAGGCCGGTGCAAAACAATATGATTAATAAGGAAAGACACAGAACAAATTAGCATGCCAGACGAGCAATTGTTTTCAGAGCAATGAAGCCAACCAGAGGCCAGACCTCCCTGCTGACCACCTTGCTCCCCATCCCTGTCCTACCAACTTTTGGTCTTTTCCACTTACCTCCCCCTGGCAAGGGCCAGCTGTTACAATCTAGGCAGAAAGAGGGGCAACAAAGGATGGGACAAGGCCATGGTTAGTTTGCAGTCAGGGACAATTGAAAGGTCATGAAGTAGTCAAGAGATAGGAGTTCTAGTCCTGGATCTGCTGTGGATCATTTCCCTGATGCTCATGGGTTAACAGCACACACGTTTCAGTTCAACATTAAGGAACAACTTTCTGGAAGTCTGAGCTGACCAAAAGGGAAATAGTGAACTCCTGTACTAGAGGTATGTGAACAGCATGGGCTTAGCCAACCCACAGGATGTTGTTGAAACAACATGCTGAATGCTTACATCCATCACGCTGGTTCTGTGGCTCTGTGACCTTAAACAAATCAATTGACCAATCTGAATCTTAAGTTCCTCATATGGGAAGAGGGAATAATGGAAAGTCTTGTCTTATCTCCCTTACAGTGGTATTGTGAGGCCTAGAAGATATGCTGTATACACAAATGTTATGAAAGGACTAGAGAACCGTAAAGAATGATTCAGAGTGTCACTGCTTCCCGACCACCAGTGTGGCTTGTGCTGTTGATGGAGCAGGTAGCCTCCCAGCATCCCTTCTGCTTTCCCCAAACCTTCCCAGTTCCCAAGAGCTGGCTGAGATCCCACCTACTACCTCCCTGACCTTACCAGCCTCCTTCTCTCTCTGTCTTGATCTGCGGCAGACAGTGACATTTGTATAATTCACTAATGATTCAGTTATCTACTGTTTCTCTACTGAATCTTGAACTGTTCCTAAATACTTTCGTGGTTGCTTTTCTTTCTCCCCATCCAGACCATACTTAGTTCTTCATCACACACTCTGTTCCAAAAAGTATTCAAAACAGAAGGTAGACTGCAAGCTCCATGAGGGCCAGGACTAGCTCCTACTCATCCTGAGCAGACTAAGCATCGTATCAGCCAGAGTCCTGGATTACACACACTAGGAACAGTTCTAGATAACTTCTTCATATGGGGGATATAGATCACAGAATCTACCTGAGAATTGTGATCTCATCATAAAACAAGGGAGGTGAGGTCCAGCTTTGATCATCCCCTAGGAGCAGACACTGTAATATCTGGACACTTATTCCTGTGCCAGGTGATTCTTGGTTCTCCTGTAGCCACTACAAGTAATCTTTTGCCATCAGTGAGCACATCTAATTGACTGCATTTAGGTCATGTGACAATACCTGACAAATACAAGTATTTGTACCCTGCTACATTGCCAAATTCACTTATTAAATCTAGTAGTTTTTTGGTGAAGTCTTTCGGGTTTTCTATTACAGGGAACTGGAAGAACTACCAGTTTTGGCTTCTGAACTGCTTCCAACCTATCCTGAGAGTCTTCTCCAAACAGCCAAGGTGTTCAGGAACTGGTCAGTCACCACTACCCTCTCCCGCCTAGTGCTATAGCAGTCATTGAATAGTTGGGGGGCTGATGTTTGTTTGTTTTTAAATAATTCTTTATTGTAGAAAATATTACTTATGTCTCCCTTACCCTCCATTGACTCCCTCCAACCCGCCCCCTGCCTCCCTGCCCCAGACCTTCAGCATCCTATTGTCTGTGCCCATGGGTTATGTATGTCTGCATACGGTCTTTGGTTGATTACCTCCCACCCACCCACTCTCCCCCCACCTTCCCTCTGAGATTCTGCACTCTGTTCCATGTTTCCACGTCTCTGGATCCACTCTGTTCATCAATTTATTTTGTTATTTAGATTCCACATATGAGTGCGATCATGTGATACTTGTCTTTCTCTGACTGACTTATTTCACTTAGCATGATACTCTCCAGGTCCCTCCATGCAGTCTCAAAGGGTAAGAGACATTTCTTTTTTACTGCTGAGTAGTATCCCATGGTATAAATGTACCACAGATTTTTTTAACCACTCATCTACTGATGGGCACTTGGGCTGTTTCCAGATCTTAGCTATTGTAAATTGTGCTGCTATGAACATAGGGGTGCATACATTCTTTTTGATTGGTGTTTCGGTTACTTAGGATATATTCTTAGAATTTGAATCACTGGGTCAAATGGGCAGATCTATATTTAATTTTTTGAGGAAACTCCATACTGTTTTCCATAATGGTTGCACCAGTCTGCATTACCGCCAACAGTGTACTAGGGTTCCCTTTTTCCACATCCTTGCCAGCATTTGTCATCTCTTGATTTACTGATGGTAGCCATTCTGACAGGTGTGAGGTGATACCTCATTGTCATTTTAATTTGCATCTCTCTGATGATCAGTGATGGAGCAATTTTTCATATGTCTCTTGGCCATCTCTATGTCCTCTTTGGAGAAGTGTTTATTTAGGTCCTTTGCCCATTTTTAAATTGGCTTGTTTGTCTTCCTTTTGTTAAGTTATGAGTTCCTTGTATATTTTGGATATTAACCCTTTTCAGATGCATCATTGCCAAATATGTTCTCCCATACAGTGTGCTCCCTTTTCATTTTGTTGATGGTTTCTTTTGCTGTGCAGAAGTCTTTTATTTTGATGTAGTCCAATTTGTTTATTTTCTCCTTAGTTTCCTTTGCCTAAAGTGATGTATCTGTAAACATATTGTTACTAGAGATGTCTGAGATGTTGCTGCTTATGTTTTCTTCTAGGATTTTTATGGTTTCATGACTTACATTTAAGTCTTTTATTCATTTTGAGCTTATCCTTATGTATGGTGTAAGTTGGTGGTCTAGTTTCATTTTTTTGCATGTATTTTTGTCCAGTTTTCCCAACACAATTTATTGAACAGACTGTCTTGACTTCATTGTATGCTCTTGCCTCCTTTGTCAAATATTAATTGAATATAATGGCTTGGGTCTATTTAGTGGTTCTCTATTCTGTTTCATTGATCTATATGCCTGTTCTTGTGCCAGTACCAGGCTGTTTTGATTATGGTGGCTTTGTAGTATAACTTGAAATGTAGTATTGTGATTCCTCCAACTTTGCTTTTCTTTCTCAAAACTGCTGAAGCTATTCGGGGTCCCTTTTGATTCCATTTAAATGTTTGGAGTATTTGTTCTAGTTCTGTGAAATATGCCATTGGTATTTTAATAGTGATTACATTGAATCTGCAGATTGCCTTGGGTAGTATGGACATTTTAATGATGTTGATTCTACCGATCCATGAACACAGTATATTCTTTCAGTTTTTTATATCTTCTGTCTTTTTTTTTTCCAACGTTCTGCAATTTTCCAACTATAGGTCTTTTGTCTCTTTGGTTAGGTTTATTCCTAAGTATCTTAATTTTTTGTTGTTGCAATGATAAATGGGATTGATTGTTTAGTTTCTCTTTCTGATAATTCATTATTGATGTATAAAAAAGTCATCAAATTTTGGGTGTTGATTTTGCATCCTGCTACATTGCCAAATTCATTTATTAAATCTGGTAGTTTTTGGTGGAGTCTTTTGGGTTTTCTATGTACACTATCATGTCATCTGGGAATAATGATAGTTTCACTTCCTCCTTTTCAATTTGGATGCCTTTTATTTCTTTTTCTTGTCTGATTGCTGTGGCTAGGACTTCCAGTACTATGTTGAATAAGAGTGGTGAAAGCAGACATCTCTGTCTTGTTCCTGTTCTTAGGGGAAATGATTTTAGTTTTTGCCCATTGAGTATGATGTTTGCTGTAGGTTTGTCATATATGGTCTTTATCATGTTGAGATATGCTCCTTATATTCCGACTTTGCTGAGAGTTTTTATCAAAAATAGGTGTTGGATTTTGTCAAATGCTTTTTCTGCATCTATTGATATCATCATGTGATTTTTGTCTTTCAATTTGTTTGTGATGCATCACATTAATTGATTTGTGAATATTGTACCAGCCTTGCATCCCTGGAATAAATCCCACTTGGTCATGGTATATGATCTTTTTTATATACTGTTGGATCCAATTTGCTAATATTTTGCTGAGGATTTTAGCATCTATGTTCATCAGGGATATTGGTCTGTGATTCTCTTTCTCTGTAGTGTCTTTATCTTGTTTTGGAATTAAGATAATTCTGGCCTCATAAAAAGTTTGAAAGTGTTACTTTCTCTTGGATTTTCAGAAATAGTTTTAGGAGTATAGGTGTTAGTTCTTTGAATGTTTGGTAAAACTCCCCTTTGAAGTCATCTGGACCTGGGCTTTTATTCACTGGCAGTTTTTTGATTACTGCTTCTATTTCATTAGTTGCTATTGGCCTATTCAGATTTTCTGATTCTTCCTGATTCAGTTTTGGGAAATTGTATTTTTCTAGGAATTTATCTATTTCACCCACATTGTCTAGCTTGTTAGCATGTATTTGTTCATAGTATTTACTTACAATCCTTTGTATTTCTGTGGTGTCAGGGTTACTTCTCCACTTTCATTTTTTATTTTATTTATTTGGGTCCTCTCCCTTTGTTTCTTGATGAGTCTGGCTAATCGTTCATCAATTTTGTTTATCCTTTCAAAGAACCAGCTCTTAGTTTCATTGATTTTTTTTTTAGTCTCAATGTTATTTATTTCTGCTCTAATCTTTATTATTTCTTTCCTTCAACTTACTCTGAACTTTTCTTGTTGTTGTCTTTCTAGTTCTTTAAGTTGTAGGGTTAAATAGTTTATTATTAATTTTTTTTTTTTTTTTTTTTAGGTAAGGCTATAGTGCTATGAACTTCCCTCTCGGGACTGCTTTTGCTGTGTTACAGGGATTTGGGGTTGTTGTGTGTTCATTTGCATTTGTTTCTAGGAAAATTTTTATTTCTTTCTTGACCTTGTTGCTATCCCATTCATTGTTTAATAACATGGTATTTAGCCTCCAGGTGTTTGAATGTTTTGGGGTGTTTTTACTGTAGTTGATTTTTAATTTCATTCCACTGTGGTCTGAGAAGATGTTTGATATGATTTCAACCTTCTTGAACTTGTAGGGACTTGTTTTGTGTCCTAACATGTCGTCTATCTTTGTGAATGATCCATGTGCACTTGAGGAGAATGTATATTCTGCAGCTGTGGGGTGAAATGTTCTATAAATATCAATTAAATCTATCTGATCCAGTGTGTCCTTTACAGTCACTGTTTCCTTGTTAAGGTTTGTCTGGAAGATCTATAGAATGAAGTCAGTGGGATGTTAAAGTCCCCTACTATGATTGTATTGTTATCGATCTCTCTGTTAAAATTATTTTATATACTTAGGTACTTCTATATTGGGTGCATATACAGTAGGTATGTTTACCAGAGTTATATCCTCTTGTTGGATCAATCCCTTTAGTATTATGTAGTGACCTTTGTTGTCTCTTGTGATGGCCTTCATTTTAAAGTCTATTTTGTCAGCTATGAGTATTGCTATTCCAGGTTGTTGTTTTTTTCCATTTACATAGAAATTTTTTTCCATCCCTTCACTCTCATCCTGTGCATGTCTTTTGTTCTGAGGTGGGTTTCTTGTAGACAGCGCATAGTTGGGTCATGTTTTTGTATCCATTCAGATACCCTATGCCTTTTGATTGGAGCATTTAGTTCATTTACATTTATGGTTATTATGGATAGGTACTTATTTATTGCCATTTTAATTCTGTATGCCTCGGTTTCTCTCTGTGTTTCTTCTTCTCATTACAGCAGTCCCTTTAGCATTTTTTGTAATGCTGGCTTGTGGTGATGTACTCTTTTAGCCTTTTCTTTCTCTTTTTTTTTGTCCTAGAAGCTCTTTGACTGTTTATTTTGAATGATAGCCTTGCTGGATATAGTAATCTTGGTTTCAGATCATTGCTTTCCATTACCTTAAGTACTTCATGCCATTTCCTTCTGGCCTATCGAGTTTCTGATGAGAAATCAGGTGTCAGCCTTATGGGAGCTGCTTTGTAGGTAACAGTTTGCTTTTCTCTTGCTGCCTTTAAGATTCTCTTTCTTTAATTTTTGGCATTGTAATTATTTTGTTTTATTTTTAAAATATATTTTTATTGATTTCAGAGAGGAAGGGAAAGGCAGAGAGAGATAAAAACATCAATGATGAGAGAGAATCATTGATCGTCTGCCTTCTCCATGCCCCCTACTGGGGATTGAGCCCGCAACCCGGGCATGTGCCCTTTACCGGAATGGAACCCAGGACCATCAGTCCGCAGGCCAACACTCTATCCACTGAGCCAAACCCACTAGGGATTGGCATTTTAATTATGATGTGTCTGGGCATAGGTTTGGTTTCTTGCTTGGGGTTCTCTATGCCTCCTGAACTTGTATGACTTTTTCCATTACCAGGTTAAGGAAGTTTTCTGCCATTATTTCTTCAAACAAGTTCTCTATGCCTTTCTCCCTTTTTGCCTTTTCTGGCATACCTGTTATTCTAATATTGTTACATTTTTCTGGTTGTCCCACAGTTCCCTTAAGCTGTCTTCCTGTTTTTTAATTTTTTTTTCTTTTTGGTTCTCTGATTGAGTGATTTTTTTCCAACCCTGTCTTCTAATTTACTGATTCAGTCATCAGCTTCCCCTAATCTGCTGTGTATTCCTTCCAATGTGTCCTTTATTTGTGCTATGTCATTCTTTATTTCTGTTTTCATAGTTACTATATCTTTTCTCAGGCTGTTGAGCATCTATATCATCATTATTCTGAACTCTGTTTCAGATAAATTTCTTATGTATACTTCATTTATCCCCTCTGGGGAATTCTCTTTTCTTTAAGTTGGGAGTTGTTTCTTTGTCTCATCATTTTGGCTTTCTGTTTGGGTTTGTGACTATGTATAAGTAGATCTGTTACACCTCTCAATCTCTAGTGCAGGACAGTGTCAAACACTGTTTCTGACTAGTTAGACCAGGCAAAAACTCAAAGCTTCCAGAGACTGCCTCTGCCTATAGACTGATAGAATTCTGACTTGAATTGCCCCTAGGCAATCGTCCACAGGTGTGGTGAGAGTTTTTTTCAACATGGTGGGGCATTTGCTTCTGCCTGGAGGCTAATTGTTATTTTTAGTCTTTCAAGTGGTCTCAGGGCCAGGTGTTTTCCAATAGGGTGGGTCAACTGTCTTCCCCCCAGGCAAGGCCTCCTGTATAGCAAATGCCTTTGTGGAAAAGATGTCCTCCACTACAAGAGGGAATGACTCAGCACAGGAAACAAGGGGTGTCTGCCTTCTGAGCTCTAACCCCCAAGTCCCTGATCCTGGCTTCTGCTTACACAGCTGCAGTCCATTCTGCCCTCCCTCTGCTGGAGCACAAGGTGGGTGGCTTGACAGGGAATTTTGTGTGTTGGCCCTTTAAGAGGGTGCCTGACTTTCCAGCTGTCTCTCCCTGGCAGACAGCAACCCTGCTGCTTTTCACAGCCAGATGTTATGTGGGTACCCTTCTCAGTTCTGGTGCTCTCTGCTAGGGCTCCAGCTTGGGGATTAGATCCCAGAGTTCTCAGTGGCAACCCCCACAGATGAGATATCTCTCTGGAACTTCAGTTGCTGTCTGTGGGCACCCTGCCAGCCCTTTTGCCTCTTCACTCTTCCTATCAGTCTCTATGTGCCTCCACTTTTGGTAACAGGGTTCTGTCCAGCAAGTCTTCCATTGATTATTCAGGAAGTTTTTCTGGATTTTAGTTGTAATTCCAGTTTGTTCCTGGGAGCATGTCCATACAGCATCCACTTACTCTGCCACCATTTTTAATCTCTGACTTTGATGTAGGTGTTCACAGAGGATTTTCAGAGTCCTCTCAGGCTCCTGCCTACACCACTGTTATATACCACATTGCTGTGGTCAGCCCCTCATACTTGCTGCACAACAAGGCATTGCTCTTATATCAGAGAAACCCCCAAGTAGAACAATGAAACTAATAATCCCTGCTCAGCCCCAGTCTGGAATAACCCACCTTCATCCAGGCTTTGCACCCCACCTTGTCCCACCTCTGACTCTCAAGGCTAAAGTCTACATTGCTTATTCTCCTCTTTCCAACTTCACCTCTTCCTTTGGCTCTGACAGTTTTTGTTATTTTCCAACCTGTGGCCTGTCAACATTTCCAAGACTCTATCCTAGCAATGTTATTTCATGCTGCTTTTGGTAACACCCCACTCCACACACAGCAGGTACAGAGAGCCTCCAACTCAACGCATAGGTCCATCTCCTTTATAAATCAACCTGGAGTCCCAGACATACTTCTCTTCCACCACCAGGTTATCACCAGTGCAGCCAGACCTGTTAGGAAGGACATGTGGTGATGGAGGAGTTATTGGGTAGATGGCTATCTCTACTTGGGTCAGATGTTACTTATACAATGATTGTCATGACTCTATCTCTATTTATACCTTTATCTGCAGCCTTATTTGCCTTGGGGAAGAGGGCCTGAACTTGCTGGGATTCTATTTTAGAAGGTCTTAGAGAAGCCACACCAGAGTGATTCTTGTGCTGCCCAGAATTCAGCTGATTCCAGGGGCTCCTTCAGTCTGACTGGAGTTTTATCCCCAACTAAGGAAAGGCTAGGGGCTCCCTAACCCCCACCCTATTTGATGTAGCTGCCAACCACTCAGCATGCCTCCTAATAGCTGCTTCTGCATCAATCACCAAAACTAAAATTTGGGCCTAAAATGTGGGCTCAGTTGCCCCAACCCATCTCTAATCACTCAGAACAACCTCAACTTCAATCTCACAATGCCAGGTAATTGTATCAACAGGAAAAATTTCAGTGGATTATGGCAGAGACAGTCAGGTATAAAGCAAAGATTTGTACTCCTCTTCCATGGTATAAAGTTTTTGTTGGGAACCAACTGCCCAGCTAGGAATTACATTTCCAAGAGTCCTTGCATCAAAGTTAGGCCATGTGATGGGTTTTGTGACAATAAGAAGAGAGTGGAAACGATAGGTGTCACTTACAAGCTAAGATAGTTAATGTGCCTTCCTCACACTCTCTTCCCTCTCTTGCAATCTTGGTGAAACAGGAATTTTAGGGGAATATAGGCAGGCTTAGGGAATTTCTAGAATTGGGGTCCATGGAAAAACACAGGGCTACAGATTGGGAGAAGATACATCTCCATAACACAAGGAAGCCAGGTGCAGTTGCATTTACATATGACAAGGGAGCTGGAAATAGCCAAAAAGGTCTATATTTACAAAATAAAGAAGAAGGAATAGGAGGACAATGAGGGAGGAGGGGCTCAGGAGTCACTATAGTAACCAATTCGAAAGGGAATATTGACCAATCAGAAGGGATATCAGGACATAGGGACTTGCAGCCTTTATAAACCATGAAAACAGGAAGTCGGTGGGATTCTTTCCCCCTCCCCAGGTGGGAGTCTGTATTTATTCTTCAAAAAATCTCCACCTTTGCTATACTACCCTCTGTCCGTGGATTCATTCTTTGACTCCGGCTGACAAAGAATCTGGGTTCCAGTCCAAAAATTCCATTTCATTGGGACCTGTGTTGAAGATGGTGGCATTACACGATGGATAAAGCTGGATCTCTGAACAACAAAAGGGAGCAGAGCACCCCCACACCTGTAGTTCACATTGGACTGACGTGAGCTGGCATTAATGTGTCAAGCCTTTGAGATTTACTATGTCAAGCCTTTGAGATTTCAGGGTTGGTGCTACAGCAGTCAAATACCTTAAGCCAACCGTGCAGCCTAGTGTCATCTCCAGTAGCCTGGCTCTGAAAGGCTCTGGTCAGCAGTTTTGATCCATGGTTGATTCTTTGCAGGGCTTTTAAGCTTGCCAAACCACTGCCTTATGTGTATAATCTCATCCAAAGAAATAGAATTTGGATCCTTTCTGCCAAGTGGCCAAGAATTTAATGTATGCTTCCCCAGAACTTTCACTCCTCCAAAGAACTTACATTAATCACCAACCATTGCTGAAGGATTTTGTGCTTTCAACCCCTCTACTCCTCATGAATAAGACCCTGCAAGCTTTCTAATGTGCCGCCTTGACTTGGTCTCTGAGACATATCTTTTTAAAAATAGCACACCTGAGTCACTCCTCAAACTCCTTTCTCAGGAGGTGGTCTGCTGCCCCTGGCTCCTACAACATACTCACCTCCAAACAGGCCACCAAACTCCAGAGCTTTTGGTACCCGGTAGCATCCAACACAAGCTGAGTCCCTTGTTCTAGTTCTATCACCTGTTTCAGGCCTCTGTGTCCCACAGGCTCCACATCTGGTTGGCTCTTTAATGCCAGTGGTCTTGATCTGGCATCTATAAGGGTTCAGGAAACCTGGAGAAGGGGCTGTGCATAAATTAAATAAGAGTCCAGAGACAAAACATAATTTTGAAAGGCATATGGGGGGGGCAGGAGAGCTTGGCTGAAGAAACCAAGTTCTCCTCGTCTCAGGACCCCTTGCTTTTTATTAACACAAATTGTCCTAAGGTGAGGTGGAGATATACACATCAAAGGGTAGCGTTAGGTACAGAATCCATTGTCAGATTGGGAAATTACCTCCGGCTGTTCAGGTGTTTGGCCACGAGGAGGCAATAACATGTAGATTAAGATGCCCTGAGCTGTCTGGCAGCAAGCAATCATCCTTTTCAGGTTTGGGGAAATGCCTTTAGCCATTCCCAACAGGCGATAACATATGTGACTCAGCCCTTGTTGAGTCCCCAAGTTCCATCAACCTTTTGATGAAACTCTTGCAATTATGACATGCTGGAACTGGCTTCCGGCAGCTCCTCCAATCAATTCTACCATATCCCTTGCAGAATGTGGAGGGATATTCATCTCTCCACAAGAAAACCAATTACTTGTACAAATCTTATGTCTATTTCTGATTTCCTGAGGGAAATCTTACTCTTGAATCAGCCTAGAAAATTTCCGACACACATACACTCATAGTTCCTTGGTGAAGCAGCTATTCTCAAACGTGACCCTCCTCTAGGAATTTTAGTGCTGAGGTCACAGCTGTCTCAAGTATATCCATCTCCTACTGGGAGGGGCTCCCCAGCACCATTGCTACCTGTGCTATGTCTACTTTGTCTCCTCAGCAACAGGCCCATTCTGCCAACAATTCAGGGAACACAGGAGCCACTCTTAGACTCAATTCTTCAGCATGTTTTGTTTCAGATTCAGCTAGAGGCTGTGATACACTTCAACAATCCTGGCTCATTTTCTAACCCCTACCCCCCACCATGCACACCATGTAACCTCATTATTATGCCCTTTAAGATCAGAGGAATGGGCTAGTATTGCCTTTTACTGATGGAAAAAGTCTTACTACAACCAGCTCAATCGCACACACAGTACAGAACAATGTGAAAAATAGACCTTTATTCCCAGCTCTGGTTGCTTATTGCAATCTGGAGAGTCCTCCTTCCCTCCACCCACTCTGGGATTAGCTTTTCAGTCTTAATCAGTGGCCTCAGCAGGCCTTTGTTTTTTCCTCTTTCAGGGCCACCCACAGAGTTACCCTTTCTTGGTGTTTCAAGGAGCCTCTCTTCTGGCACTCCCTCTGCCCCCTCCTCAACCCAGGCCTCTTAAGCTCTCCCTCCCTCAGGATCCTGTCTCTTCTCCTCTTTGGCCTTAGGCTTGGGCTGCCATTCATGCTGGTATATCTAGTTTCTCCTGAGTGGAGCTAGAAAGAGCTTTGGACCCTTACAGGTAGAAAGAGAGATGAAGGAAAGCATTCCTCACTGGTCTGGCTTCAGGGCCAAACATTTACAAGATAATCAGGTATTTCACACTGACAAGGGTGCCCGCCTCTTAGTATGCCCCCTGTGTGTAATGCCACTAAAAGAATCTCATATTGATCTTCTCCCCCTTTGAGTTGAATCACAAAAGGTCGTGTTATCCCAGCTTGGTTTATATGTTCAGGTCCCAGAAAGGGTGCAGGGGAAAAAAATCCCTTCTACCTACAATGAGCAACTCAATTCATGGGGTACTACTATGGGTTTCGTCACAACTTCTGAGACTTCAACTCTGCCCCATCTCCCTCATTTATTTCATTCAATCATTCATTCACTTATTTATCAAATCTCACTGTGCTAGATCCTAAGCCAGGCATTGGGGGTATAGAGACAAATAGGATGCAGCCTCCACTCTCCAGTTGCTTCCAGAGCTCTAGGAGAGACACAAATAGAGTATGCTGCAATCAGGACCATGACAGAAGGAAACAAAGGAGATTGTGGGAACCTGGAGAAGGATCGCCACATGCAGACTGGTGTAGAAAAGACTTCCCAGAAGAGAAGGCACCTGAGCTGAAGCATAAAAGTGTAAGGTGCAATCCAGGCAAAGGTAATAGCTAGAGTAAAGGCAGACCTGAGATGGGATGAAAGGAGCGTGCTGCAGGCAAGCAACTCTGTGATTTAGTGCTGTTGGAACAGAGTGCAAGGGGAGAGTGTGGCAAGACATGGGGCTGGGAAAATTTGCAGGAAGCAGGCTCAAGTAAACTTGGACCAAACTAAGGAAGCTTTCATCTGGCTCCTAAAGCCCAAGGGTGCTTGTCAAGAATAAAGGAATGACCAATCAGAACAGAGGCTGGCTATAAACTGCCTCGTGGACCACTGACTGGAGAGAGGAGGAAACTCACCAAAGCTTTTGCTCCACTTTTGACCCCAGGATTCACCTAACTTTGTGGTGGGGGGAAAGATTTGGTAATAACTGACATTAAATTTCCCAAGAGGCCAGAAGTTGAAAATAAAAATCAAATTTGGGTTGATTTAATGAAAATAAGAAATTGGCTACATATTGCACACCTGTGTTTGTCAGAGTAACAGTAAAGCAGCTACTACAAAGAGTTATCCTGGGCCTGTAGTCCTTAGGTGCTTGCCTGTGGGTTTCTGTGGGGGTGTGGGTGGGGGGGAAAGAAAAGGCAGAGTTTCTCTGGGTTGCATGTTTGGTGAAACTAGCTTTGAGGAGGGTTAACACCCCAGGGGACTCCCCCCCTTCCCCAGCTTGGTAGTACATCTGTCAAATAACCAGAGTGCCCTCTGGTGGGCTGTGAAGGCTCCAGGACTGATGTGCCTATTGCTTCGTGATGATCAGGCCTAGAGGACTGGCCTAAGATATTTATTATTCTGAGTTCTGGCCTGCTGCAGCTTGCTTCACAACAGAGCCGGGTGGGATGGTAGCAGGGACAGAAGATTGTAATTACAGCAGATATGGGCTGTGGGATAGACTTCTCTGCTCTAAGTCAATAAGCTATGGGAAGGTGGATGAGTCAGTGGTCCTCCTTGTGGGTGGAGGAATCCCTGAGGTTGCCTCCAGTGTCCTGTTTCACCCTCTGGTTGGCTTCATGTTTGGGCTTAGTGAGTAGTACCAAGGGACATTTGCATATCTTTTGAAGCTCTTTTCCAAAGGGGCCACCACATACCATTTTATGAGTTTCTAAAACCAGGCGAAATCATTAATACTGATCACTACCAACAACAAATAATCAATTTGAACCATGCTTTGATTGTGAAAAGACCAGAATGTTACAGAAGACACGGCAAAGCAATTTTGCTTCATGATAATGCACCATAACACACTTCAAAACCAGTTAAAGACACGTTAAAAGATCTTGCCTGGGAAGTATTAACCCACCCGCTGTATTCACCAGACCTTGCTCCTTCAGATTACCACTTGTTCTGATCGATGGCACGCACTTTCTGAGCAGCACTTCAAAACATACGAAGAAGTGGAAAATTGGGTCTCTGAATGGTTTGCCTCAAAACAAGAAAAGTTCTATTGGGATTTTATCCACAAATTACCTGAAAGATGGGGGAAATGTTAGCTAGTGATGGACATTACTTTGAATAAAGCACTTTTGATGTTTGATGTTTCTCTTGAAATTATCGTGTTTTCTTTGATTACAAAATCTGCCATTATTAACCGGTACACCTAGTACATAAAAATAAAAAGCTCCTGCACAGCAAAAGAAACTCTCAACAAAACAACAAGAAAGCCCACTGCATAGGAGAACATATTTGCCAACGATATTTCAGATAAGGGTTTAATCTCCAAAATTTACAGAGAACTTATACAACTTAACAAAAGGAAGATAAACGATCCAATCAAAAAAATGGGCAAAGGATCTAAATAGATGCTTTTTGAAAGAGGACATACAGAAGGCCCAGAGACTTATGAAAACATGCTCAAAGTCACTAGTCATCCGAGAGGTGCAAATCAAAACAACAATGAGATACCATCTCACACCTGTCAGAATGGCTATCATCAACAAATCAACAAATAAGAAGTGCTGACAGGATGTGGAGAAAAAGGAACCCTCCTGCACTGCTGGTTGGAATGCAGACTGGTGCAGCCACTGTGGAAGACAGTATGGCATTTCCTCAAAAAGTTAAAAATGGAACTCCCATTTGACCCAGTAATCCCACTTCTAGGACTATATCCCAAGAAACCAGAAACACCAACCAGAAAGGATATATGCACCCCTATGTTCATAGCAGCACAATTTACAATAGCTAAGATTGGGAAACAGCCTAAGTGCCCATCAGCAGATGAATGGATTAAAAAACTGTGGTACATCTACACAATGGAATACTATGCCGCTATAAAAAAAGAAGGAACTTTTACCATTTGCAACAGCATGGATGGAACTAAAGAGCATTATGCTAAGCGAAATAAGCCAGTTGGAGAAAGATAAATATCACATGATCTCAATCATATGTGGGATACAATAATCAACATAATCTGATGAACAAGAATAGATCCAGAGACAAATGGCAGGGAAAGGGTGTGGTTTAGAGAGCAACCACAGGACTTGTAAGCATGCATATTAGCATGACCAATGGACACAGACACTGGGGCGGTGAGGGCTTGCCCAGGGTGGGAATGGCTGGGGGCGGGGGGCGCAACTGGGGAAAAAGGAGACATATGTAAAACTTTAGAGAATAATAATTAAAAAAAAAGAATTGGAGAGCTTGATGTTAAGATGAGGGTACTTCAATACTAATCTATAGAGTCCACCCAATCCCCATACATGTTCCTAATGGCTTTTTTTTTTTTTTTTGGTTGCAGAACTAGACAAGCTTGTCTTTAAAATCATGTGGAAATGCAAGGGACTCAGGATAGTGAAAACAATCTTGAATAATAAAAAAAGTTGGAGGACTCACACTTACTGATTTCAAAACTTACTAAAAAGCTACAATAATCATGACAGTGTGGTAGGATAGACATTGAGATCAATGGGATAGAACTGAAAGTCCAGAAATAAACCCTTGCACTTATCATCAATTGATTTTCAACAACAGTGCCAAGACTAATCAGTGGCGGGAAAGAAGAGTGATTTCAACAAATAATGCTGTGTCAACTGAAAATCCACATATAGAAGAATGAAGTTGGACCCCTACCTCACAACATATACACAAATTAATTCCAGATGGATCAGTGATCTGAATGTAAGAGCAAAAACTGTAAATAAACTCTTATAAGAAAACCTAAGAGTTGATCTCTAGCCTCACGGTAGACCCGTGGTCGGCAAACCGCAGCTCATGAGCCACATGCGGCTCTTTGGCCCCTTGAGTGTGGCTCTTCCACAAAATACCACGGCCTGGGCAAATCTATTTTGAAGAAGTGGCGTTAGAAGAAGTTTAAGGTTTAAAAATTTGGCTCTCAATAGAAATTTCAATCTTTGTACTGTTGATATTTGGCTCTGTTGACTAATGAGTTTGCCGACCACTGTGTTAGACAAAGCCTTCTTCGATATGACACCAAAGGCAAAAGAGACAAAATAAAACATAGATAAGTTGGACTTCATGAAAATTAAACACTGTTTTGCTTCAAAGTATACCATCAAGAACATGAAAAGATACACAGAGTGGGAGAAAATATTTGCAAATCTTTAAGGGACTTTATCTAGAATATATAAAGAACTCTTACAACTCAATAATAAAAAAAAACAAATTTAGCAAATGATTTTAATAAAATAATTTCTAAAGAAAATTCACAGATGGTCAATAAGCATGTAAAACCTGCTCAATATATTTGCCACCATGGAAATGCAAATCAAAACCACAATGAGATACCACTTCATGCTCACTAAGATGGCTATAATAAAAAAGACAGATAAGTGTTGGTGAGGATGTGGAAAAATTTGAATACTCATCCACAGCTGTTTGGAATGTAAAAGGTAGCACTACTGTGGAAAACAGTCTGGTGGTTTCTCAAGCAGTTCAACAAAGAGTTACTACATAACCCGGCAATTCCAATCCTAGGTATATACACAGGAGAAATGGAAGCACATATCCACAAAAAAATTGTATGCAAATGTTCATACAGCAGTATTCACAATAACCCAAAAAGTAAACAATCATAATTTTTAATAATTGATGAAGGGATACATAAGTCATGTAATATTCATACAATGGAATATCATCTTGCAATAAAAAGGAACGAAGTACTGATAGATACTACAAAATGGATGAACCTTGAAAATATTATGTTAAGTGAAAGAAGCCAGGCACAAAAGGCCATGTATATAGGGTGTTCCCCAAAAAATGTATATACACACCTTTAATAATTATAAAGGCAGTGTTTATTAAAATACATTTCATTTTCAAAATTGAGCTGTCAGCTGTTAAAGTTTGTGTACATTTTTTGGGACACCCTGTATATGAAATTTCCATTTATATAAAATTTCCAGAATAGATTGGTGATTGCCTAGGGCTGGAGGGGTAACAAGGACCCTCTCCATTACCAAACTTTAGTCACTTTAAGCCCCTTTCTAGAGTAGGCCTTGTCCATGGGCCCTGTTGTCAAGACTGCAGAGCCCAGTTTACAAGAATCCTGCTAAGTCAGTTTAGCGAGAATCCCCCACTCTCAATATCTGATCACCTCCATATCAAATTCTTTTTTTTTTTAATCATAATGGTCAGAATACTTTTATTTCTATCAGCAGAAAGAATTTTATTTTTTTTATTTTTATATTTTTTTTAATTTCTTTATTGATTGAGGTATCACATATTTGTCCTCATCCCCCCATTCCCATCCCTCACCCCTCCCCACACATGCCCCCAACCCCCTGTTGTCCTTAACCGCTGGTTAGGATCACATGTTTGCACACAAATCCTTTGGTTGATCTCTCCCCTTTGCCCCCACCCTTCCCTACCCTCCCCCTGAGGCCCGACAGTCTGATCCATGCCTCCTTGTTTCTGGGTCTGTTCCTGTTCATCAGTCTATGTTGTTCATTATTTCCCCTAGATGAGTGAGATCATGTGCTATTAGAAATACACTTATAAGAACCGAAAATGAGACAAGCAATAATGGTTATGGTGACAGGCAAATGAATCGGTCTGTAGTGAGTTTCTTTCTGGGCCAACAGTCCTTTTGAGACCCAGTTTCAATGTCCAACAGTTCCTTATGTGTACATGTCAGCAATGACATTTCAGTTCTGGATGGTGGACAAATGGTGGTAATGCAGGTCCGACTCTGGTTTGGTCCTGGGCAACCTGCAGTGATGCACAGCTGTTAACTGCTAGTATGGGAAGGCCACATCAGCGTCTTCCGTCTCTGGACTGCTTCTCTTCTGTCTTCATGGCTGGAGTAGTCCTGTTGATTCCTCTCTGTTGCTGGAATCCACATGGTCTCGGAGTTGTTTTCTGAAAATATACAAACATATTCTCGACCAAAAGTTAATAAAGGAATATTTTCTATAAATTTTACTGGGGATCCTTTTTCATTTTTTGCCCAAATGATTTTCCTCTGGCTTGTTTTGTCACCTTGTGTGTTTTTCATGGGTGTCTTGCTTTTAGCCTTACAATTAATTTTCTAAAGTATTAATTTTCTAGATGTAATTTACTTACAGGATATTTTTCCTTACATGATATTCCTCTAGTATCCCCTCCTTTTTTGATTTAAATGTTAGGAGGCTTTTGAAAATTTTATAATGTAGTCTTGATGGCTTTTAAATTTTAATTTTTTGCACTATAATATTACTGTTTTAGGTTCATTACATGGTGCACAATTTTATCATGAGATGAAGTACCAATAGAGATTTTAGTTAACACTTTAGGAACACCTTTTTGTCCAGTACAATTAATTTTTCTAGAATATTCACTTGTTTCAACTAGCCAATTTAAATTTGCCTGAAAACTTGACTACTGTTTTACTATCAAATTTATTACTCTAACAACAATCTTATTTTACCCTGGAAATATTGGTGGAAGGGATTATTTGCCTTCTTGAATAGGTCCTGAGCATACCTGGTGGTAGGCTGGATTTAGATATCATAAACCCACTTCCCTGCACCATGGGTACAAGACAACTCAAACAATTCTTGTTGGAGTGAGAGGGCAGCTGCTGTCGGCCAAGTCTCTGTCGGTCACCTGGGTCCTGATCTGAGCTGGGCCTGGGAAGCACGAAGCAGCCATGGGGGCAGGAGACCTCCCTCAGAAGGGGCTATGATTCAGGCCACTGCAATGTTGGGGGGGTGAGGGTCTGTGCCACACCTCTGTTGATCCCCAAATTCTCTCCTGATGGCCCCTCTGCGACTGTGCCTGTCTTAGGTTGTTCCTTCCTTGAGGAATCTTACCCGTCTCTGGCTAACCAGCCATCCTCCAGGGCCAAGCAGGGTGACGTGAGGTTCAGTTTTGTCTCCTTGGTAGCCTATGCCCCCGTGGCCTCCATGCCCAGCACCTGCCATGGGATCCCCTCGCCTGCTGGCGGGGCCCCAGCACTGATCACATATCTTTTGGAACCCGGGTTTCGTCTACAGGGAGGGCTCAGTTTGCCCCACTGGGTGAGAGACAGATCCATGGCACCAGTCATCACGAGACTTCAACCTCGACATGAACAGAGAGCTCATGCAACAGCTATGAGCAATTGAATTGTGAGAAGAGGGTCTCTCTTGGCCTAAAGGGTAAGAGGGACCAATATAGAATGCTCAGGTGCCTTCCCAGGAGGTCCTCTACATAATGAAAAGGATTAAATCCTTACATGTCCTTTTTAAATTGCTGCCAGACATTCAAAGAATTAGTTTGTACATTTGCTTGGGATTATTGTATATTATGCTGTAGTAATTCTAAAGTATCGAGAGATGTGTTAAGTTTGTCTCCAAGTACCAAACAGATGACTTTTTTTTTTTTTTTTTTTCCCCAAGGGTGCGAGGAACTATTACAAGTACTGGGGGTGATCCAAATCTGGGAAAAATTTTAATGATATTGTAGAATAATATCATGCAAGGATATTCTTTGTTCTAGTCCATGGGAATTCCCTTTCACACTGGCTGTCCATTTCTTTTTATATAGACAAGGTCTTAGTTACATTTTCTGCACCTCTACCGGGGGCACGTAGTGATAATAGTGACACCCTTTCTTTGGTGTCCACACAAGCCAGAAACCTCTCTTTAATTGTACACACAAAGGGGCATTATTTTGATTTCATGTCATACAAAAGGGAAGATGGGTGGAGACCCCTGTGTATTTATATTTTCTTGCCCCACCCATGGACCTCCTGGATGTCCAGGGTGTTTGGTATTATTGGTAACTACATTAGTCAGGGGATCAGCCCATGTAAGGGGTCTTACCCATGAAGGGTCAGGAACATAAGACCAAAATACTTACCCTCTTATCCCAGGTAAAATTACCGTACATCTGATGATTGCTAGCATGGCTAGAAAGGCGTTCTCAGGCATTCTTGGGTTTCTGATTACCTCACAATTTCTTCCCTGAGGTTTGATGTTCTGATTGATGTTTCTCTGTTTCTGGATCTATTTTTCCCCCCATCAGTTTATGTTGTTCATTATATTCCACAAATGAGTGAGATCATGTGATATTTATCTTTCTCTGCCTGGCTTATTTCACTAAGCATAATATTCTCCATCTCCATCCATATTGTTGCAAATGGTAAGAGCTCCTTCTTTTTTACTGCAGCGTAGTATTCCATTGTGTAGATGTACCACAGTTTTTTAATCCACTCATCTGCTGATGGGCACTTAGGCTGTTTCCAAATCTTAGCTGTGGTGAATTGTGCTGCTATGAACATAGGGGTGCATAAATCCTTTCTGATTGATGTTTGCAGTTTCTTGGGATATATTCCTAGAAGTGGGATCACTGGGTCAAATGGGAGTTCTATTTTTAGTTTTTTAAGGAAACTCCATACTGTTCTCCACAGTGGCTGCACAAGTCTGCATTCCCACCAGCAGTGCACGAGGGTTCCTTTTTCTCCACATCCTCGCCAGCACTTGTCATTTGTTGACTTGTTGATAATGGCCATTCTGACAGGTGTGAGATGGTACCGCATTGTTGTTTTGATTTGCATCTCTCTAATGATTAGTGATTTAGAGCAGGTTTTCATATGTCTCTTGGCCTTCCTTCTGTCTTCTTTCGAAAAGTGTCTATTTAGATTAGTTGCCAATTTCTAGATTGGGTTGTTTATCTTCTTTTTGTTAAGCTGCATGAGTTCCCTGTAAATGTTGGGGATTTAAACCCTTATCGTTGACATCATTGGCAAGTATGTTCTCCCATGTAGTGGGCTTTCTTGTTGTTTTATTGATGGTTTCCTTTGCTGTGCAAAAGCTTTTTATTTTGATATAGTCCCATTTGTTTATTTTCTCTTTAGCTTCCATTGCCCTAGGAGCAGTATCAGCGAAGAAGTTCTCTTGGCATATGTCAGAGATTTTTCTGCCTGTAGATTCCTCTAGTATTTTTATGGTTTCCTGCCTTACGTTAAAGTCCTTGATCCATTTTGAGTTTATTTTTGTGTATGGTGTAAGTTGGTGGTCTAGTTTCATTTTTTTGCATGTATCTGTCCAATTTTCCCAACACCATTTGTTGAAGAGATTGTCTTGACTCCATTGTATGTTCATGCCACCTTTGTCAAATATTAATTGAGCATAGTGATTTGGATCGATTTCTGGGTTCTCTATTCTATTCCATTGATCTATATGTCTGTTCTTGTGCCAATACCAGGCTGTTTTGAGAACAGTGGCTTTGTAATACCGCTTGAAATCTGGTATGGAGATCCCACCTACTTTGTTCTTCTTTCTCAGGATTGCTGTGGCTATTCGGGGTCTTTTTTTATTCCAGATGAATTTTTGGAAAGTTCGTTCTAGGTCTGTGAAGTATGCCGTTGGTATTTTAATGGGAAGTGCATTGAAATTATAGATTGCTTTGGGTAGTATGGACATTTTGATGATGTTGATTCTACCAATCCATGAACATGGTATGTTCTTCCATCTGTTTATGTCTTCCTCTATCTCTTTTTTCAGTGTTGTGTAGTTTTCCGCATATAGGTCTTTTACCTCCTTAGATAAGTTTATTCCTAGGTATCTTATTTTTTTTGGTGTGATGGTAAATGGGATTGCTTTTTTAGTCTCTCTTTCTGTAAGTTCATTATTGGTGTATAGAAATGCCATAGATTTCTTAGCATTTATTTTGTATCCTGCTACTCTGCGGAATTCATTTATTAAGTCTAGTAATTTTTGATGGAGTCTTTAGGGTTTTCTAAGTACAGTATCAGGTCATCTGCAAATAAGGACAGTTTTACTTCTTCTTTTCCAATTTGGATGCCTTTAATTTCTTTTCTTGTCTGATTGCAATGGCTAGTATTTCCAACACTATGTTGAACAGGAGTGGTGAGAGTGGGCATCCCTGTCTTGTTCCTGTTCTTAGGGGAAATGGTTTTAGTTTTTGCCCATTGAGTATGATGGTGGCTGTGGGTTTGTCATATATGGCTTTTATTATGTTGAGGTATGATCCTTCTATTCCCAGCTTGCTGAGAGTTTTTATCAAGAAAGGGTGTTGGATTTTGTCAAATGCTTTTTCTGCATCAATTGATATGATTATGTTGTTTTTATGTCTCAATTTATTTATGTGATGTATCACATTTATTGATTTGCGAATATTATACCATCCTTGCATCCCAGGGATAAATCCTACTTGGTCGTGGTGTATGATCTTTCTGATGTATTGCTGGATTCGATTTGCTAGAATTTTGTTGAGGATTTTGGCATCTATGTTCATGAGGGATATTGGCCTGTAATTCTCTTTCATTGTGTTATCTTTATCTGGTTTTGGTATTAGGGTGATGCTGGCTTCATAGAAGGAGCTTGGAAGTGTTCCTTCTTCTTGAATTTTCTGGAATAGTCTGAGGAGGATAGGTTTTAGTTCTTCCTTGAATGTTTTATAAAACTCCCCTGTGAAGCCATCTGGCCCTGGGCTTTTGTTTGCTGGAAGCTTTTTGATAACTGCTTCAATTTCTTCCATAGTTATCAGCCTATTGAGATTTTTAGTCTCTTCCTGAGTAAGTTTTGGAAGGTTGTGTTTTTCTAGGAATGTATCCATTTCCTCCAGGTTGTCTAGTTTGTTGGCGTAGAGTTGTTCATAGTATTTTTTGACAATCCTTTGTATTTATGTGGGGTCTGTTGTTATTTCACCTCTTTCATTTCTGATTTTGTTTATTTGGGTCCTCTCTCTTTGCTTCTTGGTGAGCCTGGCTAGAGGTTCATCAATCTTGTTTATCCTTTCAAAGAACCAGCTCTTGGTTTTGTTGATCTTGTGTATTGTTTTTTTTGGTCTCTATGTCATTCATTTCTGCTTGATCTTTATTATTTCCTTTTTTCTGCTCACTGTGGGCTTTTCTTGTTGCTCCCTTTCTAATTCTTTGAGTTGTTGAGTTAGATGATCTATTACCATTTTTTCTTGTTTTTTGAGGTAGGCTTGTAGAGCTATTCATTTCCCTCTCAGGACTGCTTTCATTGTGTCCCATAGGATTTGCAATGTTGTGTTTTGATTGTCATTAGTCTCCAGGATGTTTTTAATTTCTTCTTTGATCTCATTGATAACCCAATCATTGTTTAGTAGCATGCTATTCAGTTTCCAAGTGTTTGAATTTTTTGGAATGTTTTTATTGTAGTTTATTTCTAATATTATGCCATTGTGGTCTGAGAAAATGCTTGATATGATTTCAATCTTTTTGAATTTGGGGAGACTTTGCTTGTTACCCAATATATGGTCTATTTTTGAGAATGTCCCATGTGCACTTGAGAAGAACGTATATTCCATGGCTTTGGGGTGAAATACTCTGAAGATGTCAATTAGGTCCATCTGATCTAGTGTGTCATTTCGAATTGCTGTTTCTTTGCTGATTTTTTTGTCCAGAGGATTTATCCATTGGTGTCAGTGGTGTATTGAAGTCCCCTACTATGATTGTATTGATGTCGATCTCTCCCTTGATATCTTCCAGCAGATTTTTTATGTATTTGGGCGCTCCTGCGTTGGGTGCATATACGTTTACCAGAGTTATATCTTCTTGCTGGATTGCTCCCTTTAGTATTATGTAGTGGCCTTCCTTATCTCTTATCATGGCCTTTACTTTGAGGTCTATTTTATCTGATATAAGTATCGCAACCCCAGCTTTTTTCTCATTTCCATTTGCCTGAAAAATGTTTTTCCATCCCTTCACTCTCAGTCTGTGTGAATCTTTTGCTCTAAGGTGGGTCTCTTGTAGACAGCAAATATATGGGTCATGTTTTCTTATCCATTCAGCTACCCTATGTCTTTTGATTGGTGCATTTAATCCATTTACGTTTACTGTTATTATTGATAAGTACCTGTTTGTTGACATATTTTTCCTTAGTGTTTGTGTTTCTTCTTGCCTTTCTCTTTTTACAGCAGCCCCTTTAGCATTTCTTGCATTGCTGGTTTGGTAATGATGAACTCTCTTAGCCCTTTTTTGTCTGTGAAGCTTCTGATTCCACCTTCAATTTTGAATGATAGCCTTGCTGGGTATAGTATTCTTGGATTCAGTCCCTTGTTTTGCATCACTTTGTATATTTCATTCCATTCCCTTATGGCCTGGTGTGTTTCTGTTGAGAAATCAGTTGATATTCTGATAGGAGATCCCTTGTAGGTAACTTTCTGTTTCTCTCTGGCAGCCTTTAAGATTCTTGCTTTGTCGTTGGTGTTCGTCAATTTAATTATGATGTGTCTTGGTGTCGGTCTTTTGGGGTTCAACTTGTTTGGGACTCTGTGTACTTCTTGCACTTGGATAGTTTTTTTCTTGCCAATATCAGGGAAGTTTTCTGTCATTATTTCTTCTAACAGGTTTTCTATTCCTTGCTTCTCTTCCTCTCCTTCTTTTATTCCTATTATTCGAAGGTTGTTTCGTTTTGTGTTGTCCCAAAGCTCCCTTAGACTCTCCTCTTGCTTTTTAAGTCTTTTTTCCAGTTGCTGCTGTGTTTGTGTGTTTTTTCCTACCTTGTCTTCTAATTCGCTGATGCGGTCCTCAGCCTCTTCTACTCTACTCTTTAGGCCTTCCATTGTGTTCTTTATTGCAGCTATGTCGTTCTTCATCTCTTCTTGGTTTCTTTTCATGTTGGTGACATTTTCATTCAGCTCCTTATAGTTCTCATTGAGTTGTGTGTGTTTGTCATCCATCCATTTAAACATCCTTATAACGAATACTCTGAATTCTTTCTCTGTTAAGCTGCTAGCCTCAAGTTCATTTAACTCCCTTTCTGGTGATTCCTCTTTTTCCTCCCTTTGGGAATTTCCTTTTTTTCTCCCCATGTTTTCCTGTAATGTTTTAATTGTAGATCCGCTTGCTTTGCTACCCAGGTTCTTTTGGGGATGGTGCTACTGGTGTAATCTCTCAGTTCTCCTGGGCTTGGTAATCTAGTGTAGCTCCCTACTTGAGCTACTTGGGTTCTCTTGATGTAGGCCTGCAAGCTTGAGAGGCACAACTGTGGTGTCTAAAAGTCAGCAGCTATGGATTTTCCCAGTTTTTGCTGTCTTGCACCCTTAGTTGAAATCGCGCGTGTCCAGTGGGAACTCACAGTGGCAACCAGGAACCGTCTGTTGGGAGAGCTCCCAGTGGCTCCCACTAGCACCCCGTGTGTACATAGGCTCAGGTGCCTGCCTGTTGTAAATTTGCTTCTGTAGAGGTGTGTTTGCAGGGGCACAGCTCTGATGCACTTTGAGAGACTCTGGCACTGAAGTTAAACAGCTAGGGTGTATGTGGGAAGTTATTCAGGAGAAAGGAGTTCAGAGTTTCTGCTGTGGGGCAGCGCGTCCTTGGCTGTACAGAATCACACCCAGCAGGGGCTCAAAGCACCTCCCCAGAGGACCCTGTGGATATATGGGCTCAGGGCACCTTCCCTTGCTGTGGCTGTGAGTTTGCTGCTCTGGAGTGTGTGCGAACTGGTGGCGCGTCCGCCAGCGCACAGTTCTGACGCACTTTGAGAGACTCTGGCACTGAAGTTAAACAGCTAGGGTGTATGTGGGAAGTTATTCAGGAGAAAGGAGTTCAGAGTTTCTGCTGTGGGGCAGCGCGTCCTTGGCTGTACAGAATCACACCCAGCAGGGGCTCAAAGCACCTCCCCAGAGGACCCTGTGGATATATGGGCTCAGGGCACCTTCCCTTGCTGTGGCTGTGAGTTTGCCGCTCTGGAGTGTGCGCGAAGTGGTGGCGCGCCCTCCAGCGCACAGCTCTGATGCAATTTGAGAGACTCTGGCACTGAAGTTAAACAGCTAGGGTGTATGTGGGAAGTTATTCAGGAAAAAGGAATTCAGAGTTTCTGCTGTGGGGCAGCGTGTCCTTGGCTGTACAGAATCACACCCAGCAGAGGCTCAAAGCAGCTCCCCAGAGGACCCTGTGGATATATGGGCTCAGGGTGCCTTCCCTTGCTGTGGCCGTGAGTTTGCCTGCCCTTGATTGTGCGCGACCGGTGGCGCGCCCACCGGCGCAAAGCTCTGATGCACCCTGGCCCTGAAGTTGCACCGCAGGTGTGTCCGTGGGCAGTTATTTAGGAAGAGGCAGTTCAGAGATTCTACTGCAGGGCCGCACACCGTTGACTGTGCAGAATCACCCCCTCGGGGTCTCTCAGTGGTTCCCAAGCACTGCCTGGGTAGTGGAGTGCCTGGGTGCCTATGGGCTGGGGACTCGGCGAATCCTGAGTTCCTGTGTTCCGGCACTGGGGAGGGGCAGGTTGTACTTACTGCTTTCAGCGGCGCACTTTTGGAGGTGGAGGTCTCAGGGTTCGCGCATCTGCAGCTGGGGTGGCAGGTCTTCTACCAGAGTGGCTGTAGTGACCAGGTTTGCTTCTGAGACCAGACTGGGTGGTGGTAAGGTTAGGATTCTAGTCTCTAGCAGTTCCGTTCTTAAAGATGGCGGGGTCTCTGTGCCACTGGTGTCCTCCCTGGAGTGTTTGCAGCGGCCGCGGGGTTTTGCCAACCAAGACTGCCTGGATTGGAAGCCCCCTGGAAGAACTGCAGGGTCTAACTGTCCCTATTTCACTCACACACACACCCACACTCGTCCACACACACCTCTATCACTCCTTCACTCGATCACACACTCACCCTCCCTACCTTCCTTCCGGTCGCCATCTTCCAGTCACCCTCAAATTCTTTATCTCCTTCCATTCCCTAGGTGATATCTGATTGCCCTAGCCCAGTGGTCGGCAAGCCACGGCTCGCGAGCCACATGCGGCTCTTTGGCCCCTTGAGTGTGGCTCGGCGTTAGAACCTCTTGTTCAAAATAGACTCGCCCAGGCCAAAAACCGACTTCTGCGCATGGGCCACGGAGTTTCAATCGCACTGTACGTGCGAGCCCGCACTTGGTATTTTGTGCAAGAGCCACACTCAAGGGTCCAAAGAGCCACATGTGGCTCACGAGCCGTGGTTTGCCAGCCACTGCCTTAGCCTATCTTCAGCAAGAATCCTGTTAGGCCAGTTTAGCAAGAATCCCCCTTCCCCTGATGTCTCCTCTTAGTAATTTTCCATACACCAAACCCCTCCCCAACCTGCTCCTTGGCTATAAATCTCCATGATTCTTGCTGTATTTGGAATTGAGCCAAGTTCTATAATGAGATCTCTTTCCTATTGCAATAGTTCCTGAATAAAATCTGTTTTTACCACTTTAACTGCTGTCAGGCTCTGATTGTCTTTAACATGGTTTGAGGTGAGAATGGGGAGTGATTGCTAGTGGGTATGGAGGGTTTTTTTTATGGGGATGAAAACATTGTAGAATTGATGGTGACGATTGTTGCACAACTCTGTGTACACACTAAAAACCATTCAATGGTATACTTTAAGTAGATGAACTGTCTAGTATGTAAATTATATCTAATATAGATGCTAACAAATTGGCAGTGTGTGGATTTGAACCCAGATCTAGCGAACTCTCAGGAGGTGCTTGATAAATGTACTGCTGTCATTAAGGCTACTGTTCTGATTACTTAGTGGGTGAAGAGTTCATGCCTGAGAGGTCCACCTTGGAAGCACTTGGAAGTTCATGGCCTTGAGCAGCAACCACCACAGCCTGGAGCAGTTTCAGACTGCCCCAAAGCAGGCCTGTATTCCCAGGGATTCTACTGTCAGATTCTAACTACAAGAGGAAGCCAGGACTGCTAACTGACACCCATCAGCCTGGGGGACACAGAGCTCTCCAGTGACTTCCCATTTTGGGACCTGGGAAATGTCACTGGACTTGGTCTGCAGTTTACAAGCCTATCAGGACCAGATGCAGGCCAGCCCCTATGAGGCCAAGGGAAGGAGAAAAAGCTGTACCTGGGAAACCAGGGAAACATGCTATACAAAAAACTTGTCCCCTTCCCCTCAAGCCATTATGCCATTCTTGCAAGACAACCTTTCTGCAAAAATGATCCTTCCCTTCCCCAACACAGGATCCCCTTGGCCTTGGGTCCCTTGAAACAACAGCTACTATTGATTCAGTGCTTACTATGTGCCAGCCACTGTGCTAAATTTTTATGCCTATTATCTCATCAAATCTTCCACACCATCATCAGAGACAGATGGCCAAATGTTGCAGACAAGAAACCTAAGACACAAGAGGTTAAGTACCTTGCCCAAGTTTGCATAACTTAGGGATGTGGGAGAATTAGACTTTGACATCTGGCAGTCAGGCTTCAGCCACTTCTCTAGCATTTGTCTCTCTGACCAGGTACCTATTAGTAGTCTTATTTGTTTATTTTCTTCTTAGGCTCCATTGCCCTGGGAGCTGTGTCTGTAAAGATATTGCTATGACATATGTCTGCAATTTTGCTGCCTATGGAGTCTTGTAGGATTTTTATGGTTTCCCATCTTACATTTAAGTTCTTTAGCCATCTTGAGTTTGTTTTTATGTATGGTGTAAGTTGGTGATCTAATTTCTTTTTTTTTGCATGTATCTGTCCAAATTTCCCAGCACCATTTATTGAAGAGACCGTCTTGACTCCATTGTTCGCTCTTGCCTCCTTTGTCAAATATTAATTGAGCATAATGGCTTGGGTCCATTTCTGGGTTCTCTGTTCTGTTCCATTGGTCTATATGTCTGTTCTTGTGCCAGTACCAGGCAGTTTTGAGAACCATGGCTTGGTAATATAGCTTGATATCTGGTATTATGATCCCTCCAACTTTGTTCTTCTTAGGATTGCTGTGGCTATTCAGGGTCTTTTTTTATTCCAGATGAATTTTTGGAGAGTTTGTTCTAGATCTTTGAAATATGCCATTGGTATTTTAATGGGGATTGCATTGAATCTGTAGATTGCTTTGGGTAGTATGGACATTTTAATGATGTTGATTCTACCAATTCATGAACATGGTATGTTCTTCCATTTGTTTATGTCTTCCTCTATCTCTTTTCAATGTCCTTAAGTTTTCTGAGTATAGGTATTTTACATCCTTAGTTAAGTTTATTCCTAGGTCTCTTAATTTTTGTTTTTGTTTTTGGTGCAATGGTAAATGAGATTTTTTTTTCTTCCCATTTCTCTTTCTGTCAGTTCATTATTGGTATATAAAAGGCCATAGATTTCAGGTGTTATTTTTGTATCCTGCTACATTGCCAAAGTCATTTATTAGGTCTAGTAGTTTTGTGATGAAGTCTTTGGGGTTTTCTATGTATAGTATCATGTCATCTGCGAATAAGGACAGTTTTACTTCTTCTTCTCCAATTTGGGTACCTCTTATTTCTTCTTCTTCTCTGATCGCTATGGTTAGCACTTCCAGTACTGTATCAAACAGGAGTGATAAAAGTGGACATACTTGTCTTGTTCCTGTTCTTAGGGGAAAGGAGTTTAGTTTTTGCCCATTGGGTATGATGTTAAGTGTAGGTTTGTCATATAAGGCTTTTATTATGTTGAGGTATAATCCCTCTCTTCCCACGTTGCTGAGAGTTTTTATCAAGAAAGGGTGTTGGATTATGTCATTTTTGATTCTCAATTTGTTTATGTGATGTATCACATTTATTGATTTGCACATATTGTAACATCCTTGCATTCGCGGGGAATAAATCCCACTTGGTCATGGTGCATGATCTTTCTAATGTAATGCTGAATCTGATTTGCTAGAATTTTGTTGAAGATTTTAGCATCTATGTTCATCAAGGCCTGTAGTTCTCTTTTTTTGAGGTGTATTTATCTGGTTTTGGGATTAGGGCAATGTTGGCTTCATAGAAAGAGCTTGGAAGTGTGCCTTCCTCTTGAATTTTTTGGAATAGTCTGAGGAGGATAGGTTTTAGTTCTTCTTTGAATGCTTGGTAGAACTCCCCTGTAAAGCTGTCCAGACCAGGGCTTTTGTTTGCTGGAAGATTTTTCATCATTGCTTCAATTTCTTCAGTAATGATGAGCCTATTCAGGTTTTTTTATTCTTCCTTATTGTGTTTTGGGAGCTTGCATTTTTCTAAGAATATGTCCATTTTGTCTAGGTTGTTCATTTTATTGGAATAGTGTTGTTCATAGTATTTTTTCATAATCATTTGTATTTCTGTGGGATCGGTTGTTACTTTACCTCTTTCATTTCCGATTTTGTTTATTTGGGTCCTCCCGCTTTGCTTATTGGTGAGTCTGGTTAGAGGTTCATCAATCTTGTTTATACTTTCAAAGAACCAGCTCTTCGTTTTGTTGATCTTTTGTATTTTTTTTTTTTTTTTGTGTGTGTGTGTGTGTGTGTGTGTGTGTGTGTGTGTCTATGTCATTTATTTCTGCTCAGGTCTTTATTATTTCCTTCCTTCTGCTTATGCTGGGCCTTTCTCATTGCTCTCTTTCTAATTCTTTGAGTTCTAGGTTTAGATAATTTATTACCATTTTTTGTTTTTTTGTTTTTTTTGAGGTAGGCCTGTAGAACTATGAGCTTCCCTCTCAAGACTGCTTTCACTGTGTCCCATAGATTTTGAATTGTTGTGTTTTCATTGTCATTTGTTGCCAGGATGCTTTTTATTTCTCCTTTGAGCTCTTTGGTAACCCTATCATTGTTTAATATCATGCTATTTAGCCTCCCGGTATTTCATTTTTTATTGTTTTTATTGTAGTTGATTTCTAATTTATGCCATTGTGATCTGAGAAGATGCTTGATATGATTTCTATCTTCTTGAATTTGAAGAGATTTTGCCTGTGTCCCAATATGTGGTCTATCTTTGAAAATGATCCATGTGCACTTGAGAAAAATGTATATTCTGTGGCTTTGAGGGTGAAATGTTCTGAAGATGTCAATTAATTCTATCTGATCTAGTGAGTCACTAAGGATTGGTGTTTCTTTGCCCATTTTTTGTTTAGAGGATTTTTCCAGTGGTGTTAGTGGGGTATAAAAGTCCCCTACTATGACTGTATTGCTGTCAATCTCTCCCTTGATATCTTCCAGAAGTATTTTTATGTATTTGGGTGCTCTTATATTGGGTGCATGTATGTTTACAGAGTTATACCTTCTTGTTGAATTGCTCCCTTTAGTATTATGAACTGGCCTTCTTTATCTCTTGTCATGGCCTTCACTTTGAGGTCTAATTTGTCAGATGTAAGTATAGTTACTCCAGTTTTTTGTGTGTTTTTTCATTTCCATTCGCCTGAAATTTTTTTTTCCCATCTCTTCACCACCAGTCTGTGTGAACCTTTGTTCTGAGGTGGGTCTCATGTAGATAGCAGATATATGGGTCATGTTTTATTTTCCATTCAGCTACCCTATGTCTTTTGTTTGGGGCATTTAATTCATTTACATTTAAAGTTATTATTGATAGCTACTTGTTTGTCGCCACTTTTATTCTTTATGCCTTTGTTCCTTCTTCCCTTCCTGTTTCTTCTTTTTACAGCAGACCCTTTAGCATTTCTTGCATTGCTGGTTTGGTGGTAATAAACTCCCTTAGTTCTTTTTTGTCTGTGAAGCTCCTGATTTCACCCTCAACTTTGATTGATAGCCTTGCTGGGTACAGTATTCTTGGGTTCAGACCCTTGCTTTGCATGACTTTGTATATTTCATTCCATTCCCTTTGCCCAGATGTGTTTCTGTTGAGAAATCAGTTGATAGCCTGACAGGAGATCCCTTGTAGGTAAATTTCTGTCTCTCTCTAGCAGCCTTTAAGATTCTTACTTTGTCATTGGTGTGTGCCAATTTAATTATAATGTGTCTTTGTGTCGGTCTTTTGGGGTTCATCTTGTTTGGGACTCTGTGAGCTTCTTGGACTTGTGTGAGTTTTTTCTTTCCAATATCAGGGAAGTTTTCTGTCATTATTTCTTCAAACAGGTTTTCTATTCCTTTCTCAGTTTCCTCTCCTTCTGGCACCCCTATTATGTGGATGTTGTTTTGTTTTGTGTTGTCCCAAAGTTCCCTTAGGCTCTCCTCCTGTTTTTTTTTTTAGTTTTGTTTTCTAGATGCTGCTCTACTTGGGTATTTTTTCCTACCTTGTCTTCTAGCTCACTGATGTGGTCCTCCACTTCTTCTAGTCTATTGTTGATGCTTTCTATTGAGTTCTTTTTGCAGTGATGTCATTTTTCATTTCTTCTTGGTTCTTCATTTCCTCTTGGTTCTTACACATATTATTGAATTTGTCTTCCATCCTTTTAAGCATCCTTATGACTGTTGCTCTGAATTCTTTCCCTGACATATTTCTTGCCTCTATTTCATTTACTTTCTTTTCCGGTGATTCCTCCTTTTCTTTCATATGTGGGCTGTTTCTTTTTCTCCCCATGATCACTCCTCTCAGGGTGTCTGGTTATGTACCTCTCTCTCTCCTGCGTTGACTTTCTCTTGTCGATATCTGACCTTTCTGTCCACAGATTGCCTCACCTGCTGTGTTTAATTCGCCAATTCTGGGTGGGTGTTGTTTGTTTCAGCTGTTCCTTCCTTCTATTGCTCTGTGAGGAGGCGCAAGGCCCATCTCCGTACTTGGCCTGGCTTTGTCTTCCCCTGGACAGACTTTTTAGGCACCCGCAGTCAGAGAGGCTGGAGTCTCAGTGTTGGTGGGTTCACTGCTGAGGCAGTTGGTCCCTGGGGGTTGGGGTTGTAGGGTTCTGGGAGGTATCCCAGGTCTCCCCAGTTGAAGGTAAGGCTGGGCTTCTGATCACAGCTGCTCTCCCCTTCAAGATGGCGTGGTCTTTGTGGCAGAGCCAGCTGCTCCAGGAGCGACTTCAGCAGTAGTAAAGACTGCCTGGCCAGGGAAGCCTGACCACCAGTCCCCAACAGTCCTGTGAGATATAGCTGTCCCTCACTCACAAATACAGACACTCCCCACACATCCACATAGTTTTCTTTCATTCTCTCACTCACACACTATCTTGCAGCCTGCTGCCCCATTGGCAGCCATCTTGGATTCTTCAAGATCTCCAATTCTTGAATGTGGGATGTCATTCTACTTAGTATATCTTCAATTTCTCTCAGCAATGTTTTATAGTTTTCAGTAACAAGTCTTACACTTCTTTTGTTAAATTTCTATGTAAGCATTTATACTATTATAAATAGAGTTGTTTCTTAATTTCATTCCAGATCATTTATTACAAGTGTAAAGAAATACATTTTTGTACATAGACCTGTATCCTGAAACTTTGCTGAACTTATTAACTCTAATAGCATTGTGTATGTGGGTTTCATAGGATTTTCTATATACAAGAGCATGTCATCTGTAAGTAAAGACTGTTTTACTAATTCATTTCTAATTTGAATACTTTTAATTTCATTTTTTATATAATTTCTCTGGCTTAGAATTCCAGTATAGTGTTGAATAGAAGTGATGAGAGTAGACATTCTTGTTGTTCCTGATCTTAGGAAAATAGCTATTGTTCTTTTACTATTAAGTATGATATTTACTGTGGATTTCTCATATATACCCTTTATCAGGTTGAGAAAGTTCCCCTTATTCCTAGTTTGTTTCATGTTTTTATCATGAAAGGGTGTTGTGAAATATTATTTCTGCATCTATTGACATAATCATGTGGATATTTCCCTTTATTCTATTAACATGATGTAATACATTGATTAGTTTTCATATGGTAAACCAACCTTAAACTCCTGAGATAATTCCCACTGGATCATGGTGGTTAATCATTTTTAAGTGCTGCCAGATTAGATTTGCTGGTGTTTTTTAAATTTATGATTTTTTGTAACTATATATTCATTAAGAGATATTGGTCTATAGTTTTCTTTTGTTGTGATGCTCTTGTCTGTTTTTGTTATCAGGCCAATATTGTCTTCACAGAATGAGTTGGGAAGTATTCTCTACTCTTCTACTTTTTGGAAGAGTTTGCAAAGGATTGGTGTTGTTTTTTTTTAACATTTGGGAGACTTCACCAGTGGAGCCATTTGGGTCTTTTTCTTTGTGGGTAATATTATTGTTGTTGTTACTTATTTATTCTCTTTATTTGTTATAGATCTGTTTAGATGATCAACTTCTTCCTGGGTTGATTTCAGTAGTCTGTGTCTTCCTAGGAATTTGTCCATTTCATCTAAGTTACCTTATTATTTGTTGTCATGCAGTTGTCTGTAGTATTCCTCATAATCTTTTTTATATCCATAACATCAGTAGTTATGTTCCCTCTTTTGTTCCAGATTTTATTAATTTGAGTACTCTCTGTTTATTTCTTATTCAATCTAGCCAAAGATTTGTCAATTTTGTTGATCTTTTCAAAGAACCAACTTTTGGTTTTATTGCTTTTCTCTATCGTTTTTCTTCTTTCTGTTTCATTTACTTCTGTTCTAATATTTATAATTCCCTTCCTTCTCCTTACTTTAGATTTAGTTTATTCTTTTATTCCAGCAAGCACTGCTAATTTTCATGCTATTTCATCTTGGGTAAGTCACTTCATCTCTCAGAGCTGTAGTTCCCAATTTATAAAATGCTAGGGCCTATTTCAGAGGATTGTTGGGAGGATGAAATGAAACAATGCAGATAAATTGCTTAGCAATATGCCTAGTACAGAGTCAGAGCTTAAAAAATTATAGTTTTTGTGATTTTTTGTTCCAGTCCTGTATTTGGAACTTTGTTTATGTAATACTGCACATATGCTCCATTATGTCTTTCAAGAGTAGAATCAATTATAAGATTTTTAAAAAATCTTTCACTTATGGCTAATCCAAAACATTTGAAATCTAGAAAATGGTGCAAACCATTTCTCCATGGTTGCCAGCTAATAGTCCTGTAGTCCATAAGATCTACTTCAGATGGGTATCTGGAAGGATCTCATCCCTGGGTCCCCCTCCTTCTTTCCTCTGTTACTCTTTGCCCCTATTCTACTCTCAGTGTCCTGGACCTATCCTGCAACTACTTCTTGCGGTCAAGGATGGAAAGATCCTTTGGCTCCTTGTGGCCAAGACCAGCAGGAAAGGTTCTGGCTGTGGGAAGAAAGGGGAACCTCCCATTTTTCAGATAAAGTATGCTCCAGACTAACAAGTTTCTCAATTATTTATATCCATTCCCTCTCCTGAAAAATGTCAATGCACTATTGTGATAAATGTCCCCCTCCTTACCTGAGATAAAGATGGAGAGGAACAGTTGGATGACCTGTGATACAAAATACCCCCTTCCTTTTAACCAGTTTTAAGGATGGTGAGAAATAAACAGACTAGGGAAACCCTTTCACCCTTTCAAAGAAGAGTACTGCCACCCCATTCAGTGAATTAGGAGCGCCTGGGTGATAGCAGGGGTGTCAGCACATCAGACAGAAGTTAGTGAGATGAGATAGCTCTTCCCTGATCATTCTCGGCTAACTTCAGGTTAATCATCATGTTGGATTTCACAACATGCTCTGGTGGGGGAAGACTGTTCCTAGATCCTCCAGTTAGACACTAAGAGCACTCTCAAGAACACTAGCTACATTCCTGTCACAGAATTATCTCCCAGTTTTAAAAGCTCAAACTCTGAGGTGTCTAGATAATGCTTTGTTGTAGAAGGCCTGCTAAATCCTGGTGCTTTGGAAAGAGCACTCCTAGTAAATATTTAGGTAATCATGAGATCCCCCTCAAAATATGTCATGTACACCCTGCTATATGTCCCCATAAGCTGTGAGAATTGACAGCTAATCTGATATTATCATCATTATGTCTATGAGTTGGGAGAATCCCCTATTCTAATTACTTCCTCAGTGAGTAGAGGTTGTTATGATGCATTATGTCAGTAATTCTCAAAGTGTGGTCTGCAGGCTACCAGTGTAAGCATCACCTGGGAACTTGCTGGAAATGCAAATTCTTGGCCCACCCCAGACCTACTCAATCAGAAATTCTGGAGTGGGCTTCAGCCATCTGTGTTTTAACAATTCCTCTAGGCAATGCTGATGCTGCTCGAGTTTTGAAAATCATTGCATTATGGGCCCAGCTTCTGTTCCCCCTTCCAGCTGGACTTTGTAAAGTGGCAAGCATTCTAACCAGATACAGAATTTCTGTCCAACAGTACAATAGCTTTCACATGTTGCATCAAAACCTGATCTTGAGCAGTCTTTTGGGTGCCTTACACAGGTGTCACAGTGTTTTTCCTTTGTGTCTGGGTACTGTGTTGTCACCATCACCTGCCAATCAACAGATGGAAATGATGGTTGTGAGGGGTGACCAGGCCAGCAGGGGGAGCAGTTGTGGGCAATCAGGCCAGCTTATTTGTGAACTGGGCCCTTATCTAGTCATTTGGGCCTTTGCCACTGATCCTAAACAGATGCCAATGTCAGATAGGGCTACTTTACACATATCAGGAAGGTAGGTGGGAGACCAGTGGCATACCCCTCATGTGCATGGACTCAAAAGCCCACTTACCCATTCTTTTTTTAAAAATTTCTTTATTGATTATGGTGTTATATATGGATGCTTATTCCCCCATTACCCCCCACCCCCCTGTTGTCTGTGTCCATTGGTTAGGCTTATATGCATGCATACAAGTCCTTTGGTTGATCTCTCCCCCTTACCCCCATCATCCCCTACTTTATCTCTGAGGTTTAATGGTTTGATCCACGTTTCTCTGTCTCTGGATCTATTTTTGTTCATCAGTTTATGTTGTTCATTATATTCCATAAATGAGTGAGATCATGTGATATTTATCTTTCTCTGCCTGGCTTATTTCACTTAGCATAATGCTCTCCAGTTCCATCCATGCTGTTGCAAATGGTAAGAACTCCTTCATTTTACTGCAGCATAGTATTCCATTGTATAGATGTACCACAGTATTTTAATCCACTCATCTGCATATGGGCACTTAGGCTGTTTCCAAATCTTAGCTATTGTAAATTGTGCTGCTATGAACATAGGGGTGCATATGTCCTTTCTAATTGGTGTTTTTAGTTTCTTGGGATACATTCCTAGAAGGGGGATCACTGGGTCAAATGGGAGTTCCATTTTTAGTTTTTTGAGGAACCTCCATACTGTTCTCCACAGTGGCTGCACCAGTCTGCATACCCACCAGCAGTGCACAAGGGTTCCTTTTTCTCCACATCCTCTCCAGCACTTGTTGTTTGTTGATTTGTTGATAGCCATTCTGACAGGTGTGAGATGGTACCTCATTGTCATTTCGATTTGCATCTCTCGGATGATTAGTGACTTTGAGCATGTTTTCATATGCCTCTTGGCCTTCCTTCTATCTTCTTTTGAAAAGTATCTATTTAGGTCCCTTGCCATTTTTTGATTGGGTTGTGTATCTTCCTTTTGTTGAGTTGTATGAGTTCCCTGTAGATGTTGGAGATTAAGCCCTTATCGGTGATAACATTGGCAAATATGTTCTCCCATGCAGTGGGCTATCTTGTTGTTTTTGTTGATGGTTTCTTTTGCTGTGAAAAAGCTTTGTGTTTTGATGTAGTCCCATTTGTTTATTTTCTCTTTAGTTTCCATTGCCCTAGGAGCAATATCAATGAAGAAATTGCTTCGGCATATGTCTGAGATTTTGCTGCCTAGGGATTCCTAGATTATTTTTATGGTTTCCCATCTTATGTTTAAGTCCTTTATCCATTTTGAGTTTATTTTTATGTATGGTGTAAGTTGGTGGTCTAGTTTCATTTTTTTGCATGTATCTGTCCAATTTTCCCAGCACCATTTATTGAAGAGACTGTCTTGACTCCATTGTATGTTCATGCCTCCTTTGTCGAATATTAACTGAGCATAGTGGCTTGAGTGGATTTCTGGGTTCTCTATTCTATTTCGTTGATCTATATGTCTGTTCTTGTGCCAGTACCAGGCTGTTTTGAGAACAGTGGCTTTGTAATACAGCCTAGTATCTGGTAAAGAGATCCCACCTACTTTGTTCTTCTTTCTCAGGATTGCTGCCGCTATTCTGGGTCTTTTTTTATTCCAGATGAATTTTTGGAAAGTTGGTTCTAAGTCTGTGAAATATGCCGTTGGTGTTTTAATGGGGAGTGCATTGAATCTATATATTGCTTTGGGTAGTATGGACATTTTGATGATGTTGATTCTACCAATCCATGAACACGGTATGTTTTTCCATCTGTTTATGTCTTCCTATATCTCTTTTTTGAGTGTCCTGTAGTTTTCCGCGTATAGGTCTTTTACCTCCTTAGTTAAGTTTATTCCTAGGTATCTTAATTTTTTTGGTGTGATGGTAAATGGGATTGTTTTTTAGTCTCTCTTTCTGTAAGTTCATTATTGGTGTATAGAAATGCCATAGATTTCTTGGCGTTAATTTTGTATCCTGCTACATTGCCGAATTCATTTATTAAGTCTAATAATTTCTTGATGGATTCTTTAGGGTTTTCTATGTACAGTATCATGTCATCTGTGAATAAGGACAGTTTTACGTCTTCTTTTCCAATTTGGATGCATTTTATTTCTTCTTCTTATCTGATTGCAATGGCTAGTACTTCCAGTACTATGTTGAACAGGAGTGGTGAGAGTGGGCATCCCTGTCTTGTTCCTGTTCTTAGGGGAAATGGTTTTAGTTTTTGCCTATTGTGTATGATGTTGGCTGTGGGCTTGTCATATATGGCTTTTATTATGTTTAGGTATCATCTTTCTATTTCCACCTTGCTGAGAGTTTTTATCAAGAAAGGGTGTTAGATTTTGTCAAATGCTTTTTCTGCATCAATTGATATGACTATATGGTTTTTATCTCTTAATTTGTTTATGTGATGTATCACGTTTATTGATTTGCAGATATTGTACTATCCTTGTATCCCCGGGATAAATCCTACTTGGTCATGGTGTATGATCTTTCTGATGTACTGCTGGATCCGATTTACCAGCATTTTGTTGAGGATTTTGGCATCTATGTTCATGAGGGATATTGGCGTGTAATTCTCTTTCATTGTGTTGTCTTTACCTGTTTTTGGTATTAGGGTGATGCTGGCTTCATAGAATGAGCTTGGAAGTGTTCCTTCCTCCTGAATTTTTTGGAATAGCCTTAGGAGGATAGGTTTTAGTTCTTCCTTGAATGTTTGTTAAAACTCCCATGTGAAGCCGTCTGGCCCCGGGCTTTTGTTTGCTGGAAGCTTTTTGATGACTGCTTCAATTTCCTCCATAGTTATTAGCCTATTAAGATTTTTAGAATCTACCTGATTGAGTTTTGGAAGGTTGTATTTTTCTAGGAATATGTCCATTTCTTCCAGGTTGTCTCATTTCTTGGAATAGAGTTGTTCATAGTATTTTTTTAACAATTCTTTGTGGGGTCTGTTGTTATTTTATCTCTTTCATTTCTGATTTTGTTTATTCGGGTCCCCTCTCTTTGCTTCTTGTTGAGCTTGGCTAGAGGTTCCTCAATCTTGTTAATCCTTTCAAAGAACCAGGTCTTGGTTTCATTGATCTTTTGTATTATTTTTTTGGTCTATATGTAATTTATTTCTGTTCTGATCTTTATTATCTTCTTCCTTCTACTCACTCTGGGCTTTTCTTGTTGTTCTCTCTCTAATTCTTTGAGTTGTAGAGTTAGATGATTTATTACCATTTTTTCTTGGTTTTTGGGGTAGGCCTGCGATATAAACCTCCCTCTCAGGACTGCTTTCATCGTGTCACATAGATTTTGGATTGTTGTGTTTTTATTGTCATTAGTTTCCAGGATGTTTTTAATTTCTTCTTTGATCTCTTTGGTAACCCAATCACTGTTTAATAGCATGCTATGCAGCTTCCAAGTGTTTGAGTGTTTTATATTGTTTTTATTGTAGTTTATTTCTAATATTATGGCATTGTGGTCTGAGAAGATGCTTGGTATGATCTCAATCTTCTTGAATTTGGGGAGACTTTGCTTGTTACCCAATATGTGGTCTATTTTTGAAAATGTCCCATGTGCACTTGGGAGGAACGTATATTCCGTGGCTTTGGGGTGAAATGTTCTGAAGATGTCAATTAAGTCCATCTGATCTAGTGAGTCATTTAGGATTGCTGTTTCTTTGCTGATTTTTTGTCTACAGGATTTATACAGTGATGTCAGTGATGTATTAAAGTCCCCTACTATGACTGTATTTTTGTCAATCTCTCCCTTGATATCTTCCAGGAGTTTTTTTTTTTTTATGTATTTGGGTGCTCCTGCATTGAGTGCATATATGTTTATCAGGGTTATATCCTCTTGTTTTATCAATCCCTTTAGTATTATGAAATGGCCTTCCATATCTCTTGTTATGGCCTTCACTTTGAGGTCTATTTTTTCAGATATAAGTATTGCTGCCCCAGCTTTTTTTTTCATTTCTATTTGCCTGAAAGATATTTTTACATCCCTTCACTTTCATTCTGTGTAAGTCCCTTGTTCTAAGGTGGGTCTCTTGTAGACAGCATATGTATGGGTCATGTTTTTTTATCCATTTACTCACTCAATGTCTTTTGATTGGAGCTTTTAATCCATTTACGTTTAAAGTTATTATTGAAAGGTAATTGTTTGTAGCCATTTTTAGTTTTTGCGCCTGTGTTCATTCTTACTTTTTTATTTCTTCTTTTTACACCAGCCCCTTTAGCATTTCTTGCATTGCTGGCTTGGTTGTGATAAATTCCCTTAGCCTTTTTTTTTGTCAGTGAAGCTCCTTATTTCCCCTTCAATTTTGAATTAGAGCCTTGCTGGATAGAGTATTCTTGGATTCAGTCCCTTGCTTTGCATTGCTTTGTAAATTTCCTTCCATTCTTTTCTGGCCTGATGTGTTTCTGTTGAGAAATCATTTGATAATCTAATGGGAGCTCCCTTGTATGTAACTTTATGTCTCTCTCTTGCAGCTCTTAGGATTCTCTTTGTCCTGAACATTTGCCATCGTAATTATGATGTGTCTTGGTGTGGGTCTTTTTGGGTTCATCTTGTTTGGGACTTTCTGAGCTTGTGTTACTTTTTTCTTCCCCACATCATGGAAGTTTTCTGACATTATTTCTTCAAATAGGTTTTCTAACCCTTGTTCCTCTTCCTGTTGTTCTGGCACCCCTATTATTCATATGTTGCTTCGTTTCATGTTGTCCCATAGCTACCTTAGGCTCTCCTCCTGTCTTTTAATGTTTTTCTCCAATTGCAGTTCAGTTTGAGTGTGTTTTGCTTCCCTGTCTTCTAATTCGCTAATTCGGTCCTCTGCTTCTCCTAGTCTACTGTTGAAACTTTCCATGGTCTTTTTTATTGCAGGTATATCACTCTTCATTTCCTCTTGATTCTTACATAAGTTATTGATTTTTTTCATCCATTTCTTCTTGATTCTTACATAAGTTGTTGATTTTTTTCCTCCATCTGGTTTATGAACTATATGACCCTTATTCTGAATTCTTTTTCTGACATATTGCTTGCCTCTGTTTCGCTTAGCTGCTTCCCTGGTGATTCCTTCTTTTCTTTCCTTTGGGGGTTTCTTTGACTACCCATTTTTGGTCTCACTGATTGATCTAGATATAGAGTCATGCAGGGGCTGCTCCTTGGTTGGCAGTGGCTTCTCAGGCTGCGGTTGCTCCTCAGGTGGTTGCTGAAGTGGCTGCTCCTCAGTTGGCAGCGGTTCCTCTGGTGGGTGCTGTTCACAGCAGTGGTATCTCCTCTGGCTGGTGGGGAAGGCTGCTCGCACAGCTGCTGTTCCTTGGATGGAGGGTGGGCTGCACGTGCGGCTGCTGCTCCTCGGATGGAGGCGATCCACTCACCCAGCTGCTGCTCATCAGACAGGTGCAGGTTGGGTGTGGCTGCTGCTCCTCGGACCAGTGCAGGCAGCGCAGGACTGCTGCTCCTCTGACGTGGGCAGTCTGATCGTGTAGCTGCTGCTCCTTGGTCTGGGGCAGGCTGCTTGGGCAGCTTCTGCTCCTCGAATGTGGGTGGGCTGCTCGCAGCACTGCTGTTCCTCATACAGGGTAGGGCTGCTCACACAGCTGCTGCTCCTTGGATACGGGCAGGCCACATGAGGCTGCTGCTCTTAGACCTGGGGCAGGCTGCTCGCAGGGCTGCTGCTCCTTGGACAGGAGTGGGCTGCTCATGTGTCTGCTGCTTGTGTGGTTGCAGTGCCCTGGGCTAAAGCGTTGGGCCAGTCAGAGGGAAGCATGCTTCAGAACTCACAGGAGCCTGCACCCAGGGTAGCTGGATATTCGTTGACCATGGGACCACAGCCAAGGTAGCAAGACTCTGACAGGGGTGGCTGTAGAGTCCCAGGTGTTCTCTGAGGGCACCCTGGGTGGAAGTGAGGCTGGGCTCCCAGTTATAGCAGCTCTCCCCTTCAAAAAGGCTAGGCCTCTGAGGACAAGCCGGCCTCCTGGTACTGTTTGCACTGGTAGCAGATGCTGCCTAGATAGGTGAGCCCAGTTAGCCTGCCCCAGAAGGTCCTGTGGGATATAACTGTGCCTTGCTCACATACACACACACACATCCCACATGACCACACACTCCTCTTTTGCTCTCTCCATCACTCATGCTCTCTCCCTCACTGCCGCCTTTTTCCTGCCTCTGTAGCTGCGTCTGTGGTGTTATTGACCCGTTCGTGGATGGAGTTTTCTCTCCAGGTGTCTGGTTAATGTGACTCACTCTCTAGCTCCTGGCCTGACAGGATAAAATTCATCTCGACAAGACACAACACAAAGGGAACAAAGCATGAATATACTCACAACACCAATGACCCCACTATAAGTAACCACCTGAGAAGAGAATTAGGGGAGAGAAAAGAGAACACAGATGATATCAAAGAGAGAGAAAAAGATAAGAGAGAAAAGAAAAAGGAGAATATATATATATATATATATATATGTATATATATATATATATATATACATATATATATGTATATATATATATATATATATATATATATATATATACATATATATATATATATATATATATATATATATATATATATACATATATATATATATATATATATATATATATATATATATATGGGGGAAAATGCCACAGAACCAATATATAAACAAAAAAACACACAAAAAAACAAACAAACACCAAACACCCAGCAAAGAGGGTGGGGGCAGAATCTGTAGAGGTTGAGCTTATATACAGAAAATAAGGTTAAGAATTGGATGAATATGGGGATGTCCTCAGTTCAGTGTAGAGCAGTGATGGCGAACCTATGACACGTGTGTCAGCACTGACACGCGTAGCCATTTCTGATGACACGCGGCCGCTGAGGGGGCCGCATGCTGAGGATGAAACATTTGCTGCTTCTGAGGATGAAACATTTGTGAAATAATGTTTTTTCCTCAAAGTGACACACTACCCGAGTTATGCTCAGTTTTTTGGTGAAGTTTGACACACCAAGCTCAAAAGGTTGCCCATCACTGGTGTAGAGGAAGTAGAAAGGAGATGGGTGGATAAGAAGAAATAGAATGAGAAGAAAATAATAATGATAATAAATTTACAAAAAGATTGATTTCAAAATTGGTATAAAAATAGTAAATAAAAATAAAATATAGTTATGGAAAAATAATGCAAAAAGAAATAGAAAATAAAGCAAAATAATAGAAATTAAAAAGAGAAACTTAGAAAAAGAAGAAGAAGAAAGAGATAAAATATTAATAATAAAAAAAATAAAAATGAAAAAGTGAAGTGTCGTTCCTTTGGCTGGCTTAAGATCCCAGTCTTCTGTACTGTCCCTTTGGAATCTCAGGGAGCATTTGGATTTTTTTTTCTTCTCAAATCCTTTTTGCTATTCAGGGTGGGATCTGGGTACGGCTGTATTGGTTGCCTGGAAACTGTCGGGAGGGGCTATCTCTTCAGGACAAAATGGCTGCCTAGGTCCCGGGTTCAGGTATGACTCAGCGCCAGACATGCAGCCACTTCTCCTGGGCTCTCCACTCTCCCCAGACTTCCAAGGGTCCGCACCTTCTCCCTCACCTCAGCCACAGGTAAGTGACTGTATCCGAAAGGTCTGTGAACTAGGCTCAGTGAAGAAAGGCTCAGGCCACAGAGAGGGGAGAGACTGGGTCTCTGTGCGCTCCTCTTCTGCCAGTACTGCGTGGTCTGGCCAGCCCTTCAGGCTGCACCCTCTGGGTTCAGCCTTTTTGTGACTGTGGACCCAGTTCTAGAATCCCCTGTGGTCCAGCAGTCCTGTGGCTCTTCTTTCCACAGTCAGACGCTTGCCTGTCCCCAGGGACGCGGCTTGGTGCTGTGTGGGTTCCCTCAGGAGTCTGGCAGACTCACCTGCCCAGCTCCTTGATTTTACCCTTTTCCAGGGATCTTATGCCCTTCCCGACTGCAAACTGTCTCACCCGCTGAGTCTCCTTCGCCAGTTCAGGTTGGATGTTATTCGTTTCAGCTGTTCTTTCTATCTGCTCCAGGACAAGGCTCGGGACACGTCTGTCTGTTCTGCCACCATTTTGTCTCCCTCTACCCATTCTATCTGCTTATGTTATGGTGGGGCCCCACTATGTTTACTAAACTTTTTAAAATTCCCATTCAGATGTTCATTGGATAATGACAAGAGTACTTCTCACATTTTTATTCCTGCTAATTGAAACAGTTTCCATAACAACCAACTGTCACTTAGGCAGGATGCAACCAAGCAACACACTCTGTGCCTTTCCTAGAGCCTAACACTCATGGCAGCCCCAACAAAAGGGCTTATACTTATAACTCCTCTACAGCCTGAAGTTCCAAATGATACCACTGAAACATTTCCCTTCTCCATTATGCTTAAATAGAGAGCATTCATAACTGCTCTGGACACAGGTTACAGAAGTAGCTGAGGCTTGGAATCATGCCCTGTCTGTTCAGAGAGGGAGCCCCTTTTCTGTCACAGATTGTTTGAGGGCTTTATAGGAAAGAATCCATACATCTCTGTTACTTACCCAATTGATATTGGGGCAGCCACTCAGCAGCATTCAGTTTAGTACTATTAAGTACATATGTTAGAAAGTTGATACCTACACTTGGAAGGGTTAAAATTTATCCATATTTTATTCACTTCAGGCTAAAAACTCAAGCTTTTCTGGTTACTTGAGTTATATACTTAGTCCATCCATTTTAAAAACTGTTTGTTTTCTAATTAATGTCTTTATGGCTGTAGCCTTATTTCTGAATACAGCTTTGGCTGCTTCCCAGATTTTGATGCTTTCATTACACTGACTTCCAAATAGTTTGCAGTTTTCATTTTATTTTCTCCTCAACCTATGACTTATTTAGAATGTTTTAAAATACCCTAACGTATGAGTATTTACCTTTTTATTTTATTGCATTGTGATCAGTAAATATGGTCTGTACAAGATGAATTTTTCAAAAATTTATCAAGGCAATAAATTTATATAAACATCCCACATGCATCTGAAAAAGAATAGAATGTGTATTTTTAAACTGCTGGGTACAAAGTTTTATTTCTATTCACATAAATGCATACACACTGTTTATATCATTGAGCTTGTTAATGTAGTCAACACCTCTCTATTCTTTTAAAAAAAATTTTATATTTATTGTTCAAAGTATTACAGATGATCCCCTTTTTCCTCCCCATTGACCCCCTCCACCCTGCACCTGCCCTCCCAGGCCTTCACCACACTATTGTCTGTGTCCATGGGTTATGTATATATGTATATAGGTTCTTGGGTTAATCTCTTCCCATCCCTACCCAATTCTCACCCCACCTCCCCTTTGAGATATGTCAGTCTGTTCCATGCTTCTATGTCTCTGGATCTATTTTGTTCATCAGTTTATTTTGTTCATTAGATTACACAACTGAGTGAGATCATATGGTACTTGTCTTTCTCTCACTGGCTTATTTAGTTTAGGATAATACTCTCCAGGTCCCTCCATGCTGTTCAAAGGGTAAAAGATTATTCTTTTTTACAGCTGTATAGTATTCCACGGTGTAAATGTACCACAGCTTTTATCCATTCATATACTGATGGGCACTTGGGCTGTTTCCAGATCTTAGCTATTGTAAATAACACTGTTATGAACATAGGGGTGCATATATTCTTTCTGATTGGTGTTGCAGGCTTCTTAGGATATATTCCTGGAAGCAGGATCACTGAGTCAAATGGCACTTCCATTTTTAATTTTTTTGAGGAAACTCCATACTGTTTTCCATACTGGCTTCACCAGTCTGCATTGCCATCAGCAGTGTCCTAGGGTTCCCTTTTCTCCACATCCTCACTAGCACTGGTGTTTTTTGATTTATTGATGGAAGCCATTCTGGCATGTGTGAGGTGGTACCTCATCCTACATAATAAAGAGGTAATATGCAAATTAACCCTCACGTCCTTATAAGATGGCTTCCTACAACCAGGCCAGCAGGGGGATTAGTGAGGGACAACCAAACAACTGAACAGCATGCTGCATGGGGCAACCAGGCCTGCAGGGGAGTTAGTGAGGGATGACCAATGACTGAACAGCAGGCTGCATGGGGTGACCAGTCTGGTGGGGGCATTGTGAGGGGTGACCAGGCCAGCAGGGGGGGCAGTTGGGGGCAACCAGGCCAGCAGGGGGGGGCAGTTGGGGGTGACCAGACTGGCAGTGGGGGCAGTAAGAGGCAACCAGACTGGTTGGGGTGGGGGGAAGTTGGGTGCAATCAGGCTGGCAGGGGGGTTAGTGAGGGATGACCAAATGACTGAACAGCAGGCTGTGTGGGGCAACCAGTCTGGTGGGGGGTTGTGAGGGGCAACCAGGCCAGCAGGGGGGGGCAGTTGGGGGCAACCAGGCTGTCAGGAGGACATTTAGGGGAGACCAGGCCAGCAGAGGGGGGCAGTTGGGGGTGATTAGGCTGACAGGGGGGGGCAATGAGGGGTGACTAGGCTGGCAGGGGGGCAGTTGAGGGTGACCAGGCTGGCAGAGGGGGGCAGTTGGGGGCGACCTGGATGGCAGCGGGGGGCAGTTAGGGGTGACCAGGTCAGCAGGGGGGGCAGTTAGGGGTGATCAGGCCGGCACACAGAGGCAGTGAGGGGTGACCAGGTCAGCGGGGCGGGGGGGCAGTTAGGGGCGACCAGGCAGGCAGGCAGGTGAGCAATTAGGAGCCAGTGGTCCCGGATTGTGAGAGGGATGTCTGACTGCCAGTTTAGGTCTGATCCCTGGGATCGAGCATATACTGGCAGTCAGACATCCCCCAAGGGGTCCTGGATTGGAGAGGGTTCAGGCTGGGCTGAGGGGACCCCGTGCACGAATTTCATGCACTGGGCCTCTAGTTGTTGTTATAATTTGCATCTCTCTGATGATAGTGGCTTTGAGCATTTTTTTATGTCTCTTGGCCATCTGTATGTCCTCTTTGGAGAAGTGTCTATTTACGTCTTTTCCCATTTTTAAATTGAATTGTTTGTATTCCTTTTTTAAAATTGTATGAGTTCCTTATATATTTTAGAAATTAACCACTTATCAGATGTATCATTGGCAAATATGTTCCCCATACAGTGGGCTCCCTTTTCATTTTGTTGATGGTTTCTTTTGCGGTGCAGAAGCTTTTTATTTTGATGTAGTCCCATTTGTTTATTTTCTCCTTTGTTTCCCTTGCCCTAGGAGATGTATGAGAGATGTCTGATATTTTGCTGCCTATGGTTTCTTCTAGGATTTTTATGATTCATGACTTACATTTAAGTCTTTTATCTATTTTGAGTTTATTGTTGTGTATGGTGTAAGTTGGTGGTCTAATTTCATTCTTTTACATTTATCTGGCTAATTTTCCCAAAACCATTTATTTAAGAGACTGTTTTTACTCCATTATATGCTCTTTCCTCCTTTGTCAAATATTGAGTGTAATGGCTTGGGTTGATTTCTGGGATCTCTGTTATGTTCTATTGATAGATATGCCTATCCTTATGCTATTACAGGGCTGTTTTTTTTTTAATTTCTTTATTGATTAAGGTATCACATATTTGTCCTCATCCCCCATTCCCATCCCACACCCCTCCCCACACATGCCCCCAACCCCTGTTGTCCTTAACCGCTGGTTAGGATCACATGCTTGCACACAAGTCCTTTGGTTGATCTCTCCCCTTTACCCCCACCCTTACCTACCCTCCCTCTGAGGCCCGACAGTCTGATCCATGCCTCCTTGTTTCTGGGTCTGTTCTTGTTCATCAGTCTATGTTGTTCATTATTTTCCCTAGATGAGTGAGATCATGTGCTATTAGAAATACACTTATAAGAACCGAAAATGAGACAAGCAATAATGGTTATGGTGACAGGCAAATGAATCGGTCTGTAGTGAGTTTCTTTCTGGGACAACAGTTCTTTTGAGACCCAGTTTCAATGTCCAACAGTTCCTTATGTGTACATGTCAGCACTGACATTACAGTTCTGGATGATGGACAAATGGTGGTAATGCAGGTCCGACTCTCTCTGGTTTGGTCCTGGGCAACCTGCAGTGATGCACAGCTGTTAACTGCTAGTATGGAAGGCCACATCAGCGTCTTCCATTTCTGGACTGCTTCTCTTCTGTCTTCATGGCTGGAGTAGTCCTGTTGATTCCTCTCTGTTGCTGGAATCCACATGGTCTCAGAGTTGTTTTCTGAAAATATACAAACATATTCTCAACGAAAAGCTAATAAAGGAATATTTTCTATAAATTTGACTTGAGATCCTATTTCATTTTTTGCCCAAATGATTTTCCTCTGGCTTGTTTTGACACCTTGTGTGTTTTTCATGGGTGTCTTGCTTTTAGCCTTACAATTAATTTTCTAAAGTATTAATTTTCTAGATGTAATTTACTTACAGGATATTTTTCCTTACATGATATTCCTCTACTATCCCCTCCTTTTTTGATTTAAATGGTAGGAGGCTTTTGAAAATTTTATAATGTAATCTTGATGGTTTTTAAATTTTAATTTTTTGCACTATAATATTACTGTTTTAGGTTCATTATATGGTGCACAATTTTATCATGAGATGAAGTACCAATAAAATTTTTAGTTAACACTTTAGGAACACCTTTTTGTACAGTACAATTAATTTTTCAAGAATATTCGCTTGTTTCAACTAGCCAATTTAAATTTGCCTGAAAACATGACTACTATTTTACTGTCAAATTTATTACTCTAACAACAATCTTATTTTACCCTGGAAATATTGGTGGAAGGGATTATTTGCCTTCTTGAGTAGGTCCTGAGCATACCTGGTGGTAGGCTGGATTTAGATATCGTAAACCCACTTCCCCACACCATGGGTACAAGACAACTCAAACAATTCTTGTTGGAGTGAGAGGGCAGCTGCTGTCGGCCAGGTCTCTGTCGGTCACCTGGGTCCTGATCTGAGCTGGGCCTGGGAAGCACGAAGCAGCCATGGGGGCAGGAGACCTCCCTCAGAAGGAGCTAGGGTTCAGGCTTTTTATTTTGATATAGTCCCATTTGTTTATTTTCTCTTTAGCTTCCATTGCCCTAGGAGCAGTATCAGCGAAGAAGTCCTTTTGGCATATGTCAGAGATTTTTCTGCCTGTAGATTCCTCTAGTATTTTTATGGTTTCCTGTCTTATGTTTAAGTCCTTGATCCATTTTGAGTTTATTTTTGTGTATGGTGTAAGTTGGTGGACTAGTTTCACTTTTTTGCATGTATCTGTCCAATTTTCCCAACACTATTTGTTGAAGAGACTGTCTTGACTCCATTGTATGTTCATACCTCCTTTTTCAAATATTAATTGAGCATAGTGATTTGGATCGATTTCTGGGTTCTCTATTCTATTCCATTGATCTACATGTCTGTTCTTGTGCCTATACCAGGCAGTTTTGAGAACAGTGGCTTTGTAATACAGCTTGAAATCTGGTATGAAGATCCCACCTAGTTTCTTCTTTCTCAGGATTACTGTGGCTACTCAGGGTCTTTTTTTATTCCAGGTGAATTTTTGGAAAGTTCGTTCTAGGTCTGTGAAGTATGCCGTTGGTATTTTAATGGGAAGTGCATTGAAATTATAGATTGCTTTGGGTAGTATGGACATTTTGATGATGTTGATTCTACCAATCCATGAGCATGGTATGTTCTTCCATCTGTTTATGTCTTACTCTATCTCTTTTTTCAATGTTGTGTAGTTTTCTGCATATAGGTCTTTTACCTACTTAGTTAAGTTTATTCCTAGGTATCTTAATTTTTTTGGTGTGATGGTAAATGGGATTGCTTTTTTAGTCTCTCTTTCTGTAAGTTCATTATTGGTGTATAGAAATGCCATAGATTTCTTAGCATTTATTTTGTATCCTGCTACTCTGCCGAATTTATTTATTAAGTCTAGTAATTTTTTGATGGAGTCTTTAGGGTTTTCTATGTGCAGTATCATGTCATCTGCAAATAAGGACAGTTTTACTTCTTTTCCAATTTGGATGCCTTTTATTTATTCTTCTTCTCTAATTGCAATGGCTAATACTTCCAGTACTATGTCGAACAGGAGTGGTGAGAGTGGGCATCCCTGTCTTGTTCCTGTTCTTAGGGGAAATGGTTTTAGTTTTTGCCTATTGAGTATGATGTTGGCTGTGGGTTTGTCATATATGGCTTTTATTATGTTGAGGTATGATCCTTCTATTCCCAGATTGCTGAGAGTTTTTATCAAGAAAGGGTGTTAGATTTTGTCAAATGCTTTTTCTGCATCAATTGATATGACTATATGGTTTTTATGTCTCAATTTGTTTATGTGATGTATCACGTTTATTGATTTGCGAATATTGTACCATCCTTGCATCCCAGGGATAAATCCTACTTGGTCGTGGTGTATGATCTTTCTGATGTATTGCTGGATTCGATTTGCTAGAATTTTGTTGAGGATTTTGGCATCTATGTTCATGAGGGATATTGGCGTGTAATTCTCTTTCGTTGTGTTAACTTTATCTGGTTTTGGTATTAGGGTGATGCTGGCTTCATAGAAGGAGCTTGGAAGTGTTCCTTCTCCTTGAATTTTCTGGAATAGTCTGAGGAGGATAGGTTTTAGTTCTTCCTTGAATGTTTTATAAAACTCCCCTGTGAAGCCGTCTGGCCCCGGGCTTTTGTTTACTGGGTGCTTTTTGATGACTGCTTCAATTTCTTCCATAGTTATCAGCCTATTGAGATTTTTAGTCTCTTCCTGAGTAAGTTTTGGAAGGTTGTGTTTTTCTAGGAATGTGTCCATTTCCTACAGGTTGTCTAGTTTGTTGGAATAGAGTTGCTCATAGTATTTTTTGACAATCCTTGTATTTCTGTGGGGTCTGTTGTTACTTCACCTCTTTCATTTCTGATTTTGTTTATTTGGGTCCTCTCTCTTTGCTTCTTGGTGAGCCTGGCTAGAGGTTCATCAATCTTGTTTATCCTTTCAAAGAACCAGCTCTTGGTTTTGTTGATCTTGTGTATTGTTTTTTTGGTCTCTATGTTATTCATTTCTGCTCTGATCTTTATTATTTCCTTTCTTCTGATCACTGCGGGCCTTTCTTGTTGCTCCCTTTCTAATTCTTTGAGTTGTTGAGTTAGATGATCTATTACCATTTTATCTTGTTTTTTGAGGTAAGCCTGTAGAGCTATACACTTCCTTCTCAGGACTGCTTTCATTGTGTCCCATAGGATTTGCAATGTTGTGTTTTGATTGTCATTAGTCTCCAGGATGTTTCTAATTTCTTCTTTGATCTCATTGATAACCCAATCATTGTTTAGTAGCATGCTATTCAGTTTCCAAGTGTTTGAATTTTTTGGAATGTTTTTATTGTAGTTTATTTCTAATATTATGCCATTGTGGTCTGAGAAAATGCTTGATATGATTTCAATCTTTTTGAATTTGGGGAGACTTTGCTTGTTACCCAAAATGTGGTCTATTTTTGAGAATGTCCCATGTGCACTTGAGAAGAACGTATATTCCATGGCTTTGGGGTGAAATACTCTGAAGATGTCAATTAGGTCCATCTGATCTAGTGTGTCATTTCAAATTGCTGTTTTTTTGCTGATTTTTTGTCCAGAGGATTTATCCATTGGTGTCAGTGGTGTATTGAAGTCCCCTACTATGATTGTATTGATGTCGATCTCTCCCTTGATATCTTCCAGCAGATTTTTTATGTATTTGGGCGCTCCTGCGTTGGGTGCATATACGTTTACCAGAGTTATATCTTCTTGCTGGATTGCTCCCTTTAGTATTATGTAGTGGCCTTCCTTATCTCTTATCATGGCCTTTACTTTGAGGTCTATTTTATCTGATATAAGTATCGCAACCCCAGCTTTTTTCTCATTTCCATTTGCCTGAAAAATGTTTTTCCATCCCTTCACTCTCAGTCTGTGTGAATCTTTTGCTCTAAGGTGGGTCTCTTGCAGACAGCAAATATATGGGTCATGTTTTCTTATCCATTCAGCTACCCTATGTCTTTTGATTGGTGCATTTAATCCATTTACGTTTACTGTTATTATTGATAAGTGCCTGTTTGTTGACATATTTTTCCTTAGTGTTTGTGTTTCTTCTTGCCTTTCTCTTTCTTCTTTTTACAGCAGCCCCTTTAGCATTTCTTGCATTGCTGGCTTGGTAGTGATGAACTCCCTTAGCCCTTTTTTGTCTGTGAAGCTTCTGATTCCACCTTCAATTTTAAATGATAGTCTTGCTGGGTATAGTATTCTTGGATTCAGTCCCTTGTTTTGCACCACTTTGTATATTTCATTCCATTCCCTTCTGGCCTGGTGTGTTTCTGTTGAGAAATCAGTTGATATTCTGATAGGAGATCCCCTGTAGGTAACTTTCTGTTTCTCTCTGGCAGCCTTTAAGATTCTTGCTTTGTCGTTGGTGTTCGTCAATTTAATTATGATGTGTCTTGGTGTCGGTCTTTTGGGGTTCAACTTGTTTGGGACTCTCTGAGCTTCTTGGACTTGTGTGAGTTTTTTTCTTCCCAATATCAGGGAAGTTTTCTGTCATTATTTCTTCTAACAGGTTTTCTATTCCTTGCTTCTCTTCCTCTCCTTCTTTTATCCCTATTATTCGAAGGTTGTTTCGTTTTGTGTTGTCCCAAAGCTCCCTTAGGCTCTCCTCTTGCTTTTTAAGTTTTCTTTCCAGTTGCTGCTGTGTTTGTGTGTTTTTTCCTACCTTGTCTTCTAATTCGCTGATGCGGTCCTCAGCCTCTTCTACTCTACTCTTTAGGCCTTCCATTGTGTTCTTTATTGCAGCTATGTCGTTCTTCATCTCCTCTTGGTTTCTTTTCATGTTGGTGACATTTTCATTCAGCTCCTTATAGTTCTCATTGAGTTGTATGTATTTGTCATCCATCCGTTTAAACATCCTTATAACGAATACTCTGAATTCTTTCTCTGTTAAGCTGCTAGCCTCAAGTTCATTTAACTCCCTTTCTGGTGATTCCTCTTTTTCCTCCCTTTGGGAATTTCCTTTTTTTCTCCCCATGTTTTCCTGTAATGTTTTAATTGTAGATACGCTTGCTTTGCTACCCAGGTTCTTTTGGGGATGGTGCTACTGGTGTAATCTCTCAGTTCTCCTGGGCTTGGTAATCTAGTGTAGCTCCCTACTTGAGCTACTTGGGTTCTCTTGATGTAGGCCTGCAAGCTTGAGAGGCACAACTGTGGTGTCTAAAAGTCAGCAGCTATGGAGTGGAGTGTCCCAGTTTTTGCTGTCTTGCACCCTTAGTTGAAATGGCGCGTGTCCAGTGGGAACTCACAGTGGCACCCACTGGCACCCTGTGTGTATATGGACTCAGGGTGCCTGCCTGTTGTAAATTCGCTCTTGTGGAGGTGTGTTTGCAGGTGCAGAGCTTTGATGCACTCTGAGGGGCCCTGGCACTGAAGTTAAACAGCTAGGGTGTATGTGGGAAGTTATTCAGGAGAAAGGAGTTCAGAGTTTCTGCTGTGGAACAGCGCGTCCTTGGCTGTACAGAATCACACCCATCAGGGGCTCAAAGCAGCTCCCCAGAGGACCCTGTAGATACATATGGGCTCAGGGTGCCTTCCCTTGCTGTGGCCGTGAGTTTGCCCGCTCTGGAGTGTGCGCGAACTGGTGGCACGCCCTCCGGCACACAGCTCTGATGCAATTTGAGGTACCCTGGCACTGAAGTTAAACAGCTAGGGTGTATGTGGGAAGTTATTCAGGAGAAAGGAGTTCAGAGTTTCTGCTGTGGGGCAGCGCGTCCTTGGCTGTACAGAATTGTGGGATCCCTTGTCACGTCCCGCGTATTTCAGTGTTCCCGTTCAGGTCTGGTTTCTGGAGAAGGCCTCAATCAAAATGAAGAGATGCTTTCAGCAGCGCTCTTTTGGAGGTGGAGGTCTCAGGGTTCACGCATCTGCAGCTGGGGTGGCAAGTCTTCTACCAGAGTGGCTGTAGTGACCAGGTTTGCTTCTGAGACCAGACTGGGTGGTGGTAAGGTTAGGATTCTAGTCTCTAGCAGTTCCGTTCTTAAAGATGGCGGGGTCTCTGTGCCACTGGTGTCCTCCCTGGAGTGTTTGCAGCGGCCGCGGGGTTTTGCCAACCAATACTGCTTGGATTGGAAGCCTCCTGGAAGAACTTCAGGGTCTAACTGTCCCTATTTCACTCACACACATACCCAAACACGTCCACACATACCTCTATCACTCCTTCACTCAATCACACACTCACCCTCCCTACCTTCCTGCCAGTCGCCATCTCCAGGGCTGTTTTTATTACAGTGGCTTTGTAGTGTAACTTGATATCTGGTGTTGTGATTCCTCCAACTTTGTTCTTTCTCAAGATTGCTGCAGCTATTTAGGGTCTTTTATGGTTCCATATAAATTTTTGGAGTATTTGCTTTAGATCTAACAACTCTCTATTCTTAATTATTTTTTATCTAGTGATATTTTCATTTCTGAGGGTGGTGTATTAAAATCTCCTGCTTTAATTATGGGATTGCCAACTCCTCATTGTAATGTTTGTCTTATATATTTTAAACCTCTTCTTTAGGTGCATATTATTATTTTCTGTCTGTATTATATCTTCCTGGTGAAAAGTCCATTGATCAATATTAAATTTCCCTCTTTATCCACTTTAATGCTATTCTGTCTGCTAATAATAATGCTTACTGTCTTTCTGTTACTTGTTTGCTAAGCATAGCATTTTCTACCCCTTTATATTTTAGTCATCATTTTTCTTCTATATCCAAGATAGAACCTACATGATTAACAGGTGGATTTAATCCCTTCACATGTATTTTTATTACTGATACTAGAGGCCCGGTGCACAAAATTCGTGCACGGAGGGGGGTTGTCCCTCAGCCCAGCCTGTACCCTCTTCAATCTGGGACCCCTCGAGGGATGTCGACTTCCCTCTCACAATCCAGTACTGCTGGCTCCCAACTGCTTGCCTGCCTGCCTTCCTGATTGCCTCTAACCCCTTCAGCCTGCTAGCCTGATCACCCCCTAACCACTCCGCTGCCAGCCTGTTTGCCCCCAACTTCCCTCCTCTGCTGGCCTGGTCACCCCTAATTGCCCTCTCCTGCAGGGTTGATCACCTCCAACTGCCCTCCCTTGCAGGCCTGGTCCTTCTCAACTGCCCTCCCTTGCAGGGTGGGTGCCTCTCAACTGCCCTCTCCTGCTAGCCATCTTGTGGTGGCCATCTTGTGTCCACATGGGGGCAGGATCTTTGACCACATGGGTCCAGCTATATTGTGTGTTGCAGTGATGATCAATCTGCATATTACTCTTTTATTAATAGGATAGAGGCCTGGTACAGGGGTGGGGGCCAGCTGGCTTGCCCTGAAGGGTGTCCCTGATCAGGGTGGGGTTCCCTTGGGGCATGGGGCGGCCTGAGCGAGGGACCTGTGTGGTTTGCAGGCTGGCCACGCCTCCTGGCAACCCAAGCGATGGCCCTGGTATCTGGAATTTATTTCCGTCTACAATTGAAATTTTGTAGCCTGCAACGGAGCCAAGCCTAGGGCTCCCTCCAAGGCCGGCAGCCATTTCTGTTGGGGTTATAATTGAAACTTTGTAGCCTTAAGCGGGCAAGCCTGGCCAGGGTGTGCGGAAAGCTTTGCTTCCCCTGTTGCCGGCGGCAACCCTGGCCTGCTCTCTCAAGCTCCGTTCTGCTGCCATTTGTTTGAATTTGTTTACCTTCTAAAATTGAAACTTTGTAGCTTGAGTGGAAGCTTAGGCCTGGCAAGGGCAGACAGAAAGCTTGGCTTCCTCTGTTACCTAGGAAACCTTGCTCTCTGTGGCTGTAGCCATCTTGGTTGTGTTAATTTGCATACTTTCTCTGATTAGGTGGTGGGCGTGGCTTGTGGGCTTGGCTTGTGTGTGTGTCGCATGTATGGTCAATTTGCATATTCGTCTATTATTAGGTAGGATGTTTGGGCTTAAATCTGCCTTGTTTTGAGTTGGATTTACCTTGATTCCTGTTTTTGTTCTGAACTGACAAAATGGTTTTCTTTTATCATTATTTTCTATACTGATTTGAACTTAAACATTTGAAAAAAAAAAAAGGAGACTCAGAGAAGTAAAGTGTTTATTTCAAGGCCATACACTTAAGTGTGATAGTTTACTGACTTGGTGACTTTAAGTGACTTTGCCAAGATTAAAGCCCAGTTCTAATTGACTTCAGTCAACTATACCATATCCTTTCTGGAATGAGGCAGGGTGTAAATAAACTCAAAATCCAGGCTCTTTCTTATTTAGATAATAGCCGCTAACCTTTATTGCGAGCTGACTATGTGCCAGCTACTATCCAAAGTGCTCCCCATTTTGTGCAGCTCATTGTCGTCAGTTTGAACAGAAAGGAAGCTGTGAGTTATGTTGGGCAAAACTGCCCCTGCCCAGTATTAAAGGCATCTACTTCTTCTACATAGACATAACAGCTGAGGCAAACACTCATCTTCCCAAATACACAAGGTAATCCACCAATCTCTATTTGGAAAATCATTCATTTTTGCATTTAATTAACAACCATTGAGCACCTACTATGTACTATACATTAGTTTCTGCCCTCTTAGAGCTTTTATTTTAGTGAGGATAGCAGATAATAAGAAAACAACAACAAAAAACAAAATTAAGTTTTCAGACAGAGATAAATTCTATCATACCTAATAAAATGGTAATATGCAAATTACCATCACTCCGCTACGCCCACGATTGGGCCAGTTGGAGGCGCGGGGCGGGACTCAGGGTGGCCGATTGGCTGGTGGTAGGAGCGGGGGGCGGGGACTCGCAAGTCCCCAACCCCCGCTCCTCCCGCCGGCTTAAACGGCCGGCGCTGTGGAAGATGCTGGTGGAGGAACTCGGGGTGGCCGATTGCGTGGCTGCTGGCACCAGTTTTCTGCCAGCAGCAGTTTTCCTCTGGCCACCCGCCTGATCGGAGCGCCTCCTGATCAGAGTTCCTCTCGGGGTGGCCGATCGTGCTGGCGGGAGGCGCTCTGATCGGCGGGTGGCCAGAGGAAAACTGCTGCTGGTGGATAACTGGTGCCGGCAGCCAGGTGAAGGAAAAGTCTATTGCATGAAACTTCGTGCAACGGGCTCCTAGTAAAAAAATAATAGAGTAGAATACTTTAGAGTGACCAGAGAGTGGGAACTACTTTAGATAAGATAGTCTGATTCAGCTATCTGTAGGCAGAGGTCTGTGTATATCCCCATGTAGCGATCAGCCATGTGTCTCACTTTCTATAGTAAGAAATATTCATAGAAGACCTCTCTGACAAGGGAATAATGAAAAGGAGCAAACCATGTATCCATGAGGGTAGGCATTCCAGGCAGAGAGAACAGGACTTGAGGTAGATTTTGGTGTGTTTAAGGTAAAGCAAGAAGGCCAGTATAGCTGAAAGAAAGTAGATAGATAGACAGCATAGTGGGAGATAAAGTCAGAAAGGTGGTTAGTGGCATTAAGCAGGGCATCGTAGGCCACAGTTATGAGTTGATTTTGTCCTATGTTGGAAGCCATTGGAGGGTTTTGTTGTTGCTGCTGCTTTTTGTTTTTTATTGTTTTATTTTATTTTGCTTTTAATCATAAAACATTCCAGACATAACAAATGAGATAAAATCATATAATGAACCTATATGTACCTATCAATCAGCTTTAAGAATTAACATATGACCCATATCATTCCATTTGTACCCTCCACTACTCCCATACACACTGAGTTGTTAAACATATCCAGACATCATATCCTTTCATCCATAAATACTTTATATATAGCTCCAAAAGATCAGGACTCTTAAATTTTTAACATAACCACAAACATTAGAGCCATAGTTGGCAAACTGCAGCTCACGAGCCACATGCGGCTCTTTGGCCCCTTGAGTGTGGCCCTTCCACAAAATACCACAGCCTGGGCGAGTCTATTTTGAAGAAGTGGCGTTAGAAGAAGTTTAAGTTTAAAAAATTTGGCTCTCAAAAGAAATTTCAATTGTTGTACTGTTGATATTTGGCTCTGTTGACTAATGAGTTTGCCGACCACTGCATTAGAGGGGTTTACACATGCAAGTGCAGTAGTGTGCTTTGTATTTAAAAGGTCATTCTGGCTACCTATGGAGAACAGATTATAGGTGCTCAGGGTGGCAATGAAGAGATCGGTTAGACTACTGCAGTGGTCCAGGACACAGATGGTGATGGTTTGGACCAGAAGTAGAACTGGAGATGGAGACAAGTCAGGCTACTATAGATAGAAGCCCATAAAGTTAAGAAACCTTATAATTACAAGATTCAAAAAGAGTTCCTGCTCCAAGACCACAGTCACCTTTGTCAGCATTATTCAAATGCTTTGAAGCAAGAGGATGGTCCCAGTGTACTGAATTCTGGGGTGAACAAGGATGGTTGCTCTGCAGGTAACCCAAACCATCTGGGCTGAGGTGTAAATAAGCATGCTGCCTAAATATATCTCAACTTCATATTTTTGAAGTATATGCAAGATAGTGGTCATGGCATGATAGAACACTCCAGTACTGCTACTATAGCCAAAATATGATACTGGACCTGGTGATATGGGGTCCTACTTACTTGTGAGGGTGCTGCAAACTTGCTGCGATCACTGCTCCTAAAAGCCTAAGCAGGATGAAGTCTCCTGAATCACTGCTTGACAGACCAGCCAATTGCACTGTAGCCACAGAAAATTCTAGCTGTAGTCAGAGGGAAAGGACAAGTGCAAGTGAGGGAAGTGGGGTTGAAGGTAAGATTAATATATATATATATATATATATATATATATATATATATATATATATATATATATATATATATATATATATATATATTTATTGATTTCAGGGAGGGAGGAAGAGGGAGAGAGAGAGACAGAAACATCAATGATGAGAGAGAATCTTTGATCAGCTGCCCCTTGCACTTTCCTTTCTGGGGATTGAGCCCACAACCCAGGCATATGCCCCTGACCGGAATCCAACCCGGGACCCTTCAGTCAGCGGGCCGATGCTCTATCTACCAAGCCAAACCAGCTAGGGCTGAATGTAAAATTTTATCTGGGGATTGGACTAGGCCCGTGGTCGGCAAACTGTGGCTCGCGAGCCACATGTGGCTCTTTGGCCCCTTGAGTGTGGCTCTTCCACAAAATACCACAGCCTGGGCGAGTCTATTTTGAAGAAGTGGCGTTAGAAGAAGTTTAAGTTTAAAAAATTTGGCTCTCAAAAGAAATTTCAATTGTTGTACTGTTGATATTTGGCTCTGTTGACTAATGAGTTTGCCAACCACTGGACTAGGCCATAAGATAACATGGGAGATGGAAGGAGGATGTGAAACAATTCACATATTTGATGCTAAGAAAACCAATAACAGGTTAGGAAGCAGATGCTGGGTCAATGAAAAGGTTTCAGGGTGTAGGCTGCAAATCATTCAGGGGTGTTAGAAGCCAGTTCCAGCTATGTGGTCTGAGGTCTAGCTGAAAGTGGGGGTGGCTGATACTAGGAATCTCATTAGTCAGGATGAGACAATGGCAGATATTCCTATACTCATCTTCCCCTGTTGGGGTTACAGATGAAGGTGCATGTCTGCTGAGACCTTCAGCTTTCTGAATACTAAGACCCTCTGAACTTAGCCAGCAGAAAAGGTATGAACAATTGTGGGGTCAGTCTTTTGTGGTCATTATTTCTAGGCCTTGGTTGTTGTAGAGGAGTCTTAGCTTACTATTTTGTTTTTTTTGTTTGTTTGTTTTTTTGTTTTTTTTAAAAATTTCTTTATTGATTAAGGTGTCACATATTTGTCCTCATCCCCCCATTCCCATCCCACACCCCTCCCCATGGATGCCCCAACCCCCTGTTGACCTTAACCATTGGTTAGGCTCGTATGCATGCACACAAGTCCTTTGGTTTATCTCTCCCCCCTCCTCCCACCCTCCCCTACCCTCCCTCTGAGGCCTGATAGTCCGATCAATGCCTCCTTGTTTCTGGTTCTGTTCTTGTTCATCAGCCTATGTTGTTCATCATTTCCCCTAGATGAGTGAGATCATGTGTCACTAGAAATATACTTATAAGAACTGAATGTGAGATGAGCAATAATAGTTATGCTGACAGGCAAATGAATCAGTCTGTAGTGAGTTTCTTTCTGGACCAACAGTTCTTTTGAGACCCAATTTCAATGTCCACCAGTTCCTTATGTGTACATGTCGGCACTGACTTTTCAGCTCTGGATGGTGGACAAATGGTGGTAATGCAGGTCCGACTCCCTCTGGTTTGGTCTCGGCCAGACCCAGGGGCACGGCTTCACCCGGACTCAGGGGCGCGTGGCCTCACCCGGACCCAAGGGCATGTGGCGTCTCCCAGACCCAGGGGCACGTGGCCTCACTGGGCCTGGGACCCAGCCTCACCCGAGTCCAGGGGCACACGGCCTCACCCAGACCTGGGATCTAGCTTCACCCAGACCCAGGGTTGTGTGGCCTCACCCGGATCCAGGGGCACACGGCCTCACCCGGACCCGGGATCCAGCTTCACCCAGACTCAGGGGCGCGTGGCCTCACCCGGACCCAGGGGCGCATGGCCTCTCCCAGACCCAGGGGCGCGTGGCCTCACCCGGACCCAGGGGCGCATGGCCTCTCCCAGACCCAGGGCGCACGGCCTCACCCGGACCCAGGATCCAGCTTCACTCGGACCCAGGGGCGCGTGGCCTCACCCGGACCCAGGGTCGCGTGGCCTCTCCCAGACCCAAGGGTGCATGGCCTCACCTGGACCTGGGATCTAGCTTCACCCGGACCCAAGGGTGCGTGGCCTCACCCGGACCCAGGGGCGCGTGGCCTCTCCCGGACCCAGGGGCGTGGCCTCACCTGGACCCAGGGGCGCACGGCCTCACCCAGACCTGGGATCCAGCTTCACCCGGACCCAGGGGCGCATGGCCTCTCCCGGACCCAGGGGCGTGGCCTCACCTGGACCCAGGGGCGTGACCTCACCCGGGCCCGGGACACAGCCTCACCCGGACCCAGGGGCGCGTGGCCTCACCCGGACCCAGGAACCAGCCTCACCCGGACCCAGGGGCGTGAGGCCTCACCTAGACCCAGGGGTGTGTGACCACACCTGAGCCCAGGGGCGTGCAGCCTCGCCCGGACCTGGGACCCAGCCTCACCCGGATCCAGGGGCATGTGGCCTCGCCCGGACCCGGGACCCAGCCTCACCCTGACCCAGGTCCCAGCATCACCCGGACCCAGGGGCGCGCAACCTCACCCGGACCAGGGACCTAGCGGGTTAGCTTACTATTTTGAAAGTTGGGTAAAGGCTCCCCCATTTTCCCCAGAGATTTCTGTCAATAGCAGTTCAGAATATGCATGACTCTGGCCCTGAAACAGAGTATCCCCATTTCATATAGACCTGAGCCCTGGAAATGAGGAAATGATTCTGTCCCTCTCAGTCCTGGAAGGAGGAAGTTTCCTGCATTTTTGCTCCAAGAATATCTCCCCAGAAGCCACATAGTTGATCAGCATTTCAGCTACTGGCAGGGTATGCTAAAGGGCCCACATTAAGTGATGACAACAGTAGATCAAGGTGAAAGCTACTGCCTACAATGTGGAAGACAGGGAATGACTGACCACAAAAGTCAGCAACTTATCCTGGGCCTACTCAATGCCTCTGGAGAAGTTCATATGTAACAGGCTTCTTAGCAGAGTTCATGATGGTGATGATAGTGATGATGATGATGATGATGATGATGTTGCTCACCACTTACTGAGCACTTCTTCTGTGCCAGACACTACATTAAGTGTTTTATATCCCTTTTCTCACTTAATCATAGCAGCAATCCTGATAAATCTTATTATCATCCTCATTTTATAGCTAATGAAAGAAAAAACTCATAAGGGTTAAGTAAGTGGCTGAGCCAAAATTCAAATGCATACAATCTGACCTCAGAGCCTGAGCTCTTAACTTCTTTGCTATATTGCCGATAGAAGGTGTCCATTCACAATATAACAAGTTTAGGGCAGGTAAAGTCTTCTGGACTAAATCCCTATAGATAATAAAATTGCGTGACTTCCTGTAATATACTATGCTCTGGATGGTTAAGCAAGCCCTGAATATGAAAATGGGGCAGTCACGAAGATAGATTTGAAGGAAGAGCAGGCCCAGGGGTCCAACTCCCTGCATGGCGTAGATTAGATGATGCTTCTCCCAACATGCATGCTTGGGATGTGAGTAAATGGTAGGCTCACCTCAATACATGCACTCTTTTTAGCTGTGGGGAGGGCACAAGTAACAGTTCTAGCCATGCTGGAAAATAGTGTGGTCTCTAATTCACATTCTAGCCATATACACTGGGTACCAAATTGTTGAGATATCCCACTTCCCAACACCTGAGATAGACAGTTCATTGTGTAGGAGCCCTGTCATAACCTTCTAAAAGTACTCACAAAGTAAATGGCATCATTCTAGAGAGAGCTTAGGCAAGACTATAGAATTGCAAGGCATAGAGGCCAACTGGCTCCACCTTGACTATTAGTGGCAGGTCACCTTTGGTAGGGATTGTTACACCCTCTCTTCAAGTCTTCTAGGAACCCAGCAAAACCACCACGCAGGGCAAGTTTTCCTGACCAGGCTCATGGAAAAGCCTGTTTTGTCCTCTCTTGTCAGGCTAGAAATCCTTCAGCTTTGCCCCTAAACTGTAAAACATTATATAGCTGTATCACAAATCCAGGAGAGACTATAACCCATGTGACTATTCTCATGAAGGTTAGTGTGGCTGTAGAGAACAGCCATTTTATGTGATTGGTAGTCTTCACTTCTTATTTCCACCCTGACATTTCCTGTAGATTCTCAAACTAACTTGGTTAGAAGTCCACAATCTACCTTCTACTATTAACCCCAGAATTTTGTCACAGACTCTTTCAGTGAGCTTTGCAGGCACATGGGCCAATTTATCTGCCTCTAAAGTACCTCAGATACTGACCAAAGACACAGCTTTCCAGAACAGTAGATGTCTCAGCAAAATACAAGAGACAAAAGAATTATATCTGCATTGAGAATTTGACTACCTGGCACATTGATGTGCCAGGAAAGATATTTCAATAAGACAGCATGGTAATTAAAAAAAGCTATTTACCAGTTATTTCTGGCTTTCCACTTTCAGGCACATGGTAGAATTACACTTTCCTAACACCTTTGAGTTTAGGCATGGCCATGTAATTTGCTTGGGCCAATAAAATATTTGTAAAATTGACATAGGTCAACTTCTGGGTAGAAATTGTAAGGGGCAGTGAATGGTTCTACTTGTTCCTCTCCTTTGATGCACAAATAATGGAAATGAGTTCATATGGAGGCTCTGTCAGCTTGGGTCTCTGATGACTATGATGAGCAGAGCCCTCAACTGACCTACAATGGACATGTAGCATGAGTAAGAAATAAACCTTTATGTGTTTGTTTCGTCTTGCTGTTTCTTTTTTACTAGAGAAACACCACAATTTTTAAAGTACAAACAAAATCCTCAAACATTTAATATTATTTCTAATAGTGTTCTTTTGGAAAACTTGATTCCCTTTTCTCATAATACAAATCTTCAGGTCTTCAAAGATTCCTGGAAGTAATGCCCACTATAAAACCAATCTTTCATTTTACTCTGTCCTCAACATTACTAAAACTGTATTGCAACCATAATAAATACAGATCACCAAAAAAACCTTGAACATATGGCTATTTCCCTTCAGACTTAAAAGCAAACTTTCATAGATTATTTTTAAAATATATTTTTGTTGATTTTTTTTTACAGAGAGGAAGGGAGAGGGATAGAGAGTTAGAAATATCGATGAGAGATGAGAGAGAAACATCAATCAGCTGCCTCTTGCACACCTCCAACTGGGGATGTGCCCGCAACCAAGGTACATGCCCTTGACTGGAATCGAACCTGGGACCCTTCAGCCCACAGGCTGATGCTATATCCATTGAGCCAAACCGGTTACGGCTATATATATATATATATATATATATATATATATATATATATATATATATATATATATATTATCTCCCAAGAGGTTAAAACATATTTGAAAAGAAGGTGGTTTAAGATGCTATTATTTCATGGAATATGTAATTAAATTGACAATCATTGTGACCATCATCCAAAATGTATCAAGCACCCACACTGTGCTGTGTGCTATGTAAAAACATACCCACTACCTCATGCACTGCTTTTCTTTTTATTGATAAGTGCTCTGTGTGTTTCTATAGGCAACTACAAAAAAGTAGGTGCAATTAATACTGTTTTTCAACCTATGTACACAGGAAAAATGTTATTTAAATGGTTCCTAGAAAAGTGACTCTTAATCTCAAAATTCACCCAAATCTCTCTTCTAGATTTGTGGCTTGCAAAGAGGGTTGAATGCACAAGAGAATATTGATATATGATTTAACGTGAAGCAGGAAAAATAATAGTACTTGTAATCATTTTAACCAAAGGAATGAAATAAAACTTTGCTAATATTCAACATATGGACCTTAATTCTTGTCTTTTTTATTCCATATAGCAAGTGACCACACATAACATAGGTTATATAGGCTGAAAAAAAGTTTAGTTTCATAAAAAATAAGCAACTTAGACCCTCGCTATTCAATTTCTTTTTTCAAACTTCTGTTAGATTTTAAAATTGAGGTATAATTGACATACATTATATTAGTTTCAGGTGCACAACATAATGATTTGATATTTGTATATATTGTGAAATGATCATCACAGTAGGTCTAATTAACATCCATCATCATAGACATAGTTACAGAATTTTCTTCTTGTGATTGAGAACTTTTAAGATTTACTCCCATAGCAACTCTCAAATCTGCAGTACAGTATTATTAACTACAGTATAGTCACCATTCTGGACACTACATCCCGATTTTTTATTTATTTTATAACTAGAAATTTGTAAGTTTTGACTCCTTTCAACCATATTACTCACTCCCAAACTCCCACATCTGGCAACTACCAATCTGTTCTTTTTATTTATGAGCCATATATATATATATATCCTATATAATAAAAGGCTAATATGCAAATTGACCAAACGGTTGAACGACTGGTTGCTATGATGTGCACTGACCACCAGGGGGCAGACGCTCAATGTAGGAGCTTCGCCCTGTTGGTCAGTGTGCTCCCACAGGGGGAGTGCTGCTCAGCCAGAAGCTGGGCTCATGGCTGGTGAGCGCAGCAGCGGTGGCGGGAGCTTCTCCCGCCTCCCGAGGCAGTGCTAAGGACCCCTCGGGGATGTTGAGCGGGCCTAAGCCAGCTGGTGGACATCCCCCCAGGGGTCCCAGACCACGAGAGGGTGCAGGCCAGGCTGAGGCACCACCCCCCACCCCGCCCCAGTGCATGAATGATGAATGTCGTGCACCAGGCCTATACTTATAGGAATTTGTATATATATATATATATATATATATATATATATATATATATATATATATATATATATATATATATATATGTATATATATATATATATGTATATGAATTGAATTTGTATATATATACAAACCAATTTGTATACATACATATATGAATTTGTATATACTCTCAAGATCCATCCATATTATCACAAATGGCAAGATTTCATTCTTTTATACAGCTGAATAATATAAAGTTATATATCCTATCTAATAAAGAGGGAATATGCTAATTGACCCTCATGCCATCACAAAAGCTGGTGGTGCCCACAGCCAATAAGGAGGGAATATGCTAATTGACTGCCACACCCTCAAAGATGGCAGTGCCCAGTCCTCTCAGCCCCACCAGGGCGGCAGGCGTGCAACAAGGCTGGGCCCGCTCTCAGAAAAGCCTGGCCACTCCACGCACCTGACTCTGGAGTTCCCCAGTCCCTTCAGCCCCCCGCCATCCAGGGCCAGCCTGAGGTGCAGGCAAGCCTCAGATGGTGGCTGCCCAGCTGCCCAGGGCTGGCCCAAGGCACAGACAAGCCTCAGATGGTGGCTGCCCAGCCGCCCAGGGCTGGCCCAAGGCACAGACAAGCCTCAGATGGCGGCTGCCCAGCCGTCCAGGGCCACCCGAGGCTCAGGTAACCAGGGACAGCCGAGGCTTGAGCTGCTGGCAGTGGCAGCAGCAGAGGTGTGATGGGGCATTGCCTTCCCCTGATCACCAGGTCACCTCCCGCCCCTGAAGGCTGCAAACTGTGAGAGGGGGCAGGCTGGGCTGAGGGAACACCCTCCCAGTCCATGAATTTTCATGCACCGGACCTCTAGTATCATATATAATATATATTAATATGTATTGTATATGTAAAACGTTCTTTATCCATGTATCCATCAGTAGACATTTAGGTTGTTTACGTATATTGGTTATTTCGAAATAGAGGCCTGGTGCACGAAATTCGTGCATGGGGCGGGGGGGCTGTCCCTCAGCCCAGCCTGCACCCTCTCCAATCTGGGACCCCCCGATCCCAGGCCGAAACGGGCAGTCGGACATCCCTCTCACAATCCAAGACTGCTGGCTCCCAACTGCTCGTCTGCCTGCCTTCCTGATTTCCCCTAACTGCTTCTGCCTGCCAGCCTGATCACCCCCTAACCACTCCCTTGCCAGCCTGATTGATGCCTAACTGCTCCCCTGCCAGCCTGTTTGCCCCTAACTTCCCTCCACTGCAGGCCTGGTCACCCCTAACTGCCCTCCCCTGCAGGCCTGGTTACCCCTAACTGCCCTCCCCTACAGGCCTGGTCCCCCCCAACTGCCCTCCCCTGCAGGCCTGGGTACCCCCCAACTGCCCTTCCCTGCAGGACCAGTTGCCCCCAACTTCCCACCTCTGCCAACCTGGTCACCCCTAACTGCCCTCCCCTTCGGGGTTGATTGCCTCCAACTGCCCTCCCTTGCAGGCCTGGTCCCTCTCAACTGCCCTCCCCTGCTGGCCATCTTGTGGTGGCCATCTTGTGTCCACATGGAGGGAGGATCTTTGACCACATGGGGGCAGCCATATTGTGTGTTGGAGTGATGGTCAATCTGCATATTACTCTTTTATTAGATAGGATAGAGGCCTGGTTCAGGGGTGGGGGCCAGCTGGTTTGCCCTGAAGGGTGCCCCGGATCAGGATGGGGGTTCCCTTGGAGCATGGGATGGCCTGAGCAAGGGGTCTGTGGTGGTTTGCAGGCCAGCCACAACCCCTGGTGACCCAAGCGGAGGCCCTGGTATCTGGAATTTATTTACCTTCTACAATTGAAACTTTGTAGCCTGGAGCAGAGCCAAGCCTCCTGCTCACTCCATGGCAGGCAGCCATTTCTGTTTGGGTTAATTCACCTTCTATAATTGAAACTTTGTAGCCTGGAGTGGAGGCCTAGGCCAGCCAGGGCAGGTGGAAAGCTTGGCTTCCTCCATTGCCGGGGGCAACCCTGGCCTGCTCTCTCCAGCTCCGTGGCTGTCACCATTTCTGTTTGGATTTGTTTACCTTCTATAATTGAAACTTTGTAGCTTGAGTGGAGGCTTAGGCCTGCAAGGGCAGGCAGAAAGCTTGGCTTCCTCCATTGCCTGGGAAACCTTGCTCGCTGTGGCTATAGCCATCTTGGTTGGGTTTATTTGCATATCTGCTCCTGATTGGCTCGTGGGTGTGGCTTGTGGGTGTAGTGGAGTTAGGGTCTATTTGCATATTACTCTTTTATTAGGTAGGATAATGCTGCAGTGAACATGGAGGTGCATATATCATTTTTTGTACATTTGTTTATTGTTTAAAGTATTACAAATAGTAGTACATATGTCTCCTTTTTTTCCCCATTGAACTTCCCCTGGCCATCCCTACCCCCTGGCACATGCCCTCACACCCCCCCCAGTGTCTTGTGTCCATTGGTTATGCTTATGTGCATGCATACAAGTCCTTCAGTTGATTTATTACCCCCACCCCCAAAACACTCCAGCCTTCTCGCTGTAATTTGACAGTTTGTTTGATACTTCTCTGCCTCTGTATCTATCTTTTTGTTCATCAGGTTATAATGTTCTTTATACTTCATAAATGAGTGAGATCATGTGGTATTTTTCTTTCACTGACTGGCTTATTTCACTTAGCATAATGCTCTCCAGTTCCATCCATGCTGCTGCAAATGGTAAGAATTCCTTCTTTTTTACAGCAGTGTAGTATTCCATTGTGTAGATGTACCATACTTTTATAGTCCACTCATCTGCTGATGGGCATTTAGGCTGCTTCCAAATCTTAGCTATGGTGATTTGTGCTGCTATGAACATGGGGGTGCATATATCCTTTCTCATTGGTGTTTCTAGTTTCTTGGGGTATATTCCTAGAAGTTGTATTACTAGGTCAAATGGCAGTTCCATTTTTAAATTTTTGAGGAAAAGCCATACTGTGTTCCACAATGGCTGCATCAGTCTGCATTCCCACCAGCAGTGAAGAAGGATTCCTTTTTCTCCGCATCCTCTCCAGCACTTGTCATTTGTTGATTTGTTGATGATAGCCATTCTGACAGGTGTGAGGTGGTACCTCATTGTTGTTTTGATTTGCATCTTTCGGATGATTAGTGAATTTGAGCATGTTTTCATGTGTCTCTTGGCTTTCTGAATGTCCTTTTTCGAAAAGTGTCTATTTAGTTCTTTGGCACATTTTTGATTGGGTTGTTTAACTTTCTTTTTTTAAAAATTTAATAAATCTTTATTGTTCAGATTACAATTGTTTATCCTTTTTTGTCCCCATATCTGCCCACCACCTGTTTCCCACACCCCCTATGCCCTTACCTTCCCCACCCTGTCCTTATCCATAGGTGTATGACTTTTTCCAGTCTCTTCCCGTACCCCCCACACAGGCACCCCTTCCCCCCTGAGAATTATCAATCCATTCTCATCCTATGCCTCTGATTCTATTATGTTCTCCAGTTTATTCTGTTCCTCAGATTTTTCATTCACTTGACTTTTAGATTCACTTGTTGATATATATGTATTTGTTGTTCATAATTTTTATCTTTACTTTCTTCTTTTCCCTCTTTTTAAAGAATACCTTTCAGCATTTCATATAATACTGGTTTGGTGGTGATGAACTCCTTTAGCTTTTTCTTATCTGTGAAGCTCTTTATCTGCCCTTCAATTCTGAATGATAACTTTGCTGGGTAGAGTAGTCTTGGTTGTAGTTTCTTGCTATTCATCACTTTGAATATTTCTTGCCACTCCCTTCTGGCCTGCATAGTTTCTGTTGAGAAATCAGCTGACAGTCGTATGGGTGCTCCCTTGTAGGTAACTAACTGTTTTTCTCTTGCTGCTTGTAAGGTTCTCTCTTTGTCTTTTGCCCTTGGCATTTTAATTGTGATGTATCTTGGTGTGGTCCTCTTTGGATTCCTTTTGTTTGGGGTTCTGTGTGCTTCCTGGACTTGTAAGTCTATTTCTTTCATCAGGTGAGGGAAGTTTTCTGTCATTATTTCTTCAAATAGGTTTTCAGCATCTTTCTCTCTCTCTTCTTCTGGTACCCCCATAATTCTGATGTTGGTACACTTGAAGTTGTACCAGAGGCTTCTTACATTATCTTCAACTTTCTGAATTCTCTTCTCTTCTTGCTTCTCTGGAGGAGTGTCCTTTGCCTCTTTGTATTCCAAATCTTTAAGTTGATTCTTGCTTTCCTCTAGTCTGCTGTTGGGTCTCTGTATAATATTTTTTATTTTAGTCAGTGTATGTTTAATTTCTAGTTGGTCCGTTTTCATATCCTCGAGGATCTCATTAAATTTATCGGCCTTTTCCATGAAATTCTTGAAAAACCTTATAACCTTGGTTTTGAACTCTATGTCCATTTGTTTGTTCTCCTCCATTTCTTTCGTTTGAGATCTGTCTCCTTGCCTCCTCATTTTCGTTGATTCCCTGAGTTGGTTGGGTAGCTCTGTGTACTAGGTGTCTTATTGGTTCAACAGGTCAGCCTCCCAGTTACCTGAGGTGGACACTCTTGGTGTTCCCCTTTGTGGACAGTGTATATAGCCTTGTTGTAGTTAAGTCTTGATTGTTGTTGGTGTCACTGGGAGGAATTGACCTCAGGCCAATTGGCTGTGAGGACCCGCTGTGTCTATAATGGGAGAATTGCTGTGCTGGAGACACGTTTATGGGGAAGGACTTATTCCAGTAGGGCTTTGGTGCTCACTGAGTCTGCCTCTTGAATGTGTCCCTTACGAGAGTGGTTGAAATCTGGTGTCATCTCACACCGACCACTAGATATACTAATGTCTGGATCTCCAATGGGGTGCAGGTCAGCTACTGTCTGAGGCCCCCCAGCAGGAGCTACAGTAAGAACTACAGTTTTCTCCTCTTTTCTTGGGCAGTTTTGGAGCAGTCTGACTGGAGCTGCAGTTAATTTGGTTAAGCTGCCACAGAATAGGCCATTTATATGCAAAAGCCACTGTGTGGAGCCTGGGCGGGTTTGTAGAATGTGCTGGGTGGGGTCTCAGGGCGGGGCGGGGTCTCAGGGCGTCACTAGGCTAGGGCGTGGCAAACGGCGATGGCTGCCTTCAGCCGTCAGCCATCTCTGCCTTTCTGCATTTCCAAGTCCCTGTGTCCCGCGCTCCAGCGCAGTAAACACTGATTGCTGGGCGCACCTCTGCAAAAAAGTCACTCTCACTTTCTGACCTGATGGCTGAGAGTCCAGCTTCTCCCCGTAGGCGTCTGGGTCCCCCTCATGTCCCCAGAAACTGGATTTCAGAGTGATTGGGAGCTTGTCTCCCTTCGGGTTGAAGAAAAGCCGCGCATCCAGTTGCCCACCACCAGCTCGATTCGCGCGCCTCCGGACCTCAGCTTTTCAGCATTTGTGCTCCTTTCTCTCCTTAGTTGTAAATCTACCACTCAGCCAGCTTTCCCGTGGTTCTGGGTGGTAGACGTTTTGTTTTTTAGTTGTATTTTTGAAATTGTGCGAGGTGGCAGTTTAGTTGTTTAACTTTGACCCCATCTTGGTTCCTCTTGAGTTGTTTAACTTTCTTTTGTTAAGTTGTATGAGTTCCCTGTAAATTTTGGAGATTAAATCCTTATCAGAGATAACATTGGCAAATATGTTCTTCCATGCAGTGGGCTTTCTTGTTGTTTTGTTGATGGTTTCTCTTGCTGTGCAGCTTTTTATTTTGATGTGGTCCCATTTTGTTTACTTTCTCCTTAATCTCTCTTGCCCTAGGATCTGTGTCTGTAAAGATATTGCTACGACATATGTCTGCAATTTTGCTGCCTATGGAGTCTTGAAGGATTTTTATGGTTTCCCATCTTATGTTTAAGTCCTTTAGCCATTTTGAGTTTGTTTTTGTGTATGGTGTAAGTTGGTGATCTAGTTTCATTTTTTTGCATGTATTTGTCCAAATTTCCCAGCACCATTTATTAAAGAGGCTGTTTTGACTCCATTGTATGCTCTTGCCTCCTTTTTCAAATATTATTTGAGCATAATGGCTTGGGTCAATTTCTTGGTCCTCTGTTCTGTTCCACTGGTCTATATGTCTGTTCTTGTGCCAGTACCAGGCTGTTTTAAGAACAGAGGCTTGGTAATATAGCTTGATATCTGGTATTGTGATACCTCCAATTTTGTTCTTCTTTCTCAGGATTGCTGTGGCTATTCGGGGTCTTTTTTTGTTCCAGATGAATTTTTGGAGAGTTTGTTCTAGATCTTTGAAATATGCCATTGGTATTTTAATGGGGATTGCATTGAATCTATAGATTGCTTTAGGTAGTATGGACATTTAGTGATGTTGATTCTACCAATCCATGAACATAGTATGTTCTTCCATTTGTTTATGTCTTCCTCTATCTCTTTTTCAATGTCCTATAGTTTTCCGAGTGCAGGTGTTTTAAGTCCTTAGTTAAGTTTATTCCTAGGTCTCTTAATTTTTTTGGTGCTGTAGTAAATGGGATTTTTTTCATTTTTCTTTCTCTGTATTCATTATTGGAGTTTAAAAAGGCCATAGATTTCTGGGCGTTAATTTTGTATCCTGCTACATTGCCAAAATTCATTTATTAGGTCTGCTAGTTTTTTGATGGACTCTTTGGGGTTTTCTATACACTATCAAGTCATCTACAAATAAGGACAATTTTACTTCTCCTTTTACAATTTGGATGCCTTTTATTTCTTCTTGTTGTTTGATTGCTATGGCTAGCACTTGCAGTACTATATAGAACAGGAGAGGTGAAAATTGGGCATCCCTGTCTTGTTCCTGTTCTTAGGGGAAGTGAGTTTGGTTTTGCCCATTGGGTATGATGTTAAGTGTAGGTTTGTCATATAAGGCTTTTATTATGTTGAGGTTTGATCCCTCAATTCCCACTCTGCTCTGAGTTTTTTATCAAGAAAGGGTGTTGGATTTTGTCAAATGTTTTTTCTGCATCAATTGATATGATTTTTGATTCTCAATTTGTTTATGTGATGTATCACATTTATTGATTTCTGGATATTGTACCATCCTTGCATCTCCAGGGAATAAATCCAACTTGGTCATGGTGTATGATCTGTCAAATGTAATGCTGGATCTGATTTGCTGGAATTTTGTTGAGGATTTTAACATCTGTGTTCACCAAGGTTCTTAGCTTGTAGTTCTCTCTCCTTTTTTTGTGGTGTCTTTATCTGGTTTTGGAATTAGGGTAATGCTGGCTTCGTAGAAAGAGCTTGGAAGTGTGCCTTCCTCTTGAATTTTTTGGAATAGTCTGAGGAGGATAGGTTTTTGTTCTTCTTTGAATGCATGGTAGAACTCCCCTGTAAAGCTGTCCAGACCAGTACTTTTGCTTGCTGGAAGGTTTTTTATCGCTCCTTCAATTTCTTCGGTAATTATTGGCCTATTCAGGTTTTTTCTTTTATTCTTCCTGATTGAGTTTTGGGAGCTTGTATTTTTCTAAGATTATGTCCATTTCATCTAGGTTGTCCACTTTGTTGGAATAGAGTTGTTCATAGTATATTTTCATAATCATTTGTATTTCTGTGGGATTGGTTGTTACTTCACCTCTTTCATTTCTGATTTTGTTTATTTGGGTTCTCTCTCTTTGCTTCTTGGTGAGTCTGGCTAGAGGTTCATCAATCTTGTTTATTCTTTCAAAGAACCAGCTCCTGCCCTAACCAGTTTTGCTCAGTGGATAGAGCATCGGCCTGCAGACTGAAAGGTCCCAGGTTCTATTTCGGTCAAGGGCATGTACCTTGGTTGTGGGCACATCCCCGGTTGGAGGTGTGCAAGAGGCAGCTGATTGATGTTTCTCTCTCATCGATGTTTCTAACTCTCTTTCTCTCTCCCTTCCTCTCTGCAAAAATATATTTAAAAAACAACAAATAAACAAAAAACAAAGAACCAGCTCCTGGTTTTGTTGGTCTTTTTAAATTTTTTTTGTTGTCTCTCTGTCATTTATTTCTGCTCTGATCTTTATTATTTCCTTCCTTCTGCTTATGCTGGGCTTTTCTTGTTTCTCTCTTTCTAACTCTTTGAGTTGTAGGGTTAGATAATTTATTAACATTTTTTTCTTGTTTTTTGAGGTAGACCTGTAGAGCTATGAGCTTCCCTCTTAGGACTTCTTTCACTGTGTCCCATAGATTTGGATTGTTGTGTTTTCATTGTCATTTGTTGCCAGGATACTTTTTATTTCTCCTTCGAGCTCTTTGGTAACCCAATCATTGTTTAATATCTGCTATTTAGCCTCCAAATGTTTGATTTTTTTTCATTGTTTTATTGTAGTTGATTTCTAATTTTATGCCATTGTGATCTGAGGAGATGCTTGATATGATTTCTATATTCTTGATTTTGAAGAGACTTTGCCTGTGCCCCAATATGTGGTCTATCTTTGAAAATGACCCATGTACACTTGAGAGGAAAGTACATTCTGTGGCTTTGGGGTGAAATGTTCTAAAGATGTCAATTGAGTCCACCTGATCTAGTAATTCATTTAGGATTGGTGTTTCTTTGCCGAATTTTTGTTTAGAGGATTTGTCCAGTGGTGTTAGTGGGGTATAAATGTCCCCTACTATGACTGTATTGCTGTAAATCTCTCCCTAGATTTCTTTCAGAAGTTTTTAAATGTATTTGGGTGCTCCTGTATTGGGTGCATATATGTTTTCCAGAGTTATATCTTCTTGTTGGATTTCTCCCTTTAATATTATGAACTGGCCTTCCTTATATCTTGTCACAGCCGTCACTTTGAGGTCTAATTTGTCAGCTATAAGTATAGCTATTCCAGCTTTTTTAATTTCATTTCCATTTGCCTGAAAATTTTTTTTCCATCCCTTCACCATCAGTCTCTGTGAGTCCTTTGTTCTGAGGTGGGTCTTCTGTAGACAGCAGATATATGGGTCATGTTTTATTATCTATTCAGCTACCCTATGTCTTTTGATTGGGGCATTTAATTCATTTACATTTAAAGTTATTATTGATAGCTACTTGTTTGTCACCATTTTTATTCTTTATGCCTGTGTTCCTTCTTCCCTTCCTACTTCTTCTTTTTACAGCAGACCCTTTAGCATTTCTTGCATTGCTGGTTTGGTGGTAATAATCTCCCTTAGTCCTTTTTTTTCTGTGAAGCTCCTGATTTCACCCTCAACTTTGATTGATAGCCTTGCTGGGTACAGTATTCTTGGGTTCAGACCCTTGCTTTGCATGACTTTGTATATTTCATTCCATTCCCTTCTGCCCAGATGTGTTTCTGTTGAGAAATCATTTGATAGTCTGATGGGAGATCCCTTGTAGGTAACTTTCTGTCTCTCTCTGGCAGCCTTTAAGATTCTTGCTTTGTCATTGGTGTGTGCCAATTTAATTATAATGTGTCTTGGTGTCGGTCTTTTTGAGTTCTTCTTATTTGGGACTCTCTGAGCTTCTTGGACTTGTGTGAGTTTTTTTCTTCCCAATATCAGGGAAGTTTTCTGTCATTATTTCTTCTAACAGGTTTTCTATTCTTTGCTCAGTTTCCTCTCTTTCTGGATCCCTATTATGCACATGTTGTTTCATTTCATGTTGTCCCAAAGTTCTCTTAGGCTCTCCTCCTGTTTTTTAAGGTGTTTTTTTTTCCAGTTGCTGCTCTGCTTGGGTATTTTCCTACCTTGTCTTCTAGCTCACTGATGTGGTACTCCACTTCTCCTAGTCTACTGTTGATGCTTTCTGTTGTGTTCTTTATTGCAACTATGTCATTCTTCATTTCTTCATGGTTGTTCTTCATTTTTCTCTTGGTTCTTACACATGTTGTTGAATTTGTCTTCCATCCTTTTCAGCGTCCTTATGACCATTTCTCTGAATTTTTTCTCTGACAAATTGCTTGCCTCCATTTTGTTTACTTCTTTTTCCAGTGATTCCTCCCTTTTCTTCATATGGGGGCTGTTTCTTTGTCTCCCCATGCTCGCTCATCTCAGGGTGTCTGGTTATGTAGCTCACTCTCTACCATATTGACTTAAAGTCATAAAATAAGACATAACAAGACAAGGCACCAAACACGAATGTACTCAGAATACCAGTAACCCCAAATAAAGGTGACCACCAGAGAAAAAAGAATTAGGGGAGAGAAAAGAGTGCAAAAATGATATTGAGGAAAGGAAAAAAATGTAGGGGAGAAAAGAAAAAAGAAGGGGGAAAATATATGTTTATGGGGAGAAAACTCAAACAACAACAACAACTAATCCAAAAAATACAAACAAACAACAAACTCCCAGAAAAAAAGGAGGGAAGATGAACCTGAAGTGGCAGAGCTTATTTCTATAAGGTAAGGTCAAGGAATTGAATGAATGGGGAAATGGCTATGATTCAGTATAGAGGAGTTAGAAAGAGAATGAGTGTATAAGAATAAAAGTAAAAAACAAAAACTAAAAAAAAGAAAAGTATAGATATATTAAAAAATATATATATATTTTTTTTCTTTTTTTTATCTATCTATGTGTTCATGTGTTTTGGGGAAAGGAGAATAGAGAGTAGATAGGCCTGAGTTGGTGATTAAAACTAATTAAGCTATTAGTTGAAGAAAAGAACAAGTGAAGAGAGGAAAAACAGAAGCAAAAAAAAAAAAGAAATAGAAAAAAAAAGACAAGCTAACAAACAATCAAACAAACAGCAACAACATGACAGAAAGAAAGAAAAAAAAGGAAAAAATGGGCTAGTAAAGAAAGAGAAGTGTTCATGGACTTGGACTAAGGGAGAGGAAATTAGATACATGAGTATGATAAATTTTTAACAGGGAGTGAAAAGAAAGGATAGAGAAAAACTAAAGCAGGAACAGGGTAAGAGATACAGGATGAAAAGGGGGGAAATTGAGGAAGAAAGTGTTGGCATAAAGAAAAAATTGAGATAGAGTAAAATAATACTAAAATAAAAATAGAATGTAGAACACTAATCCAAAAAATAAAATAAAATAAAATAAAATAAATAAAGAAAAATAAAATAAAACTTAAAAATGTAAAATAATAGTAATCTTATGTAATAAAGAGGTAATATGCTAATTGACTGCCACGTTTTCACAAGATGGCAGTGCCCAGTCCCCTCAGCCCTGCTTCATCCAGCCTCAGTCCCCCAGCCCCCTCAGCCCCACCAGGGGGTGGCAGGCACCACACACCTCATCCATCTGGAGTCCCCCAGTCCCCTCAGCCCTGCCTCATCCATCTGGAGTCCCCCAGTCCCCTCAGCCCCACAGGGGAAGGCAGTTGGGGGTGATCAGGCTGGCAGGGGAGGGCAGTTGGAGGTGATCGGGCTGGCAGGGGAGCAGTTAGGCGTCAAACAGGCCAGCAGGGGAGCAGTTAGGTGTCAAACAGGCCAGCAGGGGAGCAGTTAGGGGTCTATCAGGCAGCAGGCAGAGTGGTTAGGGGCAATCAGGCAGGCAGGCAGGCAGGCAGGATAGTGGTTAGGAGCCAGTAGTCTCGGATTGTGAGATGGATGTCCGACTGCCGGTTTAGGCCCATTCCCTCAGTTGGACATCCCTCGAGGGGTCTCAGATTGGAGAGTGTGCAGGCTGGGCTGAGGGACATCGCCCCAACCCCCGTGCATGAATTTCATGAACCGGGCCTCTAGTAATAATAATAATTTAAAATAAAAATATAATAATAAAAAAGTAAAATAAAGTGAGAAAAAATTTAGTTTCTTAAGTAAAAGATAAAAAATAGAAAAGTGAAGTAGTGAATGTCAATGTCATTCGCTTTAGCGGGTCTTCATTGTCCCATGGGGACTGTTTTAAGACCCCTCTCTACTGTTCTGCCTGGCACATCTATTTCCTGTCAGGTAGTCAACACAGTGTGGAAGTTCTCCAAGATCCACCCCTCCTCTGTGTCATAAGCCACAACCTTGGTTTCAAGCAGGTGGGATCACTCTGCTCACTTTGTTTCTCTGCCTGCCTTCAATTGTATTTACACAAGTGTCTACTTCTGACACAGCACCTGGATGGCAGTGTTTCTGTATTAGTTTCTGGGACCAAATGGTCCCTCAACCCAGTGTTTACACTCTTCCTTTCCCTGCTGCATTCAAGACTGGGTTGGAGGGATGGACTGTCCTAGAACTGATTTCCTGCTCATCTCTCCCTATTCTGCTCCCCAGTTTCCACCAAAACCACCTTCCCCTGCAGTCTCGGTGAGTGTTTTTAATTGGAAGTTCCTATGTACTGGGCTTAGCAAGCAAAAGCAAGGAAGTAAAAAGACAAAGCAACCCTGCTGCCTTGTGTCTTTCCCCCCTGGCACTGTGTGGCCGGTATAAAACTTCAGGCTGCCTTTCTGGGCAGTCTCCCATGGCTGTGGGTTTAGATCTAGAGTCCCCCTCTGCCAGCATCCCTGTGGACCCCCTTCCACATTTGAGGGCTACACTGACCCCACGGGCCACTGATTTGATGGAGTGCAGTCTCCCCCTGAGACTCTAGTCCCCACTGCATGCATTTCTCCCTCCAGCCCAGAGCCCACATCCCACCTCTCTCCAGGTGATCTCTGTCCTTTCTGTCCATGGATTGCCTCACCAGCTGTGTTTAATTTTCCAGTTCTGGGTGGATGTTATTTGATTCAGCTGTTCCTTCTATCTGCTCTGGGAGAAGTTGCAGGACCTGTCCATGTATTCAGCTGCCACCTTGTCTCCCCCTGGACAAACTTTTAGGCTCCTGAGGCCAGGGAGGCTGGAGTCTTGGTGTTCGTGGGTTCACAGCTGAGGCAGCTGGTCCCTGGGCATTGTGGCTGTAGGGTCTTGGGAGGTATCCGAGGTCTCCCCAGGTGAAGGTAAGTCTGATCCTCCTATCACAGCTGCTCTCTCCCTTAAGATGGTGTGGTCTCTGTGGCAGAGTTGGCCACTCTGGGAGAGATTTCAGTGGTAGTATAGGCTGCCCGGCCAGGGGAACTTGGTCTGCCAGTCCCCAACAGTCCTGTGAAATATAATTATCCCTCACTCACAAATACAGATACTCCCCGCATGTCCATGCACTCTCCTTTCACTCTCTCACCCACACACTATCTTGCAGCCTGCTGTCCTGTCGGCTGTCATCTTGGATCTCTGTAACATAGTATTTTTGTTTTCTTGGGATAAATACCTGGAAGTGGAATTGCTAGATCACATGGTAGTTCTATTTTTAATATTTTGAAAAGCTGCCATACTATTTTGTAGTGTCTATACCAATTTACATTCCTGCCAACAGTGAGCAAGAGTCCCATTTCCCCCACATCCTCATCAACATGTTATTTCTTGTCTTTTTTATAATAGCCATTATAACTTATGTGAGGTGATAACTCATTGTGGTTTTGATTTGCATGTTATTAATGATCAATGATGCTGAGCATCTTTTCATATACCTGTTGACCATCTATTTATCTTCTTTGAGAAAAAAAAATGACTATTCACATCCTCTGCCCTTTTTTATTTAGATGGTTTGGTTTTTTTTGCCATTAAGTTGTTTGAGTTTTCAAATATATATATGTATATATATATATATATATATATATATATATATATATATATTTATATTTATATATATATTTATATATATATATATATATATATATATATATATATATATATATATATATATATTATATATATATATATATTATTGATTTAAGAGAGGAAGGGAGAGGAAGAGAGAGATAGAAACATAGATGATGAGACCTGCATGCCCTCTACCGGGGATTGATCCCACAACCCAGGCATGTGCCCTGACCGGTGTTATGTTGTAAATCAGCGAGCTGACCTAAGACACCTTAATAAGCCAAATTAAGTAGTAATTAGGAGTCTTTATTACGCTAGCAGTCTCAGAGAAGAAATCTCCCAAATCTGAGCAAAAACATGGAGGAAGCTTTCCCCTTTTATATTCTTCTAGTCCTTTGTCTCCCAAATATGGGATTATACTTCCAGAACTTTTGTGGGCTTTGCTTGTAACCTGAGCTTATAACTTGAGCATAGTACATTTTAGATAACTTGAGCATGGGAGTAGCCAGGGATGACAGTCAAGCAGTTTGCAATGTCAGACAGTTGAGCTTATTTTCCCTATTATTAGAGCAAGTGTGTTTTACAGAAGCCAATACTAGCAGAATTAATTCATAGAACAAAGGACTGTCTATGTCTAGTGGAAATTTCAAACAGCAGTTTTTACAAAGTAGAGGTTACTATGCTTCACCAGAAATAAAACTGTGACCTCCTGGTTCATAGGTTGATGCTCAACCACTGAGCCATAACAGCAAGGCATAAAATGTTTTAAATATGAGCCCCTTATCAGGTACTAGAGACCCGGTGCACAAATTCGTGCATAGGTGGGGTCCCCCGGCCTGGCCGGCTATCTGTGCCGATCAGGGGGCCAGCTGGTGAGTGAGAGTGACTGCGGGAGGTTGGCCGGCTCGAGGGAGGGACCAAGGGAGGTTGGCCGGCCGCAGGAGGTTGGCTGTTGGAGTGTGATGACCACCAGGGGGCAACTCCTGCAATGAGCATTTGCACCCTGGTGGTCAGTGGACATCATAGCAACCAGCTGACCGGTCATTCATTCGTTGAATCACTTAAGCTTATCTATATACTAGAGGCCCGGTGCATGAAATTCGTGCACGGGGGGGGGGATGTCCCTCAGCCCAGCCTGCACCCTCTCCAATCTGGGACCCCTCGAAGGATGTCCTACTGCTGGTTTACAGGGAATGGGCCTAAACCAGCAGTCGGACATACCTCTCGCAATCCGAGACTCCTGGCTCCTAACTGCTCACCTGCCTGCCTGCCTGCCTGATTGCCCCTAACCACTCTGCCTACAGGCCTGCTCACCCCCAAATGCCCCCTGCCAGCCTGATCATCCCCAACTGCCCCCCATGCCAGTGTACTCGCCCCCAACTGCCTCCCCTGCCAACCTGTTCACTCCCAACTGCCCCCCCTGCTGGCCTGCTCACCCCCACCTTACCTCCCCACTGGCCTGCTCACTCCAAACTGCCCCCCCTGCTGTCCTGATCACCTCCAATTGACCCCCACTGACAGCCTGCTTGCCCCCAACTGGCCCCCCTGCTGGTCTGCTTACCCCCAATGGCCCCGCCCCCACCAGCCTGCTCACCCACAATTGCCGTCCCATCCTGGCTTGATTACCCACAACTTCCCTCCCCTCTTGGCCTCTAACTGCCTCTACCTCAGCCTCACGACCATGGCTTTGTCCAGAAGAACGTCCTGAAGGTCTCCTGGAAGGTCTCCCAGTCTAATTAACATATTACCCTTTTATTAATATAGATAGAGGCCTGGTGCACGGGTGGGGGCAGCTGGTTTGCCCTGAAGGGTGTCCTGGATCAGAGTGGGGGTTACCTTGGGGCCTGTGGTGGTTTGCAGGATGACCACACCCCCATGGGGTGAGGGTCCCTGCTGGGGGGGACATGGCCAGCCTGGGTGAGGGGCTGAGGGCTGTTTTCAAGCTGGCCACAACCCCTTCAGGGTGGGGGTCCCACTGGGGTGCCTGGCCAGCCTAGGTGAGGGGCTTAGGGCCGTTTTCAGGCTGGCCACACCCCCTTCAGGGTGGGGGTCCCCGCTGGGGTGCCTGGCCAGCCTGGGTGAGGGGCTGAGGGCTGTTTGCAAGCTAGCCATGCCCCCCAGCGATGACCCTCACCCCATGGGGGTGTGGCCAGCCTGGGTGAGGGGCTGAGGGTTGTTTTCAGGCTGGCCACACCCCCTTCAGGGTGGGGGTCCCTGCTGGGGTGCCTGGCCAGCCTGGGTGAGGAGCTGAGGGCTGTTTTCAGGCTGGCCATGCCCACCGACTATCCAGGCTCTCAGCCCCTGCTTTTTTTCTTTTATTTATTTTTTTCAGCGCCTCCTTGAGCGGAGGCCAGGGCCGGCTGGAAGAAGGTATCTGGGATTTATTTATCTTCTATAATTGAAACTTTGTAGCCTTGAGCAGAGGCCAGGGCTGACCAGGGTGGGCGGGAAGCTGGGCTTCCTCCATTGCCGGGGGCAACCCAAGCCTCCTGCTTGCTCCAGCTCCTTGACTGCCGCCATCTTTGTTGGGCTAATTTGCATACTCGCTCCTGATTGGCTGGTGGGTGTAGCAGAGTGATGGTCAATTTGCATGTTTCTGTTTTTTAGTGTAGAGATAGATAGATAGATAGATAGATAGATAGATAGATGATAGATAGAAATATAGCTATAGCTATAGGTATAGATATAGATATGGATATGGATATAGATACAGATATAGATATAGATATATAGATATATAGATATATAGATAGATATGATTTCCAAGTATTTTCTTTCATTCAGTAAATTGCCTTTAGTTTTGTTAATGATTTCCTTTGCTGTGCAGACAATTTTAGTTTGATGGAGTTCTACTTGTTTATTTTGGTTTTTGTTGCCTTTGCTTTTGGTGTCAGAGTTTAAAAAATCAGCACCAAGAGCTATTTCAAGGAGCTTGCCATCTATGTTTTCTTCTAGGAGTTTTATAGTTTCAGGTCTTACATTCAAGTCTTTAATCCATTTTGAGTTTATTTTTGTGTATGTTGTAAGACAGTGGTTCAGTTTCATTGTTTTGCATGTTGCTGTCCAGTTTATCTAGCACAATTTATTGAAAAAAAAACCAAACACGTCCTTTCCCTATTGTATATTATTGGCTGTTTTGTCATACATTAATTGACCATATATGCATTAGTTTTTTTCTAAACACTATATTTAATCCATTGATCTATTTTTCTGCTTTTATGCCAATACCATACTGTTTTAATTACTATACCTTTGTAATATAATTTGAAATCAGAGATTGTGATACTTTCAACTATGTTCTTCTTTCTCAAGATTTCTTTTGCTATTCAGAGCCTTTGTGGTTCCATATATATTTTAGAGTTGTTTATTCTATTTTGTGGGGAAAAAACCTTTACCTTTTAATGGTGATTGCGTTGAATCTGTATATTGTTTAGGATAGTATGGACATTTTAACAATGTGAATTCTTCCAATCCATGAGCATGGAATAACTTTTCATGTAGTTATATTTCAATTTCCTTCATTAATGTCTTATAGCTTCAGTGTACTTATAGCTTTCAGTCTATCACTTATTTGATTAATTTACTCCTATGTATTTTATTCTTTTTAAAAATTTTTAAAGTTTATTTTCTCAACTCTGAATTAATACTTCTAACTCTAAATACGTTATATTAACTGGAATTTGGGTAATAGGTAAAGAATAATACCTACAAATTTCTTATGTTATAACTCTTAGAGATAATACTGATTGCAGCAAACATACTCACAGATCTAGTTAAGGGTTATTTTATTCTTTTTGATGAATTGTAAATGGGATTGTTTTTTAAATTTTTTCTGGTAGTTTATAGTTAATATATATAAAGGCAACAGATTTCTATATATTGATTTTGTATCCTGAAATTTCACTGAATTTATTTATTAGTTCTAACAGATTTTTGTGGAATATGTAAGTTCTTCGGTTTATCTCTTCTCATCTCCCCATCCCCACATTGAGGTATGTCAGTCTGTTCCATGCTTCCATGCTTAGTGTCTTATTTGTTGGTCAATGAATTTTGTTCATTAGATTCCACAAATAACTGAGATCATGTGAGATTTGTCTTTCTCAGTTTGGCTTATATCACTTAGCGTAATATTTTCCAGGTCCATCCATGCTGTCCCAAAGGGTAAGAGATCCCTCTTTTTTATAGCTGCTTAGTATTACACGGTGTAAATGTCCCACAGCTCTTTCATCCATTCATCTACTGATGGGCACATGGGTTATTTCTAAATCTTAGCTATTGTAAATAATGCTGCTATGAACATAGGGGTGCATATATTCTTTCTGATTGGTGTTTTGATGTTTTTAGAACATATTCCCAGAAGTGGAATCACTGGGTCAAACAGGAGTTCCATTTTTAATTTTTCGAGGAAACTCTATACTGTTTCCTCGAGAGGCTGCACCAGTCTGCATTCCCACCAGCAGTGAACTAGTGTTCCCTTTTCTCCACATCTATAACAGCACTTGTTGTTTGTTGATGATAGCCATTGTGACAGGTGTGAGGTGATATCTCATTGTAGTTTTAATTTGCATTTCTCTGATAATTAGTGACATTGAGCATTTTTTCATATGTTTCTTGGCCATTTGTATGTTCTCTTGGGAGAAATATCTATTCAGATCTTATGCCCATTTTTTAATTGGATGCTTATCTTCCTTTGCTAAGTTGTATGAGTACTTTATATATTTTGGATTTTAATCCCTTATCAGATGTATCACTGGAAAATGTGTTATCCTGTAGAGTAGGTTATCTTTTCATTTTGATGGTGGTTTCTTTTGCTGTGTAGAAGCTTTTTATTTTGATGCAATCCCATTTGTTTACTTTTTCCTTTGTTTCTCTGGCCTTAGGAGATATATTGGCAAAAATTCTGCTACATGAGATGTCTGAGATTTTACTGTCTATGTTTTCTTCTAAGATTTTTATGGTTTCATGCCTTACATTTAAGTCTTTTATCCATTTTGAGTCTATTTTTGTGTATGGTGTAAGTCAGGGTCTAGTTTCATCTTTTTGCATGTGTCTGTACAGTTTTCCCAACACCATTTCTTTTTTTGTTTGTTTGTTTGTTTTTAATAAATATTTATTGTTCAGATTATTACAATTGTTTCTCCTTTCCCCACCCCATATCTCCCCACCAACCGGTTCCTACCCCCCCTCTGCCATTACCTCCCCCCGTTGTCCTTATCCATAAGTGTATGATTTTTGTCCAGTCTCTTCCCGTACCCCCCACACAGGCACCCCTTCCCCCCTGAGAGTTATCAATCCACTCCCATTCTATGCCTCTGATTCTATTATGTTCACCAGTTTATTCTGTTCCTCAGATTTTTCATTCACTTGATTTTTAGATTCACTTGTTGATAGATATGTATTTGTTGTTCATAATTTTTATCTTTACTTTTTTCTTCTTTTTCCTCTTTTTAAAGAATACGTTTCAGCATTTCATATAATACTGGCTTGGTGGTGATGAACTCCTTTAGCTTTTTCTTATCTGTGAAGCTCTTTATCTGCCCTTCAATTCTGAATGATAACTTTGCTGGGTAGAGTAGTCTTGGTTGTAGGTTCTTGCTATTCATCACTTTGAATATTTCTTGCCACTCCCTTCTGGCCTGCATAGTTTCTGTTGAGAAATCAGCTGACAGTCATATGGGTGCTCCCTTGTAGGTAACTAACTGTTTTTCTCTTGCTGCTTGTAAGGTTCTCTTTGTCTTTTTCCCTTGGCATTTTAATTATGATGTATCTTGGTGTGGTCCTCTTTGGATTCCTTTTGTTTGGGGTTATGTGCGCTTCCTGAACTTGTAAGTCTATTTCTTTCACCAGGTGGGGGAAGTTTTCTGTCATTATTTCTTCAAATAGGTTTTCAGTATCTTGCTCTCTCTCTTCTTCTGGCACCCCCAAAATTCGGATATTGGTACGCTTAAAGCCATCCCAGAGGTTTCTTAAGCTATCCTCACACTTTTGGATTCTTCTTTCTTTCTGCCTCTCTGGTTGGGTGATTTTTTCTTCCTCATATTCCAGATCTTTGGTTTGACTCTTCAGGTACGGTGGTCTACAGTTGAGTGTCTGTATATTCTTTATTTCAGACAGTGTATGCATAATTTCTGACTGGTCCTTTTCCATTTTTTTTGGTATTCTCATTAAGGTCCTTGAAGGTCTCTTCAAGTTTCTCAGCGGTTTTTAGAAGATTCTTGAGTAACCTTATAAATGTGGTTCTGAACACTGTGTCGTCCATTAGTTTGCTTTCCATCTCTCCTACTCATGACATACTTCAGTGTCTCCTCATTTTGGCTGCCTCCCTGTGTTGATGGAGTGGCTTTGTGTGGTCAGTGGCCTATAGGGGCTGGTAGCTCAGCTTCCCCAATCACTCTAGGTGGTCGCTCTTGGTACACCCCTTTGTGGGCTGAGTGGAAAGTCTTGGTGTAGTTAAAAGCCTTGATTGCTGTTGGTACACTGGGAGGAATTGACCTCCAGGCCAATTGGCTGTGAGGACCTGCTGTGTCTATAACGGAAGAATTGTTGTGCTGGAGACACAGTAGGGCTTTGGTGCTCACTGAGTCTGCCTCTTGAATGTGTCCCTTATGAGAGTGGTTGAAATCTGGTGTCGTCCACACCGACCACTAGATACCCTAGTGTCTGGATCTCCAATGGGGTGCAGGTCTGAGGCCTCCCAGCAGGAGCTACAGCAAGAGCTACAGTTTTCTCCTCTTTGTTTGGGCGGTTTTGGAGCAGTCTGACTGGAGCTGCAGTTAATTTGGTTGAGATGCCACAGAACAGGCCATTTATATGTAAAAGCCACTGTGTGGAGCCTGGGCGGATTTGTAGAATGTGCGGGGCGGGGTCTCAGGGCGGGGTGGGGTCTCAGGGCATCACTAGGCTAGGGCGTGGCCAACAGCGATGGCTGCCTTCAGCCGTCTCTGCCTTTCTGTGTTTCCAAGTCCCTGTGTCCTGCGCTCCAGCGCAGCAAACCCTGATTGCTGGGCGCACCTCTGCAGAAAAGTCACTCTCACTCTCCAACCGATGGCCGAGAGTCCAGCTTCTCCCCGTAGGCGTCTGGGTCCCCCTCATGTCCCCAGAAACTGGATTTCAGAGTGATTGGGAGCTTGTCTCCCTTCGGTTTGAAGAAAAGCCACGCGCCCAGTCCCCCGCCGCTAGCCCGCTTCGCGCGTGCCTCCGTACCTCAGCTCTCCTGCGTTTGTGCTCCCTTCTCTTCTTAGTTGTAAATTACCACTCAGCCATCTTTCCCGTGGTTCTGGGTGGTAGACGTTTTGTTTTTTAGTTGTATTTTTGAAATTGTTGTGCGAGGTGGCAGTTTAGTTGTTTAACTTTGCCGCCATCTTGGTTCCTCCTCCCAACACCATTTCTTAAAGAGACTATCTGTACTCCATTGTATGTTCTTGCCTTCTTTGTCAAATATTGAGTGTAATGGCTTGGGTCGATCTCTGGGATCTCTGTTATGTTCTATTGATCTATATGCCTATTCTTATGCCAGTACCAGGCTGTTTTTATTACAGTGGCTTTGTAGCATAACCTGATATCTGGTATTGTGATCCCTCCAAATTTGTTCTTCTTTCTCAAGATTGTTGCAGCTATTTGGGGTCTTTTAGGGTTCCATATAAATTTTTGGAGAGATTGTTCTAGTTCTGTTAGGTATGTCATTGGTACTTTAATACGGATTGCGTTGAATGTATAGATTGCTTTTGATAGTATAGACATTTTAATTATGTTAATTATTCCAATCCTTTAAAATGATATACATTTCCATTTGCTTATATCGTCCTCTATTTCTCTTTTCAATGTCCTATTGCTTTCCAAGTGTAGGTCTTTCACCTCCTTAGTTAAGTTTATTCCTAGGTATCTTACTTTTCTGTTGTTGCAATGGTAAATGGGATTTTTTTTAGTTTCTCTTTTGGAGAGTTCATTATTGGTGTATAAAAATGCCATCCATTTCTGGATGTTCATTTTGTATCCTGCTACTTTGCAGAATTTATTTATTAAATCTAGCAGTTTCCTGGTGCAGCCTTTATGATTTTCTATGTACAATATAATATTATCTGCAAATAATTACAGTTTTACTTCCTCCTTTCCGATTTGGATGCCTTTTATTTCTTCTTCTTGTCTGATTGCTGTGGCTAGGACGTCCAGTACTATGTTGAATAAGAGTGGTGAAAGTGAACATCTTTGTCTTGTTCCTGTTTTTAAGAGAAATGCTTTTAATTTGTATCCATTGAATATTATGTTGGCTGTAGGTTTGTAATAAATGGTCTTTATTATATTGAGATATCATCCCTTAATTCCCACTTTAATGAGAGTTTTTATTTAAAAAAAAACGGGTGCTAGATTTTGTCGAATGCTGTTTCTGCATCTATTGATGTGATCATGTGATATTTTTATCTTTCATTTTGTTTATTTGATGTATCACAGCTACTGATTTGTGAACATTGTACTAGCCTTGCATCCCCAGAATAAAGCTTAATTGATCATGTTGTATGATCTTTTTAATATATTGCTGGATCTGATTTGCTAATATTTAGTTGAGGATTTTAGCATCTGTGTTCATCAGGAATATTGGCCTGTAGTCTTCTTTCTTTGTAGTGTCTTTAGCTGGTTTTCGAATTAGGATAATGCTGGCTTTGTAAAAAGAGTTTAGAAGTTTTCTTTCCTCTTGAATTTTTTTGAATAGTTTGCAGAGGATAGGTGCTAGTTCTTTGAATGTTTGGTAAAATTCTCTTGTAATTCCATCCGGTCCAGGACTTTTGTTTGCTGGAAGATTTTTTTATTATTGCTTCAATTTCATCAGGCCTACTTGCTATTGGCCTACTCAGGTTTTCTGACTCTTCCTGAATGAGTTTTAGAAGATTGTATGTTTCTAGGAATTTGTCCATTTCACCAGGTTGTCCAGTTTGTTGGCATATTTGTGTATAGTATTTGCTTACTATCCCTTGTATTCCTGTGGTGTCCATTGTTATATCATCTTTCTCATTTCTGATTTTACTTATTTGGGTTCTCTCTCTTTATTTATTGATGAGTATGGCTTATCAAGTGGGGGTTCATCAATCTTTATATTTTCAAAGAACTAGATCTTGGATTCATTGATCTTTTGTCCTTTTTGGTGTTTTGTTTGTTTGTTTGTGTGTGTGTTTTTGTCTCTATGTCATTTATTTCTTCTCTGATCTTTATTATTTCCTTCTACTTTCTCTGGGTCTTCCTTGCTGTTCTCTTTCTAATTCATTTTGTTGTAGGGTTAGATAGTTTATTAGTGCTTTTTCTTGTTTTTTGAGGTAGGCCTGTAATGCTGTGAACTTCCCTTTCAGGACTGTTATCTCCATGTCCCATAGGTTTTGGGTGGTTGTGTGTTAATTTTCATTTGTTTCTAGGAAGTTTTTAATTTCTTGCTTGATCTCATTGGTAACCCATTCATTGTTTAATAACGTGCTATTTGGCCCCCATTTGAGTGTTCGGGGTTTTTGTTATTTTTGTTGTTGTTGATTTCTAACTTCATGCCATTGTGATCCAAAAAGATGCTTGAATTTGTATGGACTTGTTTTGTGTCCTAACATGTGGATTATCTTTTAGAATGTTACATCTGTGCTTAAGAAGAATGTAAGTTTGGGGTGAAGTGTTCTGTAAGTATCAGTTAGATCCATCTGATCTAGTGTGTCATTTAAGGCTTCTGTTTCCTTGTATATTTTTTGTCTGGAAGATCTATCCAGTAATGTCAGTGGGGTGCTGAAGTCCCCTACTATGAGTGTATTGCTGTCAATCTCTCTCTTAAAGTTCACCAATAGTTTTTTTTTATTTACCATTTTATTATAAAGGATACAATTCAGAAACAGCCAAATGGAAGAGATACAGAGGTCTAGCTATGGGGTAGGAGAATATAGCTCAGGATCACCCAAATGGAAAAGATGGGAGGGGGTGCAGAATACCCATACCCTCTAAATGCATGTCATTCTCCTAGCATGTCAAGGTGTTGATGTGTTCATCAACCCAGAAGCTCATTGAACTTCAGTATTTAAGAGTTTTTGTTAATAGTTCCTTATATAGGTACAGTTGATTAAATCATTGGCCATTGGTGACTGAGCTCAATCTTTATTTCCACCCTCTCCTCCCCAGAGGTTGAGGGGTGGGGCTGAAAGTTCTGACCCTCTAATCACATGCTTGCTATTTCTGGTTACCAGCTCACATTTTGAAGCTATCTAGGGGTTCTGCCTTTAGTCATCCATTAGCATAACTCAGGTATGGTCAGAAAGGGTATTGTTATGAATAACAAAAGGTACTTCTATCACTCAGGAAATTCCAAAGGTTTTATGAGCTCTGCTATTGTCCCCCAGGAACTGGGGGCAATAACCAAATATGTATATTTTTATTATACTGAAGTAGCAAAACACTTTGGAATATTCATATTGCTGATGAATTCACCAAGAGTTTTTTAGTGTACTTGGGTGTTCTGTATTGGATGCATTTATGTTTACAAGGGTTATATTTTCTTGTTGAACCATTCCATTTATGATTATGTAGTGGCCTTCCTTGTCTCTTGTTATGGCCTTTGTTTTGAAGTCTGTCTGTCTAATATGAGTATTTCAATCCCAGCTTTTTTTCTCCTTTCCATTTGCATATAATATATATATTTTTTCATCCTTCACTCTCATTCTGTGTTTATATTTTGTTCTGAGGTGGGTCTCTTGTAGACAGCATTTATATGGGTCATGTTTTCTTATCCACTCAGTCACTCTATGTCTTTTGACTAGGGCATTTAATCCACTTACATTTAAGGTTATTATTGATAGGTATTTATTTATTGCCATTTTTATTTTCTTTACTAGAGGCCCAGTGCACAAAATTTCATGCACTGATAGGGTCCCCAGTGGCTGCCGGCTGCCAGCCAGGTACTCCCTCCCTTCCCCCTGCTGGCCCTCCCCCTGGTCAAACTCCCAGCCAAGAGGACAATTTGCATACTATGCTTTTATTATATAAGATGCTTTTGATCCTCTCTCTCTCCCCTTTTTTTCTTCTACTTAAAGCAGTCCCTTTAACATTTCTTGCATTGCTGGTTTGGTGGTAATGTACTCCTTTAACCTTTTTTTCTCTGGAAAGCTTTTTATTTCACCTTCGATTTTAAATGATAATCTTGCTGGATACAGTAGTCTTGGATTAGGCCCTTGCTTTTCATTACTCTGAATACTTCATGGCACTCCCTCTGGCCAGAAGTGTTTCCATTGAGAAGTCTGCTCACATTCTAATGGGAATTCATTTGTAGGTAATTTTCTGTCCCTTTCTTGCTTCCTTTAAGATTTTTCCCTTGTCTTTAACATTTGTCATTTTAATTATGATGTGTCTAGATTTGAGTGTCTTTGGGTTCATCTTGATTGGGAATCTCTGTGCCTCTTGCACTTGAGTGAGATTTTCCTTCATCAGGTTGGGGAAGTTTTCTGTTATTATTTCTTTAAACAGGTTCTCTGTTCCTTGCTCACCTTCTTCCCCTTCTGGTATTCCTATAATGTGGATGTGGTTACATTCCATGTTGATCCCAGAGCTCCTTTATGCTATCTTCCTGCTTTTTCATTCTTTTTTTCTATTTGCTTCTCTAATTGGGTATGTATTTCTACCTTGGCTTCCAAATTGCCTATTTGGAATCCAATCATCCAATCTACTTCTCTGCTTCATCCAATCTACCTTTAATTCCTTCCAGTGTGTTCTTGATGTTAGATATGTTATTCTTCATTTCTGTCTGGTTCTGGTTCATGGCTTCTATTTCCTTTTTCATGCTGCTATACTTCCCACTGAGTTTCTTGTGATTTTTACTAAGCTCCTCAAGCACCTTTATAACCATTACTTTGAACTTTATGTCTGGTAGGTTGCTTGCCTTCATTTCATTTAGTTCTTTTTCTGGAGATTCCTTATTTTCTTTCATTTGGGGTTTGTTTCTTTGTCTTCGAATTTTAGCTGTCTCTGTGTATTTGCATCTATGTATTAGATAGAACTATTATGCTTCCAAGTCTTTGTGGGATGGCCTTATGTAGAAAGTGTCTTGAGGGGTTCAGTGGTGCAGTATCTTTGATCTCCTGAGATGGATGCTCTAGGAATACCCCTTGTGTGTATTATTTGGGCTCTCCTATTGTAATTGGGACTTGATTGTTGAAGTCTCATTTGTGTTAAAGATCTCCCCTCTAGCTTGCTGCCAGTGAGGCTCAACCCCAATGTCGTCATGCCAGCTGTTATACAGGTGCTGACAGAACAGAATAAGACACATCAGGAACAAACCAAAAACACCATGAAAATAAACTTATGTAATACAACAACAGGAAAGACTAAGAAGGAAAAAGAAGAGAAAGTAAAACAAAGGAAAAATTTAAAAAATACTAAAAGACACATGACAAAAAAGAGGAGATATAAAAAAAAGGGAGAACGAAGATGAAAAAATGGCTATATGGAAACAAGGAGGAAGTTAAAAGAACTAGTATAGAAAGAAAAAAGAAAAGAAAAGAAAAAAATAAATGAAATAATAATAATTAATTTTAAACGTAGTAATAATGGATATTTCTGATATAGATAGGACAAGTAAAATAGAAAAAATGAGAAAAAAGAAAAAAAAACAAAACAAAATAAGAAAAATTAATAACAATAATAGACAAAAGTAGAATAGAATCAAAGGAAAGCAAGAAATTAGAGATATGGAAAAAAGAGAAGAAAAAAAGGGGTACCAAACAAACAAAAAAACAAAAACAAAAACAAAATCCATTCACACAAACACAGACCAAAAAACAAAGCCACACACACTCACACACCCAAAAACCTTTGGGTCCTCTATTTGTGGATCTCGCTGGATTTTGCTCTGATGTTGTTGAATCTCGTCCCTTGATGTGTCTATCCTGGGCCTCCTGGGAGTTTCTCTGGTGTAGGTCATTGTGAGTCATTGTCCCTTTCTGGCCCTGGGCAACCTGATTGAGCTCCCAGAGGTTGATGCCCCTAGTAATCCAGTGGGCGGGCTTTCCTTAGCCCAAAGGCAGGATCTTTCTCAAGTCTCACACCTTGATTGTCCCTGTTCTGAGCTGTACTCCCTTCCCCCATGGAGCTGGGCTCTTCCGGGGTATCCTGGTCTTGGCTGGGATGGTTTGATCAGACTCGTGTCGGGGCTGGTGCCAGTATTTTGTAGGAGAGGGGCTAGACCTTCCTCTCCTTCTAATGCCTCAGCTCTGCTTGGTTTGCTGGCACCTTCTCTCTGTCACCTGCAGGGGCACAGATTTCCTGCCCTGGACTATTCCCCCTTGCCTCAGGTCATTGCAGGTCAGGTCAGAAGCAACTGTTTTGCCAGTGAGAAATAGAGGACCTCCCTGCATTCCATATGGGCTGGGCTGATCCTCCTTCCTGGACCTACTGTCGAGCCCCCTTTCTGCTCACCAGCAAGAGTTCCTCCAAGAAATAGAGGGCCCCAAAGATTCAATGTTGGGTGTGTCCTTCAGACCCCTCCAGTGTAGGCTGGCCCTGAGCTCCACTGTGTGGCCCTTCCCACTGGTCAGGAGGAGCTTTCCTGGCTGCACTAACGCAGGGTACTAGTACTACTTTATCTAGAGACTTCAGCCCCAGGCTTCCACTGCCAGTGCCCTTGGGTCCTCCTCTCTCAGTTCCAGGCATTCCTGTCTCACCTGAAGATCTACAGCCTCTTCAGTCTCCTCAGGTCCTTAGTTCTAGGGTCAGAGGAGGCTATATTCACTTCCCAGTTTTCAACATAGTCCCTGCCCCTGAGCCCTCATGGTGGAGCAGAGGAGCTGAGCTCTAGGGTGTTGGTGGCAGCACAGTACTGGTGACAGTGGGTGAGTACATGCAGGGGTGAGAGTCTGCCAGGTCAGTGGCTATCGCTCAGCAGTGGCACAGATTTCAGGCTGGGTCCCCATTGGGCACACAGGTTTAGGCTGGGTACGTACCAGTCACACAGAAGTTCCACCAGTGTCTGTTGCAGGTGCACAGGATCTGGGTTGTGACCTCTGTGGGTACATGGGATCTGGGATGGGATACATGTGTGTTTGGGCCCATTTCACGGTGAGTCTGGGTGGTGGCGAGATTTGATATCTCTCTGCTGCTGTTCCCCACAGCCTCCTCCCAAGGAGGTTCTTGTAAACCCTTCAAGCTGTTGCACTCTCAAAGCTGGAGGTATGCCCAGGGAGTGGCCGTGGTGGTAGAAGTGGCTCCCTGTGGCAGTAGCATGGGGTCTTGCAGATGTCAGCTGGTGTTCACTTAAGTATGCAGTCTTGGCAGTTTCTTTGACAGGCACACCTGTGGGTTCTCTGGTGAAGTCTTTAGGATTTTCTTGATATAATATCATGTCATCTGCAAATAGTGACAGCTTTCATTCTTCCTTTCCAATGTGGATGCTTTTTTTTTTCTTACCTAATTTCTCTGTCTAGGACTCCTAATGCTATGTTGAACCAAGAATAGCAAGAGTGGTCATCCTTGTCTTGTTCCTGATCTTAGAGAAAAAGCTTTCAGCTTTTCAGACTTGAGTATGATGTTAGCTGTGAGCTTGCCATATATGACCTTTATTAAGTTGAAGTACAGTCCCTCTATACCCACTTTATTGATACTTTTTAAATCATAAATGGATTTTGAATTTTGTCAAATGATTTTTCTGCATCTATTGAGATGATCATCTCATCCTCATTTTGTTAATGCGGTATATCACATTGATTGATTCATGGATGTTGAACTATCCTTGCATCCCTATTATAAATATCACTGTATCATGGTATATGATCCTTTTAATGTGTTGTTGAATTTGGTATGCTAGTGTTTTCAAGATGTTTTTATTTATGTTCATCATTGATATTGGCTTGTAATTTTATTTTCTTGTAGTGTCATCATATGGGACTCTTTGGATTCAGCTTATTTAGAACTCTCTCGGTTTTCTGGATCAGGATGTCTGTTTCTTTCCCCAGGTTAGGGAAGTTTTCAACCATTAGTTCTTCAAATAAATTTTAACACCTCCTTTTCTCTGTCTTCTCCTTCTGAGAGTCCTATTATGTGAATGTTAGTCTACTTAATGTTGTCCCATATGTCCCTTTAGCTATCTTCACATTTTAAAAATTCTTTTGGTTTATTTATTTTTGCTACTCTGAATGGGTGACTTGCTGTGCCTTGTCTTTGAGTTCATTTTTTATTTTTCTGCTTCATCTGGTCAGCTGTTGAACCCCTCTAGTGTATTTTTTAGTTAACTTATTGTAGTCTTCAGTTCTGTGACTTCTATTTGGAACTTTATTATATTTTTAATCTTTTTGTTGAATTTCTCACTGTGTTCATTCATTATTCTCCCAAGTTCAGTGAGCATCTTTATAACTGTTACTTTGAACTCTTTATCAGGTAAATAATCTATCTGCATTACATTAAGTTTTTTTCAGAGATTTTATTTTGTTCTTTCATTTGGAACATATTCCTATGTTTCTTCATTATGCTTGACTCTCTGTGTTGGTTTATATGAATTAGTTAAAACAACCACCTCTCCCAGTCTTGAAGGTTTGGCCTTATGTAGGAGATGAAGCTTATTGTTCAACTCTATCATAGTTCTTGATTGCCTCTCAAACATTTGTGATTGTCCAAGCAACTTATTTTATTTTTAATAGCTCCCAGTAAAGATGGTGGCATAGGTAAACACCTGAACTTGCTGCCTCGCACAAACACTTCAAAACTACAACTAAAAGACAAAATGGATATCATCCAGAACCACAGGAAGCCTGGCTGAGTGGAAATTATACAACTAGAAGGAAAGAGAAAAGCACACTGAGACTTGGAGGAGGTGCAGAGGTGCAGAAGTGAAGCACGGAGGTGCAGAGGCTCACGCGCAGAAAGGGGCTGGCAACCGAACACACTGTTGTCTTTTTCAATTGGGAGGGAGACACAAACTACCTACTACTCTAATCTCCAGTTCCAGGCGAGACTCTGGGGACCCAGACTCATACAGGGAGTAACTGGATTGTCTGGCATCGGGGCAGAACACGAGGGTGGTTTTCTCTCAGAGGTGCTTGCAGCGATCATTGTTTCTGCATGGTGTCGTGGGACACAGAGACCTGGGAACCTCTTCGGGACAGGGCTGACAGTCAGCCATTGCTGTTTGCTCCACCCTGGTGATTCCCTGAGACCCTGCCTCACCCAATTTACAACCCCCCCCAAGCTGTGCACAGAGGCTTTTGCATATGAATGGCCTGGTCTTTGCAATTTGAAACCTAACATACTGCAGCTGGGTCAGAGAGCCCCAGAGCCTCCAAAAGAAGGCCCAAGTATCCACAGCAGCTTGCCTTGCTTCACAGCTGGCCCTCATCTGGGCACCCCCAAACCCCCAAAAAAGAGGAGGAATCTGTAGATCTCTCTGTAGCTCCTATGGGGTGGCCTCAGGCAGTGGCTGACTTTTCACCTCCTTGGAGATCCAAGAGCCAGTGTACCCAGCGGTCAGAGTGAGACCAGCCATATTACAACTCTTCAGATCCATAAGAGACACACTCAGGGGGCAGACTCAGTGAGCGCCAAAGTCCCACTGAAGCAAGTCTTGCCCCATAAGGGTGTCACCATCACAGAAGTTCTCCCATCATAGACACAACTGATCCTCACAGCCAATTGGCCTGGAGGTCAATTCCTCCCAGTGATACCAACAACAATCAAGGCTTAACTACAACAAGACTGTGCACACAGCCCACAAAGGGGTGCACCAAGAGTGTCCACCTCAGGTAACTGGGGAGGCTGAGCCACTGGGCCCTATAGGACACCTAGCACACAAAGCCACTCTATCAACACAGGGAAGCAGCCAAAGTGCAGAGACAAAGAAACAGGTCACAAATGAAAGAAATGGAGGAAAGCAAACTACTTGGTATAGAGTTCAAAACCACGGTTATAAGGTTTTTCAAGAATCTTCTAGAAACCTCTGATAAATTTAGTGAGACCCTCAAGGATCTGAAAAAGGACCAACTAGAAATTAAGCATACACTGACTGAAATAAAGAATAATATACAGAGATCCAACAGCAGACTAGAGGATCGCAAGAACCAAGTCAAAGATTTGAAATATGAAGAAGCAAAAAACACCCAACCAGAAAAGCAAAAAGAAAAAAGAATACAAAAAATATGAAGATAGTGTAAGGAGCCTCTGGGACAACTTCAAGCGTACCAACATCCGAATTATGGGGGTGCCAGAAGAGGAGAGAGAGCAAGATACTGAAAACCTATTTGAAGAAATAATGACAGAAAACTTCCCCCACTTGATGAAAGAAATAGACTTACAAGTCCAGGAAGCACAGAGAACCCCAAACAAGACCACACCAACACACATCATGATTAAAATGCCAAGGGCAAAAGACAAAGAGAGAATCTTAAAAGCAGCAAGAGAAAAACAGTTAGTTATCTACAAGGGAGTACCCATTCGATTTTTTTAAATAAATATTGTTCAGATTATTACAATTGTTCCTCTTTTTTCCCCCAATAGCTCCCCTCCACCCAGGTCCCACCCCACCCTCTGCCCTTACCAACCCCCCCCCCACTATCCTCATCCATAGGTGTACGATTTTTGTCCAGTCTCTTCCCTCACCCCCACACCGCTTTCCCCCAAGTGGAATTGTCAGTCTACTCCCTTTCTATGCCCCTTATTCTATTATATTCACCAGTTTATTCTGTTCATCAGATTTTTTATGCACTTGATTTTTAGATTTGCTTGTTGATAGATATGTATTTGTTGTTCATAATTTTTATCTTTACCTTTTTCTTCTTCCTCCTCTTCTTAAAGAATACCTTTCAGCATATCATATAATACTGGTTTGGCGGTGATGAACTCCTTTAGCTTGTTCTTATCTGTGAAGCTCTTTATCTGACCTTCAATTCTGAATGATAGCTTTGCTGGGTAGAGTAATCTTGGTTGTAGGTGCTTGCTATTCATCACTTTGAATATTTCTTGCCACTCCCTTCTGGCCTGCATAGTTTCTGTTGAGAAATCAGCTGACAATCATATGGGTGCTCCCTTGTAGGTAACTGTTTTTCTCTTGCTGTTTTTAACCTTTTGCACTCGGATGTCAAGTGTGACTCGATACGGTTAGCATTAGAATAAAGGAATCGAGAAAAAAGCAAGCGAGTGCAAAGAGTTAATATTCTCTCTTTGTCTTTTGCTCTTGGCATTTTAATTATGATGTGTCTTGGTGTGGTCCTCTTCGGATTCCTTTTGTTTGGGGTTCTGTGTGCTTCCTGGACTTGTAAGTCTATTTCTTTCATCAGGTGGGGGAATTTTTCTGTCATTATTTCTTCAAATAGGTATTCAGTATCTTGCTCTCTCTCTTCTTCTGGCACCCCCACAATTCGGATGTTGGCACGCTTGAAGTTGTCCCAGAGCCTCCTTACACTATCTTTTTTTTTTATAAATGAATAACTTTTATTATACATTACTTATACATTAAAGCAAATAAGGCACTATTGTGTATTAAATGATTAATGGCAATTAATCCAGATTTCTTGGTTTTGTTTTTTTTTGTGGGGTATTTTTTTTAATTACTTTATTGATTAAGGTATCACATATTTGTCATCAACCTGCCCCCCGTTCCCTTCCCAAACCCCCCCACATGCATGCCCCCCTCCCCCTGTTGTCCGTGATCACTGGTTAGGCTCATATGCAAGCACACAAGTCCTTTGGTTGATCTATCTCCCTTGTCCCCACCCTCCCCTACCTTCCCTCTGAGGTCTGACAGTCTGATCAATGCTGTTCTTGTTCTTCAGTCTATGATGTTCATCTTTTCCCCTAGATGAGTGAGCTCATGTGATACTAGGAATACACTTATAGGAACCAAAAATGAGACAAGCAATAATGGTTATGCTGAGAGGCAAATGAATCAGTCTATAGTGAGTTTCTTTCTGGGCCAACAGTTCTTTTGAGTCCCGGTTTCTATGCCCAACAGTTGTTTATGTGTTCATAACAGCAATGATATTTCAGTTCTGGATGGTGGACAAATGGTGGTAATGCAGGTCCGACCCTCTCTGGTTTGGTCCTGGGCAATCTGCAGTGACGCATATCTGCTGACTGCTAGTATGGCAAGGCATCGTCAGCGTCTTCCATCTCTGGACTGTTTCTCTTCTGACTTCATGGCTGGAGCACTCCTGTCAATTCCTCTCTGTTGCAGGAATCCACATGTCTTGGAGTTGTTTTCTGAAAATATACAAACATATTCTCGACCAAAAGTTAATAAAGGAATATTTTCTATAAATTTGACTTGCGATCCTTTTTCATTTTTTCGCCCAAACGATTTTCCTTTGGCTTGTTTTGACACCATGTATGTTTTACCTGGGTGACTTGCTGTTAGCATTATAATGAAAGTTAATTTTCTAAAGTAAAAATTTTCTAGATGTAATTTATTTGAAGGATATTTTTCCTTACATGATATTCTTCTACTATCTCCCCTTTTTTGGTTTAAATATTGGGAGGCTTTTGGAAATTTTATGCTGTAATCTTGATAGCTTTTAAATTTTACTTTTTTGCACTAAAATGTGACTGCTTTAGGTTCATTATATGTTACGCACTTTTACCATGAGTTGAACTACCAATAAAAATTATAGTTAACAGTTAGTAACAGCTGTTTTGTCCAGTACAATTGATTTTCTAGAGTATTTGCTTATTTTGATTGGCCAATTTAAATTAGTCTGAAAACTTGACTACTATTTTACTGTCAAATTTAATACTCTAACAACCATCTTGTTTTACCCTGTAATTATTAGTGGAGAGGATTATTTGCCTTCTTGAGTAGGCCCTGAGCATTCTTGGTGCTAGGCTGGATTTAGATATCATAGACCCCAGTTCCCCGGATCATGGGTGCAAGACATCTCCATCAAGTCTTGTTGCAGTGAGAGGGCATCTGCTGTCGGCCAAGTCTCTGTTACCTGGGTCCCGATGTGAGCTGGGCATGTGAAGCTGAGCAGCCATGGGGGCAGGTGATCTCCTTCAGCAGGGGTGAGGGTTCAGGCCCCTGCAAACTTGGGGGGGGTGAAGGTCTGTGCCCCACCTCTGTTGACCCCCAAGTTCTCTCCTGATGGCCCCTATGCGACTGTGCCTGTCTTAGGTTGTTCCTTCCCTGAGGAATCTTACCCGTCTCTGGCTAACCAGCCATCCTCTGGGGCCAAGCAGGGTGATGTGAGGTTTAGTTCTGTCTCCTTGGTCACCTATGCCCCCATGGCCTCCACGCCCAGCACCTGCCTTGGGATCCCCTCGCCTGCTGGCAGGGTCCCAGCACTGATCACATATCTTGTGGAACCCAGGTTTCTTCTCCATCCTTACACTATCTTCATATTTTTTTATTCTTTTTGCTTTTTGCTTTTCCAGTTGGGTGGTTTTGCTTCTTTGTATTTCAAATCTTTGACTTGATTCTTGCGATCCTCTAGTCTGCTGTTGGATTTCTGTATATTATTTATTATTTCAGTCAGTGTATGCTTAATTTCTAGTTGGTCCTTTTTCATATCCTCGAGGGTCTCACTAAGTTTATCAGAGGTTTCTAGAAAATTCTTGAAAAACCTTATAACCATGGTTTTGAACTCTATATCCAGTAGTTTGCTTTCCTCCATTTCTTTCATTTGTGACCTGTTTCTTTGTCTCTGCACTTTGGCTGCATCCCTGAGTTAACAGAGTGGCTTTGTGTGCTAGGTGTCCTATAGGGCCCAGTGGCTCAGCCTCCCCAGTTACCTGAGGTGGACACTCTTGGTGCACCCCTTTGTGGGCTGTGTGCACAGTCTTGTTGTAGTTAAGCCTTGATTGTTGTTGGTATCACTGGGAGGAATTGACCTCCAGGCCAGTTGGCTGTGAGGATCAGCCCTTATGAGACAAGACTTGCAAAAGCCTCTGTGTTCAGCTTGGATGGGGCGGAGTCTCAGTGCAGAACAGACAGCAATGGCTTCCTGTCATCCCTGCCCTAATAGGCCCCTGTGTCTCAGTGTCCCACAGTAATTGCTGCAAGTACCTCTGAGAGAAAGCCACCGTCGAGTTTCACCCACTGCCAGACAGTCCAGTTTCTCCATGAATGAGACTGGGTCCCCAGGGTCTCACCCGGAACTGGAGTTCAGAGCCATTGGGAGCTTTTGTCTCCCTCCTGATTGAGAAAGCCAGCTGTGTACTCAGTTGCCAGCCCTCTCCGCACGTGTGCACACCTCCGTACCTCTGCCTTCCACAGTTCCTCTGAGTCTCAATGTGTTTTTCTCTTTCCTGACAGTCCAGTTTCTCCCCATAAAAGCCTGGGTCCCCAGAATCTTGCCCAGAACTGGAGTTCAGAGCAGTAGGGAGCTTTTGTCTCCCTCCCGATTGAGAATGCCAGCTGCATACTCAGTTGCCAGCCCTCTCTGCATGTGCGCCTCTGTACCTCTGCCTCCTGCAGCTCCTCTGAGTCTCAGTGTGCCTTTCTCTTTCCTTCTAGTTGTAGAATTTCCACTAAGCCAATCTTCATGTGGTTCTGGATGATGTCCGTTTTGTCTTTAGTTGTAGTTTTGAAATTGTTGTGTGAGGCAGCAGTTTAGGTGTTTACCTATGTCGCCATCTTGGTTTCTCTCTCTCCCCATATGATTGTCAGCTGATTTCTCAACAGAAACTATGCAGGCCAGAAGGTAGTGGCAAGAAATATTCAAAGTGATGAATAGCAAGAACCTACAACCAAGATTACTCTACCCAGCAAAGCTATCATTTAGAATTGAAGGTCAGATAAAGAGCTTCACAGACAAGAAAAAACTAAAGGAGTTCATCACCACAAAACCAGTATTATATGAAATGCTGAATGGTATTATTTAAGAAGAGGAAGAAGAAGAAAAAGGTAAAGATAAAAATTATGAACAACAAAGTGACAATAAATGCATATCTATCAACAAGTTAATCTAAAAATCAAGTGAATAAAAAGTCTAATGAACAGAATAAACTGGTGAATATAATAGAATAAGGGGCATAGAAAGGGAGTGGACTCACAATTCTTGGTGGTAAGGAGGTTTGGGGGGTTCAGGAGGAGACTGGACAAAAATCGTACACCTATGGATGAGGACAGTTGGGTGGTGGTAAGGGAAGAGGGTGGGGTGGGAACCAGGTGGAGGGGAGCTAAGGGGGGAAAAAGAACAACTGTAATAATCTGAACAAGAAAGATTTATTTAAAAAAAAAAGAGAGAAAGGGAACAAACAAAAAAAATAGTTCCCAATAATTGAGGGTGTGCCAAGACAAGTAAGTGTACCAAAGGTGAGGATTTCAGACAGATTCTAGATTCAAGCTAATGGAAAAACCTCAGACAACAGCTTGCATAAAGAATGCAAATATATACAGTTCTGTAGGACTGAAAGCCTAAAAACTGCTGGCCCTCAGAGCCAGCCAGTCTGGAGGCATTCCTTGGGCAGATGCCACAAAATCTAGGGCTCCAGATGAGTGTACAAGCTCCTTGTTGAGAGATACTGGTGAGGTGTAGCAAGGGAGAGGGAGATCACAAAGATGGCACCCCCCAAGCCAATGTTCCTTGAGAGCATCTCCACAGCTTCTAGATGTGTGCCAAACTAGAAGTCTGCCTCTAAGGCCAAAGCTCTAGTACTAGCAAGTAGGCCTCTTTTAAAGAAAAGCTGAAGTTGTGTGTAAGCCTATTCTCTGTGCAGTGTCCTGAGGGTGGTAGCTTGCCAACAACTATTTCTCCAACTGTTATAGTCCTATGGGACTCAGGAATGCAAGATCCCTGCCAGAGCCAGGTGATCAAGGCATGTCCCCTGTGTCCCCTGGGTGGCATCTCTAAACACCAGGGCATCAGATGTAAAAACTGGAGCATCATTCACATGTAAGAGCTTCCCTTCTAGAAAAGCTAGAACTCTGGACTATGGCAGAAGGAGGGCACAAAGATAATGACTGCATTCCAATGTCTTTGGAAAGGTTTACAGCTACCCCTTAGGTGTCTGTTTAATTAGTAGCTGGCCTCTTAGGCTACAGCTATGATGATAAGTTAATAGGCCTTTGTCCAGAAAGATTGAGTTCCTGGGCCTGTTGCTTCTTGCCATGCCCTGGTAGTGTTTTAGGAACTCTTTCTTCATTGGTTGTATTCCTGTGGGACTTGCAAGCATAAGCCCTCCTGGCCATCAAAGCCAGGAGATATAGAGGTATCCCCTGGGGGAACCTAAAAAATCAGGGTACCAGAGAAGGATATAAGATCCTTTTTGTAAGATACTGGTAAGCTGGAACAAGGCAGAGGGAGAGCACAACCATTGCATTCACTGACCTCCATCCCCTAAGAGCTCCACCACAGGCCCCTATAATATCAATAATATATAAAAACTGTATGCTCCAATATAGTGCACATGCATCCCCCTGTTTTGTGCTATTGTCATTCTTTATACATGATAATCCCATTAACACAGTTATGTAGTTATTGTTTTATGCATTCACCTTTTAATTAATTAGTAAAAGATAAGAGCAAAATTACATGTTTTATACTGTCTTTATATTTATGTATGTAATTACTTTTACCAGTGCTCTTTATTTCTTTGTATGGATCCAAGTTACCATATAATGTCCTTTCTTTTCAGCTTGAAGGACTTCCTGTTTCTTGCAGTGCATATCTTCTGGTGATGAATTCTCTCACTCTTTGTTTATCTGGGAATAGATTTACCTGTCATTTTTGAAAGATAATTCTGCATAATATATAATTCTTGATTGATGGTCTTTTTCAACACTTTAAATATGACATCACACTGTCTTCTGAAATCTTTGTTTTTGATGAAAAAACAGGGATCCCTTGCCAGAGGCTAAAGCCTACAACAGTTAGCATATTAATGCAAAAAGAATCATTGGCCTTCCAATGGACTTTGATATTCATCAGGGCTGAAAATCAGCATAATAGTGTTCTGCTGTGGGCTCAATGGCTCAAGGCAATTCCCTAACCTGATAATCCTTTTACTGCTTACCAAACTTTACCTTTGATATGCCTGTATACATTGCTAAAGGGAAAATGTGTATTCAAGTAAATAAATAGCGGACCAGGCCAGAAGTTGGTGTGCCTCTTCCAGAAGGAGATCTTCACCTGGACCCCCATGCCTTCTAAATTTATATTTCTTGTATAGCATTTTCATTTGTGCGTCAATCCCTCCTTCAGATCCTGAACCCAACTGTGAAGGTTGTGGCAATCCCTAGTATGTGAGAAATGATTTTTCTCTTCCTGCTCTCAAGATTTTTTCTTTGACTTTCATCAATGTGCTTGTGATGTGCCCAGGTGTTGATCTCTCTTGTGTTTTTTATATTTTCAGATCATTGACTTTCTTGGGCATGTAGGTCAGTGTTTATTATCAAATTTGGGAAATTTTTAGCTATTATTTTTTCAAATATTTTCTGCTATTTTCTCTTTCTCCCTTCCTTCAGGAATTCCCACTATGCATATGCTGGCATGTCCCCCAGGAAGGACTCTTGGGCTCTGTTCTTCTTTATTCATTCTGTTTTCTTTCTGTCTCGCAGAGTAGATAATCTGAACTCACCAATTCTTTCTTCTGCCAGCTCAAATCTGCTGTGAATTTTTCATTTCAATTACTATATTTTTCAGCTCCAGAATTTGTAGTTGGCTCTTTTTTAATAATTTATGCGTCTTTACTGATACTCTATTTTGTGAGACATTAGTCTCTAACCTTTAATTCTTTAAGCATGGTTTCCTTTAGTTCTTTGAATATACTTATAATATCTGATTTAAAGTGTGTCTAGTAAGTGTAGAGGGCCCCCTGGGAAGGCACATGGGCATTCCTTAATTATTGTCAGCTGAACCCAGTGGCATTGGCAAAACTACACCCTGGGAACACGCATTGCCAAAAGGGCAAGGGTGGTGTCAGCTTGACCTTCATTTCAGCCTGTGGTGTGGGGAAGTGGTTTTGATATCTAAATCCAACCTAGCACCAGGAATGTTCAAGGCCTACTCAAGAATGCAGATAATATCCTTTTGTCTTGACCTTTTGGTGAAACTTGTTGATATTTGGGATATAAAATAAACTTGCTGGATTGGCTCTGGGTCACTGTACCTGTCTCTCCATCAGAAGAGGACAGTGGTCCCACCTGGTCCCAGCTTTCTCTTTCTATCTCTGTGTCTTGTCTCTTTCTTTTATTTCTCAATCCCCAGCCGCCCCTTCTCAGGAACTGGACCTGCTCTCTAGCCGCACTGGACACAGAAAGAGAGAAATATCTACATTTGGTGCCCCGGAACAGGGACTGAGTACAGGGGTACTCACAAAAGTAAAAGCCAGGGGAGGGGGTAGCTCCAAGAAGTGCGCCACACAACAGATTTAAAGAAGTAAGGTAAGGAGCGGATTGTTGCAAGTTGTATTAACTGGGTGTAAAATATGGGTAATTCAGGGTCTCAGGAAAGAGATCTCTACTCTCAAATGCTTAAAACTATGCTCAAAGCTCAAGGGTGCTCTGTTAAGCATAGTCAGATTCTTGATTTCTTAAGTTTTGTTGATGAAATGTGGGAAATGGCCGGAAAGCAGTTGCATGACCGATACACAGCAGAAGGTTCAGAGAAGATTCCTATTCCTACTTTAATTTGTGATGTCCTTGATCCAGCACAGGAGAGTTTAAGAATGTCTAAGCGGGATGTGGTCACGGCCTTACAGCCTACAGTGGAGGGGTGCGAATCTCTAAGAATACCATCTGCACCTCCTCTGCCTCCAGGTGTCGCTCCTGCAACTGAAGTCAAAAGCTCACCTGATAAAGATTTAACTCGTAATTATGAACAGGAGCTCGAATTTGAGGCAGAGTGGGACAAGCATCCCTGTGAGCGGGATAAGAAAGGCTTTGCTCGCTGCCCAGCCTTTACGGCTGGATGCAGGTGCTCAGCCGAAAGTGACTTCATATTTCATTTTGTTGGAGGCTCAAACTACTTATATTAGGCTGAACCAAGTAGGAAGGATTAAAGGAATTTCTCAGCAACTTCCAATGATTCTTTATCTTAAAAAGTATTTTTCTTTTCTTTAAAAAAAAAAAAAGTAGATGCCAGACCATCACTGAATTTTCCCCCAAAGCAAGAAGGAGGTGGGGGAAGGGAGACACGTGGCGATCCAATATGGACGCCCACTCCCTGAGAATGCCATTTTAAAAGGTCTCATCTTCACCATGCCTTTTTCCGGATAGTGACTTAAAACTTTTACAAAATTTATAAATGCATCGGGGATTTCTGTGCACTTGTAAAGGGAAAAGCCAGTTTAAAAACAAATGTGCGCAACTGTCCAATATTTGGACATTTTAGATAGAGTGTTTGAGCTGAGCTTAACTCTTTGCTATGTACAAAATAAAAACCCAAGACTGTTTTTAGCCTAAGAAAAATGACAGATATGACCTGTAAAAAATACAGGCTGGCTTCCCAAGGCAATCTCTAAAGAAAAAAAAAAGGGGAGCTCTCTTAAAAGTTAGCGGCTGTGCCAAGCCTATTGGCTGGAAACTTAAAAAAAACTTGGAAGTTTACTAAATCAAATGATAAAAACTTATATCTAAATATATTGAAATGATATAATACTGAAATGTTGATCTGAGTATGCCTCTTATGAAGTCTAGAGGATAGAATTTGATCTATTAATTGAATATGCCTTGTATTTTATTAGAAATGTAACCTTAAAAATGTAAAAGTATTATTGATTTGAGAAATGCTAAGTATTTAATTTGCTACCTAAAATTTGGAGCTTTGAAAGTTTAACGTTCAGATTGAATTGGGAGAAATTACATAATTTGGTAACTAAATGCATAGAGTATAGCAATTTATTTTTGAGAAAATAATTTTTGTGTTTTCTCTGATAATTAGGAATTCAAAATATGTTACTTATTGGTATGATTTGAAAAAGAGGATTAATTCTGTGATCCAGTTTAAATGTAATTGATATTCTTTAAGATAATTAAGTATATAATCTTTAAATCATATATAAATATATATATAAATATATATATATATATATATATATATATATATATATATATATATATATAATATTTTATCTTTCCAAGTTATTTCAAGACTTTGAGAGTAACTTTCGGACATTTCATAGGCCCTGAAATGCTTTCAAAAGTCTGTTCTCTCTTAAATATTTTTAAATTAAATCAATTGGTACTTGAAATCGCATGGAAAGCTTTATCAAATAAAAATTTATCAATATATTTTACTTATATACATATATATTAAATGTTATGAAGGTTTTGGCCTCTAAGGAGGGCAAAATATTTCTTAAAATCCAATAGTAAATTTTTTTTTAAATATATTTTATTGATTTTTTACAGAGAGGAAGGGAGAGGGATATAGAGCTAGAAACATCGATGAGAGAGAAACATCAACCAGCTGCCTCCTGCACACCCCCTACCAGGGATGTGCCCGCAACCAAGGTACATGTCCTTGACTGAAATCGAACGTGGGACCTTTCAGTCCACAGGCCGACGCTCTATCCACTGAGCCAAACTGGTTTTGGCCAATAGCAAAATTTTAAGATGGAATTTAAAGTAACAAAAAGCCCATAGCCGCCTGCATTTTAAATAGGTTGGTTGTGTGGCAGCGTTTTTGCTTTGTGAATCAGACCTATAAGTTTACTGAATTTGCTTGCTTTGCCTTTTTAAATAAAGATACCTACTTAAATTTATTTAAATAAGTTAGCTTTTAAAATATAATCAAGGTCTCATAAATTATATGAAAAGACAATATTTTTATAAATAATTAAATTCTAATAAAGCCACCATTTTGGACTGCCTGCTTGGTAGCCACCATGTTGGCCACATGGCTTGCTGCTCCCATGCAGGCCGCCATCTTGGCTGCATAGCTTGCCTCTCCCATGGGGCCCGCCATCTTGAATCAACAAAGGCCAACCCCCTTCCTTTGAATAAGCCCATGTCTTTGTAAGCAATTTAATTAAGTCTTCTAAGAAAGTTACGGAGAACTCCCATGATCCCTCTGTATATGCAAATAAGCCTAAGGGGATACTCTTTAAAAAATAAAATTCTAATTTTAATGAAAAGGAGAAATTTTAACATTTTGAAATCTCTTTCACTGATACTTACAGTGTAAACTAAGATTGTTGTTAAAGTATTAAATCTGACAGTAAATTAGTAGTCAACTTTAACGTAAAAGTGCTTGTGATATGGCTACTCGGATGTATGACCCAATACTTATTATTGGTGTAAAGAAAGACAAAGATTCTTAAGTGAAACTCTCTCTAGCCTGAAAATTATTCTGGAAGGAAATAAAGAGATTTCCTTCAAATGTCGTAAGGATTGTAATTGAAAGTCAATATATTGGCCTCATAAACTGAAGTAAATAATTTGTGTTTTTGCCTCCCTGATAAAGTTTATGTTAAAGTTATTTAAAGACTAATTGTAGAAGTTTACAATTGAAGTTAAAAAATAAACCTTATTTCAAATTATTTAAAATTGACTACTTGAAATAAGTGAATATTCAAGAAAATTTAATTGTACTGGACAAAAAACCTGTTTCTAAAGTATTAACTAAAATTTTATTGATAGTACATCTCATAGTAAAATTGCTTAACATGCAATGAATCCAAAGCAGTCATATTTCTGTGCAAAAATTAAAATTACCTAAGGCATTAACCATTTTTACAGATGGATCCAGTTCTGGGAAGGCTGGATCTACTGCATCAGGGGAGCAAAGGTCCTTCAAATCCCTTATATTTCAGTAGAAATACAAGCTCTTATTTATGCCTTAAAAGATTTTGCTACGCAGCCCATCAACCTATAATAATATTGCTTATGTGGTAAGTATGGCCAAAATTATTGAAACAGCTGCTATAGGGCACACTAATTCAGAGGTGTGGGGAATGGGCTGTAAGCTGACATGGTCCTTGCACCTGTAGGGGCTAGCAAGGCTGGCACCCTACCCGCACAGATTTCCCAGGCCTGTTTGGATGGCAACTAATCAGTATAACGAGAGCAGTCCCTGCCTACAGAGCTTTCCCAGGGTTTGTTTATATGACTGCTATCAGTAGGATAAGAGCTACTTTCATGGCTTACCAAGAAATATGTATCCAACTAGTGAGATTTATTGTAACAAGAAACCTGTCCTTCAACTTACCCCTCCAGTAGTGATTTTAGAGAAACAAAGAATGTTTTCCTTGTGAGTGATTCCCTGCTTAGTGTCTTATGTATAAAAAGCGCTGTATTACTAATAAAAGTTGCCAGAGCTTCTCGAGAGCTGTGGACCTCCTGAATCCCACTGTCCTGTCTTTCTTTCTCTTCTCAAATCCCACCTCCCTACCTCAGCCCGGTTCAATCGTCAGGCTGGACCTGACAAGAGGAACTTATTCAATTATTTTTCAGCCTTCAAAATGTTATTTGAGAACGACAATTTCCATGTTTTATTGGAAGCAATGTCCTCAGTGTGTTATCCACCTCCCTGTGCCAACTTTAGGGGTAAATCCCCGAGGACTTAAACCTAATTAAATCTGGCAAATGGATGTCACTCAATAGTGGAAAGAGCCAATCGTTCTCTTAAAATGCAATTACTAAAACAAAAAGGGGGAGATGATGTTATGTGTCACCTCAAAACAAACTCAGTCATGCTCTTTATACTTTAAATTTTTTGAATTGTGATGCAGAGGATTGTACAGCAGCCGAAAGGCATCAGGCGTCCACCAAGTTAGCTAGGTGGAAGGAAGCACAAATCAGACAAGAGTTTTATCAGATTCAGTAATAATGTGGGGAAGAGGTTGTGTTTTGTATCTTTCCAGAAGGTGCTTCTAACCCCATCTGGGTGCCAGAGCGAGCAGTGCATCACGACCATGGACCTGGGAGAACAACTCATCCCACCATTCAAGAAGCTGAAGATCACACCTCCAGTGATGATGCAGCCACCGGCCCTGAAGAAGGAGAGAAGCAGAAGGCAGCTGGCCAAGACCACCCGAGGTGCCAGTGTCCCCACATGGGGTCAACTGAAGAAGCTGACCACCGATGCTCAGCAAGTGGTGAAAGAACAGAGGGTTCAGGTAACCCCCTCCAACCTTTTTCTTGCTATGATGGCACTTGTCAGCTGCCAGGTAAGTATGGCTGCAGCAGAAAATTATTGGACTTATGTTCCAGATCCCCCTATGGTCAATCCAGCCACCTGGACCAGAGAATCAATGCCAGTGTTTACTAACAACACTAATACGGTCGGGGGGAGCTCTGACAAGCATATAACTCCTTCTTCCCAAGGCGATTATACTTATAATGGATTTAGTGAGGAGCTCCCTATTTGTTTATCAAAAAGGGAGACTTTAGGATGTTTGCAGCTTGGCCAAGAAAATAAGACGTCCTATGGAGGCACAAACATTGCTAACATTGAAGGCCCCTGGGATATGGGAAAATATGTTCAGACAGTTACTAAACTAGGATTTCCTAAGGCCACCCAATTGCTGTCTGATAAGCATCCCCGCTCACCTCCTGCCCTAATAGCATGACTACTGAATTGGGAGCATTTCCTCAATGGCAAGATTGCACCAACCCTGTACCAGTGAGACATAATATTTATGGCTCTGACTTGTATGTATTAGATTGGTTCCACAGGCTTGATGCTAAATATCCCTATCACGAGCCTATGTCACCAGGAGGTTTTGTAGGTAATGCCTAACCAAGAAAACAGGAAATTTACAGAAAGATCTGTGGCGTTTAGCCACTGCTCTTGACTTTCTTAATTTTACTGGCTCTTTCTTAGCTAATACTAAAGGAGCATGTACATCGAGCCCTTGCTATGGCTTAAGGGCCTGTGTCCAGCCCCCAGATGTATTGGTGACTGGAAATGTGAATATCACCAGATTGGACACCCATTATGCTGTCCAATGCCATTACTGTAACCTTACCAGCTGTGTTTCCAGGCATAACCTGAATGAAGATATATTAATTTTAAAACAGCCTTCTTTTATTATGCTTCCTACCAACATAACAGGAAAATGGTATCATGATGCCGGCCTCCAGGCATTGCAGGAATTACACAATCAACTGTTCCGGGAAAAGCTTGCTTTGGGACTTATTATTTTTGGTATTGTCACCCTAGTTACTGTTATTGTATCTGCTGTGACTGCTTCTCTTGCTTTGACCCAAAGCGCCCAGAACGCAAAGTTTGTCAATGAATTGGCTCAGAACACCTCAACTACATTTCATGATCAAGAAGATATAGATAAAAGGCTAGAAACAAAGCTAAATGCTTTGGAAGCTGTAGTGATAGGACTAGGTCAGTGATGGGCAACCTTTTGAGCTTGGTGTGTCAAACTTCGCCAAAAAATTGAGCATAACTCGGGTAGTGTGTCACTTTGAGGAAAAAACATTATTTCGCAAATGTTTCATCCTCAGGAGCAGCAAATGTTTCATCCTCAGCATGCGGCCGCCTTAGCGGCTGCGTGTCATCAGAAATGGTTACGCATGTCAGTGCTGACACGTGTGTCATAGGTTCGCCATCACTGGACTAGGTAATCAATTAGAAAGTATTAAGATTAGACAGCAGCTGCAATGCCATGCCGCTTTTACATATATTTGTGTGACTTCAGCCCACTATAACAGTTCTCTATGGGACTGGAGTAAAATCAAGATGCACCTACAGGGAATATGGCATCATAATAATATCAGTGTAGACCTGGTGCGGCTACACAAACATGTGCAAGCCATTAAGAATAGTCATGATGAAATTATATCTCCGGCAAAACTGGCAAAAGAATTGCTGGATGATTTAAAAGAATTTAATCCATGGAATATGTTAAAAAAACACCACCTAATTGGATTCCTTTGTGTACTACTAATCGTATCCTGCCTTTTGGTACCTAATTGGATTCCTTTGTGTACTACTAATCGTATCCTGCCTTTTTTCAGTCATCAGCAAGCTCCTTCGATCTCAAGTCTGAAGGCTCCAACTAGATGTCCACAAGCTACATTTAAAAATGAAAAAAATGGGGGAGATGTAGAGGACCCCCTGGGAAGGCACATGGGCATTCCTTAATTATTGTCAGCTGAATCCAGTGGCATCAGCAAAGCCACACCCTGGGAACACGCCTTGCCAAAAGGGCAAGGGTGTTGTCAGCTTGACCTTCATTTCAGCCTGTGGTGTGGGGAAGTGGTTTTGATATCTAAATCCAGCCTAGCACCAGGAATGCTCAAGGCCTACTCAAGAATGCAAATAATCTCCTTTTGTCTTGACCTTTTGGTGAAACTTGTTGATATTTGGGATATAAAATAAACTTGCTGGATTGGCTCTGGGTCACTGTCCCTGTCTCTCCATCAGAAGAGGATGGTGGTCCCACCCGGTCCCAGCTTTTTCCTTCTATCTCTGTGTCTTGTCTCTTTTATCTCTCAATCCCAGCCGCCCCTTCTCAGGAAATGGACCCACTCTCTAGCCACGCTGGATGCGGAAAGAGAGAAATACCTACATAGTAAGTCCAATGTTTGAGCTCATTCAGAGAGTTTCTAACGGCTGCTTTTTTTCTGTATGTCCCATACTTTCTTGTTTCTGCTCGTGACTAATAATTTCAGATAATATGTTGTAACAACTTTAGTATCAGATTCCCCTACCACCGGGACTTGTTATTATTGCTTTTTTAATTGTTATTGTTGTGAGTATTGTTACTACTTATTTGTTTTGTGACATTCCTGGGTTAATTCTGTAGATTTTGTATTCTCTGTCTTATGGGGACCTTGAGTTCTCTGATAGATTTTTTTTAAGTCTTTGTTTTTATTTTTAAGCCTAGTTTCCTAAAGATCGAACCTGGGTTTATGCTCAGCCAATTATCAAACAGAAGATTTCCTTAAATGCCTTGAGCAAGTAAGTTTTCCACTCTTTATCAAGAAAACCCATATATGGCTCTGGCCCATGTGGCTCAGTTGGTTGGAGTGTCGTCCTGTGCAGCAGAGGGTCGCAGGTTTGATTCCCCATCAGGGCACATACCCAGATTTCAGGTTTGATCCCTAGTCAGGGAGTGTATAGAAGGCAAATGATCGATGTATCTCTCTCACATCAATCTCTCTCTCTCTCTCTCTCTCTCTCTCTCTCTCTCTCTCTCTCTCTCCTTACTTTCCCCCTCCCTCTCTAAAATCAGTAATGTATGAAAGCATACCTTCAAACTTCAGGTAGTTTACAAGTCAGCCTTAGCTTTCACCTTCTGCTTGCCAAGACCAGACAATTGTGTGACTGGGGCCTTCTCATTTTCCAGCCTTCTAAATCTTCAAGAATTTTTTCAAAGTTCCCTATAGTCTAGCTTAAAAGGTCTTCCTTTTAAATTTTTGACCAAGCTTTTGTTTGTCCCAACTGAAATCACAGCCTTAGGGAGCTGCAAAATTACCAGCAAATTGCTATTGTTTTTTGGTAACATGATGGAGTATGACTTTGGTCACAGTGCTGTTCTCAGAGTCAAATCAAATAGCCACAATACCTTATGAATGGAGATTTTTCCTAGGTAGCTGCTAGTTGGGTCAAAATATTGACTATGTTCTGGGCATGGGCTTTTAAGGAGCTGCAAAAGAGGTCAGATCTCTCCACTGGCTGTCAGGCTGCTAGTATTTTATGGCTGCAGCACCTCTGAATTGGATGCTTAGTCTGTTACACCTTAATATTTTCAAGTATTTCCACACCAATTCCAGACAATTTTAATTAACATACCTCTTCATTATACTATAATTTTTCTTTTAAGCAATGCTTTTAGTCACATATTGAAACATTTGAAATGCAATGCTGCCATTATTTGTTTCTAATTAGTTTGCATATTTCTGTTAGATTTCATCTTTAACTCAAGAGTTACTTAGTTTTTAAAATTCTAGATATATTTTGTTGTTGTTTTGTATTTTTGTTTATTTCAGAACATTGAAGATATTTCTCAACAGTCTTCTCACATCCAGTATTATCAACGAGAAGTCTAGTGTCACTCTTAGTCTCATTTCTTTGTGTTCAACCTGTTTTGTTTTTTGGAATGTATTAAGGTAATCTTAGTTCTTAAAATTCTAAAAATATTACCATAATATTTGTATTAGACAATAACCTACCAGGAACTAGATGGAACATTCAAAAGAATAACTCAAGAGAATTAAATGAAAGGTCAATTTGCAAGGGTATGAACGGGTTTAGGGGTAACAACAAGGAGTTGTGCAGCTTCTAGAGACTAGAAACAGTAAGAGAATTGTATCAACCATAAGCCTGCAGGGGTACAGGGAGAGAACAACTTTTGAAACTGGTGAGAGGGGTTTCCTGCCAGGAGCTGTAACATAATGAAGCTATTGTTAAACCATGGCTCACCTTGGAATAATCATCCTGATCACTTCACCCCCCTGCCCCTCAGTCTCCTGCCACTGCTTCTAAGTGTCCAAACCCAGAAAGCAGCCAGAAGGAAAGAGATCCCTGATGATACAAACCATAGTGTTCAGCCTCCAGGTGCATAGGACAAGATGGAAAATAATAATCTAATGTCATAAAATTCAGGACTCTGTGGAACCTTTCAATCTGTATATTTGGTCTTTCTTCAGCTAAGAAAAGTTTTCCCTATGGTATTTCCTTAAATAGTTTCTTTACTCCAAGTACACTATTTTTTTTGGAAGTTGTATTATATGGTTATTAAAACTAATGAATTTATCTTCCATGTCCCAATTTTTCTTTTGAATTTTCCATTTCTCTGTATTTTGTGCTGCATTTTATAGGGCAAAATTTTGGCCTTATCTCCCAGCTTGCCAATTAACTCTTCACATATGCCAACTGTGCTACAAAGTTCATTGACTGAGTTTTAGATATTTTTTCAATTATTTACTTTCCAAAATCTCTAAACTTTTTTTTCATAGAATCCTATTTGTGATTTATAAACTCAATAACCTCCCTTAACACTCTGACAATATTAATTATTTTGTCATATCTTATTTTCTCTGGTATCTAGTTCATTGGTGTTAATTCTATTTGTTGAGGTTGGTGTCTTTCATGGTACTGATTTACCTCAAATGCTTGATGTTTCCTTACTGTGTGCTAAAGTGTCCATGAAATGTGCATCTGTTTACAACAGTCTACCTCCAGTGATTATGGGAGATGTGTGGGACATACTGCCAGGCAAGATGTATCAGAGACTAAATAAGACAAAAATTACTCCTATCACTGTTAGTATTGTTGTGGCAGTTCTACTTAATGCAATAGACAAGAAAATTGAATTAGGTATAAAAAATGAAATTAAAATATACATTACTATTTGCATAGGTTATTGACCACATAATACACCGAAATGAAATAGTTCAGACAATTTCAGGATCAGGTGAGGGCCTGGGGTTCTGTTTCCAGGAAGGATGAAAGCAAGATATTCCACCTTGTGTCTCCTACTAAAGTAGTTATAAAACCTGAACAAAATACATGGAACAGCTATTTTAAAAACAACAGAAATGTAAATAGTACATTAATTGAGGGAACAAAACTGGAATTCAAAGTGTCACTGAGGTGGTGGTAAGTTTAGCATTTTTTCCTTTGTTATCCCCAGACTGGACTCAAGGTAGCCCCCAAATCAGAAGTTGGTTTCAATCCAAACAGAGATCTCTGGGAAAAGCCCTTCAGTGCAAACTTCAGGAGTGCTAACATGGTCTCCTAGAAGCCACAATAATGACAGTATAAGCCTACAGTCACTTAAAACTCTGATGGAAGAGGACTTTCCTCTCTGATCAAAGGAGCTGTGGTCCCAAGAGGATGGAGTGAACCAACATTGCTTTTATTTATTCTCCCTGTCTTGTTGCCATTGGGCTCCTGATACAGAAACAGTCACAGGAAGCATAGAGCAGAACAAGGTAAATAAAACCAGTTTTCTGACTGGAGGACCAAGAAGGGGAGCCACAATAACTGAAAAGTACTAGAGAGATTGCATAAAGGTAGGAGCTCAGGAAAGTGACTCCATAAAATTGTCTATGAACACCTGGGCTCACTGTCAAGTGTGTATGTGTGCACATTATTTTATTTTTTTAAACAATTTTTAAAATATATTTTATTGATTTTTTTTTTTTTACAGATGGGAAGGGAGAGGGGTAAAGAGTTAGAAACCTCGATGAGAGAGAAACATCAATCAGCTGCCTCCTGCACACCCCTTACTGGGGATGTGCCCGCAACCAAGGTACATGCCCTTGGCTGGAATTGAACCTGGGACCCTTCAGTCCTCAGGCCAACGCTCTGTCCACTGAGCCAAACCAGTTAGGGCAAGTGCACATTATTTTAAATGACATACCAAAGCTATATCAAACAAACATTAATAAAAATAGTCATGATTATATTTTTATCAGAAAAAGTAGACTTCAGAACACAGGGACATAATGCAGTGATTACAGAATTAACTCACCAAGAATACACAATCCTAAATGTGTATGCAGCTAACAACAGAGCCTCAAAATATACGAAATACAAACTGATGATTTAAAAGGCTAAAGGGGAAATAGACAAATGCACAATTATATTTGGAGACCAACACTCCCCTATCATTAATTGATAAAACTATTAAACAGAAAATTAGCAAGGATATAGCAGAAATGAACAACCACAAACAACTAACTAAATAATATTAATAAAACACTCTACTCAACAACAGCATAATACACATTCTTTTCAAGTGCACATGGAACATTCACAAAGATATATACTGGCATAAAATCTTACATCAGGCTTCAGAAACCATAGAAGCAAGAAGAGAGTACAGTGAAATATTTAAAGTGTTGAAAGAAAAATATACTAACCTGGAATTTTATATTCAGTAAAATTATGCTTCAAAAATGAGAGAAATAAATACTTTCTCAGACAAACAAAAACCAAGGGAATTTGTCACCTGTAGATCTTCCTTGAAAGAAATATTAAAAGAAGTTCTTCAAAGAGAAAGCAAATGATATAGGTCAGCAACTAGTATCTACATTAAGAAAGGAAAAGCATTAGAAAGTAAAAAAAAAAAAGGTAAAAATATTTTATTTTTCTTCAGCTTAATAAATATATAACTGTCTCTTCAAAATAATAATACCAACAGCTGTGTGAGAGCAGCATCGTGATGGCCTGATTCATTCACTTTGTCCCTCTTCGTTAAGTGAAAACAGTAGGACATCCATAACCCAACAAAGGATCCACTGCACAGCACACCAGGATGTCTGAGAGATCCATACAGCTGCATATCTGAAGGTGAATAGGTCGAACTTCATGCAGGCAGTAGAAATACTAGTAGAGGAGCAGCAGAGAAGCCCAAGAATTGAGACTCCAGGAACCATGGTGGCACCTGAAACCCAGCCTCTCCCTCTTCTAGCAATAATGATAGTGCCTGTGACCCTGGCCCCCAGAAGCAGGGACTGCACTGAAGATCCCAGTGGCCCCAGCCTTGGTGGCATCACCTGTGACCTAAGGCTCCAGGAACCATAGCAATGCCTATGACCCAGATACCCCTAGCCACAAAGGCACCTACAACCCCACCTCCCACCTCCCCCTCCCCCTCACTGTGGTTGTTGTGCCCATGACACAGGTGACCCCAGATTCAGTGGAGCCACCCACCATGATGGTGACTCTGGTGGCAATGCCCGTGACTACAGTGAAACTGGCAGAAGCAAGGCACCAGTGACTTCAGCGGCACAAGCAGCAACAATAAGGGCAGTGCAGAGCAGTGGAGGGTGGAAAATGCTGGTATTCCAACATAACCAGAGATACCCCAGGTAAGAAAAACCAAAGCCTTGTACTATAGTGCCAACTAATGAAAATAAAAAGAAAGGCCTCTAATTAGTTGAACTGTTAGAATCAAAGTAAACAAAGCCTTACTTAAATAAAAAAGGTGTTTGCTACTTCAAATGCTGTGGCAGAAAAACAATTCATCAAACACCCTGAAAGATCATGGTAACAGAGTATCACAAAAAGAAAATGGCAATTCACCAGAAACAAAACTTAGTCATGGAAGATTGTGATCTAACTGATAGAGAATTCAAAATAAGTGTCATAGGGAGATAGAAAATGGCAGCCGAATAGGCAGATATATCGTGCACCTTGTCTCGGAGCCAGACTGGAAATAAAACTAAATCAGAGAACATCCACCCGGAATTAATGAATTAGACACAGCTGAGGAGAGAGTTCACAACAAGCAAGTACAGAGGATGCCTAGAGACCGGTAGGAACAGGGACATGGGATTGAGAGGGGCGGCCAGCCAGTGGGTCAAGAGGGTGAGGAGGAAGCTTCATTGCACCAAAGCCATGTCCATTGGTGACATGTGTAACATCCAACTGTGGAAAGGAAAAGCCACAGGACTGCTGGCTAAGATCACAGTCACAAAAGGCAGCCCGAAAGTGGCCCAAGCAGTGTGGTGCTGAGGGGAGAGAAACTCACTTTTGTGATTGCTTTGGTTTGGTTTTGTCTTTGTTTTTATGCAGTAAACCCAGAACATAGGACTTTTCTATTGCACTCACTCACTAGAGGCATTGGCACAGGGAGAGAGGCACATACTTGAGATGCCTGAGGAGAGGCTGGGGAGGGAAGCAGGGCAGGGAGATGTGGCCAGGAGTCCTGCATTGGGACATTCTTAAGCTCCCAAACCTAAGCGGCCATTTCTCCCTTGAAGAACTAGCCCTGCCAGTAGCCTCAAGGCAGATAATATAGCCTGCCACAACCTTCCTGCAGTTTGAGCTTTACAAAGGAAACAAAGGCAGAGTCCAAGTTTATGGGTCTGAATAGGCCCAAAGAGCCCTCAGTGACTGGATTGGAAGAGGGGCCAATGTGCCCTGCTATTCTGGGAACCAGACTGATAAAAACTCCAGGTTGCCAGCCAACCCCATTGGTCTCCACACTAGGATCTCTGACCAACCAAGGCCAGAGTAATATTTTGGGCCACTTGCGGAGGAGTAGCTCTGGGTCAGGAAAAAACGCCCACCTTACACACTGAAAGCGAAAGAGCTGCAACCCCAACTAAAGCCCTGTCAGAAACAGACCCTTGAGTGATTAAGACTGACAGCTGGCAGATAGGCACAGAGGGCAGATTGGCCCCACCAGCTTGCAGCCAAGGCCTATGGAGACAGACACAAGCAGAGGACCTGTGGACTGCTTGGAGCTTCAAGCAGGGTGCTAAAAGCCACAAGATAGTGCCTGACAGTGGCCACCATCTAAGTATCTAGCAGGAAGCCCAGAATGAGACAGAAGTACTGGGACCCAAGCCAGCTCCCATGGGATATTAAAACTCTGCTGAAGTGAAAGACACTTCACTTTTTTATTTTTTAATGTTTATTCTTTTTTATTTTTCATTTTACCTTATTTCATTTTATTTTTTACTTTTTTTGCACCCTATTCTTCCTCACTTCTCTTTCTTTCCTCCCGTTTTTCTTCCCCTTTTCCCATTTTACTTTTTCTATTTTCTTTCTATTACCCTATTTTTAAAAATGGATCTTCTTTATCTGCTTTATTGATGTGTTATTATTCTGGTCTCTGTTGGTTTATTTATATATCTAATTTCCTCTTCCCTGCTCCTACTCCATTTCCCTTTCTCTTTTCTTTCTCTTCACTACTCATTTTTTTCTTGCTATTGTCTCTTCTCTTGCTCATTTTTTCTCCTAATTTTTTTTTAACTTGTTTCACTTCCTGAGTTTAGGCATATCTGCCCTATCCTCTATTCTCCTTTTCAGAAAAATTATTTTTATTTATTTGTTTATTTTTCTTCTTTTCTTATAATTTCTCATTTGTCCCTCCTCTATTTTAAAGAAAGGATGGTCCTTCCCTTATTCATTAAATTCTTCAACCTTATTTTCTCTATTTAAGCTCTGCATCTACAGATTCTGCCCCCCTCCTTTTTTTCTGGGTGTTTTTTGTTTGTGCTTTTTGGTTTGTTTGTTTTGCTGCTTTCTCCCCATAGTCTTTCTTTTTCTTTTTTCCCCCTGTCACTCTTGTTCTCTTTTTTCTTAATTCCCTTTTCCCTGGTGGTCACTTTTATTGGGTTTATAGGTGTCTTATGTCAATTTGTATTCTGTTCCTTCCATGTCGTGTCTTGTTGTGTTGTATTTAGTGTTATTCAGGCAGCTCCTCCACACTAGTTGGAATGACATGGAAGGGAGCAAACCACATCAACAGACAACCTGAGAGGAGGTTCCATCCACAAATGGGAAAATAACATTCAAGACCCAACTACATCAGGAGAAACCAATTATCTCAAGTAGGGGCCTCCCTAGAACACCCAGCCCAGAAGACCTGAGAGACTAAACCACTGGGACCCACAAAACAGCTACTACATAAGACCAGTTCAAAAAATTTGGGTGGCATAGCAGTTTGATATAATACATAGAAACAATTACAAAGGAAGAGCAAAAATGGGGACTCAAAGAAACAACTCCAAAATGAAAGAAAAGGAGGAATCTCCAGAAAAGACACTAAAAAAAATGGAGGCAAGCAATTTGTCAGAGAAGGAATTCAGAGTAATAGTTATAAGGATGCTCAAACGTTGGATGAGAAATACACCATGTGTAAGAATCAAGAGGAAATGAAGAATGACATAGCTGCAATAAAAAACACCCTGGAAGGTTTCAAAAGTAGACTATGAGAAGTTGAGGACCACATCAGCGAGTTAGAAGACAAGGTAGAAAAAACAAACACACAAGCAGAGCAGCAACTGGAAAAAAATTAAAAAGCAGGAGGAGAGTCTAAGGGAGCTCTGGAACAACATGAAGTGAAACAACATCCACATAAAGGGGTGCCAGAAGGAGAAGAAGATGAGCAAAGCATAGAAAACCTGTTTGAAGAAATAATGACATAAAAATTCCCTGATATTGGGAAGAAAAATGTCACATAAGTCCAAGAAGCATACAGAGTCCCAAACAAGATGAACCCAAAAGGATGGACACCAAGACATACTGTAATTAAATTGGCAAGCACCAATGACAAAGTAAGAAACTTAAAGGCTGCCAGCAAGAGACAGAAAGTTGCCTACAAGGGATCTCCCATTTTACTATCAACTGATTTCTCAACAGAAACACATCAGGCCAGTAGGGGAGTGAATGAAATATACAAAGTGATGCAAAACAAGGGACTGAATCCAAGAATACTATACCCAGCAAGGCTATCATTCAAAATTGAAAGGGAAATCAGGAGCTTCACAGACAAAAAAAAATGGCTAAGGGAGTTTATTACCACCAGGCCAGCAGTGCAAGAAATACAAAAGGGATTGTTGTAAAAAGAAGAAATAAAAAGGGAAGAAGGAACACAGGCATAAAGAATAAAAATGGCAACAAACAAGTACCTATCAATAAGAACTTTAAACATAAATGTATTAAATAGTCCAATAAAAAAACATGACCTGGAGGTGCAAAAGGGCTGGTTGAGCAACCACAGACAGCAACTGAAGTTCCGGAGTTATATCTCAGCTGTGGGAGGTTGCCACTGAGAACTCTGTGGTCTAATCCCCAAGCTGGGCTCCCCAGCAGAGCTCACCACAACTGAGAAAAATAACCACATAATATCTGTCTGTGAAAAGCAGTGGGGTTGCTGTCTGTCAAGGAGTTATGGATGAAAATTCAGGCACCCTCTTAAAGGACCAATGCACAAAATTCCCTGTGGATTTACCCACCTTGTGCTCTAGCAGAGAGAGGAAGGAGTAGACTGGAGTTCTATGAGAAGAAGCCAGATTGGGGATTTGGGGGTAGAACTCAGAAGGCAGACACCCCCAATTTCTTGTGCTTAGTCATTCTCTCATGTAGCAGAGGACATACTTCCCAAAAGGACATTCGCCTTGCCTTGGGGGAAGACAGTGGACCTGCTCTATTGGAAAACACCTTGCCCTGAGGCCACATAAGAAAATAAAAATAAAAATTACCCTCCAAGCAGAAGCAACTGCCCACCCTGCTGAAAAAACTCTCACCACACCAGTGGATGATTGTCTAGGGTGGGGGGTGGCAACTCAAGTCAGAATCCTATAAGTCTGTAGGCAAAGATGGTCTCTGGAGGCTTTGAGTCTTTTCCCAATGTAATTATTCATAAACAGCATTTGACACAGTCCTGCACTAGATATTGAGAGGCATAGAGGATCTACCTAATACATAGTCACAAACCCAAACAGCCAGCCAAAATGAGGAGACAAAGAAACAACACACATATGAAAGACTAGAGAATTCTCCAGAAGAAGAAATAAATGAAGCAGAGATAAGAAATTTATCTGAAACAGAGTTCTGAATAATGATGGTAAAGATGCTCACATCATGAAAAAAGATATAGTAACTGTGAAAAAAGAACAGTCTGAGATAAAGAATTACATAACTCAAATAAAGAACTCATTGGAACGAATACACAGCAGATCAGGGGAAGCTGAAGATCGAATCAGTGAATTAGAAGACAGAGTAGAAAAAATCACTCAATCAAAAAACCAAAAGGAGGAATTAAAGATGGCTGCCGATGGGAAGGCAGGCTGCAAGATAGTGTGTGAGTGAGAGAATGAAAGGAGAATGTGTGGATGTACGGGGAGTGTCTATTTGTGAGTGAGGGACATCTATATTCCAAGGGACTGTTGGGGACTGCTGGACCGGGCTCCCCTGACCAGGTAGCCTCCACTGCTGCTGAAATCTCCCCCAGAGCAACTGGCTTTACTGCAGAGACCACACCATCTTGAAGGGTAGAATGGCTGTGATCACAAGCCTAGCCTTACCTTCAATCGGGAAGAATTGGATACCTTCCGGGATCCTACAACCACAACACCCAGGGACCAGCTGCAAACCCATGAACACCAGGTCTCAAGCAGCACAAATACACACACTCAGACGAGCTCTGGACCTTCTCACAGAAAGGTCAGATTTCACCCATAGAAAGGTGAGATCTGCGATCCAGGCTGGAGGGAGAATCATGTGCAGCGGGAAGTCTGCTGCCCACAAAATCTGCGGCCGTAGGGCCAGTGTAGTCCAAGAATGTAGAAAGGGGTCCACAGGGATGCTGGCAGAAGGGAACTCTAGAAATCAACCCATAGCTGGGCTGTACACAAAAAGGCAGCCTGAAGTTTTACAAGTATACCGGCTGCACTGTGTCGGGAAAAAGATGTGCACAGAGACGTGCGCAGAGTCACGAGCAGTGCTGGGGCGAAAAAGTCACAAGTTTGCACGCTTACTCTGGCTTTTTTTCCCCTTTAAATCATTGCTTTTGATTACTAAGCCCAGTACATAGGATCACCCAATTAAAAACACTCTCAGAGACTTCAGGGGAAAGTTGTTTTTGTGGAACCTGGGGATCAGAGCAGGGAGAAACAATCAGAAAACCAGCTCTGGGGCAGTCCATTCTCCAAAACTAGTATTAAGTGTGGCAGGGAAAACAAAATCTAAATACTGGGTAGACAGGACTAATAGCCCCAGATGTCGATACAGAAACATTGCCACCCAGAGGTTGAACCACAAATTGACTCTTGTATAAATACAACTAAAGGCAGGCTGAGAAACAAAGAAATACTGCCTGCTGGAAAACAGAATTTTGGTTTACAACACAGAGTAGTGGTGGAACATAGGGAACTTCAATACTGTCCTGACTACCTGACAGGAAACAGGCGTGCCAAACAGAACAGTAGAGGAAGTGAATGACCTTCACTACTGCACATTTTTATTTTTTATCTTTTACTTAAGAAACTATTTTTTTCTTTTGTTCACACTTGATTTTACCTTTTTATTATTACATTTTTATTTTTAATCAGTATTATTACTACTATTACTTTACCTTTTTTTAAAGTTTCAGTTTATTTTATTTTATTTTGGGATTAATGTTCTACATTCTATGTTCATTTTACCATTAGCATCATTTTATTCAATCTCAACTTTACCTTTATGCCAACACACTCTTCCTCACTTTTCCACTTTTGTTGTCCTGTTTCTCTTATCCTATTCCTGCTTTAGATTTTCCCTATTCCTCTTTTTAACCCTCTGTTAAAAATTCATCTTACTTATATATCTTATTTCCAATCCCCTGCTCCAAGTCCATACACATTTCTCGCTTCTCTTTCTTCACTATCCAATTTTTTTCTCCCCTTTTTTTGGTTGTTGTTTTTTTTTCTTATTTTGTTTGGTTTTGCCCTTCTTTCTCTCTGTCCTATTGTTGTTGTTTGTTGATTAGATTGGTTTTTTTGTTTGTATGATTGTTTCTCTTTTTTTTGTTTTTTGCTTCTGTTTTTCCTCTCCTCGCTTGTTATTAGTTGTTGTTTGTAGTTTGCAATCATCTCTGGGTGTTAGTTTGCTTTTTTTTGGATTAGTTGTTATTCTATTGAGTTTTCTCCCCATATGAATAGTTTTTCCCCCTTCTTTTACATTCTTTTTCTTTTCTCTATTACGTTTTTTCCTTTCCTCAATATCATTTTTGCAATCTTTTTTAATCCCATAATTCTCTATTCTCTGGTGGTCACCTTTATTTGGGGTTATTAGTATCGTGAATACATTTGTGTTCAGTGCTTTTGCATTGTGCCTTGTTGTGTTGTATTTTGTGCTTTTAAGACAATGCAGGAGGGAGAGAGAGAGAGCTACATAACCAGACACCCAGAGAGGAGAGATCATGGGGAGACAAAGAAACAGCCCACATATGAAAGAAAAGGAGGCATCACCAGAAAAGGAAGTAAACGAAATGGAGGCAAGCAATATGTCAGAGAAAGAATTCAGAGAAATGGTCATAAGGTTGCTGAAGAAGTTGGAAGACAAATTCAACAATATGTGTAAGAACCAAGAGGAAATGAAGAAGAACCAAGAAGAAATGAAAAAAGGACATCGCTGCAATAAGGAACTCAATAGAAAGCATAAACAGTATATTAGAAGAAGCAGAGGACCGCATCAGTGAGCTAGAAGACAAGGTAGGAAAAAATACACAAGCAGAACAGCATTTAGAAAAAAACTTAAAAAACAGGAGGAGAGCCTAAGGGAACTTTGGGACAACACGAAACAAAACAACATCTGCATAATAAGGGTGCCAGAAGGAGAGGAAACTGAGCAAGGAATTGAAAACCTGTTTGAAGAAATAATGACAGAAAACTTCCCTGATATAAGGAAGAAAAAACTCACACAAGTCCAAGAAGCTCACAGAGTCCCAAACAAAATGACCCCAATAAACCAATGCCAAGGCACAGTATAATTAAATTGGCAAACAGCAGTGACAAAGTAAGAATCTTAAAAGCATCCAGAGAGAGACAGAAAGTTACCTACAAACAATCCCCCATCAAACCAGCGACTGATTTCTCAACAGAAACACATCAGGCCAGAAGGGAATGGAATGAAATAAGCAAAGTCATGCAAAGGAAGGGTCTGAAACCAAGAATACTGTACCCAGCAATGCTATCAATCAAAGTTGAGGGTGAAATCAGGAGCCTCACAGACAAAAAAGGACTAAGGGAGTTTATCACCACCAAACCAGCAATGCAAGAAATGGTAAAGGGTCTGCTGTAAAAAGAAGAAATAGGAAGGGAAGAAGGAACACAGGCATAAAGAATAAAAATGGTGACAAACATGTGTCTATCAATAATAACATTAAATGTGAATGGTTTAAATGCCCCAATCAAAAGACATAGGGTATCTGAGTGGATAGGAAAACATGACCCATATATCTGTTGTCTACAGGAAACCCACCTCAGAAAAAAAGACTCACACAGACTGATGGTGAAGGGATGGAAAAAGGTTTTTCAGGCGAATGGAAGTGAAAAAAAGCTGGGGTAGCAATATTATATCTGACAATTAGATCTCAAAATCAAGGACATAATAAGAGATAAGGAAAGCCACTTCATAATACTAAAGGGAGCAATCCAACAATAAGATATAACTCTGGTAAACACATATGCACCCAATACAGGAGCACCCAAATACATAAAAACCTTCTGGAAGATATCAAAGGAGAGAATGACAGCAATACAGTCATAGTAGGGGACTTTAATACCCCACTAACACCACTGGACAAAATCCTTTAAACAAAAAATCAGCAAAGAAACATCAGTCCTAAATTACACACTAGATCAGATGGAATTAATTGACATCTTCAGAACATTTCACTCCCAGGCCACAGAATATACATTCTTCTCAAGTGCACTTGGATCATTGTCAAAGATAGACCATATATTGGGACACAGGCAAAGTCTCTTCAAAATCAAGAAGATCGAAATCATATCAAGCATGTTCTTGGATCACAATGGCATAAAACTGGAAATCAACTACAATAAAAACAATTTTAAAAAGCAAACACCTATAGGCTAAATAGCATGATATTAAACAATGACTGGGTTACCAAAGAGATCAAAGAAGAACTAAAAAGCATCATGGCAACAAATGGCAATGAAAACACAATAATCCAAAATCCATGGGACCGAGTGAAAGCAGTCTTGAGAGGCAAGTTCATAGCCCTACAGGACTACCTGAAAAAAAAAATAGAAAAAATCGTAATAAATTATCTAACCATAAATCTCAAAGAGTTAGAAAGAGGCCATACGCCCCTGGGTCCGGGAGAGGCTGGGTCCCGGGTCCGGGCAAGGCTGCGTACCCCTGGGCTCGGGTGTGGTCACACACCCCTGGGTCTAGGTGAGGCCTCACACCCCTGGGTCAGTGTGAGGCCGTGCGCCCCTGGATCTGGGTGAGGCCACGCGACCATGGGTCCGGGAGAGGACACACGCCCCTGGGTCTGGGTGAGGCCATGCGCCTCTGTGTCCGGGTGAGACCACACGCCCCTGGGTCCGGGTGAAGCTGGATCCCGGGTCTGGGTGAGGCCGTGCGCCCCTGGGTCCGGGTGAGGCCATGCGCCCCTGGGTTCGGGTGAAGCTGGATCCTGGGTCCGGGTGAGGCCGTGCGCCCCTGGGTCCGGGTGAGGCCACGTGCCACTGGGTCTGGGAGAGGCCACGCGCCCCTGGGTCCGGGTGAAGCCACGCACCACTGGGTCTGGGTGAGGCCATGCACCCCTGGGTCCGGGTGAAGCTGGAGCATCCCGGGTCCGGGTGAGGCCGTGTGCCCCTGGATCCAGGCGAGGCTGGGTCCCGGGTCCGGGTGAGGCCGCGCGCACCTGGGTCTAGGTGAGGCCACATGCCCCCTGGGTCTGGGTGAGGCCACGCGCCCCTGGGTCCGGGTGAAGCCACGCGCCACTGGGTCCGGGTGAGGCCACACGCCCCTGGGTCCGGGTGAAGCTGGATCATCCCGGGTCCGGGTGAGGCCGTGTGCCCCTGGATCTGGGTGAGGCTGGGTCCTGGGTCCGGGTGAGGCCACACGCACCCGGATCCAGGTGAGGCCATGCGCCCCCTGGGCCCGGGTGAGGCCACGTGCCCCTGAGTCCGGGTGAAGCCATGCCCCTGGGTCCGGCCAAGACCAAAACAGAGGGTGTCGGACCTGCATTACCACCATTTGTCCACCATCCAGAGCTGAGGGGTCAGTACTGACATGTACACATAAGGAACTGGTGGACATTGATATGGGGTCTCAAAAGAACTGTTGGTCCAGAAAAGAAACTCACTACAGACTGATTCATTTGCCTGTCAGCATAACTATTATTGCTCGTCTCACATTCAGTTCTTATAAGTATGTCTCTAGTGACACATGATCTTGCTCATCTAGGGGAAATGATGAACAACATAGACTGATGAACAAGAACAGAACCAGAAACAGGGAGGCATCGATAGGACTATCGGGCCTCAGAGGGAAGATAGGGGAGGGTGGGGGGAGGGGGGAGAGATCAACCAAGGGACTTGTGTGCATGCATATGAGCCTAACCAATGGTTAAGTTCAACAGGGGGTTGGGGCATCCGTGGGAAGGGGTGTGGGATGGGAATGGGGGGATGAGGACAAATATGTGACACCTTAATCAATAAAGAAATTTAAAAAAAAAAAAAAAAAAGAAAGAGAGCAACAAGAAAGGCCCAGCATAAGCAGATGGAAGGAAATAATAAAGATCAGAGTGGAGATAAACGACATAGAGAGAAAAAAAAATGCAAAAGGTCAACAAACCCAAGAGCTGGTTCTTTGAAAGGATAAACAAGATAGATGAACTTCTAGCCAGGCTCACCAAGAAGCAAAGAGAGAGGACCCAAATAAACAAAATCAGAAATGAAAGAGGTGAAGTAACAACCGATCCCACAGAAACACAAATGATTATGAAAAATACTATGAACAACTCTATTCCAATAATGGACAACCTAGACAAAATGGACATATTCTTAGAAAAATACAATCTCCCAAAACTCAACCAAGAAGAATAAAAAACCTGAATAGGCCGATAACTACAGAAGAAATTGAAATGATGATCAAAAATCTTCCAGCAAACAAAAGCCCTGGTCTGGACAGCTTTACAGGGGAGTTCTACCAAGCATTCAAAGAAGAACTAAAACCTATCCTCCTCAGGCTATTCCAAGAAATTCAAGAAGAAGGCACACTTCCAAGCTCTTTCTATGAAGCCAGCATTACCCTAATTCCAAAACCAGATAGACATCACAAAAAAAGAGAGAGAACTACAGGCCAATATCCTTGATGAACATAGATGCTAAATTCCTCATCAAAATTCTAGCAAATCAGATTCAGCAATACATCACAAACATCATACACCATGATCATGTGGGATTTATTCTGGGGATGCAAGGATGGTACAATATCCGCAAATCAATAAATGTGATACATTATATAAACACACTGAGACAAAAATCACATAATGATATCAATTGATGCAGAAAAGAATTTGACAAAATCCAACACCCTTTCTTGATAAAAAGAACTCTCAGCAAAGTGGGAATAGAGGGATCACACCTCAACATAATCAAAGCCTCATGTGACAAACCTACAGCCAACATCATACTCAATGGGCAAAAACTACACTCATTTCCCCAAAGAACAGGAACAAGACAAGGATTGTAGACAGCGCCTGGGAAGGCACATGGGCATTCTTTAATTATTGTCAGCTGAACCCAAGGCGACAGGCAAAGCCACACCCTGGGAACATGCTTTGCCAAAAAGGCAAGGGTGTTATCAGCTAGACCCTCATTTCAGCCCAGGTGTTGGGTAGTGGGTTTTTGATATGTAAGTCCAGTCAAGCACCAGGAATGCTCGGGCCTACTCAAGAATGCAAATAATCTCCTTTGTCTTGACTTTTGGTGAAACTTCCTGGTATTTGGGGGTATAAAATACACATGCTGTATTGGCTTGGGGTCATTGTCTCTCCAGCAGAAGAGGGCAGTGGTCCCACCCAGTTCCCAGCTTTTTCCTTCTATTTTGTGTCTTGTCTCTTTCTTTTTTTTCTTTTTTTTTTCATTTACTTTATATTTTATTTTATTTTATTTTTTTATTTTTTTTCCAATTTTTTTATTAAGGTATTATATGTGTACATATCTTACCATTGCCCCCCCCACCCCACTCCCATATATGCCCTCACCCCCCAGAGTTTTGCGTCCATTGGTTATGCTTATATGCATGCATACAAGTCCTTTGATTGATCTCTTATCTTCCCCACCTCTCCCTAACCTTCCTGCTGTAATTTGACAGACTGTTTGATGCTTTACTGCCTCTGTATCTATCTTTTTGTTCAAGTTTTTAATGTCCTTTATTATCCATAAATGAGTGAGATCATGTGGTATTTTTCTTTCATTGACTTGCTTATTTCACTTAACATAATGTTCTCCAATTCCATCCAGGTTGCTGCAAATGGTAAGAATTCCTTCTTTTTTATGGCAGCATAATATTCCATTGTGTAGATGTACCATAGTTTTCTGATCCAGTCATCTGCTGATGGGCACCTAGGCTGTTTCCAGATCTTAGCTATTGTAAATTCTGCTGCTATGAACATAGGGGTGCATATTTCCTTTCTTATTGGTGTTCCCAGTTTCTTAGGATATATTCCTAGGAGTGGGATTACTGGGTCAAATGGGAGTTCCATTTTCAGTTTTTTGAGGAAACTCCATACTGTTCTCCACAGTGGCTGCACCAGTCTGCATTCCCACCAGCAGTGCACGAGGGTTCCTCTTTCTCCGCATCCTCGCCAACACTTGTCGTTTGTTGATTTGTTGATGATAGCCATTCTGACAGGTGTGAGATGATAGCGCATTGTTGTTTTGATTTGCATCTCTTGGATAATTAGTGACCTTGAGCATGTTTTCATGTGTCTCTTGGCCTTCCTTCTGTCTTCTTTGGAAAAGATTCTATTTAGGTCCGTTGCCCATTTTTTTATTGGATCATTTATCTTCCTTTTATTAAGTTGTATAAGCTGCCTGTAGATGTTGGAGATTAAACCTTTATCAGTGATGCCATTTGCAAATATGTTCTCCCATGCAGTGGGCTTTCTTGTTGTTTTGTTGATAGTTTCTTTTGCTGTAAAAAAGCTTTTTATTTTGTTGTAGTCCCATTTGTTTATTTTCTCTTTAGCTTCCATTGCCCTAGGGGCAGTATCGGTGAAGAAGTTCTTTTGACATATGTCTGAGATTTTGCTGCCTGTGGATTCCTCTAGTATTTTTATGGTTTCCCGTGTTATGTTTAAGTCCTGTATCCATTTTGAGTTTATTTTTGTGTATGGTGTAAGTTGGTGATCTAGCTTCATTTTTTTGCATGTGTCTGTCCAATTTTCCCAACACCATTTATTGAAGAGACTGTCTTTATTCCATTGTATGTTCATGCCTCCTTTGTCAAATATTAATTGAGCATAGTGGTTTGGATCAATATCTGGATTCTCTATTCTGTTCCATTGATCTATATGTCTGTTCTTGTGCCAGTACCAGGCTGTTTTGAGAATAGTGGCTTTGTAATACAGCTTGAAATCTGGTATTGAGATCCCTCCTACTTTATTCTTCTTTCTCAGGATTGCTGTGGCTATTCGGGGTCTTTTTTTATTCCAGATGAATTTTTGGAGAGTTCTTTCAAGGTCTGTGAAATATGCCGTTGGTATTTTAATGGGGAGTGCATTGAATCTATAGATTGCTTTGGGTAGTATGGACATTTTAATGATGTTGATTCTACCAATCCATGAACATGGTATGTTCTTCCATCTGTTTACGTCTTCCTCTATCTCCTTTTTCAATGTCCTGTAGTTTTTCGTGTATAGGTCTTTTACCTCCTTAGTTAAGTTTATTCCTAGGTATCTTAATTTTTTTGGTGCGATGGTAAATGGGATTGCCTTTTTAGTCTCTCTGTCTGTAAGTTCACTATTGGTGTATAGAAAGGCCATAGATTTCTTGGCGTTAATTTTGTATCCTGCTACATTGCCGAATTCATTTATTAAGTCTATTAGTTTTTTGACGGAGTCTTTCGGATTTTTTATGTACAATATCATGTCGTCTGCAAATAAAGACAGCTTTACTTCTTCTTTTCCAATTTGGATGCCTTTTATTTCTTCTTCTTGTCTAATTGCATTAGCTAATACTTCCAGTACTATGTCAAACAGGAGTGGTGAGAGTGGGCATCCCTGTCTTGTTCCTGTTCTTAGGGGAAATGTTTTTAGCTTTTGTCCATTGAGTATGATGTTTGCTGTGGGTTTATCATATATAGCTTTTATTATGTTGAGGTATGAGCCTTCCATTCCCACCTTGTTGAGAGTTTTTATCAAGAAAGGGTGTTGGATTTTGTCAAATGCTTTTTCTGCATCAATTGATATGACTATGTGATTTTTATCTCTCAATTTGTTTATGTGATGTATCACATTTATTGATTTGCGGATATTGTACCATCCTTGCATTCCTGGGATAAATCCTACTTGGTCATGGTGTATGATCTTTCTGATGTGCTGCTGGATCCGATTTGCTAGAATTTTGTTGAGGATTTTTGCATCTATGTTCATGAGGGATATTGGTCTGTAATTCTCTTTCATTGTGTTGTCTTTATCTGGTTTTGGTATTAGGGTGATGCTGGCTTCATAGAAGGAGCTTGGAAGTGTTCCTTCCTCTTGAATTTTTTGGAATAGTCTGAGGAGTATAGGTTTTATTTCTTCCTTGAATGTTTGGTAGAACTCTCCTGTGAAGCCATCAGGCCCCGGGCTTTTGTTTGCCGGAAGCTTTTTGATGACTTCTTCAATTTCGTCCATAGTTATTGGCCTATTGAGCTGTTGAGATTCTTCTTGATTGATTTTTGGAAGGTTGTATTTTTCTAGGAATATGTCCATTTCCTCCAGGTTGTCCAGTTTGTTGGAATAGAGCTGTTCGTAGTATTTTGTAACAATCCTTTGTATCTTAGCGGGGTCTGTTGTTATTTCACCTCTTTCATTTCTGATTTTGTTTATTTGGGTCCTCTCTCTTTGCTTCTTGGTGAGCCTGGCTAGAGGTCCATCAATCTTGTTTATCTTTTCAAAGAACCAGCTCTTGGTTTTCTTGATCTTTTGTATTGTTTCTTTGGTCTCTATGTCATTTATCTCCGCTCTGATCTTTGTTATTTCCTTCCTTCTGGTTACACTGGGCTTTTCTTGCTGCTCTTTTTCTAGCTCTTTGAGTTGTAGGGTTAGGTAATTTATTACCATTGTTTCTTGTTTTTTGCAATAGGCTTGTAGAGCTATGAACTTCCCTCTCAAGACTGCTTTCGCTGTGTCCCATAGATTTTGGATTGTTGTGTTTTCATTGTCATTTGTTGCCATGATGTTTTTTATTTCTTCCTTGATCTCTCTGGTGACCCAGTCCTTGTTTAATAGCATGCTGTTTAGTCTCCATGTGTTTGATTTCTTTGGATTGTATTTATTGTAGTTGATGTCCAGTTTTATGCCACTGTGATCTGAGAAGATGCTTGATATAATTTCTATCTTCTTGAATTTGAAGAGACTTTGCCTGTGACCCAGCATATGGTCTATCTTTGAAAATGACCCATGTGCACTTGAGAAGAATGTATATTCTGTGGCTTTGGGGTGAAATGTTCTGAAGATGTCAATTAATTCCATCTGGTCTAGTGAGTCATTTAGGATAGCTGTTTCTTTGCTGATTTTTTGTTTAGAGGATTTGTCCAATGGTGATAGTGGGGTATTAAAGTCTCCTACTATGATTGTATTGCTATTAATCTCTCCCTTGATATCTTCCAGGAGTTTTTTTATGTATTTGGGTGCTCCTATATTGGGAGCGTATATGTTTACCAGAATTATTTCTTCTTGTTGGATTTCTCCCTTTAGTATTATTAAGTGGCCTTCCTTATCTCTTGTTATGGCATTGACTTTGAGGTCTAATTTGTCAGATATAAGTATTGCTACCCCAGCTTTTTTTTCATTTCCATTCGCCTGGAAGATATTTTTCCATCCCTTCACTTTCAATCTGTGTGAGTCTCTTGTTGTGAGGTGGGTCTCTTGTAGACAGCATATATATGGGTCATGCTTTTTTATCCATTCAGCCACTCGATGTCTTTTGATTGGAGCATTTAGTCAGTTTACATTTAAAGTTATTACTGAAAGGTATTTGTTTGTAGTCATATCTATTTTTTTGTCTGCATTCCTTCTTACCTGTTTATTTCTTCTTTTTACAGTATTCCCTTTAGCAATTCTTGCATTGCTGGTTTGGTGGTGATAAACTCCCTGAGTCTTTTTTTGTCTGCGAAGCTCCTGATTTCCCCTTCAATTTTGATTGATAGTCTTGCTGGATATAGTATTCTTGGATTCAGTCCTTTGCTTTGCAACACTTTGTATACCTCCTTCCCTTCACTTCTAGCTTGTTGTGTTTCTGTTGAGTAATCATTTGACAATCTGATGGGTGTTCCTTTGTAGGTAACTCTCTGTCTCTCTCTTGCTGCCTTTAAGATTCTCTCTTTATCATTTATATTTGCCATTGAGATTATGACATGTCTTGGTGTGGGTCTTTGGGGGTTGATCCTGCTTGGGACTCTCTGTACTTGCGTAACTTTTATCTTTCCCATATCCGGGAAGTTTTCTGTCATTATTTCTTCAAATAGATTTTCTAATCCCTGCTGCTCTTCTTGTCCTTCTGGCAGCCCTATTATACGCATGTTACTTCGCTTCATGTTGTCCCGAAGCTCCCTTAGGCTTTCCTCCTGCTTTTTAATTTTTTTCTCCAATTGCTGTTCAGATTGAGCTTGTTTCTGTACCTGATCTTCTAACTCACTAATTCGGTCCTCTGCTTCTTGTAGTCTACTGTTGAAACTTTCCATGGTGTTTTTGATTGTAGCTATATCACTTTTCATTTCTTCCTGATTCTTGCATAAGTTGTTGATTTTCTCATCCATCTGATGTATAAATTCCACGACCATTGCTCTGAACTCCTTTTCGGTCATGTTGCAAGGTTCAGTTTCACTAATTTCCTTTCTTGGCGACTCCACATTTTCTTTCCTCTGTGAGTTATTTCGTTTCCCCATTCTGGCTATCACCAGAAAGCTCAAGCTTCCGTTTGTGTGGACCTCGGCCGTGCGCTGTGGGGACTTCGCTCCACCCGAGTTTCACTGAAGTGCTCTGACACTAGGACGTGTGGCTGCCTTTGGTTGGTGGGAACCAGACTTGCCCAGGGTCAGTGTCCCCAGTGTCCCATGTGGTCTCGTGTGCACACTTAGAATCAGGGGCCTTGTCAGCACCACACTGTTGGTATGTGCCGAAAATGAGATCCTTAGCATGTGCCAGGAGTCAGAGTTTCCCTGTATCTGCACCAAGAATCGAGTGTCAGAGTCTCTGTTGCCTTGTGCAGTTTCTCGTTGAGAATCAGGGTCCCTGTGTGTGCATGCACCAACAATTGGGGTCGTTGGCTCTTAGTGTGAATGCGCTGTGAGTCAGGGATCCCAGGCAGCTGTGTTCGGCGTGCCAAATTCCCTGAAGTGGAGCTGTGTCCTGTATGTGCTCTCTCTACTGAGCCAAACCGGCTAGGGCGCACACTCTCAAATCCCTGAAGGTGAGCTGCCTTTGTGCACTCTCCCAGAATCCCCGAAGAGGGGCGGAGTCCGTCCTGAGTGCCAAATTCCCCAAAGGGAAGCCCCTTTGTGCACGCTCTAAGATTCCCCGAAGGGGAGCTGTGACCCGCAAGCCAAATTCCCCCCAATTCCCCGAAGGGGAGCCCTCTGTGCGCACTGACAGATTTCCCCGAACGTGAGCTGCTTCTGTCCTGTGCGCCAAATTCCCTAAGGCGGAGCGCACGTCCCTGAGCAAAGCTCTGCAGCTTGAGCGAGGGGCGTGTCTATTAGTTACTATGGCGCTATCAGCGTGCGCCTGCGGGGAGGGGGATAGGCTCTTTGACTCACGGGAATCTGCCGGGAAGTCTGGATTCTTGTTGTTTCTTCCACTGAAGCTGTGATAGCATTTCTCTGTCCCCAGTGGCTGCAGGGTCCTGGTTTGTGTCAGAAGCCAGGATCCGAGTCTCAGGCAGCTCTGTTTCTCAAGATGGCGTGGTCTCCGCGTCCGCACCAGCCGCCGAGAAGTGTCTGCTTTGTGCGCGGGGCTCCGTCGTCTAGGACTGCCCGGTTAGGCAGCCCCTTGGAAGCCCTGCAGAATCTAACTGACCCTAGCTCATACCCACACACACACCACTCACGTCTACACGTCTACACTCTCCTCTATGGGTTCCTCACTCACACTCTCTCTCTCCCTACCTTCTTGCCGGTCGCCATCTTTTCCGGATAATCTTTACTTTATATCGTGTCTTGTCTCTTTCTTTCTTTTATTTCTCAATCCCCAGCCGCCTCTATTCGATGAACCGGTTCATCTCTCTTTCCGTGCTGGATGCTGAAAAGAGAGACCCTGCATATCTGGTGCCCAACGTGGTCTGGCAAGAACCCCGCCATATCCAATGTGGTCTGATAGGCAAGAGGCAAGGGGATAGCTCCAAGAATTGTGCAAGCCACTGATTAAAGAAGGGAAGGAGCAGATTGTTGCAGGTTGTATTAACTGGGTGTAAAATATGGGTAATTCAGGGTCTCAGGAAAGAGATCTCTACTCTCAAATGCTTAAAACTATGCTCAAAGCTCAAGGGTGCTCTGTTAAGCATAGTCAGAGTCTTGATTTCTTAAGTTTTGTTGATGAAACATGGGAAAAGGTCAGAAAGCAGTTGCGTGACCGATACACAGCAGAAGGTCCAGAGAAGATTCTTATTCCTACTTTAATTTGTGGTGGCCTTGATCCAGCACAGGAGAGTTTAAGAATGTCTAAGCGGGATGTGGCCACGGCCTTACAGCCTACAGTGGAGGGGTGCAAATCTCTAAGAATACCACTGCCCCCCTCTGCACCTCCTCTGCCTCCACATGTCGCTCCTGCGACCGCAGTCAAAAGCCCACCTGATAAAGATTTATCTCGTAATTATGAGCAGGAGCTACAGTTTGAGGCAGAGTGGGATAAGCATCACTGTGAGCGGGGTAAGAAAGGTTTTGCTCACAGCTGCCCAGCCTTTATGGCTGGATGCTGGCGCTTGGCCAAAAGTGATTTCATATTTCATTTTGTTGGAGGCTCAAACTACTTGTATTAGGATGAACCAAGTAGAAAGGATTAAAGGAATTTCTCAGCAACTGCCAATGATTCTTTATCTTAAAAAAACTTTCTCTTTTCTTAAAAAATAAAAATAAGTAAAAATTGAAATAATAATGAAAATAAAAACAGTAGACGCCAGACCATCACTGAATTTTCCCCCAAAGCAAGAAGGAGGTGGGGGAAGGGAGACATGTGGCTATCCAATATGGATGCCCACTCCCCGAGAAAGCCATTTTAAAAGGTCTCAAATCCGCCATCTTTAAGTATGGTAAAGGAAAAAAATAAAAGTCAAGCTTTTATTTAAAATTTTTGAAGTATACTAAATCAAATGATAGAAACTTATATCTAAATATATTGAAATTATATAATACTGAAATGTTGGTCTGAGTATGCCTCGTATGAAGTATAGAGGATAGAATTTAATCTATTAATTGAATATGCCTTGTATTTTATTTGAAATGTATCCTTAAAAATGTAAAAGTATTATTGATTTGAGAAATGCTAAGTATTTAATTTGCTACCTAAAATTTGAAGCTCTGAAAGTTTAAGGTTCAGATTGAATTGGGAGAAATTATATAAATATGGTAATTAAATGCCTAAAGTATAACTTACTTTTGAGAAAATAAAATGTTGTGTTTTCTCTGATAATTAGGAATTCAAAATATGTTACTTATTGGTCTGATTTGAAAAAGAGGATTAATTCTGTGATCCAGTTTAAATGTAATTGATATTCTTTAAGATAATTTAAGTATATATCGCCGAAACCGGTTTGGCTCAGTGGATAGAGAGTCGGCCTGTGGACTGAAAGGTCCCAGGTTCGATTCTGGTCAAGGGCATGTACCTTGGTTGTGGGCACATCCCCGGTGGGGGGTGTGCAGGAGGCAGCTGATTGATGTTTCTCTTTCATCGATGTTTCTAACTCTCTATCCCTCTCCCTTCCTCTCTGTAAAAAATCAAAAAAATATATATATATAAAGATAATTTAAGTATATAATCTTTAAATCATATATACATATATATGTGTATATACACACACATATATATTTGATCTTTCCAAGTATATTTCAAGACTTTGAGAATACTTTTCAGACATTTCACGGGCCCTGAAATGTTTTCAAAAGTCCGTTCTCTCTTAAATATTTTTTTTCATTAAACCAATTGATACTTGAAATCACATGGAAAGCTTTATCAAATAAAAATTAATCAATATATTTTACTTATATACATATATTAAATGTTATGAAGGTTTTGGCCTCTAAGGAGGGCAAAATATTTCTTAAAATCCAATAGCAAAATTTTAAGATGGAATTTAAAGTAACAAAAAGCCCATAGCCGCCTGCATTCTTAATTAAGCTAGAGGCGGGGCAACATTTGCGGCTTGTGAATCAGACATAAATATTTACTAAATGTGCTTTGCTTTTAAATGAAGATAACTACTCAAATTACTTAAGTAAGTTAGCTTTTTAAAATATAATCAAGGTCTCATATAAATTATGTGATAAGCCAATGTTTTTATAAGTAATTGAATCCAAGTAAAATCTAAGAACAGATTATAAAGCCACCATTTTGGACTGCATGACTAGGCAGCCACCATGTTGGCCACATGGCTTGCCAGTCCCCTGGGGGCCACCTTCTTGAAGCCGTAAGGACCAACAACTTCCTTTGAATAAGCCAATGTCTTTGTAAGCAATTTAAATAAGTCTTCTAAGTAAGTGACTGGAGGCTTCCCATAATCCTTCTGTGTATGCAAATAAGCCAAAGGGGATACTCTAAGAATGTAATTATAAATTTAACAAAAAGAAGAAATTTTAAAACTTTGAAATCTCTTCCACTAATATTTAGAGTATAAACTAAGATTGTTGTTAAAGTATTAAATCTGACAGTAAATTAGTAGTCAACTTTAACATAAAAGTGCTTGTGATATGGTTACTCAGACGTATGACCCAGTACTTATTATTGGTGTAAAGAAAGACAAAGATTCTTAAGTGAAACTCTCTGTAGCCTGAAAATTATTCTGGAAGGAAATAAAGAGATTTCCTTCAAATGTTGTAAGGGTTGTAATTGAAAGTCAATATATTTGGCCTCATACACTGAAGTAAATAATTTGTGTTTTTGCCTCCCTGATAAATTTTATGTAAAGTCTAAGACTAATTGCAGAAGTTTAATTAATGTCATTTACTGTCCATAACCTAGGACAAATAAAGTTAAAATTAATAAATAAATTAACCTTATTTCAGACTAACTTAAATTGGCTAATTGAAATAAGTGAATATTCATAAAAACTTAATTGTACTGGACAAAAACTATTCCTGAAGTAGTAACAAAATTTTTTATTGAATGTTCATCTCATAGTAAAATTGCTAAACATGCAATGAATCCAAAGCAGTCATATTTCTGTGCAAAAATTAAAAATCAAAATTTATCAAGACTACATTAAAAAATCTACAAACGCCTCCTAATAATTAAATAAAAAAGAAGGATAGTAGAATAATATCCTGTAAGAAATATCCTGTAAGTAAATTACATCAAGCCTTAATTGCTTTAAATTTTTTTACTTTGAAAATGAATTTTCATTTATAATGCTGATAACAAGACACCCATAAAATCTTATCGTGTCAAAATAAGCCAAAGAAAAATCGTTTGGACAAAAATCAAAAGGATCCCAAGTGTAATTTATAGAAAAGATTTCTTTATTAACCTTTGGTCGAGAAAGTGTTTGTATATTTCCAGAAAAGCCCTGTGGATTCCTGCAACAATGGATCCCAGAGAAAACTGACAGGACTGTTCCATGCACAGAATAAGCAGTGGCCCCAGAGAACAGAGGAGATACAGTCCAGAAATGAAAATAGTGAAGACGCCTTACCATGCTAGCAGTCAGCAGCTGTGTGTCACTGCAGGTTGCCCAGGACCAAGGGCAAAGAAGGTCGGTGTGCATGTGCTTCCAGACCATGTGTGCACATCCTTCTGCATAGAAGTCAAAATGTTTGATGTTTTGTGTTCTACCAGGACCCCTGACTTGGGGGGCTTGCCTTATTTCTAACACAGGGAATGGTATTAGCTGCCACATTAAAAGAGATGTTATACCTCAAGCATTAACCATTTTTACAGATGGATCCAGTTCTGGAAAGGCTGGATCTACTGCATCAGGGGAGCAAAGGTCCTTCAAACCCCTTATATTTAAGTAGAAATACAAGCTCTTATTTATGCCTTAACAGATTTTGCTATGGAGCCCATCAACCTATAGTGATAGTGCTTATGTGGTAAGTATAGCCAAAATTATTGAAATAGCTACTATAGGGCACACTAATTCAGAGGAACTTTTTCATTTATTTTCAGCCTTTAAAATGTTATTTGAGAACAACAATTTCCATGTTTTATTGGAAGCAATGTCCTCAGTGTGTTATCCACCTCCCTGTGCCAACTTTAGGGGTAAATCCAAGAGGACTTAAACCTAATCAACTCTGGCAATATGGATGTCACTCAATAGTGGAAAGAGCCAATCGTACTCTTAAAATGCAATTACTAAAACAAAAGGGGGAGACAGATGTTATGTGTCACCTCAAAACAAACTCAGTCATGCTCTTTATACTTTAAATTTTTTGAATTGTGATGCAGAGGATTGTACAGCAGCCAAAAGGCATCAGGCCTCCTATACAATAGCCTCCACCGAGTTAGCTAGGTGGAAGGAAGCATAAACCAGACAAGAGTTTTATCAGATTAATAACGTGGGGAAGAGGTTGTGTTTTATATCTTTCCAGAAGGAGCAGCGCAGCCAATTTGGGTGCCAGAGCATTATGTCAGTCACCACAATGGACCCAGACAAGCTCCTTGTTCCTTCACTCAAAAGGACTGAGAGTTGCCCTGATGACAGCAAAGCAGAAGAAGAAGAAAACTGAAAGCTACGCAAGGGACCGAGGTGCCAACATGGGGTCAGCTGAAGAAGTTAATGACTGAAGTGCAGAAGATGGTGGAAAAACAAGAAGTGGAAGCTACTTCTTCAACCATGTTCCTGCCTATGCTAGCATTGGTTAGCTGCCAGTCTTCTGTAAAGTCTTGCACAGTCAAGTCCGAGGACTCTGAGTAAATATACACCAGCAGCAAAAGAAAATGTCTTTCATTTAGTAGTTAAAATGTTAACATGTCTATAGTTTTGATTTCTCTCTTATTGCTGTGTTGCATTGGCATTGTTTTGTTATCATTTTAATAGCCAGAGTTTTGCTCTTGACATTCAAGTTTTAAAATGATAACATGTATGTAGTTTGGTTTTTGCATTGGCATTGTTTGCAATTGTTTTAATATTAGAGCTTTGTTCTTGATGTTTAAATTTTACCTTTATTATGGTAGTTTAGAAACAAAAAAGGGTGAGATGTAGACAGCACCTGGAAAGGCACATGGGCATTCTTTAATTATTGTCAGCTGAACCCAAGGCGACAAGAAAAACCACGCCCTGGGAACATGCTTTGCCAAAAAAGCAAGGGTGTTATCAGCTTGACCCTCATTTCAGCCCAGGTGTTGGGTAGTGGGTTTTTGATATGTAAGTCCAGTCAAGCACCAGGAATGCTCGGGCCTACTCAAGAATGCAAATAATCTCCTTTGTCTTGACTTTTGGTGAAACTTCCTGGTATTTGGGGGTATAAAATACACATGCTGTATTGGCTTGGGGTCACTGTCTCTCCAGCAGAAGAGGGCAGTGGTCCCACCCAGTTCCCAGCTTTTTCCTTCTATTTTGTGTCTTGTCTCTTTTTTTCTTTTATTTCTCAGTCCCCAGCCACCTCTATTCGATGAGCCGGTTCATCTCTCTTTCTGTGCTGGACACAGAAAAGAGAGACCCTGCCATAAATGATGCCAACTTTCACCACTCCTTTTCGACATAGTACTAGAAGTACTAGCCATAGCTATCAGACAAAAAGAAGAAATAAAAGGCATCCAAATTGGAAAAGAATAAGTAAAATTGTCCTTATTCGTAGATGACATGATACTTACATAGAAAACCCCAAAGACTCCATCAAAAAATTACTTGACCTAATAAATGACTTTGGCAATGTTGCAGGATACAAAATTAACACCAAGAAATCTATGGCCTTTTTAAAAATATACTTTATTGATTTTTTACAGAGAGGAAGGGAGAAGATAGAGAGATAGAAACATTGATGAGAGAAAAACATCAATCAGCTGCCTCCTGCACACCTCCTACTGGGGATGTGCCTGCAACCAAGGTACATGCCCATGAATGGAATTAAACCTGGGACCTTTCATTCCACAGGCTGACACTCTATCCACTGAGCCAAACCAGTTAGGGCTCTATGGCATTTTTATGCACCAATAATGAACTCACTGAAAGTGAAATGGGAAAAAAAAATCCCATTTACCATTGAACCAAAAAAAATTAACATAACTACGAATAAACTTAACTAAGGATGCAAAACACTTGTACTCAGAAAACTACAGGACATTGAAAAAAGAGGTAGAGGAAAACATAAACAAATGAAAGAACAAACCATGTTCATGGATTGGTAGAATCAACATCATTAAAATGTCCACACTACCCAAAGCAATCTATAGATTCAGTGCAATCCCCATTAAAATACCAACAGCATATTTCAAATATCTAAAAGAAACTCTCAAAAAAAATTTGTCTGGAATAAAAGAAGACCCCAAATAACCACAGCAATCCTGAGAAAGAATAACAAAGTTGGAGGGATCACATTACCAAATATCAAGCTATATTGCAAAGCCATGGTTCTCAAAACTGCCTGGTACTGGCACAAGAACAGACATATAGACCAATGGAACAGAACAGAGAACCCAGAAATTGACCCAAGCCATTATGCTCAATTAATATTTGACAAATGAGGCAAGAGCATACCATAGAGTCAAAACAGTCCTTTTAATAAATGGTGCTGGGAAATTTGGACAGATACATGCAAAAATATGAAACCAGATCACCAACTTACATCATACACAAAAACAAACTCAGGTGGCTTAAGGACTTCAATGTAAGACAGGAAACCATAAAAATCCTACAAGACTCCATAAGCAGCAAAATTGCAGAAATATGTCATAGCAATATCTTTACAGACACATATCCCTGGGCAAGAGAGACTAAGGAGAAAAAAAAAACAAATGGTACTTCATCAAAATAAAAAGCTTTGGCATAGCAAAAGAAACCATCAACAAAACAACAAGAAAGCACACTGCATGGGAGAACATATTTGCCAGTGTTATCTCCAATAAGGGTTTAATATCCAATATTTTCAGAGAACTCATACAACTTAATAAAAGGAAGATAAACAATCCAATCAAAAATGGGCAAAGCACTTAAATAGACACTTTTCGAAAGAGGACATTCAGAAAGCCAAGAGACATATGAAAACATGCTCAAATTCACTAATCATCTGAGAGATGCAAATCAAAACAACAATGAGGTACTACCTCACACCTATCAGAATGGCTATCATCAACAAATCAACAAATGACAAGTGCTGGAGAGGATTCGGAGAAAAAGGAACCCTCCTTCACTGCTGGTGGGAATGCAGACTGGTGCAGCCATTGTGGAACACAGTATGGAGTTTCCTCAAAAATTTAAAAATGGAACTGACATTTGACCCAATAATACCACTTCTAGGAATATATCCCAAGAAAACAGAAACACCAATCAGAAAGGATATATGCACCCCTATGTTCATAGCAGCACAATTTACAATAGCTAAGATTTGGAAACAGCCCAAATGCCCATGAACAGATGAGTGGATTAGAAAACTATGGTACATCTATACAATGGAGTACTACGCTGCTATAAAAAAGAAGGAATTCTTATCATTTGTGGCAGCATAGATGTAACTGGAGAGCATTATGCTAAGTGAAATAAGCCAGTCAGTGAAAGAAAAATACCACATGATCTCACTCCTTTATGGATAATAAAGTACATTATAACCTGATGAACAAAAAGATAGATACAGAGGCAGAGAAGCATCAAACAAACTTAAATTACAGCGAGAATGTTGAAGAGGGTTCGGGGGGAGGTAAGAGATCACTTGAGGGACTTGTATGCATGCATATAAGCATAACCAATGGACGCAAGACACTGAGGGTGTGGGGGGGTGAAGGCATGTGCCGTGGGGTAAGGGAGGCCGGGGGAAGATCAATGGGGGGAAAAAGGAGACATATGTACTACTATTTGTAATACTTTAAACAATAAAATAAATAAATAAATAAATAAATAAATAAATAAATAAATAAAGTCAATTTGACCTAAAAAATAAAATAAAATAAAAAAATAGGAAAAAACAATTAAAAGCAGGAGAAGAGCTTAAGGGAGCTTCAGGACAATGGGTAACACTATTAGAATAGTAGGTGTGCCAGAAGAGGCAGAAAGGGAGAAAGGGATAGAGAACGTGTTTGAAGAAATAATGGCAGAAAACTTCCCCAACCTAGTAAACAAAAAAGGCACACAAGTTCAGGAGGCACAGAGAACTCCAAGCAAGAAGAACCCAAACAGGCCCATGCTCTGACACATCATAATTAAAATGCCAAAAATTAAAGACAAAATCTTAAAAGCAGAAAGGAAAATAAAATGGTTATCTCCGAAGGAACTCCTGTAAGGCTGACACCTGATTTCTCATCAGAAACTCAACAGGCCAGAAGGGGATGTCATGAAGTACTTAAGGTAATGGAAAGCAAGGATCTGAGACCAAGATTACTTTATCCAGCAAGGTTATCATTCAAAATATATGGTCAAATAAAAACTTCCTGGACAAAAAAAAAAAAAAAAAAAAAAAAAGGCTAAAGGGACTGCTGTAATGAGAAGAAGAAACAGAGAGAGAAATCGAGGCATACAGATTTAAAATTGCAATAAATAAGTACCTATCAATAATTACCCTAAATGTAAATGGATTAAATGCTCCAATCAAAAGGCATAGAGTAGCAGAATGGATACAAAAACATGACCCAACTATATGCTGTCTACAAGAAACCCACCTCAGAACAAAAGGCACACACAGGATGAGAGTAAAGGGATGGGAAAAATTTCCATGCAAATGGAAAAGAGAAAAAAAAACTGTAGTGGCAATATTCATATCTGACAAAATAGACTTTAAAATGAAGGCCATCACAAGAGACAAGAAAGGTCACTACATAATACTAAAGGGATTGATCCAACAAGAGGATATAACCTTGGTACAAATATATGCACCCAATATAGAAGCACCTAAATATATAAAAAACTTTTAGAGGACTTAAATGGAGAGATTGACAACAATACAGTCATATTAGGGGATTTAACACCCCTCTGACTTCATTGTATAGCTCTTCCAGACAAAACCTTAACAGGGAAACAGTGGCTCTAAAAGACACACTGGATCAGATGGATTTAATTGACATTTATAGAACATTTCACCACAAAGCAGCAGAATATACATTCTTCTCAAGTGCACATGGATAATTCACAAAGATAGACTACATGTTAAGACACAAAACAAGTCCCTACAAGTTCAAGAAGATTGAAATCATATCAAACATCTTCTCAGACCACAGTGGAATGAAATTAGAAATCAACTACAGTAAAAACACCCCAAAACATTCAAACACCTGGAGGCTAAATACCATGTTGTTAAACAATGAATGAAGGTCAAGAAAGAAATAAATAATTTCCTGGAAATGATGCAAATGAACACACAACAACCCAAAATCTCTGGGACACAGTAAAAGCAGCCCTGAGCGGGAAGTACATAGCACTACAGGCCTACCTAAAAATAATAATAATAATGATAATAATAATGACAATAATAATAAACTATTTAACCCTACAACTTAAAGAATTAGAAAGACAACAACAAGAAAAGCCCAAAGTAAAAGAAGGAAATAATAAAGATTAGAACAGAAATAAATAACATAGAGACTAAAAAAAAAAAAAAATCAATGAAACCAAGAGCTAGTTCTTTGAAAGGATAAACAAAATTGATAAATCATTAGCCAGAAGCATCAAGAAACAAAGAGAGAGGACCTAAATAAATAAAATCAGAAAGGAAAGTGAAGTAACCAGACACCACTGAAATATAAAGTATTGTAAGAAAATGCTATCAACAACTAAAAGCCAACAAGCTAGACAATGTGGATGAAATGGAAAAATTCCTAGAAAAATACAATCTACCAAAACTGAATCAGGAAGAATCAGAAAATCTGAATAGGCCAATAGCAATTCATGAAACAGAAGTAGCAACAAAAAAACTTCCAGGAGCCTTGACAAAGAGAGACTACCACCACTGCGGGCACTCCTGGGATGGCGGGACCCTAGCACAGAGGGAGCCCACACCATTTTGAGCGGAGAACGGCCTTAAGTAGAAACTCATCAACACCACCATCAAGACAGGCCTTGGAACTGCCCTGCGACCCAGCACCCACTCCAGCCAATATCCTGCTACCCCAGCTGCAGACTCTGGAACCTGGGACCTCCACCTCCAAAGACACAGCTTTCCACAGCTGTAAGTGCAACTCCCCCTCCCCAACAGCAGAACCCCTGGTTCCCGCCTGTGTGCGCATGAACACGCACTCGTGTGGTCTCATCCCCAGGACACTTCACTCTGGGTTTGCACCCGAGGGTGAGATTCTGTGCAGACGGGCCCCCCCGCCCCGCAGTGGAAATTCCTTCTTCCTTCTTCCTGGAGGGTTGCCGACATTAACCCCAGCTGTGCATGCACTTGCGCGTTCTCAGCCCATGGTCACTTTGCTCAGGGTTTGCACCCAAGGGTGTGATTCTGCACAGACGGGGGCGTGCGGCCCCTTAGTGGAAATTCTGAATTCCCTCTTCCTGGAGGGTTGTCCACATTAACCCCAGCTACTCAACCGTAGTGCCAGGACCCCTCAGAGTGCATCAGAGCTCTGCGACTAGAGAGCGCGCCTCCTCAGATACTAGCACACTGAGCCCAACCAACCACAGGGCGCTAGTGGGAGCCACTGTGAGCTCTCCGTGGGTGTGATCTTGAACAAGCAGGGGGTGCACGCCCCTCCAGCAGTAGAAGCTTTGAATTAACTTACCGTGGATACCAGCCCACAGGCACCCCAATTACCCTGCTACACTGCCAGGGCCCTTCAGAGCCCTTCAGTGTGCCTCACTGGCAAAAGTACCGAGGGTGCTCCTGTAAAGCACCACCGGGAGTAAGCACCTATCCACCATAGGTGCAACAGAAAAAGCTGGGTCTGCTCACCCCACGACTGCAGATCTCAGGGCACCACAGTCACGCCTTTCAAAGACCAGATCCCCTGAGCCCCAACACCCCAACAGACGGTACCTGGGGGTCACTGTGAGTCCCTGCTGGGCATGTGTGATTAAAATTAAGGGTGCAAGACAGCAAAAATTGAGACATTCCCACCCACAGCTGCTGACATCTAGACGCCAAAGTTGTGCCTCTCAAGCTCGCAGGCCTACATCAAGAGAACCCAAATAGCTCGAGTAGGAGCTACACTAGATTATGAAACCCAGGAAAACTGAGATTAATCCAGTAGCACCATCCCCAAAAGAACCTGGGCAGCAAAGCAACTGGATCTACAATTAAAACATTACAGGAGGGAAAATGGAAGATGGCGACCTGCAGGAAGGTAGGGAGGGTGAGTGTGTGATCGGGTGAAGGAGTGATAGAGGTGTGTGTGGACGTGTTTGTGTGTGTGTGTGAGTGAAATAGGGACAGTTAGACTCTGCAGTTCTTCCAGGGGGCTTCCAATCCAGGCAGTCTTGGTTGGCAAAACCCTGCGGTCGCTGCAAACACTCCGGGGAGGACACCAGTGGCACAGAGACACCGCCATCTTTAAGAACGGAACTGCTAGAGACTAGAATCCTAACCTTACCACCACCCAGTCTGGTCTCAGAAGCAAACCTGGTCACTACAGCCACTCTGGTAGAAGACCTGCCACCCCAGCTGCAGATGCATGAACCCTGAGACCTCCACCTCCAAAAGTGTGCCGCTGAAAGCAGTAAGTACAACCTCCCCCTCCCCAGTGCTGGAACACAGGATTCGCCGCGTCCCCAGCCCATAGGCACCCAGGCACTCCACTACCCAGGCAGTGCTTGGGAACCACTGAGAGCCCCCGAGAAGGTGATTCTGCAAAGTCAAGGGTGCGCGGCCCTGCAGTAGAATCTCTGAACTGCCTCTTCCTAAATAACTGCCCATGGACACCCCTGTGGTGCAACTTCAGGGCCAGGGTCCCTCAGAGCTTTGTGCCGGCAGGCACGCCACCAGTTTGCGCACACTCAAGGGCGGGCAAACTCACGGCCACAGCAAGGGAAGGCACCCTGAGCCCATATATCCACAGGGTCCTCTGGGGAGCTGCTTTGAGCCCCTGCTGGGTGTGATTCTGTACAGCCAAGGACGCACTGCCCCACAGCAGAAACACTGAACTCCTTTCTCCTGAATAACTTCCCACATATACCCTAGCTGTTTAACTTCAGTGCCAGGGTCCCTAAAATTGCATTAGAGCTGTGTGCCGGAGGACGTGCCACCAGTTGGCACACACTCCAGAGCGGGCAAACTCAGGGCCACAGCAAGGGAAGGCACCCTGAGCCCATATATCCACAGGGTCCTCTGGGGAGCTGCTTTGAGCCCCTGCTGGGTGTGATTCTGTACAGCCAAGGACGCACTGCCCCACAGCAGAAACACTGAACTCCTTTCTCCTGAATAACTTCCCACATACACCCTAGCTGTTTAACTTCAGTGCCAGGGTCCCTCAAATTGCATTAGAGCTGTGTGCCGGAGGGCGTGCCACCAGTTGGCACACACTCCAGAGCGGGCAAACTCAGGGCCACAGCAAGGGAAGGCACCCTGAGCCCATATATCCACAGGGTCCTCTGGGGAGCTGCTTTGAGCCCCTGCTGGGGGTGATTCTGTACAGCCAAGGACACGCTGTCCCACAGCAGAAACTCTGAACTCCTTTCTCCTGAATAACTTCCCACATACACCCTAGCTGTTTAACTTCAGTGCCAGGGCCCCTCAGAGTGCATCAAAGCTCTGCGCCTGCAAACATACCTCCACAGAAGCGAATTTACAACAGGCAGGCACCCTGAGCCCATCCACACACAGTGTGCTAGTGGGAGCCACTGGGAGCTCTCCCAACAGATGGTTCCTGGGTGCCACTGTGAGTCCCCACTGGACACGCGCCATTTCAACTAAGGGTGCAAGACAGCAAAAGCTGGGACACTCCACTCCATAGATGCTGACTTTTAGACACCACAGTTGTGCCTCTCAAGCTTGCAGGCCTACATCAAGAGAACCCAAGTAGCTCAAGTAGGGAGCTACACTAGATTACCAAGCCCAGGGGAACTGAGAGATTACACCAGTAGCACCATCCCCAAAAGAACCTGGGTAGCAAAGCAAGCGGATCTACAATTAAAATATTACAGGAATACATGGGGAGAAAAAAAGGAAATTCCCAAAGGGAGGAAAAAGAGGAATCACCAGAAAGGGAGTTAAATAAACTTGAGGCTAGCAGCTTAACAGAGAAAGAATTCAGAGTATTCGTTATAAGGATGTTTAAACGGATGGATGAAAAATACACACAACTCAATGAGAACTATAAGGAGCTGAATGAAAATGTCACCAACATGAAAAGAAACCAAGAGGAGATGAAGAACGACATAGCTGCAATAAAGAACGCAATGGAAGGCCTAAAGAGTAGAGTAGAAGAGGCTGAGGACCGCATCAGCAAATTAGAAGACAAGGTAGGAAAAAACACACAAACACAGCAGCAACTGGAAAGAAGACTTAAAAAGCAAGCCTAAGGGAGCTTCGGGACAACACAAAATGAAACAACCTTCGAATAATAGGGATAAAAGAAGGAGAGGAAGAGAAGCAAGGAATAGAAAACCTGTTAGAAGAAATAATGACAGAAAACTTCCCTGATATTGGCAAGAAAAAAACTATCCAAGTCCAAGAAGTACACAGAGTCCCAAACAAATTTAACCCCAAAAGACCGACACCAAGACTCATCATAATTAAATTGACGAAAACCAACAACAATGCAAGAATCTTAAAGACTGCAAGAGAGAGACATAAAGTAACATACAAGGGATCTCCTATTAGAATATCAACTGATTTCTCAACAGAAACACACCAGGCCAGAAGGAAATGGAATGAAATATACAAAGTGATGCAAAGCAAGGGCCTGAATCCAAGAATACTATACCCAACAAGGCTATCATTTAAAATTGAAGGTGGAATTAGAAGCTTCACAGATAAAAAAAGGGCTAAGAGAATTCATCACTACCAAGCCAGCAATGCAAGAAATGCTAAAGGGACTGCTGTAAAAAGAAGAAAGAGAAAAGCAAGAAGAAAAACAAACACTAAGAAAAAATATGACAACAAACAGGTACTTATCAATAATAACATTAAACATAAATGGATTAAATGCACCAATCAAAAGACATAGGGTAGCTGAATGGATAAGAAAACATGACCCATATATTTGCTGTCTACAAGAGACCCACCTTAGTGCAAAAGATTCACACAGACTGAGAGTGAAGGGATGGAAAAACATTTTTCAGGCAAATGGAAATGAGAAAAAAGATGGGGTTGTGATACTTATATCAGATAAAATAGACCTCAAAGTAAAGGCCATAATAAGAGATAAGGAAGGCCACTACATAATACTAAAGGGAGCAATCCAGCAAGAAGATATAACTCTGGTAAACGTATATGCACCCAATGCAGGAGAGCCCAAATACATAAAAAATCTGCTGGAAGATATCAAGGGAGAGATTGACATCAACACAATCATAGTAGGGGACTTTAATACACCACTGACATCAATGGATAAATCCTCTGGACAAAAAATCAGCAAAGAAACAGCAATTCTAAATGACACTCTAGATCAGATGGACCTAATTGACATCTTCAGAGTATTTCACCCCAAAGCCATGCGTTCTTCTCAAGTGCACATGGGACATTCTCAAAAATAGACCACATGTTGGGTAACAAGCAAAGCCTCCCCAAATTCAAAAAGATTGAGATCATACCAATCATTTTCTCAGACCACAATGGCATAATATTAGAAATAAACTACAATAAAAACATTCCAAAAAATCCAAACACTTGGAAACTGAATAGCATGCTACTAAACAATGATTGGGTTATCAATGAGATCAAAGAAGAAATTAGAAACATCCTGGAGATTAATGAAAATAAAAACACAACATTGCAAATCCTATGGGACACAATGAAAGCAGCCCTGAGAGGGAAGTATATAGCTCTACAGGCCTACCTCAAAAAACAAGAAAAAATGGTAATAGATCATCTAACTCAACAACTCAAAGAATTAGAAAGGGAGCAACAAGAAAAGCCCACAGTGAGCAGAAAAAAGGAAATAATAAAGATCAAGCAGAAATGAATGACATAGAGACCAAAAAAACAATACACAGGATCAACAAAACCAAGAGCAGGTTCTTTGAAAGGATAAACAAGATTGATGAACTTCTAGCCAGGCTCACCAAGAAGCAAAGAGAGAGGACCCAAATAAACAAAATCAGAAATGAAAGAGGTGAAATAACAACAGACCCCACAGAAATACAAAGGATTGTCAAAAAATACTATGAACAACTCTATTCCAACAAACTAGACAACCTGGAGGAAATGGACACATTCCTAGAAAAACACAACCTTCCAAAACTTACTCAGGAAGAGACTAAAATTCTCAATAGGCTGATAACTATGGAAGAAATTGAAGCAGTCATCAAAAAGCTCCCAGGAAACAAAAGCCTGGGGCCAGACGGCATCACAGGGGAGTTTTATAAAACATTCAAGGAAGAGCTAAAACCTATCCTCCTCAGACTATTCCAGAAAATTTAAGAAGAAGGAACACTTCCAAGCTCCTTCTATGAAGCCAGCATCACCCTAATACCAAAACCAGATAAAGATAACACAATGAAAGAGAATTTCAGGCCAATATCCCTCATGAACATAGATGTCAAAATCCTCAACAAAATTCTAGCAAATCGAATCCAGCAATACATCAGAAAGATCATACACCAAGACCAAGTAGGATTTATCCCTGGGATGCAAGGATGGTACAATATTCGCAAATCAATAAACGTGATACATCACATAAATAAACTGAGAGATAAAAACTATATAGTCATATCAATTGATGCAGAAAAAGCATTTGACAAAATCCAACACCCTTTCTTGGTAAAAACTCTCAGCAAGCTGGGAATAGAAGTATCATACCTCAACATAATAAAAGCCATATATGACAAACCCACAGCCAACATCATACTCAATGGGCAAAAACTAAAACCATTTCCCCTAGGAACAGGAACAAGACAGGGATGCCCACTCTCACCACTCCTGTTCAACATAGTGTTGGAAATACTAGCCATTGTAATCAGACAAGAAGAAGAAATAAAAGGCATCCAAGCTGGAAAAGAAGATGTAAAACTGTCCTTATTCGCAGATGACATGATACTGTACATAGAAAACCCTAAAGACTGCATCAAAAAATTACTAGACTTAATAAATGAATTCATCAGAGTAGCAGGATACAAAATAAATGCTAAGAAATCTATGGCATTTCTATACACCAATAATGAACTTACAGAAAGAGAGACTAAAAAAGCAATCCCATTTACCATCACACCAAAAAAATTAAGATACCCAGGAATAAACTTTAAGGAGGTAAAAGACCTATACGCGGAAAACTACACAACACTGAAAAAAGAGATAGAGGAAGACATAAACAGATGGAAGAACATACCATCTTCCTGGATTGGTAGAATCAACATCATCAAAATGTGCATACTACCCAAAGCAATCTATAATTTCAATGCACTTCCCATTAAAATACCAACGGCATACTTCACAGACCTAGAACTAACTTTCCAAAAATTCATCTGGAATAAAATAAGACCCCGAATAGCTACAGCAATCATGAGAAAAAAGAACAAAGTAGGAGGGATCTCAATACCAGATTTCAAGCTATATTACATAGCCACTGTTCTCAAAACTACCTGGTCCTGGCACAAGAACAGACATATAGATCAATGGAATAGAATAGAGAACCTAGAAATCCACCCAAGCCACTATGCTCAATTAATATTCGACAAAGGAGGCATGAACATATAATGGAGTCAAGACAGTCTCTTCAATTAATGGTGTTAGGAAAATTGGACAGATACATGCAAAAAAATGAAACTAGACTACCAACTTATATCATACACAAAAATAAACTCAAAATTGATAAAGGACTTAAACATAAGATGGGAAACCATAAAAATACTAGAGTAATCCACAGGCAGCAAAATCTCAGACATATGCTGAAGCAATTTCTTCACTGATACTGCTCCTAGGGCAATGGAATCTAAAGAGAAAATAAACAAATGGGACTACACCAAAATAAAAAGCTTTTTCACAGCAAAAGGAACCATGAACAAAACAACAAGAAAGCCCACTGCATGAGAGAACATATTTGCCAATGTTTCCACTGATAAGGGCTTAATCTCCAACATCTACAAGGAACTCATATAATTTAATAAAAGGAAGATAAACAATCCAATCAAAAAATGGACAACGGACCTAAATAGATACTTTTAGAAAGAAGACAGAAGGAAGGCCAAGAGGCATATGAAAACATGCTCGCCGAAACTGGTTTGGCTCAGTGGATAGAGCATCGGTCTGCAGACTCAAGGGTCCCAGGTTCGGTTCCGGTAAAGGGCATGTACCTTGGTTGCGGGCACATCCCCAGTGGGGGGTGTGCAAGAGGCAGCTGATCGATGTTTCTCTTTCATCTATGTTTCTAACTCTCTATCCCTCTCTCTTCCTCTCTGTAAAAAAATCAATAATATATATATTTAAAAAAAAGAAAAAAGAAAACATGCTCAAAGTCACTAATCATCCTAGAGATGTAATCAAAACGACAATGAGGTACCAATTCACACCTGTCAGAATGGCTATCATCAACAAATCAACAAATGACAAGTGCTGGCGAGGATGTGGAGAAAATGAACCCTTGTGCACTGCTGGTGGGAATGCAGACTGGTGCAGCCACTGTGGAGAACAGTATGGAGTTTCATCAAAAAACTAAAAATGGAACTCCCATTTGATCCAATGATCCCACTTCTGGGAATATATCACAAGAAACTAGAAACACCAATTAGGGAGGACATATGCACCCCTATGCTCATAGCAGCACAATTTATAATATCTAAGATTTGGAAACAGCCTAAGTGCCCATCAGCAGATGAGTGGATTAAAAAACTGTGGTACATCTACACAATGGAATACTATGCTGCGATAAAAAAGAAGGAGTTCTTACCATTTGCAACAGCATGGATGGAACTGGAGAGCATTGTGCTAAGTGAAATAAGCCAGGTAGAGAACGATAAATATCACACGATCTCACTCATTTATGGAATATAATGAACAACATAAACTGATGAATAAAAATAGATCCAGAGACAGAAACATCAATCAGACCATCAAACCTCAGAGGGAAGGTAGGGGAGGGTGGGGGTAAGGGGTGAGATCAACCAAAGGACTTGTATGCATGCATATAAGCCTAATCAATGGACATAGACAACAGGGGGGTGAGGGCATGAGGGGGTTAGGGAGGTGATGGGGGAATAAGGACACGTATGTAACACTGTAATCAATAAAGAAATTAAAAAAAACCCTATAATAACCAGAACAGTGTGCCATCAGCAGAAAAATAGATACACAGATCAATGGAACACAATTGAGAGCCCCAAAATAAATCCATATGTATATGGGCACATTGATGATAAAGGAGCCAAGAGCATACAATGGACAAAGAAAACTCTCTTTAATAATTAGTGTTGGGAAAACTGTACAGCCACATGCAAAAGAATACAACTAGACCAATATCTTACAATATGCAAAAATGAACTGAAAATGGATTAAAGCCCTGAAACCATAAAATAGAAGAAGCATAGACCACAAGCTCCTTAACATTGGTCTTAGTGGTGTTTTTATGAATTCAACTCCAACTGCAATGAAACAAAAATAAATAAATGGGACTATATCAAGCTAAAAAGCTTTTACACAACAAATGAAATCATCAGAAAATAAAAAGGCAACTTACTCGATGGGAAAAGATATTTACAAATCATACAACCGATAAGGTGTTAGTATCTAAATATATAAACAGCTCATACAACTCAACAACAACAAAATCAAACCATCCAATTTAAAAACGGGCAGAGGATCTGAATAGACATTTTCCCAAAGACATACATACAGCCAACAGGTACATAAAAACATTTCAACATCACTGATTATTAGGAAAATGCTAATCAAAATCACAAAGAGATATCACCTCAAATCTGTTAAGATAGCTATTATAAAAAAAGACAATAAGTATTAGCAAGGATATGAAGAAACTGGAACCTTTGCACACTGTTGATAGAAATGCAAAATGATACAGACACTATTGAAAAAATATGGAGGCTCCTCCAAAATTTAAAAATGGAACTATCATATGGCCCAGCAATCCCACTTCTAGGTATTTATCCAAAAACATTGAAATTAGTATCTTGAAGAGGTTCCCATGTTTACTGCAGCACTATTTACTAGTATAATAAGCCAAGATATGTAAACAACCTAAATATCCATCTACAGATGAATGAATTTTTTAAAATGTAGTATATACATACAATAGAGTTATATTCAGCCTTAAAAGATGAAATTCTGCAATATTTAACACCATGGATGAACCTAGAGAACATTATGCTAAGTGAAATAAGCCAGTCACAGAAAAGCAAATACTGCATGATCCCACTTAAATTAGTTGTCTAAAATAGTCACATTCATAGAATCAAAGAGTGTAATGATGGTTGCCAGAGACTCAATGGAGAAAAACAAGGGGAGTTATAGATCAATGGGCATATAGTTTCAGTTAAACAACATGAATAAGCTCTGCAGATCTACTGCACACATTGTAACTGTAGTCAACAATAATGTACTGACATTTAAAAAATTTAAGAGAGTAAAGCTCATGTTAATTGTTCTTACCACAATAAAATTTAATTAAATTAAAATACCAACAATGTATTCGGTGATTAAAGTTATGGATAAGTGAAGTGAATGACAACAGTGATATAGGGGATGGGAAGGAAGATTTGGTAACTGCTCTACCAGTGAAACATTATATTGTTATTTAAAAGTGACTTATTTGCCCTAGTCGGTTTGCCTCAGTGGTTAGAGCATCAGCCCATGGACTCAAGGGTTGCAGGTTTGATTCTGGTCAAGGGCACGTACCTGGGTTGCAGGCTCTGTCAGGGAATGTGTGGGAGGCAACCAATTGATGTCTCTCTTTCATATCGATAGCTCTCTTCCTCCCTTCCACGTTTTCTTAAAAAAAAATGGGAAAAAATATCCTCAACTGAGGATTAAAACAAATAAATAAAGTAAAAGCGACTAATTTAGGTATAAATGTATAGTGCAACCACTATTTTTTAAAAAAGAAGTGCAATTGATGTGCAAAGAGAGAAAATATAATCACATAAAATGCTCAGTTAAAACCAGAGAAGGCAAAGAAAGAGGGGAAGAAAAAATAAACAAAGAACAAGAGCAATGAGTAAAAAAGTTATATGGTATATACAGGAGCAGGCAAAAGTAGCTTTACAGTTGTGAGTACATGAAACAGAGTTAATAAAGATATTTTGATAATCATAACCTGCATGTCTTTTTCCATATGAACAACTGTAAACCCACTTTTGCCCACACCTGTATTAATTCAACTATATAATTAATCACTTTCAATGTAAATGGCCTAAATATACCAATTAAAAAGCAGATACTGACAGAGTGGTTAAAAAAACAAGACCTAACTGTATTTTGTCTGTAAGAAACCTTTAATTATGAAGACACAGATTAAAAGTAAAGAGATGGAGAAAAACATACCATGCTATCCCTAATCAAAAGAAATTTGGAGTAGTTTATTTACTTCAGACAAAGCAGAATTCAGATCAAGGAAAATTATCAGGGTTAAAGAGGTGTATTACATAATGATAGAAGGGGTTAATTCTCCAAGAATATGTGAAAATACTTAATGTGTGTTCACCTAGCAACAAAGTGTCAAAATATGTGAGGCAAAAACAAAACTGCAAGGAAAAATAAATGAATCCACTATTTAGTTTCAGATTTCACAGGTCTCTTTCAGTAATAGATAGATCAAGCAGGCAAAAAATCAGTAAGGATATAGTTGACCTGAAGAGCACCATCAATCAACTGGATCTAATGGACAGGGATGAAATATTTTATACAACAGCAGAATACACATTCTTCTCAAGCTCATATGGAACATTCACCAAGATAGACCACATTCTAGGCCATAAAACACACCTTAACATGTGTAAACTAATAGAAATCATACAAAGTATGCTCTCAAATGACAAAAAAATTGGAAGTAGTAATCAATAACAGAAAGAAAGTAGGAAAATCCCAAAATATTTATAGATTAAACAACATATTTCTAAAGAGGTCTCGAGAGGAACTTTAAAATATTGAATTAAATGAATATAAAATGCATCTTATCAAAATTTGTGGGATGCAGCATTGAATGCATACATTAGAAATCAGAAAGATTTAAAATCAATAACCTAAGCTTCTAGCTTTGGCTAATTGATGTTTGATAAGGGTGCAAAAGGCAACTCCATGGAGGAAGGATCTTTTCAACAAATGGTGCTAGAACAATTTTATATCCATGTATAATAAAAGAACCTCAATCTAAACCTCACACCTTATAGAAAAATTAATTCTAAATGCAAAATTTTTAACAATCAAACTTTTAGAAGAAAATATAGAAAATCTTATCAGAGGGTTAGGCAAAACATTTTTACATATGACACCAAACTATGGTCTATAAAAAAAGTTGTTAAGTTAGATTCCATTGAAATTAAAAACTTTTGCTCTGTAAAAGACACTGTTAAAAATGAAAAGGCAAGCTACATGCTTGGAAAAATATTTCCAAACTATCACCTTTAGAGAAAAGTAAATTAAAAACATGATTAGATGCCACAATATACCCATTAAATGTATCAAGTACTCACAAGGATATGGAGGACTAAAACATATATTGCTGATGAGAATGCAAAATGGTACAGTCACTCTTAAAAACAGTGTGGCAGTTTTCCGCAAAGTTAAACATACACTTACCATATAACCCAGCATCTTAGTTCATTTAGGCTGCTATAAAATAGCACAGAATGGGCGGTTTAAACAACAAATATTTATTTCTTATAGTTCTGTAGGCTGGGAATCAATAGGCCCTCACCAGACACCAGCATATTTGGTGTCTGGTGAGGGCCTATTTCCTGGTTTATAGAATGTTGTCTTTTCCAATGTGTGCTCACATGTCAGATTTGGTGTTTGGTGTCTCACATGTCAGATTTGGTGTCTGGTGAGGGCCTGTTTCCTGGTTTATAGAATGCTGTCTTTTCCAATGTGTGCTTGCATGTGAGGGAGCTCTCTGTGGTCTCTTTTATAAGTGCAGTTATCCCATTTATGAAGGCCCCACCCTCATGATCCAATAACTTTCCAAAGGCCCTACCTCCAAATACCATCACATTGGGGATTAGATTTCAACATATGAATTTTGGGGAATGCAAACATTCAGTCTATAACTCTCAGTAACCCCTCTCCTGAATACGTATATCCCCTAGCAAAATGAAAACATACATCCACACAAAAAAATGGTATAGGAATGTTCATAGTAGCATTATTCATAATAGCCAAAAAGTAGAAACAACCCAAATAGATGAATGGTTAAATAACTTTGGTACATCATGACATGAAGTACTACTCAGCAATGAAATGAAACAGACTATGAGCACGCTATTGAGTATTCAAGTTCTGAGTACACAACTTGCCATTATATGTAGTTTTGCTGAATGAAAGAAATCAGTCTCACCCAGTCAGTGTGGTTCAGTGGTTGAGTGTTGACCCATGAACAAAGAGGTCCCCAGTTCAATTCCCAGTCAGGGCACAGGCCCGGGTTGCAGGCAAGATCCCCAGTGTAGGAGGCAGCTGATCGATGTCTCTCTCTCATCAATGTTTCTATCTCTTTCTCTCTCTCACTTCCTCTCTCTAAAATCAATAAAAACATATTAAAAAGTAAATCAATCTCAAAAGGATACATACTGCATAATCCACTTATACAACATTCTTGAAAATCAAAACTATAGTGGTGGAGAACAGATTTATACTTGTTAGTACAAAAGGACAACATAAGGCAGGTTTTTTTAAAGATGAAACAACTGCTTCCTGATTGGGGGGAGGTGGTGGTCATACAAATCTATATATGTATTAAATTTCATAGAACTGTATTAAAAAGATCAATTTTACTGCGTGTTACTTTTTAAAATTAATACATTTTTAGAACAGTTTTAGGATCACAGCAAAATTTATTGGAAACATAGAGTTCCCATATACCCCTGTACCAACACACACACAACCTCCCCCACTATCAACATCCCTTATTACAGTAGTATATTTTTCCAAGCAATGAATCTATATTATCACATAACTATCACCCAAAGTCCATAGCTTACATTAGGGTTCACTCTTGGTGATGTACATTCTATGGGTTTGAACAGAATAGTTTCACTGCTCTAAAAATCCTTTGTGCTCTGCCTATTCATCCCTCACTTCATCTCCGGGCAACTAATCTTTTTACTATCTACATAATTTTTCCTTTTCCAGAATGTCAAATAGATGGAATCATACAGTATGCAGCCTTTTCAAGTTGGCTTCTTTCCTTTTTCACAGCAAAGGAAAACATCAACAAAATAAAAAGGCAACCTACCAAATGGGAAAAGATATTTGCAAATCATACATCCAATAAGGGGTTAATATCCAAAAAATATAAAACCTCATACAACTCAACCAAAAAAAAACCCCAAAAAAACAACTTGATTTAAAAAATTGGGCAGGGAATCTGAAGAGATTTTTCCAAAGAAGACATACAGATGGCCAACAGGTACATGAAAAGATGTTCAACAGCACTAATTATAAGGGAAATGCAAACCAAAACCACAGTGAGATATCACCTCACATCTTTTAGAATGGCTATCATAAAAAAGACAAAAAATAACAAGTGTTGGATAGGATGTGGAGGAAAGGGAATCTTCATGCACTGTTGGGGGGAATGTAAATTGGTATAGACACTATGAAAAATAGTATGGAGATTCCTCCAAAATATTAAGAATAAAACTACCATATGACCAACTTATTCCACTTCTGGGTATTTATCCAAAGAATACAAAGATGTCAATTTGAAAAGATATATGCACTCCCATATTCATAGCAGCATCCTATCTCATAAAGAGGAAATATGCTAATTGACCATTGCACCCTCACAAAGATGGTGGTGCCCACAGCCAATAAGGAGGGAATATGCTAATTGACTGCCACACCCTCAAAGATGGCGGTGCCCATAGCCATAAGATGACGGCGCCCAGTCCCCTCAGCCCTGCCAGGGCGGCAGGCATGTGGCACGGCCGGGCCCACCCCCAGGCAGGTCCAGCTGCTCCGTGCACCTGCCTCTGGAGTCCCCCAGTCCCCTCAGCCCCCCAGCTGCCCAGGGTTGGCCCGAGGCACAGGCAAGCCTTGGATGGCAGCTGCCCAGCCGCCCAGGGCCAGCCCAAGGTGCAGGCCAGCCTCAGATGGCGGCTGCCCAGCCACCCAGGGCCAGCCAAGGCTTGTGCTGCCAGCAGTGGCAGCAGCAGAGGTGTGATGGGGGCGTCGCCTTCCCCTGATCGCTGGGTCACCTCCTGCTCCTGAGGGCTCCTGGACTGTGAGAAGGGACAGGCCTGGCTGAGGGGCCCCCCTCCAGTGCATGAGTTTTCATGCACAGGGCCTCTAGTTATTTATAATAGCTAATATATAGAAACAACCTAAGTGTCCAATGATGGATGAATGGATAAATAAGATATGGTATAGATATACAATTGACTATTACTCACCCATAAAAAGATGAAATCTTGCCATTTGCAACATGGATGGACCTTGAGGTTATTATACTAAATGAAATGTCATATGTAGAAAGACAAATACTACATGATTTTACTCATATAAAAAAACAAACTAAATAAAAACAAACTAACAGATGTAGTTACCAGAGGGAAGAGGGGAGGGTCAAATGGATAAAGGGGATCTATTATATGGTGACAAATGGAAATTAGACTTTTGGTGGTGAGCACTCTGTAGTGTATACAGATGTTGAATTATAACGTTGTACAATGGAAACATATATAATGTTATAAATCAATCTTATCTCAATAAAAAAGAAGAAGTATTGGCCTCTTGTGCTTAGTAATAAGCATCTGTATTTCCTCCATGTATTTTCATGGCTTTATAGATCATTTCCTTTTAGTGCTAAGTAATATTCCATTGTCTGGATGTACCACAACTTATTTATACATTTGCCTACTGAAGGATATCTTGTTTACTTCCAAGTTATGGAAATTATAAATAAAGCTGCTCTAAACATCTATGTTCAGGTTTTCATGTGGACATAGGTTTTCAATTACTTTGGTAAACACACAATTGGTGGATGGTATGGTATATGTATGTTTAGTTTTGTAACAAACTGTCCAATTGTCTTCCAAAGTAACTGTACCATTTTGCACTCCCAACAGCAATAAAGGAGAGTTCCTGTTGCTTCACATCTTTACCAGCATTTGGTGTTGTCAGTGTTTTGGATTTTGACCATTCTCATAGGTGTTTAGTGATATTTCATTATTGTTCTAATCTGAAATTCCCTAATAACATATGATGTTGAACATCTTTTCATAGGTTCACTTGCCAACTATATATCTTATTTAAAGAGGTTTGTTTTTGTCTTTGCCCTATTTTTTAATTGGGGTTTTTGTTTTCTTAATGTTGTTTTAAGAATTTTGTATATGCTAGATAACAGTCTTTTATAAGATGTGTCTTTTAAAGATACTAGTATGTCTGTCAGTCCATGGCTTGTCTTCTCATTCTCTTAACATTGTCTTTCACAGAACAGAAGTTTTTAAATGTAAAGAAGTCTAGCTTATCAATTGTTTCTTTTATGAACTGTGCGTTTGGTGTTGTATCTAAAAAGTCATGGCCATACCCAAAGACATGTAGGTTTTCTACTATATCCTCTTCTAAGAGTTTTATAGTTTTTTAATTTAATATTTAGGTCTATGATCAATTTTGAGTTAATTTTTGTAAAGGGTATAAAGTACATTTCTAGACCCATTTTTTTCTGTATGTTGTTCTAGCACATTTTGTTGAAAATTCTATCTCTGCTTCATTGTATTTCCCTTTACTCCTTTGACAAAGATCTGTTGACTATATTTATGTGGATCTACTTCTGGGCTCTGTTATGTTCCATTGATCTATTAGTCTATTCTTTCACCAATAGCACACTGTCTTGGTTACTGTAGCTTTATAATAAGTCTTGAAGTTGGGTAACATATGATGTTGAACATCTTTTTATAGGCTCACTTACCAATATATACCTTCTTTAAAAGATTTGTCACCACTGCTTTTCAACATTGCACTGTAAGTCCTACCTAATGCAATAAGATAAGAAAATGAAATAAAAGGTATACAGATTGGGAAGGAATACATAAAACTCTTTGTTCACAGATGAAATTATTATTATGTAGAAAATCTGAATTAATTAACAAAATGAGACCCCCTGGAACTCGTAAGCAATTACAGTAAGGTTGCAATGTACAAGGTTAATACACAAAAGTCCATCATTTACCTATATACCAACAATGAGCAAGTTGAATTTGAAAACACATTAACATTTATATTAACACAAATAAAATATTTAAAAGTCAAAAATATGTCCATGAGCTAGATGAGGAAAAATACAAAATTCTAATAAAGATATCAAAGAACTAAACAAATGGAAATATATCACATGTTCATGGAATCGAAAGACTCAATAGTGTCAAAATGTCTGTTCTTCCCAACTTGACCTGCAGATTCAATGCAATCCCTATCAAACCCCAGCAAGTTATTTTGTGGATATTGACAAACTAATTATAAAATGTATATGAAGAGTTAAAAGAGCCAGAATAATCAACCCAATATTGAAGAAGGACAAGTCTAGTCTATTAATGAGCCCATCAAAGGCATACTTCTTTTCTGTTACAGAGTTTTTGATCTCTAGAATTTTTTTTATTTTTCTTAGAATTTCCATTTCTCTATGTGAAAAAAAACACACATGAAACAAGACCACTTTCTTACACCACACACAAGAATAAACTAAAAATGGATTAAAGACTCAAATGTTAGACTCAAAATCATAAAAATCCTAGAAGAAAACATAGGCAGTAAAATCTTGGAAATTTCTCATAGTAAATTTTTTTCTGATATATATCCTCAGACAAGTGAAACAAAAAAAATGGGACTACATCAAACTAAAAAGGAAACAATCAACAACAAGAAAAGACTGAATGAGAGAACATATTCACTGATACATCTGATAAAGGGTTACTATCAAAAATTTATAAAGAACTTATAAAACTCAACACCAAAAAATCCACAAACAATCCAATTAAAAAGTGGGCAAAGGACCTGAATAAACACTTCTCCAAAGAGGACATACAGATGGCCAATAGACATATAAAAACATATGTCACTAATCATCAGAGGCACGCACTTTAAAACCACAATGAGATATCACCTAGTATCTGTCAGAATGGCTAACATCAAGAAATCAATAAACAACAAGTGCTGGTGAAGATGTGGGGAAAAGGGAACTCTCATGCACTATTAGGAATGAAGACTGGTAAAGCCACTGTGGAAAGCAGTATGGAGTTTCCTGAAAAAAATTAAAAATGGAACTTCCTTATGACCCAGCAATTCCACTTCCAGGAATTTATCCTAAGAAACCCAAAACACTAATTTGAAATAATATGTATACTCCTATGTTCATTTCAGCATTATTTACAATAGCCAAGATTGGGAAGCAGCCCAAGTGTCCATCAGTAGATGAGTAGATAAAACAGCTGTGGTACATTTACACAATGGAATACTAAATGGCCATAAAAAGGGAAAAATATTACCCTTTGTGATTGCATGGATGGACCTGGAGAACATTATGTTAAGTAAAATAATCCAGTCAGAGAAAGACAAGTACCATATGATTTCACTTCTGTGGAATGTAATGAACAAACTAGACTAACAAGCAAAATAGCAACAGACTCATAGATAGAAAACAGGGAGACAGCTCTGGTGGGGGGCTGTATCTAGGGGGGTGGAGCGATTGAGCAAAAAAGAAAAAAGGGAAAGAACCCATGGACATGGACAACAGTGTGGTAATTGCAGGTTGCAGGGGGTGGGTGGAGGTGGGAAAGGGTAGAGGGGGGATAGTGATGGGGGGGAAAGAAAATATGTAAAATAAAGAGAAAAAAATTTCCATATTTCTGCTTATATTATCTATCTATCCTTGCATGCTATCTACTAGTACTTTTTCCATTAAAGCCCTTAGCATATCAATCTTAATTTTGAAAAAATTCTTGGTCTGATAATTCCAACATTCCTACCATATCTGAATCTACTTCTGATGTTTGTTCAGTCTCTTCAAACTGTGTTTTTGCCTCTCATATGCCTTATAATTTTTTCGTTGAAAGGTGGGCATGATGTACTGAGTAAAAGGAACTGTTGTAAATAGGCCTTTAGTAATGTAGTGGTAAGGTGTAGGGGGAGAGGACATCTTCCGTGGTCCTATAATTAGGTCTCAATCTTTTGGTGAACCTATGCTTCTGGAATGTGAAGTTCACTAGTGATTCTCAGTCCTCCCCATCCCTTAAGTGGGACAGGAGGGATACAAGGGGCTGGAATTAGATATTTCCCTTCTCTATGTAGGTTAAGCTCTGCTAATATCCCAGCACAGGTTAGCCTCTGGTTAAATAGTATGCCCTGAAGGTAGGCCTTGTTTAGAAGAATGGAATGGTCTGGCATATTTCAAAATGATTCCTTTTCCTCTCCCTCTGTTGGAAGCATGAGGGAATTTTCTCCAACCTTCACTATGAGAACCTGGTAGAACTCCTGGAACTAAAATTCTCAAAAACACTTGTGCTCCATTATGACTGAGTCCCCTTGGGAGTTTTGACTCTTGGACTTGTCACTCTGAGCCTCCAGAAATTCATCAATTACAGTTCTGTTATTCCCACAAAGGTTCCTGTTCATAAGTTTCTGCTCTAGTAAAGTTGTGATTCTCTGTATCTGCCTGTCTGTCTGTCCAATTTGGGTGGCAGCAGTTTGCCCTGTAACTGATCTCACTTCTCTGACCAAAGTGAAAAGAGTCGTTGACTTTTCAGTTTGTTCATCTTTTAACTTATTATTAGGGTGATGTGGTGACTTTTGAGCTACTTACAAACTGGACCATAAACTAGAAATCTTATGGGTTAATGCAAAATATAAATTTTTTAAGAGAAAAAAATTATCAGCTGCACCCATAGTCCAAATGATGCCTTCCTGCCTCATGCAAATTATGAGAATCATGATTCAGGTTTGAGACATGGGTTATAAACTTGCAGTGTAGCCTGTAAGCCCCTAGCTTGTATGTCCTTGATCACTTGGGGATTTGCTATTCAAGTACTGCAGGCACGTTTTCACTGTCAACCAAACCAGTGAGTCCCAAAAATCAGTATTAGAACTAATTTAAAAAAATTAATTCCAGCCCTGATCCACAGAATTTCTGATTTAGGAGATCTTGTTAGGCCTGAGAATTTCTTCTTCTGTTTTTGTATTTCTTTTGTTTGGCTTTTTGTTTTTTGCTTCTCAGCCATTCTGAAGCACAGCAAGAATTAGAAACTACTAGTCTATATCTCTTTTCTTCTTTATTAGAATGGCTACCATCAACAAATTAACAAACTACAAGTGCTGGCGAGGATGTGGAGAAAAATAGTCTAGATCTCTTAATCAGAATTCTAATTTTCAAATCCTAACCATCAGTATCATTTCTCTGTTGTGACCTGCAGGTGGTGCTGCTGTAGTAGTGGAATGAAACTCAAACCAAGGACTAAATGGGATAAACTGGTTTAGAGAGGAAATAAATATAAATTTAGGGCCTTAGATCCAACAAGAATAAAAGATTCAATTGTTTTAAGGAAAGAACAATAAAGATTAATTCATACCAATTATATTACTAATAACATATCTTATATTACTCCCTACCCCCTCAGTGGTTCTGAAATGACATTTTTCACCCTTCTAATTCAAATGAGCTTATAAACCACCAGGTGGAGGTTTATAAAATACCTGGGCTCATCTCACAATACCAGTGCCTTAACCACTGGAGACCTGCCATCACCTGAAATCTCTCTTAATCTTTTACAAAAAAGAAAACTAGTGCTCGAGTAGAGAAATTTGAAGATTTAATAAACCTCTGCCATAGGTTTTATATGTGGAGTCCTTGAGCGTGGACTCCTGAATCAGAGTGTGAGTACATTCATTTTTTAAGATGGGCATCCTGACTGTAAGACCACAAAATCCCTTGAAGGTTTAATATAGAACTAGAATTGCCATCTCCTGTTCTGTAAATACCACTCAAGTAGGTGACAACTTAGTTGGCAAAGTGGATTTTATGGCCACAAGCTTGGCCCAAAGATAACATTGACAGCGCTTATAGGTGAAGTTCAGGGTCTCAATTGCTTCAGAAAATAATAAGTTTGAAAGTCTCAAGATAGGTACGTCTAAGGTCAAGCAGGCACAGGGCCAGGAAGTGGTGGTATATATTATTTAATCCTGAGCTTTAAGGGTATAGGTGCCATCAGAAGAAAATGCCCTTCAATAAAGTAAAGCTTACCCCAACCTGTGTGCTGCAATGCAGATATTAATTCCCTCAGCCTTAGGTCACTAGGAAGAACCTGAGGCAGCTGAAGCCTGGACCAGTCACCTCTGACTATTTACCCCAGTGCACCATACAAATGTTATCATTTTCTGTGTGGAGTTTGGCATGGGAAAGATTGGGAAGTTCTATAATAAACTCTGCCAGGACTAGGGCAGGCCTGGGCCAGGTCAATAGCTGGGCCTACTAGATCCAGTTCCCAAATATCCCAAAGACCACCAATACATTTATTTTTAACTGGATACCACCACCCTTTCTACAGTTTCTCTGATAGCCAGTACATCTTCTGACTCAATTTGAGGCTCAGATAAAATGAGAGTGATGCCTGAGCCTACCCCATTTTCCTGTCACTAGTAGGTCAATCTTTTCCAATTTTGGTTCAGGCCATGTGGCACAGTCCCTTCTTGTAACCTGCTCACTAAGATAGTATCATCTAGGAATAGCTCTCTCTCTCCAACCCATGTCCTTATGTGCTGGATCCTCCTCACCTGCCTCAGGTGCAGTCTACACTAGTCCTTGTATCAAATGACTAGCAGGCTCTTAAGTATAGGATGTCTAGGACTTTGGCTGGTTCAATGGTCTGGGCTAGTTTGTCTCAGATTAGAGTCCCTTTTGGAATCATGGTCTCAGGGTGAGATTGTTCATCTATGAAGAAGTATTAGGAAAATGTGATGGAATAATAACTTACTGACTTTTCTGGTAGAGTCAGAAAATGGTGGTGTTGGCCTCTTCTATCAGGACACAGATGTAATGTGACCATAAATAGCATGGAATCTTTCCTGAAAGGACTACCAGCCTATATGTAAGGAACAAACTATCTTTCCATTATCTAACTGCCTCCCAACCCTAACCCCTTAGGAAGTTAGGAGATACATTAGAAATGCCACTAACCCAAAATTTACATGACTATCTATAGCAACATAGACAAAACCTGGTGTTGGAAGCCAAGGGCATTACCCTGAATCCTGGGATCATCAGGACTATGAACACAAAATGAACCATTCTTCCCTGGCCTCTGTCAGTTGGTTCTTGGAGAAAAATGTAACTTCCTTCTATACTTCAAATATTCAATAAAGCCTGATATGCTCATTCAGCCTTTTGTGGTGAACTATCCTATATAATAAAGAGCTAATATGCTAATTAGACCAGATGGTGGAATGACCTTCCAGAACGACCAGAGGTGGTGGGGGGGGCTCCTCGATCGATTGCCCCACAGAGGGTGGCGTTAGCCGGGGCTGTGAGGGCTAAGGCAGCCAAGGCTGCGAGGGCTGATCCCCTTGCACGAATTTCGTGCATCAGGCCTCTAGTCTATATAATAAAAGCCTAAGTGACCATTATGGTGGAATAAGCAGAACAACTGGTCACTATGATGCACACTGACCACCAGGGGGCAGACGCTCAATGCAGTGCACTCCCACAGGGGGAGCGCTGCTCAGCCAGAAGCCGGGCTCATGGCTGGCTAGCACAGTGGTGGTGGCAGGAGCCTCGCCTGTCTTCATCTTTGCAACAGTACTAAGGAGCAGCGAGCAGGTGGGCAGTAAGGAGCAAGGGGTCCCAGACTGTGAGAGGGCACAGGCTGGACTGAGGGATGCCCCCACCCAGTGCATGAATTTGTGCACCAGGTCTCTAGTGTTGAATAAAAGGGCAGGGTTTCAATGGGGGTGTCCTGTGCCCTGTTGTCCCACTCACTGAGGCCTGTGCAGAGACATCAACATTAAATCAGGGGGAACTATAGTTCAGGACTTATAGGAGGTAACAGGGTAAAGCAAAGGGAAATAGTAGCAGGGATAAGCATGTGGAACAGAAAAGTAGTGCTCAGTGTAGGACTCAGTGGTGGACATAAGATGAGCCTCTTTTCCTCCCCCAAAATATACCAGAGGGTATGACTCTTGAAGAGAGAACTTTGATACTTGAGAAATAAACAACCACTATAAGCATATTTTTTAAGAAAATATTTAATGGTCTGTAAATTGCTCACAATGTAATAAATATAAAAAATAAAATTTATATATCTTATGTTTACCATTTGCAGTTATATATCTATATCTACATCTATTTACCAGTAGGTAAATAGATGGAGATATAAGCTACACAAAAAAGCAAAGGGTGTTACCTTGAGGTAGTAGGATATTAAGTGATTTTTATTTAAATCTTTATATGTTTCTTATTTTGATAATAGCTTTATTCATATATTATTCATATATCATAAAATTAATCCTTTTAAAGTGTACAATTCATGCTCTGGATGGTGTTGCCAGTGGTTAGGGCATCAGCCCACACTCCAAAAGGTTTCAGGCTCAATTCCAGATCAAGGGCATGTGCCTTGGTTGCAGGTTCAATCCCTGGTCCTGGTTGGGGCACATTCAGGAGGCAACCAATCGCTGTGTCTCTCACGCTGATGTTTCTCTCCTTCTCTCCCTCCCTCCCTCCCTTCCACTCTCTCTAAAAGTTAATTGAAAAAATATCCTCAGGTGAGGATTAACAAAATAAAGTATACAATTCAGTGGTTTTTAGTATATTCACAAAGTTATGCAACCATCACCACAAGCAATTTTAGGACATATCATCACCTCTGAAAGTAACCGCATACCCATTAGCAGTCACTCCCTAATCAACTTTCTAACTCATCTCTGAATTTGTCTCTGTACAATCATACAAACAGGTCATATCATACATAGCCTTTTGTGACTTGCCTCTTTCAAAGTTCATGTGTCATAGCATGTGTCAGCACTTCATTCCACTTTATGGCTGAATAATATTCCATTTCACGACTATACCACATTTTTTATCCATTCATCTGTTGATGGACATTTGAGTTGTTTCTACTATTTTTTAATTATTAATAATGATATTATAAATATTAGTGTAGAGTCTTTGTTTTTATTTCTCTTGGGTAGATACCTAGGAGTGGGATTGTTGGGTTATATGCTAACTCTAGTTTTAACTTTTTGAGAAACTTCCAGACTATTACATTCCTCATTTTTTAAACTTTAATTATAAATATCATTGCTTTTATGATCACAAAACTTAAAAATTAACAATAGACAAAAGAAAGCACAAAAGCTTCTATAACCATATGGTAGATGACACAGATAATCACTCCAGGCTCAGCCTGCCACCTTCTTCTTCACACCTTTCTTTTTGTCTGACCCCTAGTTTCTGTCCCACTGGTATTGTACCTAAATGAATGCCATTTTTCCTGGAGCAAAGGAGGTGGTAGCAAAGGCTCTCAGATGAGAGTATACTTTCTGAGCTCAAGCGACAACAGCAAGTAAGTCAATGTGGCTGGAGTACAGCAAGCAGAGTGAGAGTGGTGGATTAGGTCAGAGAGAAAATGGTATCAGTCAAAGAAAGCCTCCCTGATAAGGCAGTATTTGAGCATATGTCTGGAGGAGTGCATTACAGACAAAGGAGCCAGACAAAGGAGCAGCCATGACAGAGGCTCTGTGGTGCAAGCATGTTTGAGTTGTTTGAGGAAAAGCCAAGGAAGCTGATGGCTGCAAGAGAGTGAGGGTGAGAGTGGTAGGTGAGAAGGACAGAGAGGCATGGGAAAGGTCAGATTTTGTAGGGCCCTGAAGGGTGCTGAGATGATATTTACTTTTAGAGAAACAGGGAGCAATAGGCGAGTTTTAAGAAGAAGTGGGGCATGATTGGACTGATGTTTTAGAAAAATCCTTCTGGCTGCTGTATGAGGGGAGGCTGCAGAGGTGAGTAGGAGCTCTTTAACTACCCTGACTTTCTGAACCAACTCCAAGGAGCCCTGGACTTCACAAAGCCTGAGAGCCAGGGTATGTGCAGTTATAAAAAGCCAGAGGGTTTTTCTCTTAACTTAAATCAAATCACAGTATCCCTTTTAAGACACTCCAATGTCTTCCTATCACACTCAGGAAACTCCAGCATCCTTACCTGTGGCTTCTTTGTCATCATCTCTCTCTCCCCTTTCCTCCCTCTGCTCCAGCCACATTGGGCTGCCTCCTAGTTGCCTTTGTAGCCCAATCATCAGGTTTATTCCTGCCTTAAGGCCTTTGGACTTGTTCCTTCTGCTGAAACACTCTTGTCCAAGTTCTTCTAATGACATGATCTCAGCCAAAATGGCAACTTTCCAGAGAAGCCTTCTCTGACCTTTCACTATAAAGTAGGCCTTCCTTCCCACAGCACCCAACATTCTTACATCTCAGAACTTATATCCCTTTGTAATTATCTTGTCTAAGTTCATCACTAGAATTTGAGCTCTATGAGGATAAGGACTTTATTTTATTCAGTGTTGTATCCCCAAGAACCTAGGGCACTGTTGGCACATACTAAGTATTTGATAAATACTTGCTGAACACATGAATGAAAATCAAGCCTTTTCCTTTCCCACCAGCAGTGTACAAGGGTTCCTTTTTCTCTGTATCATCGCCAGCACTTTTCATTTGTTGATTTGTTGATGATAGCCATTCTGACAGGTGTGAGATGGTATCTCATTGTCATTTTGATTTGCATCTCTCGGATTATTAGTGACTTTGAGCATGTTTTCATATGTCTCTTGGCCTTCCTTATATCCTCTTTCGAAAAGTATCTATTTAGGTCCGTTGACCATTTTTTGATTGGATTGTTTATCTTCCTTTTGTTAAGTTGTATGATTTCCCTGTAAATGTTGGAGATTAAACCCTTATCGTAGATAACATTGGTAAATATGTTCTCCCATGCAGTGGGCTTTCTTGTTGTTTTATTGATGGTTTCTTCTGCTGTGCAGAAGCTTTTTATTTTGATGTAGTCCCATTTGTTTATTTTCTCTTTATTTTTTATTGACCTAGAAGCTGTATTGGTAAAGATATTGCTTCAGCATATGTCTGAGATTTTGCTGCCTGTGGATTCTTCTAATACTTTTATGGTTTCCCGTCTTACATTTAACTCCTTTATCCATTTTGAGTTTATTTTTGTGTATGGTGTAAGTTGGTGATCTAGTTTCATTTTTTTTGCATGTACCTGTCCAATTTTCCCAACACCATTTATTGAAGAGACTTCTTGACTCTATTGTATGCTCTTGCTTCCTTTGTCAGACTGGTGCAGCCACTGTGGAGAACAGTATGGAGTTTCCTCAAGAAACTAAAAATGGAACTCCCATTTGACCCAGTGATCCCACTTCTAGGACTATATCCCAAGAAACTAGAAACACCAATCAGAAAGGATATATGCACCTCTATGTTTATAGCAGCACAATTTACCATAGCTAAGATTTGGAAACAGCCTCAGTGCCCATCAGCAGATGAGTGGATTAGAAAATTGTGGTACATCTACACAATGGAATACTATGCTGCTGTAAAAAGGAAGGAACTCCTACCACTGCAATAGCATGGATGGAGCTCAAGAACATTATGCTAAGTGAAATAAGTCAGTCAGAGAAAGATAAATCTCACATTATCTCACTCATTTGCGGATTATAATGAACAACATAAATTGATGAACAAAAACAGATCTAGAGATAGAGAAGCATTGATCAGATGCTCAAACCTCAGAGGGAAGGTAGGGGAGGGTGAGGGTAAGGTGGAGAGATCAACCAAAAGACTTGTATGCATGCATATAAGCATAACCAATGGACAGAGACAGCAGGCGTGTGAGGGCATGTATGGGAGTGGGGTGGGGGGGGCATGGGGGATATGGACACATATATAATACCTTAATCAATAAAAAAAATGAAAAAAAAGAAAATCAAGCCTTTCCCCCTTGATTTCTCTACCACTTAAGACAGGTTAAACCTTTTTTTTCTTTAGAGAAAATGTACAAAAAGTAAAAGAGGATAAAAATAAGAAAATGCAACAAATATAGCAGAACTTTACAATAAAGCATGGATCCCTGAAAAAGTTATCAAAAAACACAGCTAACATCAACTTTATGGTGAAAGACTGAATGCTTTCTTTCTAAGGTCAAGAACAAGGTAAAGATGTCTGCTCTCATCATTTCTAGTCAACTTTGTACTGGAAGTTCTAAGGCAATTAAGCTATAAAATGGAATAAAAACATGCAGAGTAGAAAAGAAGTAAAACTACCTCTATTTGCAGATGACATAATCTTGTATATAGAAAACCCTAAAGCAGTGGTTCTCAACCTTCCTAATGCCGCGACCCTTTAATACAGTTCCTCATGTTGTGTTGACCCCCAACCATAAAATTATTTTCGTTGCTACTTCATAACTGTAATTTTGCTACTATTATGAATCGTAATGTAAATATCTGTGTTTTCTGATGGTCTTAGGTGACCCCTGTGAAAGGGTCGTTCAACCCCCAAAGGGGTCGCGACCTACAGGTTGAGAACCGCTGCCCTAAAGGATCCACTAAAAACTATCAGAACGAATAAACAAGGTGGGCAAAGTAGCAGGCAGCTTCCAGGGAAACAAAGGCTAGTAGAGGGGGTTTCCTGCTTCTCCCAGAAGTGATGGAGTAGGCCTTACACATTTCCTTGGGTACCATTTCCATGGAATGAAACAGTCCAGACACCCAAAGATTCTTTCTGCATCCCTGCAAGCACCTCCGCAGCTGCATTCCCATTGCCCCTTTGTGGAAAGGTTGAAAGATGATATTCTCATATCCTGTGTGCCCAGTTAGCTGTTCCAGCCAAGCCAATCTGTAATCAGACTATAGTTATCTCAGGATAAGGAATCAGGACACAGTATTGCATCTTTTCCTAAGCTTTTTTATTCTTTTTTTTTGATGTCTCCCCCACTCCCTGGTTTTGTTTTTCACTTGGTTTCTTAGCAAATTTCCTCTTGAGAAATTCCAATATTGTCTCATCTGAAACAGGGGAAATAGGTTTGTGTATATTTCTGCTGCTGCGGGGCTATCTTGGGAGGTCAGAAACCCCCAGAGTCTAGGTGTGGGGGTGGCTACAGCCAGCACAGCTGGAGAGGCAGGGAAGAGTTGGAGCTGTGTAGACTTTTTTTTTTTTTAATGATAGGCTTTTGGCTAAGGATCCAGTGCATCTCACTAGGGAAGAATGTGTTTGCCTGGAGACTTGTCGATCTGATCAAGATGACTTTAACTGGAAATGAGGGTGGGGGTGCGAAACATGCCCAATATCAGACTGTGAGGCCAGATACTATAGACAACTCACTGCATGTCCTTGACAGAAGAATAATAGAGAGACACTGTGGTGACTTGCAGGAAGTGACTGGGAAGGAAATTGGCCATGGCAGTTTCAGCCTCACCTATCAATATGCCAGTGTGAAGAAAAGAGCAGAAAACAAAGCAAATTGGAATTTTTAATACAAAGAAGAAAAAGCCCAAAGAGATCACTAAAACGTAGAGGAAATGGATTCATAACAGAAATATACTTATGGGTACTTATCCTATCCAATAAAAGGTAATATGCAAATTAACTGTCACTCCTTCACAAAGGTGGCAGTGTCGATAGCCACAAGATAGTGGCACCCAGTCCTCTCAGCCCCGCCAGAGTCCCCCAGGCCCGGGGGGTGGCCGCTGAGAGCAGGCAGCATGAGCGGCCTGGCAGAATGCTTGCTTTGTCACCACAGCGACAAGGCAAGCATTCCGTGCCTGGCCGCGGATGGGCCTCTGGCCAGGCCAGGGTGCTGATGGGCCTCTGGGAAGTGGGTGTGGAATGGCCAGGCCCCTCAGAGAGCTACTGGTGCATAGATTCGTGCGCAGAGCTACTAGTAAAGATATAATTCTAATAGAAGAATTTGTGTTACCCGCCAGTAGAAAGGTGGCCTTTGCTCACCTGCAACGACTTTGTGGCATCCTGGGGGTCAGGTTAAGAACAAAGAATCAAGGGTGGAAGTACTAGGGAAATGAACACCAACTCCAAGAATGTATTAAGTACCTTGCACTCATAATAGGGCAGGGAACCAGGCAGCATTTCTGCTCTCAAGGATTTGATATTGAGGGTAAATAGACAATAAACACACATTAACAAGTAAATTAACAATATAAATTCAGTTAGTAAAAAGGCTACAGAGAAAATAAAATGGATAGTGAAAGAGAGAGAGAGGAACTATAATAATTTGGAAGGTCTTGAATGGCCTATCTGCAGAAGTGACTTTTGACCTGAGATAAAAACAAAGAGGTGAAAGGATTAAGGAAAATATATATATATATGAGACACAGAGACACAGATAATAGTTGGTGATAGTCAGAGGGAAAGGGGGATGGGGGAGTTGGAAGTGGCTAAAGGGTGATAAATGGGGACAAGGAGAGACTTGATGATGCAGTGAGTGGATGATAATTTATTGGTGGATGATAATTTATTGAGAAAAATATAAAACAAAGAGGAGAATGAACCATGCAAATATGAGGGAAGAGCATGCAAGCAGAATAAACAGCAAAGGCAAGGGACTTGTAGCAGAAACATGTTTGCCAGTGGGTAACAGTCCTAATACTTCAAGAAAACTCTTAGAAATGGGAAAAACACATGTCTCAAAATTACCCTATTCAAGGAGTAAGAGAATTGAAGTACTTATCTCCAACTCCCAGAGTCATTGGTTGATGGCAGTTCTCCATGAACAGAGGGATCTTCTAAGACTTCAGAAAAAGTAGCCAGGCACAAAGATGCAGACAGTGGCCATGGGAAAGTGAGAGTGCATTGAAATGACAAAGCTAAGGGATACGAGTAAGTATTGACAGTGTCTGCTATTGTAGTAGGCCTGGAACAGAATCAGAAAAAGGGCCAGCTGGAGTGTTAAGCAGGGCCCAGACCACCTAGAGCCAAGGTTAGTTGAAAAATAGTAGCTGAGGTGCTTGATTTGGTTGGCACAATGTTTTCTCTTGTTTCTGTTTGTTTGTTTTATTTTGTTTTTGTTTTTTGATCACCAATAATTATAAATCGTAAGCTCTTGCTCTGGCCGGTGTGTTCAGTGATTAGAGCACCATCTGTGCACCAAAGGGTCACAGGTTCAATTCCCAGTCAAGATGAGTGCATGAGGCAACCAATCAATGTTTCCTCCCTCTCTCTTCTTTCCTCTCTCTCTAGAATCAATGAAAAGCATATCCTTGTGTGAGATCTTGGAAATGAGTTATAATGGTAGTAGAAATAAAATGCAGTGAAGAAATTAACCACATAATTTGGAGTGGATTTGACAACATGTGCTGATGTAGGGGGTGAGGTAAAGAGACACCCGGGATTAAACCCAGATTTCTGGCTGTAATACATCTATATACAGTACCACAGTTCTCTGAGATGAGGAAGACTCGGGGAGGAACTGGTTTGAGGGGAAACTCAAAAATTCTACTTTGAACACAGTACATTTGAGATGCTTATAAGACATCTAACTGAAAATGTGGGAGAGTATATATGAGATAATTCTTAGATATGAGGGGAGAGATCCAGGAGCAGACAGGGCTTAGGGAGTTATCAGAATATAGAAATGAGACTACACCTTCCATTTATGGCAATATTGTATGTGAGGTATCCTGACAATAACTTCTTCCTACAACACACCTAGAAATACTAGATAAAACGTAATAAATTTCCTTTTAAATACATTGCTGAACTCAAAAAGAATCAAGTAAAATTCCCAAGAGCCAAAATAAAGAGCTGAGGTTTAAAGAAGAGCCCTGGGCTGATGCTACTTTATAAATGCTCTGGAGGCAACTATGGACTACTAACCAAGTAGAGGTTGAAGGGTTTTGGTTTTGTTTCTATTTTATTTTATTTTATTTTATTTTTTGGTTGGAGGAGAGGCACACCACCAAACATCACATTTATCATTAAAAATGCCATAGCCTGACATTTTTTGGAGTATCGTCCCAAAGGTGGTGGGTTTGATTCCCAGTCAGGGCACATACTCAGATTGTAGGGTTCCATCCCTGGTTGGGGTACGCATGGGAGGCAACTGATTGATGTTTCTCTCTCTCCCTCTCACTTCCTCTCTCTCTCAAATCAATAAAAACATATCCTCGGGTAAGGATTAAAACAAAACAAAACACCCTATGCAGTTTTGTCTTTTGGATTTACTTTTAATATTATCTATATTTTAAGCTATTAAACAATTAACTAACTTTTAAGTAAAACATTAACAAAATAGAAAACAACAAATAATTTATTGTTAAAATACCAATGTCCTCTCATGACTTATTTTTCCATATCCAATCCTGGAGCACATTCATTTTCTATTTTCCAATCCATTTTTTAAAGTAAAATTTTATTGAATTATATCATAAACAGAAAAGTACATACTTACATCTTAAGTGTATTACTTGATAAATTTTCTTAAAGTGGGCACAACCAGATCAAGAAACAGAACATTACCCCCAAATCCCCCACCAATATCCTGTTCCTGGTCACTGTCTCCCAAACTCTATCCTAATTTCTAACATCATAGATTATTTTTTCTTAGAAATGGGAACAAAACACATGTCTCAAAATTACCCTATTCAAGGAGTAAGAGAATTGAAGTACTTATCTCCAACTCCCAGAGTCATTGGTTGATGGCAGTTCTCCATGAACAGAGGGATCTTCTAAGACTTCAGAAAAAGTAGCCAGGCACAAAGATGCAGACAGTGGCCATGGGAAAGTGAGAGTGCATTGAAATGACAAAGCTAAGGGATACGAGTAAGTATTGACAGTGTCTGCTATTGTAGTAGGCCTGGAACAGAATCAGAAAAAGGGCCAGCTGGAGTGTTAAGCAGGGCCCAGACCACCTAGAGCCAAGGTTAGTTGAAAAATAGTAGCTGAGGTGCTTGATTTGGTTGGCACAATGTTTTCTCTTGTTTCTGTTTGTTTGTTTTATTTTGTTTTTGTTTTTGATCACCAATAATTATAAATCGTAAGCTCTTGCTCTGGCCGGTGTGTTCAGTGATTAGAGCACCATCTGTGCACCAAAGGGTCACAGGTTCAATTCCCAGTCAAGATGAGTGCATGAGGCAACCAATCAATGTTTCCTCCCTCTCTCTTCTTTCCTCTCTCTCTAGAATCAATGAAAAGCATATCCTTGTGTGAGATCTTGGAAATGAGTTATAATGGTAGTAGAAATAAAATGCAGTGAAGAAATTAACCACATAATTTGGAGTGGATTTGACAACATGTGCTGATGTAGGGGGTGAGGTAAAGAGACACCCGGGATTAAACCCAGATTTCTGGCTGTAATACATCTATATACAGTACCACAGTTCTCTGAGATGAGGAAGACTCGGGGAGGAACTGGTTTGAGGGGAAACTCAAAAATTCTACTTTGAACACAGTACATTTGAGATGCTTATAAGACATCTAACTGAAAATGTGGGAGAGTATATATGAGATAATTCTTAGATATGAGGGGAGAGATCCAGGAGCAGACAGGGCTTAGGGAGTTATCAGAATATAGAAATGAGACTACACCTTCCATTTATGGCAATATTGTATGTGAGGTATCCTGACAATAACTTCTTCCTACAACACACCTAGAAATACTAGATAAAACGTAATAAATTTCCTTTTAAATACATTGCTGAACTCAAAAAGAATCAAGTAAAAATTCCCAAGAGCCAAAATAAAGAGCTGAGGTTTAAAGAAGAGCCCTGGGCTGATGCTACTTTATAAATGCTCTGGAGGCAACTATGGACTACTAACCAAGTAGAGGTTGAAGGGTTTTGGTTTTTGTTTCTATTTTATTTTATTTTATTTTATTTTTTGGTTGGAGGAGAGGCACACCACCAAACATCACATTTATCATTAAAAATGCCATAGCCTGACATTTTTTGGAGTATCGTCCCAAAGGTGGTGGGTTTGATTCCCAGTCAGGGCACATACTCAGATTGTAGGGTTCCATCCCTGGTTGGGGTACGCATGGGAGGCAACTGATTGATGTTTCTCTCTCTCCCTCTCACTTCCTCTCTCTCTCAAATCAATAAAAACATATCCTCGGGTAAGGATTAAAACAAAACAAAACACCCTATGCAGTTTTGTCTTTTGGATTTACTTTTAATATTATCTATATTTTAAGCTATTAAACAATTAACTAACTTTTAAGTAAAACATTAACAAAATAGAAAACAACAAATAATTTATTGTTAAAATACCAATGTCCTCTCATGACTTATTTTTCCATATCCAATCCTGGAGCACATTCATTTTCTATTTTCCAATCCATTTTTTAAAGTAAAATTTTATTGAATTATATCATAAACAGAAAAGTACATACTTACATCTTAAGTGTATTACTTGATAAATTTTCTTAAAGTGGGCACAACCAGATCAAGAAACAGAACATTACCCCCAAATCCCCCACCAATATCCTGTTCCTGGTCACTGTCTCCCAAACTCTATCCTAATTTCTAACATCATAGATTATTTTTTTCTGTTCCCGAACTTTATAGAATGAAGTCATATAGTATGTATTCTTTTATGTCTGCCCTCTTTCACCTAATACTGTGTTTGTGAGATTCATCCATCTGTGTTGTGGTGTATAGCAATAATTCATTCATTCTCATTGCTGCTTAGCACTCTTATGTCCTAATAATAAAATCTTTGCTTTCTTCTGTTGATGTACAGTTGGATTGTTTCCAGTTGGGGCTATTCCAATAGTACTGCTATAAGTATTGTGTCTTATAATATCTATTAATGAATATATATATATATATATATATATATATTATATACATATATATATATATATATATATATATATATATATATGTAATTTGTATTGGGCATATACCTAGAAGTGGAACTGCTAGATGTTAAGATACATACACCAGTATATTGAGATTTAGCAGACACTGCCAAACAGTTTTCTAAAGTGTTATACACTTTGTACAGATTTACCCTCCCACTAGCAGTGTATAAGAGTTATAATTGCCCTATTTAATTTTATAATTGTCAACACTTAATTTTATTATTATTTTTTTTACATTTTTGCCAATCTAGGACGTAGGACTATCACATTGTGATTTTAATTCACATTTCCCTGATGATTAATAAAGTTGAGTATGTGTTTATATGTTTACTGGTTATTTTAATATCTTCATTTCTCTTTCAGGTTACCTTCCTTTTTCTTATTGGTTTGAAATATTATACAAATCTTTTGTTGGATATAAGTAATATAAAAACTTTTACTCACACAGACACTTGTCTTTTTATTTGTTAACTAGAGGCCCAATGCACTAAATTTGTGCACTCTGAGGGGTTCCTCAGCCAAGCCTGCACCCTCTCACAGTCCAGGAGCCCTTGGGGGATGTCCAACTGATGGCTTAGGCCCACTTCTCTAAGCCATCAGTCGGACATCCTTAGCACTGCCACAGAGGCAGGAGAAGCTCCTGCCTCCACCGCTGTGCTCGCCAGCCGTGAGCCCAGCTTCTGGCTGAGCAGTGTCCCCCTGTGGGAGTGCACTGACCACCAGGGGGCAGCTCCTGCATTGAGCGCCTGCCCCCTGGTGGTCAGTGTGCATTATAGCGACCGGTTGTTCCACCGTTGGGCCAAAACTGGCTCTCTGACATCTCCTGAGGGGTCCCAGATTGTGAGAGGGTGCAGGCCAGGCCAAGGGACCCCACTGGTGCATGATTGGGGCCAGGGAGGGACGCAGGAGATTGGCCAGCTGGGAAGAGACTGCGGGAGGGCTCCAGGGCATGTCCGGCCTGTCTCACTCAGTCCCAAGCGGCTGGATCCCAGTAGCAAGCTAACCTACAGGTCAGAGTGTCTGCCCTCTGGTGGTCAGTGCACATCATAGCGAGCAGTTGAGTAGCCTTAGCATATCATTAGCATATTACGCTTTGATTGGTTGAACGGCCTACCAGATAACTGGACACTTAGCATATTAGGCTTTTATTATATAAGATGATATCTTGCACTTTAATGGACATATAAGTGTAGTAGACAAGGCCTTCAGACTTTGTAAAAGGAGGAATAGGAATTAAGATGATCACACACAAAAATAAGAATCTCAAAAAGACCACACCCTTAGCAAAGTATAGACTAGGAAAAAATTCCACTTGAAAATAAAATGAGAAAACAAGCAAACTTAGCTGTTTCAGCTTTAGCATTAGTGTGTATACATTAGTAGGTAAGATTGCTGTTAAGAATTCATAACCACAAAGAGTTATGACTCAAATTCATACTATTTTTGTGTCCAGAAAATCCACAACCAAAAAAAAAAAAAAAAGGGTTCCCAGCTTGGTAGTGCCCTGGAGTGCTTAGCAGAAGCAAAGCTAGATTATCTCTGGAAGGATAAAGCTTCAACCCAGGCCATAGAGAACTACAACAAATAAACAAGCAAACAAACAAAAAACCTTATAAAAACTGAGCTCACAAATCAAAGAAATAAAATTCACTAGGAACTTTGAGTGAGACTTGGCAAAAAAACAAACAACAGGATTACACCCCTATAAAATCCATATAATGGAATTATGATATACAGAATAGGTATGTTTCATATGATTAACAGAATAAAAGTGAAAATGAAAAAAATTAAAGGAGTAATACATTATTTGAAAAATACCGTATTTTTTAAATAAAATTTTTGAGATAATTTTTGATTCACATACATTTATAAGAAATAATACAGGGAGATTCTGTGTATCCATTACTCAGCTTCCCCCAATGGTAACTATCTATACTAATAAAAGAGTAATAAGCTAATTAGACCAGGACACCTTCCAGACGTCCATCTGGACAAAGCCAGGGGCTTGGCTAGCCTGCCAACCACCCCTAGGCCCTTGGCCAGACCACCCCCACCCCCAAGCCCAGGCAGGCCCACCCACAGAAGGGGCCCCCACCCAATCAGGGGGGTGGCCGGCCTGCAAACCACCTCAGGCCCCTCGCCCAGGCTGCCCACTCCCCAGCGGGGACCCCCCCCCTCAATGGGGGCCTGCCTAGCCTGCAAACAGCCCTCAGTTCCTTGCTCAGGCTGGCTCCACCCCCAGGAGAGACACCCCCACCCTGATGGGGACATGGCCGGCCTGCAAACCCCCAGCGGCCCCTCACCCTCACCCAGGCCGGCCCCGTAACCCATTGGGGTCCCCCCACCCTGATCAGAGTGTGGCCAGCCTGCAAACTACCCCAGGCCCCTTGCCCAGGTCAGCCCCACCCCCAAAGGAACCCCCATTCTGATCTGGGATCCCCTTTAGGGCAGACCAGCTGGCCCCTACCCATGTACCAGGCCTCTATCTATACTAATAAAAGGGTAATATGCTAATTAGACTGGACATCCTTCCGGACAAAGCCATGGAGGCAGGACCAAGGTAGAGGTAGTTAGGGGTGATCAGGCTTGCAGGTGAGAGCAGTTAGGGGGATCAGGCCAGCAGGCAGGCGAGCAGTTAGGAGCCAGTGGTCCCGGATTGCAAGAGGGATGTCTGACTGCCAGTTTAGGATGACATCCCCTGAGGGGTCCCAGATTGGAAAGGGTGCAGGCAGGGCTGAGGGATACCTCCCATGCACAAATTTTGTGCATTGGGTCTCTAGTCCTATATAATAAAAGGGTAATATGCAAATTGACCCTAACAGCAGAACAACCAGAACAACCACTTGACCAGTCACTATGGGGTACACTGACCACCTCTTGGTCCCTTTCCCTGGCTGGCAGGCTCCTATCACCCAATGGCGAATGGGGAATTGAGGGTGGGTGGCAGGGGACATGGGTGGTGCCAGGCCAGGGACCCTGCCCCACCAGTCACCCCACACACAGAGGGCAACCTGTGGTGGGGGCAGGGCTGGCGAGCAGGCAGAACAGCCAACCTCTTGGTTCCTCCCCCCGGCCAGCAGGCTCCAATCACCCGATGGCGAATGTGGAACTGGGGCTGGGTGGCAGCAGGGGGCAAGGATGGCTGCGGGCACCTGGGGAAGATGGCCCTGATTGCAGGCCAGGCCTAGGGACCATACCCGCACACAAACTTTGTGCGCCAGGCCTCTAGTAGTACAATACTATACCTATGATATTAATATTGAAACAATCCACTGACCTTATTTAAATTTCCTGTTTTACTTATACTTGTATGTATGTAAGGGTTTAATTTTATGCAAATTTTATCACATTTATAATTTAATGTATGAAACATCACACTTAGGACACAATCCAGTTTCATCACCATAAGGATTTCTCATGTTGCCCCCTTTTTTTTTTAGATCCAGAAATTTTTTTTTTACTCTTTTATTAGATAGGATTGGTTGATTCTTTTTTTTAAATTTCATTATTGATTAAGGTATTACATATGTGTCCATATTCCCCCATTACCCCCTACTTCCCATTCATGTCCCCACCCCCTGTTGCCTGTGTCCATTGATTAGGCTTATATGCATGCATATAATTCCTTTGGTTGATCTCTCCCCCTTACCCCCACCCTCCCCTACTTTCCCTGAGGTTTGATGATCTGATTGATGTTTCTCTGTCTCTGGATCTATTTGTTCATCAGTTTATATTGTTCATTATATTCCACAAATGAGTGAGATCATGTGATATTTATCTTTCTCTGCCTGGCTTATTTCACTTAGCAAAATGCTCTCCATCTCCATCCATGTTGTTGCAAATGGTAAGAACTCCTTTTTTACCTCACCGTAGTATTCCATTGTGTAGATGTACCATAGTTTTTTAATCCACTCATCTGCTGATGGGCACTTAGGCTGTTTCCAAATCTTAGCTATGGTGAATTGTGCTGCTATGAACATAGGGGTGCATATATCCTTTCTGATTCGTGTTTCTATTTCTTGGGATATACTCCTAGAAGTGGGATCAATGGGTCAAATGGGAATTCCACTTTTAGTTGTTTGAGGAAACTCCATACTGTTCTCCACAGTGGCTGCACCAGTCTGCATTCCCACCAGCAGTGCACGAGGGTTCCTTTTTCTCCGCATCCTCGCCAGCACTTGTCATTTGTTGATTTGTTGATAATAGCCATTCTGACAGGTGTGAGATGGTACTGCATCGTTTTTTTGATTTGCATCTCTCTGATGATTAGTGACTTTGAGCAGGTTTTCATGTGTCTCTTGGCCTTCCTTCCATCTTCTTTCAAAAAGTGTCTATTTAGATCAGTTGCCCATTTCTTGATTGGGTTGTTTATCTTCTTTTTGTTAAGCTGCATGAGTTACCTGTAAATGTTGGAGATTAAACTATTATCATTCTCACCCCCCCAACATTGCAGGGGCCTGAATCATAGCCCCTTATGAGGGAGGTCTCCTGCCCCCATGGCTGCTTCGTGCTTCCCATGCCCAGCTCAGATCAGGACCCAGGTGACCGACAGAGACTTGGCCGACAGCAGCTGCCCTCTCACTCCAACAAGAATTGTTTGAGTTGTCTTGTACCCATGGTGCGGGGAAGTGGGTTTACGATATATAAAACCAGCCTACCACCAGGTATGCTCAGGACCTACTCAAGAAGGCAAATAATCCCTTCCACCAATATTTCCAGGGTAAAATAAGATTGTTGTTAGAGTAATAAATTTGATAGTAAAACAGTAGTCAAGTTTTCAGGCAAATTTAAATTGGCTAGTTGAAACGAGTGAATATTCTAGAAAAATTAATTGTACTGGACAAAAAGGTGTTCCTAAAGTGTTAACTAAAATCTTTATTGGTACTTCATCTCATGATAAAATTGTGCACCATGTAATGAACCTAAAACAGTAATATTATAGTGCAAAAAATTAAAATTTAAAAGCCATCAAGACTACCTTATAAAATTTTCAAAAGCCTCCTACCATTTAAATCAAAAAAGGAGGGGATAGTAGAGGAATATCATGTAAGGAAGAATATCCTGTAAGTAAATTACATCTAGAAAATTAATACTTTAGAAAATTAATTGCAAGGCTAAAAGCAAGACACCCATGAAAAACACACAAGGTGACAAAACAAGCCAGAGGAAAATCATTTGGGCAAAAAATGAAAAAGGATCCCCAGTCAAATTTATAGAAAATATTCCTTTATTAACTTTTGGTTGAGAATATGTTTGTATATTTTCAGAAAACAACTCCGAGACCATGTGGATTCCAGCAACAGAGAGGAATCGACAGGACTACTCCAGCCATGAAGACAGAAGAGAAGCAGTCCAGAGACGGAAGACGCTGATGTGGCCTTCCCATACTAGCAGTTAACAGCTGTGCATCACTGCAGGTTGCCCAGGACCAAACCAGACAGAGTCGGACCTGCATTACCACCGTTTGTCCACCATCCAGAACTAAAATGTCATTGCTGACATGTACACATAAGGAACTGTTTGACATTGAAATTGGGTCTCAAAAGAACTGTTGACCCAGAAAGAAACTCACTACAGACCGATTCATTTGCCTGTCACCATAACCATTATTGCTTGTCTCATTTTCGGTTCTTATAAGTGTATTTCTAATAGCACATGATCTCACTCATCTAGGGGAAATAATGAACAACATAGACTGATGAACAAGAACAGACCCAGAAACAAGGAGGCATGGATCAGACTGTCGGGCCTCAGGGGGAGGGTAGGGAAGGGTGGGGGCAAAGGGGAGAGATCAACCAAAGGACTTGTGTGCAAGCATATGAGCCTAACCAGCGGTTAAGGACAACAGGGGGGTGGGGGCATGTGTGGGGAGGGGTGAGGGATGGGAATGGGGGGATGAGGACAAATATGTGATACCTCAATCAATAAAGAAATTAAAAAAAAACAAAATAAAAAAATAAAATAAAATAGAACTGAAAATAAAAAAAATAAAAATAAAAATAAAATAAACCATTATCATTGATATCATTGGCAAATATGTTCTCCCATGCAGTGGGCTTTCTTGTTGTTTTATTGATGGTCTCCGTTGCTGTGCAAAAACTTTTTATTTTGATGTAGTCCAATTTGTTTATTTTCTCTTTAGTTTACATTGCCCTAGAAGCAGTATCAGTGAAGAAATTGCTTTGGCATATGTCAGAGATTTTTCTGCCTGTGGATTCATTCCTCTAGTATTTTTATGGTTTCCCATCTTATGTTTAAGTCCTTGATCCATTTTGAGTTTATTTTTGTGTATGGTGTAAGATGGTGGTCTAGTTTCATTTTTTTGCATATATCTGTCCAATTTTCCCAACACCATTTACTGAAGAGACTGTCTTGACTCCATTGTATGAACATGCCTCCTTTGTCAAATATTAATTGAGTATAGTGATTTGGGTCAATTTCTGGGTTCTCTATTCTATAGCATTGACCTATATGTCTGTTCTTATGCCAGTACCAGGCAGTTTTGATAACAGTGGCTTTGTAATACAGCTTGAAATCTGGTATTGAGATCCCCCTTCTTTGTTCTTCTTTTTAAGGATTGCTGTGGCTATTCAGGGTCTTTTTTTATTCCAGATGAATTTTTGGAGAGTTCTTTCTAAGTCTGTGAAATATGCCATTGGTATTTCAATGGGGAGTGCATTGAATCTATAGATTGCTTTGGGTAGTATGGACATTTTAATGATGTTGATTCTACCAATCCATGAACATGGTATGTTCTTCCATCTGTTTATGTCTTCCTCTATCTCTTTTTTCAGTGTCCTGTAGTTTTCCGCATATAGGTCTTTTACCTCCTTAGTTAAGTTTATTCCTAGGTATCTTAATTTTTTTGGTGCGATGGTAAAGGAGATTGCTTTTTTAGTCTCTCTTTCCGTAAGTTCACTATTGGTGTATAGAAATGGCATAGATTTCTTGGCATTAATTTTGTAACCTGCTGCATTGCCGAATTCATTTATTAAGTCTATTAGATTTTGATGGAGTCTTTTGTGTTTTTTATGTACAATATCATGTCATCTGCAAATAAGGACAGCTTTACTTGTTCTTTTCCAATTTGGATGCCTTTTATTTCTTCTTCTTCTCTAATTGTAATGGCTAATACTTCCAGTACTATGTCGAACAGGAGTGGTGAGAGTGGGCATCCCTGTCTTGTTCCTGTTCCTAGGGGAAATGGTTTTAGTTTTTGCCCATTGAGTATGATGTTAACTGTGGGTTTATCATATATAGCTTTTATTATGTTGAGGTATGATCCTTCATTCCCACCTTGTTGAGCGTTTTTATCAAGAAAGGGTGTTGGATTTTGTCAAATGCTTTTTCTGCATCAATTGATATGATTATGTGATTTTTATCTCTCAATTTGTTTATGTGATATATCACGTTTATTGATTTGCTGATATTGTACCATCCTTGCATTCCTGGGATAAATCCTACTTGGTCATGGTGCATGATCTTTCTGATATAGTGCTGGATTCAATTTGCTAGAATTTTGTTGAAGATTTTGGCATCTATGTTCATGAGGGATATTGGCCTGTAATTCTCTTTTATTGTATTGTCTTTATCTGGTTTTGGTATTAGGGTGATGCTGGCTTCATAGAAGGAGCTTGGAAGTGTTCCTTCCTCTTGAATTTTTTGGAATAGTGTGCTGAGGATAGGTTTTAGGTCTTCCTTGAATGTTTGGTAAAACTCCCCTATGAAGCCATCTGGCCCCGAGCTTTTGTTTGCTGGAAGCTTTTTGATGACTGCTTCAATTTCGTCCATAGTTATTGGCCTAGTGAGCTGTTTTGATTCTTCATGATTGAGTTTGGAAGGTTATATTTTTCTAGGAATATGTCCATTTCCTCCAGGTTGTCCAGTTTGTTGGAATAGAGTTTTTCATAGTATTTTTTAACAATCCTTTGTATTTATGTGGGGTCTGTTGTTATTTCACCTCTTTCATTTCTGATTTTGTTTATTTGGGTCCTCTCTCTTTGCTTCTTGGTGAGCCTGGCTAGAGGTTCATCAATGTTGTTTATCCTTTCAAATAACCAGCTCTTGGTTTGATTGATCTTTTGTATTGTTGTTTTTGGTATCAATGTCGTTTATCTCTGCTCTGATATTTATTATTTCCTTCCTTCTGCTTATGTTGGGCTTTTCTTATTTCTCTCTTTCCAACTCTTTGAGTTATAGGGTTAGGTAATTTATTACCATTGTTTCTTGTTTTTGCAGTAGGCTTGTAGAGCTATGAACTTCCCTCTCAAGACAGCTTTCACTGTGTCCCATAGATTATGTATTGTTGTGTTTTCATTGTCATTTGTTGCCATGTTTTTTTATTTCTTCTTTGATCTCTCGGGTAACCCAGTCCTTGTTTAATAGCATGCTGTTTAGTCTCCATGTGTTTGATTTTTTTGGATTGTTTTTATTGTAGTTGATTTCCAGTTTTATGCCAATGTGATCTGAGAATATACTTGATATGATTTCTATCTTCTTGAATTTGAAGAGACTTTCCCTAATACCCAACATATGGTCTATCTTTGAAAATGACCCATGTACACTTGAGAAGAATGTATATTCTCTGGCTTTGGGGTGAAATGTTCTGAAGATGTCAATTAATTCCATCTGATCTAGTGAGTCATTTAGGATTGTTGTTTCTTTGCTGATTTTTTGTTTAGAGGATTTGTCCAATGGTGATAGTGGGGTATTAAAGTCTCCTACTATGATTTTATTGCTGTCAATCTCTCCTGTGATATCCTCCAGGAGTTCTTTTATGTAATTGGGTGCTCCTGTATTTGGTGCATATATGTTTACCAGAATTAATTCTTCTTCTTGGATTGCTCCCTTTAGTATTATGAAGTGGCCTATCTTATCTCTTATTATGTCCTTCACTTTCATATCTAATTTGTCAGATATAAGTATTACTACCCCAGCTTTTTTTTCATTTCCATTCGCCTGAAAAACCTTTTTCCATCCCTTCACCCTCAGTCTCTGTGCGTCTTTTTTTCTGAGATGGGTTTCTTGTAGACAGCAGATATATGGGTCATGTTTTCTTATCCAATCCATTACCCTATGTCTTTTGATCGGGGCATTTAATCCATTTACATTTAAAGTTATTATTAATAGGTACTTATTTGTCACCATTTTTATTCTTTATCCCTGTGTTCCTTCTTCGTTTCCTATTTCTTTTTTTTTCTTTTTTTTACAGCTGACCCTTTAGCATTTCTTGCATTGCTGGTTTGTTGGTAATAAATTCCCTTAGTCCTTTTTTGTCTTTGAAGCTCCTGATTTCACCCTCAATTTTGATTTATAGCCTCGCTGGGTACAGTATTCTTGGGTTCAGATCCTTGCTTTGCATGACTTTGTATATTTCATTCCATTCCCTTCTGGCCTAATGAGATTCTGTTTAGAAATCAGTTGCTAGTCCGATGGGGGTTCCTTTGTAGGTAACTTTCTGTCTCTCTCTGGCCACTTTTAAGATTCTTACTTTGTCGTTGGTGTTTGCCAATTTAATTATAATGTGCCTTGTTGTCAATCTTCTGGGGTTCATTTTGCTTGGGACTCTGTGAGCTTCTTGGATTTGTGTGGGTTTTTTCTTCCCTATATCAGGGAAGTTTTCTGTCATTATTTCGTCAAACAGGTTTTCTATTCCTTGCTCAGTTTCCTCTCCTTCTATAACCCCTATTATGTGGATGTTGTTTTGTTTCGTGTTGTCCCAAAGTTCCCTTAGGTTCTCCTCCTGCTTTTTAATTTTTTTTCTAGAAGCTGCTCTACTTGTGTATTTTTCCTACCTTGTCTTCTAGGTCACTGATGCGTCCTCTGCTTCTTCTAGTCTACTCTTGATCCTTTCTATTGAGTTCTTTATAGCAACGATGTCATTTTTCATTTCTTCTTGGTTCTTCTTCATTTCCTCTTGGTTCTTACTCATATTGTCAAATTTGTCTTCCATTCTTTTCAGCCACCTTATGACCATTTCTCTGAATTCTTTCTCTGACAGGTTGCTGGCCTCTAATTCGTTTACTTCCTTTTCTGGTGATGCCTGCTTTTCTTTCACATGCCGGCTGTTTCTTTGTCTCCCATGGTCTCTCTTCTCCGGATGTCTGGTTATGTACTTCTCTTTCTCCTGCATTGATTTAAAGGCACAAAATACAACACAACCAGGTACAACACACAAGGCACTGAACAGCAATGTATTCACAATATTAATAACCTCCAATAAAGGTGACCACCAGAGAAAGACAAATTAGAGGATAGTAGAGAAAGAAGAATAAAAGGAAAGAAAAAAAAATGAGTGTCGAAATAAAATTGGGAAAAGGAGAAAAAAAAATAAGAGAGACTAGAATGAGACTAAGAGAGAAAAGAGGACCAAGGTATTTATATGGGGAGAAGACTCTAATAGAACAGCCACTAATCCCAACAAATGCCAGCAACAAGTACCTGGAGATTAATACAACCTACAACACCAACTAATATCAAGCAAGGCAAGGGAAAACAGAAGTAAAAAACAAACAAAAACACAGCAAACAAAACAAACAAACAAACAAAAAGAATAAGCAAAACAATTTCACAAAAAAGCATAAAAAATCGATATAATCAACATTCAAGCAAACAACAACAAAATGACAGAGAGAAAAACAATTTTTTTTTTATAGTGAAGACAGAGAAGAGTCAAGTGTATATGGACTCGGAGCAGGGGATTGGAAATTAGATATATAAGTAGGGTGAAATTTTAACAGGGAGTAAAAAGAAAGAATAGGGAAAATCTAGAGCAGGAAAAGGGTAAGAGAAACAGGACAGCAAAAGGAGAAAAGTTAGGAAGAGAGTCATGGCATAAAGGTAGAGTTGAGATAGAGTAGAATGATGCTAAAGGAAAGATGAAAATAGAATGTAGAACACTAATCTCAAAGTAAAATAAAGAGAAAATAAAATGACACTTTTTTAAAAAAAAGGTAAATAGTAGTAATAATACTGATTGAAAAAAATGTAGTAATTATAAAGGTAAAATCAAATGAGGAATAAAGAAAAAATAGTTTCTTAAGTAAAAGATGAAAGAAAAATAAAATAAAAATAAATAAATAAAAAATAAAAAAAATAAAAATAAAATGTGCAGTAGTGAAGGTCATTCACTTCCTCTATTGTTCTGTTTGGCACGCCTGTTTCCCAGTGAGGACAGTATTGCAGTTCCCTGCTTTCCGCTGCTCCTCAGTGTTGTAAGCCAGTCCTGATTTTTAAACAGGCAGTGTGCCTTACTTTCTTGTATTCCTTTATTTGTGATTACACAAGAGTCAATTTATGATTCAACCCTTAGGTATCAGTGTTTCTGGATTGACCTCTGGGTCTATAGGTCTTCTAGCCTGTACTTAGATCCTGCTTTCCCTGTGGCACTCAATACCGGTTTGTGGGAGTGGGCTGACCCAGAGCTTGTTCTCTGACAGTCACTCCCGGCTCTGATCCCAGATTCCAGAAAAAAACTTGCCCCTGCAGTCTCCTAGGGTGTCCCCAACTGGGTGATCCTATGTATTGGGCTTAGTAATCAGAAGCAAGGATTTAAAGAGGAAAAAGCACAAGTGTGAGAACTCCAGGGCTGCGCACAAGTCTGCGCAGTCTTTTTTCCCCCTTGTGTCCAAGCAGCCGGCACAGTTTTAAAATTTTTAGGCTGTCCTTCTGTGTCAGATCAAAATTGGTTGCTTTTTAGATATCCCCTATGTTAGCATCTCTGAGGACCCCCTTCCACATTCACGGATCACACCAGCCCCAACAGCCACGGATTTTTCTAGGTGCAGACTTCCCCTGGTCCTCCAGCTCCCGCAGTGCACACGTTTGTCTGTCCTGCTGGGACCAGAGACCTCACCTTATCCCAGGCGAAATCTGACCTTTCCTTGGTGGAGTGTAGAGCTCCTCTGAATCTGCGTGTTTGTGCCAATTGGGGACTGGTGCTCTGGGGTTCGCAGCTGTTCGGTGGGTGCCGCAGTTGTAGATTTTCAGGCTTCCGAAAACATCCACTTTCCCCTTCAAGATGGCGCGGTCTCTGCATCTGAGCCAGTGGCTCCGGGAGGGAACCCAGTAGCAGTGGGGGCTGCCCGGTCAGGGGAGCCCCATCCAGCAGTCCCCCACCTTCTCCTGAAGTATAGCTGTCCCTTAACTCACCAACAGACACTCCCCGTGTGACCATCAGCTGTTCTTTCTATCTTCTCCAGGACAAGGCTTGGGACACGTCTGTCTATTCTGCCGCCATTTTTTTCTCCCCTCATGTTGCCCTTTTATAACTACCTTCCTTTAACCCTCTCCCCCATATCTAATCCCCAGAAACCAATAATCTGGCTCCAATTTCTATAATTTTGTCATTTCAAAAATTCTCCATAAATGCAATCATACAGTATGTAATCTTGCAGATTTAGTTTTTCTCATTCAGCATAATTCCCTGCAGACTCATTTGAGGGGTTATGTTTATTAATATTTTGTTCCATTTAATTGTTAAGTAGTGTTACTTGGTATAGATGTTTAACCATTTGTCCATTGAAAGGTATCTAGATTTTTCTAGGTTATGTATATTATGAATAAATCTGCTATGAACATCTGTGTATAAGTTTTTATAAACGTAAGGGTTTTTATTTTTCTGCAATAAATGCCCAGGAATCCAATTGCTGGGTTACATGGTAGTTGCATGTTTAGTTTTATAAGAAACTGCAAATTGTTTTCTAGAATTAGGTACTGTTTTACATTCCCATCAGCAAAGTATGAGGGATACAGTTTCTCTGCATCCTCATCAGCATTTGGTGTTATCACTATTATTTTCATTTTAGTCATTCTTAAGAGGTGTGTAGTGATATATTGTTATGGTTTTAATTTGCATTACCCTAATGGCTAATGATGTTGAACAACTTTTCATGTGCTTATTTACCATCCAAATATCCTCTTTGATGAAATGTCTCTTCATGTCTTATCCATTTTCTAATTAGATTATTTGTTGTTTGTTTTTACTGTTGAGTATTGAGAGTTCTTTATATATTCTAGATACTAGTTCTTTGTTGGATATGTGGTTTTCAAATATTTTCTCTAAGTCTGTAGCTTTTATTTTTATCCTCTTAGCAAGACCTTCTGTAGAACAAAAGTTTTTAATTTGGATGAGTTGCAATTTATAAATTTTCTTTCTATGGTACAGGCCTAAGAACTCTTTGTCTTGTTCTAGATCCAGAACATTTTTTATTTTCTTTTTTAAGTTTTACAGAATTGTGTTTTACATTTAGAGTTTAACTATGCAGTCCATTTCATGTTCATTTTTTTATTAGTTTGTGAGATTTAGGTCATGGTTTTGTGGTTGTTTTTACCAGTAAGTGTCCAGTTGTTCCAGTACTATTCATTGAAAAGCTTTTCCTTTCTCCAGTGAATTGGCTTTGTACCTATGTCAAAAATTATATCACAGGGTCTAACCTCTTGAGATTGGCAGAGTAGACATCATGCAGTGGATCCTGGAAAAGGCTAGAAAGGGCTACAACACTGAAGAACAAAGCCCAGAAATCATGTGACATTTATACTATGACATCAGAAGACATCAACAAGTGTTTTGATGTGAGTGTTCTTCCAGATGATCACTGTTGTCCTCTCATGTATGCACTCAGTTGTGATCAAAAGTCACTGTACTCTGTGGGGTGAGGAGTCAGCAAGTCATTGGATAAAGAACACTCATGATCCCTGTGTCCTGTGTGCTGGGTCTGCAAGTGGTGTCTCCTGAAATAGATGTTTCTGGCTGCTGCTGCTGCTGCAGGCATCTTTCACCGTGTTTACCTTTACTCTTTTCCCTGTGGATTTTGTTTGACACAGAATTTCTGACTAGAACTTCAACTTTGACCTCACTCATTGTATACATCTGCTTGCAAATAAGCAGATGAGATGCCCAAAGGCCCTGGGTTATGATGTATGAGCCCAAGCCTAAAATTAATCAGAATGTGGGCATTTGGGATATTTTTTAAAAGGAAAAAATGGTTTAGAGCCACTTTTCCAAAACAGATGCTTTCCATAGCATATGCAACACAGTAACAAATAAGAAAGCTAATTTATTTCAGCAATATTCTCATATCCAAACATTAATATATTACTTTGCACAAAATCAAACCCTTGTACTACTACATATTAATTTAATTTTTTATTATTATATCATTATGATGATTAAAATTCCTCAATAAAGATAATTTTCTACAAACCAGCATAGGATTTGCTTTCATAGTGCTTTTTTGTATTTATTAGTAAAGCTTAACTGGATTAAGACTTATAATGCTCCCTTTTTCCAACATATTCTCCACAAAAGTCTCAAAAAAAATATATGAATTGCTCTGTGTGGTAGTCAGCCTCCAAAATAGTCCTCAGTGATCCTCACCTTCTGGCATTCATGCCCTTCCCATGACCTGAGCAACCAACAAGAAATTGTGGAAGTGACAATAAGTGACTTCTGAGAGGTTAGTTCATAAAGATACTTAAGAATCCCCTTGCTCTCTCCTCAATCACTTTCTTTGGGAAAGCCACCTGTCATGTGGTGAGAACACTCCACAAGCCCTATGGAGCAACCATCATCCATTGGCCAGTCGTGTGGGTTAACCTCCTTGGAAGTGGATGGAAACCTTCGGATGACTGCTGTCCTTGCTGACTTATTATTACTGCAACCTCATGTGAGCTATCAGAAGGGAGGTTGAAGGGGAGGCTGGATGAAAGAAGGTGAAGGGATTAGCTTAAAACCATATATAAATAACACATAGACAAAGACATTGGTGGGGTGATAGCCAGAGGGAAAAGGGGGTGAGGGTAAGTAGAGGTGGGAAAAGGAGGGGAAAATAGGGATGGGCACACAATGCCGTGTGCAGATGATGTTTTATTGTGTTGTGCACTTTAAACCTGTATGGTTTTGCAAACCAATGTCACCCCAATAAATTCAGTGTTTTTAAAAAAGAAACTGATCCAGATCCACATAAATAAACCACTACCAAATTCCTAACACTCAAAAATTGTAAAATGTTTATTGTTGCTTAAAAAAATCAGTTGGACATATTGATGTGGGTCTATTTATTTCTGGTTTCCCTATTCTGTTCGAATGATCTATGTGTCCACTCCATTATCAATACCACACTGCCTTGATTGCTATTGCTATATAGTAAGCCTTAATATTGGGTAGAGTGATTCTTCCCACTTTATTCTTCTTTTCCAAGATTGTTTTAATAATTCTAGATACAGTGATTGTCTATATAAATTTTAGAATAAGCTTGTCTGTAACCATTAAAAAAACCCACTGGTATTTTGATTAAAAGTGTGTTAGGAAGATCCAAGATGGCTGCCGACGGGACAACAGGATGCAAGATAGTGTGTGAGTGCGAGAATGAAAGGAGAGTGTGTGGACATGCAGGGGGTGTCTATATTTGTGAGTGAGGGACAGCTATATTCCAAGGAATTGTTGGGGACTGCCGTACAGGGATCCCCTGGCTGGGAAGCCTCTACTGCTGCTGAAATCTCTCCTGGAGCAGCTGGCTCTGCTGCAGAGACCACGCCATCTTGAAGGGGAGAGCGGCAAAGATATGAAGGCCACCGGGTGAAGCTGGATCCCGGGACTGGGTGAGGCCATGTGCCCCTGGGTCCGGGTGAGGCCACGTGCCCCTGGGTCCGGGTGGGGCTGGGTCCCGGGACCAGGTGAGGCCGTGTGCCCCTGGGTCCGGGTGAGGGCAGTGTCCCTGGGTTCAGGTGAGGCCAGGCACCCCTGGGTCCGGGTGAGGCTGGGTCCTGGGTCCGGGTGAGGCCGTGCACCCCTGGATCCGGGTGAGGCTGGGTCCTGGGTCTGGGTGAGACCACCCTCCTGGGTCCAGGAGAGGCCACCGCCCTTGGGTCCAGGTGAGGCCGCGTGCCCCTGGGTCCAGGTGAAGCTGGATCCTGGGTCTGGGTGAGACCACCCTCCTGGGTCCAGGAGAGGCCACCGCCCTTGGGTCCGGTTGAGGCTGTGTGCCCCTAGGTCTGGGTGAGGCTGGGTCCTGGGTCTGGGTGAGGCTGCCCTCCTGGGTCCGGGAGAGGCCACGCGTCCCTGGGTCCGGGTGAGGCCACGTGCCCCTGGGTCTGGGTGAAGCTGGATCCCCGGTCTGGGTGAGGCCGTGCGCCCCTGGATCCAGGCAAGGCTGGGTCCTGGGTCTGGGTGAGACCACGTCCCTGGGTCCGGGAGAGGCCACGCTCCCCTGGGTCCGGGTGAGGCCACGCGCCCCTGGGTCCGGGTGAGGCCATGCGCCCCTGAGTCCGGGTGAAGCCGTGCCCCTGGGTCCGGGCGAGACCAAACCAGAGGGAGTCAGACCTACATTACCACCATTTGTCCACCATCCAGAGCTGAAAAGTCAGTGCCGACATGTACACATAAGGACCTGGTGGACATTGAAATTGGGTCTCAAAAGAACTGTTGGTCCATAAAGAAACTCACTACAGACTGATTCATTTGCCTGTCAGCATAACTATTATTGCTCATCTCACATTCGGTTCTTATAAGTATATTTCTAGTAACACATGATCTCACTCATCTAGGGGAAATGATGAACAACATAGATTGATGAACAAGAACAGACCCAGAAACAAGGAGGCATTGATTGGACTGTCAGGCCTCAGAGGGACGGTAGGGGAAGGTGGGGGTGGGAGGGAGAGATCAACCAAAGAACTGTGTGCATGCATACTAGCCTAACCAATGGTTGGGGACAACAGGGGGGTGGAGGCATCCGTGGGAGGGGTGTGGGATGGGAATGAGGGGATGAGGACAAATATGTGACACCTTAATCAATAAAGAAATTTAAAAAAAATAGAAAAAAAAGATATGAAGGCCAGTCTTAACTTCAACCTGGGAGACCTCGGATACCTCCTGAGACCCTACAACCACAACCCCCAGGGACAATCTACCTCAGCTGCGAACCCAGGAACACCAAGACTCCAGCCTCTATGACTTCAGGGGCCTAGAAAGTCTGTCCAGGCGGAGACAAAGCAGCATGAATATGTGGACGAGCCTTGCTCCTTCTCACAGAGCAGATAGAAGGAACAGCTGAATCGATTTCATCCACCCGGAATTGGTGAAGTAAACACAGCTGGTGAAGCAATCCATGGAAAGAAAGCTCAGATATCGCCAAGGGAAACATGAGATCTGGGATCCAGGCTGGAGGGAGAAATGCATGTGAAACACGTGCAGCGGAAAATAGAGTCTCAGAGGAAGACTGAGCCGAAAAATCCACAGCTGTTGGGGTCAGTGTAGCCCTCGAATGTGGAAGGGGACCACAGGGCTGCTGGCAGAAGGGGACTATAGAAAATAACCCACATCAGGGCTGTGCCAAGAAAGGCAGCTTGAAGTTCTACCAATATACCAGCTGTGGGGTGCCAGGGGAAAAAGCATCCTGGCAACAAATGACAATGAAAACACAACAATCTAAAATCTATGGGACACAGTGAAAGCAGTCTTGAGAGGCAAGTTCAGAGCTCTACAGGCCTACCTAAAAAAACTAGAAAAAATGGTAATAAATCATCTAACCATAAAACTCAAAGAGTTAGAAAGAGAGCAACAGGAAAAGCCCAGCATAAGCAGAAGGAAGGAAATAATAAAGATCAGAGTGGAGATAAATGACATAGAGACAAAAAACAACAACAATATAAAAGATCAACAAAAGCAAGAGCTGGTTCTTTGAAAGGATGAACAAGATTGATGAACCTCTAGCCAGGCTCACCAAGAAGCAAAGAGAGAGGACCTAAATAAACAAAATCAGAAATAAAAGAGGTGAAGTAACAACCGATCCCACAGAAATACAAACGATTATAAAAAATATTATGAACAACTCTATTCCAACAAAATGGACAAACTAGATGAAATGGACATATTCTTAGAAAAAATACAAGCTCCCAAAACTCAATCGGGAAGAATCAAAAAACAAGAATAGGCCGATAACTATCAAAGAAATGGAAGTAGTGATCAAAAACCTTGCAGCAAACAAAATACCTTGGTGGGTGGCTTTATAGGGGAGTTCTACCAAGCATTCAAAGAAGAACTAAAACCTATCCTCCTCAGACTATTCCAAAAAATTCAAGAGAAAGGCACACTTCCAAGCTCTTTCTATGAAGCCAGCATTACCCTAATCCCCAAAGCAGATAAAGATACCACAATAAAAGAGAACAGGCCAATATCCTTGATGAATATACATTCTAAAATCCTCAACAAAATTCCAACAAATCGGATCCAGCATTACATTAGAAAGATCATACACCATGACGAAGTGGGATTTATTCCAGGGATGCAAGGATGGTACAATATCTGCAAATCATTAAATGTGATACATTATATAAACAAACTGAGAGACAAAAATCACATAATCATATCAATTGATTCAGAAAAAGGATTTGACAATATCCAACACCCTTTCTTGGTAAAAACCCTCAGCAAAGTGGGAATAGATGGATCATACCTCAATAAAAGCCTTACATGACAAACGTACAGCCAACACCATACTCATTGGGCAAAAACTAAATTCATTTCCCCTAAGAACAGGAACAAGAGAGGGATGCCCACTTTCACCACTCCTGTTCAATATAGTACTGGAAGTGCTAGCCATAGTGATCACAAAAAAGAAGAAGAAATAAAAGGCATCCAAATTGGAAAAGAATAAGTAAAATTGTCCTTATTCACAGATGACATGATACTATACATAGAAAACCCCAATGACTCCATCAAAAAACTACTAGGCCTAATAAATAAATTTGGCAATGTAGCAGGATACAAAATTAACACCCTGATAGCTATGGCCTTTTTATACACCAATAATTAACTCACAGAAAGAGAAAGGGAAAAAACAATAACATTTACTATTGCACCAAAAAAATTAAGATACCTAGGAATAAACTTAACTAAGGACGTAAAAAGCTGTACTCAGAAAACTTCAGGACATTGAAAAAAGACATAGAGGAAGACATAAACAAATGGAAGAACATACCGTGTTCATGGATTGGTAGAATCAATATCATTAAATAGTCCACACTACCCAAAGCAATCTATAAATTCAATGCAATCCCCATTAAAATAGCAATGGCTTATTTCAAAGATATAGAACAAACTCTTCAAAAATTCATCTGGAATAAAAAAGACCCCAAATAGCCACAGCAATCCTGAGAAAGAAGAACAAAGTTGGAGGGATCACATTACAGATATCAAGCTATATTACCAAACCACAGTTCTCAAAACTGTCTGGTACTGGTACAAGAACAGACATATAGACCAATGGAACAGAACAGAGAACCCAGAAATTGACCCAAGCCATTAAGCTCAATTAATATTTGACAAATGAGGCAAGAGCATATCATGGAGTCAAAACAGTCTTTTTAATAAATGGTGCTGGGAAATTTGGACAGATACATGCAAAAATATGAAACTAGATCACCAATTTACACCATACACAAAACAAACTCAAAATGGCTAAATGACTTGAATCTAAGATGGAAACCCATAAAAATCCTACAAGCCTCCATAGGCAGCAAGATAGCAGAGATATGTTGTAGCAATATCTTTACAGAAACAGCACCTAGGGCAATGGAGACAAAGGAGAAAATAAACAAATGGGATTACATCAAAATGAAAAGTTTCTGCACAGCAAAAGAAACCATCAACAAAACAACAAGAAAGCCCACTGCATTGAAGAACATATTTGCCAATGATATTTCCAATAAGGGTTTAATCTCTAAACTTTACTGAAAACTTATACAACTTAATAAAACGAAGATAAATGATCCAATAAAAAATGGGCAAAGCATCTAAACAGACACTTTCGAAAGAGGACATAAAGAATGCCCAGACACATATGAAAACATGCTCAAAGTCACTAATCATTGGAGATGTGCAAATCAAAACAACGAAATATCATCTCACACATGTCAGAATGGCTATCATCAACAAATCAACAAACGACAAGTGCTGTTGAGAATGTGGAGAAAAAGGAACACTCCTGCACTGCTGGTGGGAATGCAGACTGGTTCATCCACTGTAGAAGATAGTATAGAGTTTCCTCAAAAAGTTAAAAATGGAACTCCCATTTGACCAAGTAATCCCACTTCTAGGACTATATCCAAATAAACTAGAAACACCAATTCTATGATGTATTCTTTGATTTCTTTCATTGTCATTTTGTTGTTTTCAGCATATAACTTCTAAATAGGTTTGCTACATATATAACTATTTCATTGAATCTATAGATTCAATGCACTTCCCATTAAAATACCAATGGCATATTTCACAGACCTAGAATGAACTCTCCAAAAATTCATCTGGAATAAAAAAAGACCCCGAATATCTGCACCAATCCTAAGAAAGAAGAACAAAGTAGAAGGGATCTCAATACCAGATATCAAGCTATATTACAAAGCCACTGTCCTCAAAACTGCCTGGTACTGGCATAAGAACAGACATATAGACCAATGGGATAGAATAGAGCACCCAGATATCGACCCAAACCACTATGCTCAATTAATATTTGACAAAGGAGGCAAGAACATACAATGGAATCAAGACAGTCTCTTCAATAAATGGTGTTGGAAAAATTGGACAGATACATGCAAAAAAATGAAACTAGACCACCAAGTTACACTATACACAAAAAATGAGCTTAAAATGGATAAAGGACTTAAACATAAGATGGGAAACCATAAAAATATTAGAGGAATCTACAGGCAGCAAAATCTCAGACATATGCCGAAGCAATATCTTCACCGATACAGCTCCTAGGGCAATGGAAACTAAAGAGAAAATAAACAAATGGGACTACATCAAAACAAAAAGCTTTTTCACAGCAAAGGAAACCATCAACAAAACAACAAGAAAGCCCACTGCATGGGAGAACATATTTGCCAATGTTATCACTGATAAGGGTTTAATCTCCAACATTTACAGGGAACTCATACAACTTAACAAAAGGAAGATAAACAACTCAATAAAAAAATGGGCAACGGGAGAAACCAAGATGGTAGCATAGGTAAACACCTGAAATTGCTGCCTCACACAACCACTTCAAAACTACAACTAAAAGGCAAAACAGACATCATCCAGAACCACAGGAAGGCTGGCTGAGTGGTAATTCTACAACTAGAAGGAAAGAGAAAAGTACATTGAGACTCAGAGGAGGTGCGGAAGTAAAGTGCAGAGGTACAGAGGCACGTGTACAGGAAAGGGCTGGCAACTGAGTACGAGGTTGTCTTTTTCAATCAGGAGGGAGACACAGTCTCCCGACTGCTCTGAACTCCTGTTCCGGGCTAGACTCTGGGGACCCAGACTCATATGGGGAGAAACTGGACTGTCTGGCTTCGGGCAGAACTCCAGGGCGGCTTTCTCTCAGAGGTGCTTGCAGGGATTACCGAGGGACACTGAGACCCAGGGGCCTCTTAGGGAAGGGCTGAGGATCAGCCATAGCTGTTTGCTCCACCCTGTTGATTCCCTGAGACCCCGCCCCACCCAAGCTGTTCGCAGAGGCTTTTGCATATGAATGGCCTGGCCCCTTGCAATATAAAATTACCTAACAAACTGCAGAGAGCCCCAGAACATCCAAAAGAAGGCCCAAGGCCCCGCAGCAGCTTGCATTGCTTCACAGCTGAGCCTCATCTGGGCACCTCCAAACGCCAAACAAAGAAGAGGAATCTGTAGATCTCTCTGTAGCTCCTACTGGGTGGCCTCAGGCAGAGCTAAATTTGCACCTCCTTGGAGATCCAAGAGCCAGTACCCAGGGGTCAGAGTGGGACCTTCCAGATTACAACTCCTCAGATCCATAAGGGACACACTCAGAGGGCAGACTCAGTGAGCGCCAAAACCCCACTGAAGCAAGTCTTGCCCCATAAGGGTGTCTCCAGCACAGAAGTTCTCCCATCGTAGACACAACTGATCCTCACAGCCAATTGGCCTGCAGATCAATTCCTCCCAGTGATACCAACAACAATCAAGGCTTAATTACAACAAGACTGTGCACACAGCCCACAAAGGGGTGCACCAAGAGTGTCCACCTCAGGTAATTAGGGAGGCTGAGCCACTGGGCTCTATAGGACACCTAGCACACAAAGCCACTCTATCAACACAGGGAAGCAGCCAAAATGCGGAGACAAAGAAACAGGTCACAAATGACAGAAATGGAGGAAAACAAACTACTGTTTATAGAGTTCAAAACCACGTTTATAAGGTTTTTCAAGAATCTTCTAGAAACTGCCGATAAATTTAGTGAGACCCTCAAGAAATTAAGCATACACTGACTGAAATAAAGAATAATATACAGAGGTCCAACAGCAGACTAGAGGATCGCAATGATCAAGTCAAAGATTTGAAATATGAAGAAGCAAAAAACACCCAACCAGAAAAGCAAAAAGAAAAAAGAATCCAAAAATATGAAGATAGTGTAAGGAGCCTCTGGGACAACTTCAAGCATACCAACATTCGAATTATGGGGGTGCCAGAAGAAGAGAGAGAGCAAGATATTGAAAACCTATTTGAAGAAATAATGACAGAAAATTTCCCCTACCAGGTAAAAGATAGACTTACAAGTCCAGGAAGCGCAGAGAACCCCAAACAAAAGGAATCCAAAGAGGACTACACCAAGACACATCATGATTAAAATGCCAAGGGCAAAAGACAAAGAGAGAATCTTAAAAGCAGCAAGAGAAAAACAGTTAGTTATCTACAAGGGAGTACCCATACATGTCGGAGGCCAATTATTGTTTTAATAATAGAGAGCTGTGGACAGGGAATTCAGAGGGCTGGTCAACCTTAATTGCTCTAAAAGGTCAGAGCTAATTACTAGATATTGGTAGTTGAAGAAACTCCCACCTGTTAGTCCTAAATTCACTGATTGGCTTTTATTGGAGTTTCCTGCCTAGGAGATATGGGTGTATCCTATAATTTTAATTTTAATAAAAGGGATGGAAAAACCAGAGCGAGTAGTAGTTCTCCCACTAGAGTTGGATTACAGCCTGGCCCCCATTTCCCAAATTAAATCTTTTCTAAGTCTCTTTTCATTTGTGTGCGGCCTTCTCCAGAACTCGAACCCTGAACTGGAACCCTGAATCACGTGGGACGTGAAAGGGGCTCCCACACATACAATTGTCAGCTGATTTCTCAACAGAAACTATGCAGGCCAGAAGGAGTGGCAAGAAATATTCAAAGTGATGAATAGCAAGAACCTACAACCAAGATTACTCTAATGATAGCAAAGCTATCATTCAGAATTGAAGGTCAGATAAAGAGCTTCACAGATAAGAAAAAGCTAAAGAAGTTCATCACCGCCAAACCTGTATTATATGAAATGCTGAAAGGTATTCTTTAAGAAGAGGAAGAAGAGAAAGGTAAAGATAAAAATTATGAACAACAAATACATATCTATCAACAAGTGAATCTAAAAATCAAGTGAATAAAAAAATCTGATGAACAGAATAAACTGGTGAATATAATAGAATAAGGGGCATATAAAGGGAGTGGACTGACAGTTCTTGGGGGGAAAGGGGTGTGGTGGATGTGGGAAGAGACTGGACAAAAAGCGTATACCTATGGATGGGGACAGTGGGGGGGGGTGGGTAAGGGCAGAGGGTGAAGTGGGACCCGGGTGGAGGGGAGCTATGGGGGGAAAAAAGGAAAAACTGTAATAATCTGAACAATAAATATTTATTTTAAAAAATGGGCAGCAGACCTAAATAGATACTTTTTGAAAGAGGACATAAGGAAGGCCAAGAGACATCTGAAGACATGCTCAAAGTCACTAATCATCTGAGAGATGCAAATGAAAATGTCAATATGGTATCATCTCACACTTGTCAGAATGGCTATCATCAACAAATCAACAAGTGACAAGTGCTGGCGAGGCTGTGGAGAAAAAGGAACCCTCGTGCACTGCTGGTGGGAATGCAGACTGGTGCAGCCACTGTGGAGAACAGTATGGAGTTTCTTAAAAAAGTTAAAAATGGAACTCCCATTTGATCCAGTGATCCCACTTCTAGGAATATATCCCAGGAAACCAGAAACATCAATCAGAAAGGATATATGCACCCCTATGTTCATAGCAGCACAATTTACCATAATTAAGATTTGGAAACAGCCTAAGTGCCCATCAGATGAGTGGATTAGAAAACTGTGGTACATCTACACAATGGAATACTATGCTGCGGTAAAAAAGAAGTTCTTACCATTTGCCACAGCGTGGATGGACTGGATAGCATTATGTTAAGTGAAATAAGCAAGTCAGAGAAAGATAAATATCACATGATCTCACTCATTGTAGAATATAATGAACAACATAAACTGATGAACAAAAACAGATCCAGAGACAGAGAAGCATCGATCAGATGCTCAAACTTCAGAGGGAAGGTAGGGGAGGGTTGGGGTCAGGGGGAGAGATCAACAAAAAGATTTGTATGCATGCATATAAGCCTGACCAATGGACACAGACAACAGGGGTGTGAGGGCATGAGTGGGGGTCGGGGGAAATGGGAGGATAAGGACACATATGTAATACCTTAATCAATAAATAAAAAAATAAATAAAAATTAAAAAAGAAATACAAGTGATTTTTTGTGTGCTAGTCCTATATTCTGTGACCTTGCTGAACTTACTAGCTTTAAGAGTTTTTTTTTTTTGTAGATTCCTTGGAATTTTCTATGTAGACAATTATGCCACCTGCAAGTAGGAACAGTTTATACATTCCTTCACAATTTATGTTATTTTAATTTAATTGTCTAGCCTGGTTGTGTTAGCTGTTATATTATATTGAGTAGCAATGGTGAAAGTGAACATCCTTGCCTTGTTTCTGATCTTAAGGGAAGAGCACTCAGTCTTTAATCATTACATATACTGTTAGCTGTAGGTTTTATGCAGATGCTCTTTATCAAGCTTAGGTAGTTTCCTTCTATTCCTAATAGTGTGGATTTTATCGTAAATGGGTGTTGAATTTTGTTTTCTCTACTTTAATCAACATGATATTATAATAATTTATCGTCTTTAATTTGTTGGTGGGATACCTTGACTGATTTTCAAATATTGGACCAAGCTTGCATACCTGGAATAAAACCTACTTGTTCAAGGTATGTAATTGTTTTATAAATTATTGGATTCAGATTACTAATATTTTGTTGGGGATTTTGTTTTTTATTTAAATTTGTGAAAAATATGGTCTGTAGTTTTCTTGTACTGTCTTTGTCTAGTTTTGGTATTATGCTAATATTAGCCTCATAAAATAAGTTGGAAAGTATTCCCTCCTTTTTTGTTTTCTGGAATAAATTGTGTAAAGTGTGTTAATTATCCTTCTACTAACCATTAAAACCAAATTTGTTTATTAAATTTATTGGGGTAACGTTGCTTAATAACATCATATAAATTTCAGGTACACTACTTTATAATTCAACATCAATATACACTATTATGTGCTCAACATCTGAAGACTAATCTCCTTCCATCAAATTGATGGAAGGAGACTTGTGTTATTTGACCCCATTAACCCTCTTCATCCTACCCTCACCTCTATTCCCCTCAGATAACCAACAAAGAAACAAACTCATATACATTTATTTTTGGAAATTTTTTATTTCCTTAATAGTCACAGGGCTATTCAAATTATCTATTTCCTATTGGATGAGTTGTGTCAGTTTGTGATTTTCAAGGAACTAGTTCATTTCTTCTAAGTTGCCAGATTTATTAATGTAAAGTTGTTCATAGTATTTCTATGTTATCTTTTTAATAACTTCGGTACCTGTATTGATGTTTCATTCTTTTTTTTTTTTTAGTATTCAAGACTTTTCCACATTATATCCATTCTTATCTCATTAAGCAGTTTCTTTTTTATCTTTTAATCTTTATTGTTGAAAGTATTACATAGGTCCTCCTTTTTCCTCCATTAACCTCTTCGAGCCCTTTCTCATCCTCACCCCCCCTCCAAGTTTATTGGTTGATCTCTTCCCATCCTCCATCTCCTGCCTTCCTTCTGATGTTCAACTGTCCGTTCATGCTTCTATGACTCTGGGTCTATTTTTGATCAGTTTATTTGGTTCATTAGATTCCACTTATGAGTGAGATCCTCTGATACTTATATTTCTCTGACTAGCTTATTTCACTCAGCATAATAGTCTCCAGGTTCATCCATACTGTTGCAAATGGTAAGAGTTATTTCTTTTTTTATTGCCATGTAGTATTCCATTGTGTAAATGTATCATAGTTGTTTTTTAGTGTTTGTTTGTTTTTTTGTCCACTCATCTGCTGATGGGCACTTAGGCTGTTTCCAAGTCTTAGCTATTGTAAATTGCACTGCTATGAACATAGGGGTGCATATATTCTTTCTGATGAGTGTTTCAGGTTTCTTAGGATATAATCTTAGAAGTGGGAAGACTGGATCAAATGGGAGTTCCATTTTTAATTTCTTGAGGAAAGTCCATACTGTTTTTCAAGTGGCTGCACCAGTCTGTATTCCCACCAGCATTGTACTAGGGTTCCCTTTTCTCCACAACCTCACCAACACTTGCTGTTGGTTAGTTGATCCTCCTATCTAATAAAAGAGTAATATGCAAATTGACCATCACTCCAACACACAAAGATGGCTACCCCCATGTGGTCAAAGATGGCTGCCCCCATGTGGACACAAGATGGCCACCACAAAATGGCCGGCAGAGGAGGGCAGTTGGGGGAGACCAGGCCAGCAGGGGAGGACAGTTGGGGGGGACCCAGGCCTGCAGGGGAGGGCAGTCAGGGGCAATCAGGCCAGCAGGGGAGCAGGTAGGTGTCGATCAGGCTGGCAGGGGAGTGGTTAGGGGGCGATCAGGCTGGCAGGCAGAAGTGGTTAGGGGCAATCAGGCAGGCAGGCTGGCGAGTAGTTGGGAGCCAGCAGTCCTGGGATCGGGCCTAAACGGGCAGTCGGACATCCCTCAAGGGGTTCCAGATTGGAGAGGGTGCAGGTTGGGCTGAGGAACACAACCCCATGCACAAATTTCATGCACTGGGCCTCTAGTTTGTTTATAATAGCCATTCTGACAGGTGTGAGGTGACATCTCATTGTAGTTTTGATTTGCAGCTCTCAAATGATTAGTGACTGAGCATTGCTCATATGTCTCTTGGCTTTCTCTATGTCCACTTCAGAGAAGTGTCGATTTAGGTCCTTTGCCCATTTTTATATTGGATTGTTTGTCTTTCTTTTGTTAAGTTGTATGAGTTTCCTATATATGTTGGAGATTGATCCCTTATCAGATATATCGTTGGCAAATATTTTCTCCCATGAAGTGGGCTCCCTTGTTATTTTTTTTTCCAATTTTTTTATTAAGGTATTATATGTGTACATATCTTACCATTGCCCCCCCCACCCCACTCCTATATATACCCTTACTCCCCAGAGTTTTGTGTCCATTGGTTATGCTTATATGCATGCATACAAGTCCTGTGATTGATCTCTTATCTTCCCCACCTCTCCCTAACCTTCCTGCTGTAATTTGACAGACTGATGCTTTACTGCCTCTGTATCTATCTTTTTGTTCAAGTTTTTAATGTTCTTTATTATCCATAAATGAGTGAGATCATGTGGTATTTTTCTTTCATTGACTGGCTTATTTCACTTAACATAATGTTCTCCAATTCCATCCAGGTTGCTGCAAATGGTAAGAATTCCTTCTTTTTTATGGCAGCATAATATTCCATTGTGTAGATGTACCATAGTTTTCTGATCCAGTCATCTGCTGATGGGCACCTAGGCTGTTTCCAGATCTTAGCTATTGTAAATTGTGCTGCTATGAACATAGGGGTGCATATATCCTTTCTTATTGTTGTTCCCAGTTTCTTAGGATATATTCCTAGCAGTGGGATTACTGGGTCAAATGGGAGTTCCATTTTCAGTTTTTTGAGGAAACTCCATACTGTTCTCCACAGTGGCTGCACCAGTCTGCATTCCCACCAGCAGTGCACGAGGGTTCCTTTTTCTCCGCATCCTCGCCAACACTTGTCGTTTGTTGATTTGTTGATGATAGCCATTCTGACAGGTGTGAGATGATAGCGCATTGTTGTTTTGATTTGCATCTCTCGGATAATTCTTGACTTTGAGCGTGTTTTCATGTGTCTCTTGGCCTTCTTACTGTCTTCTTTGGAAAAGATTCTATTTAGGTCCGTTGCCCATTTTTTTATTGGATCATTTATATTCCTTTTATTAAGTTGTATAAGCTGCCTGTAGATGTTGGAGATTAAACCTTTATCAGTGATGCCATTTGCAAATATGTTCTCCCATGCAGTGGGCTTTCTTGTTGTTTTGTTGACAGTTTATTTTGCTGTAAAAAAGCTTTTTATTTTGATGTAGTCCCATTTGTTTATTTTCTCTTTAGCTTCCATTGCCCTAGGGGCAGTATCGGTGAAGAAGTTCTTTTGACATATGTCTGAGATTTTGCTGCCTGTGCATTGCTCTAGTATTTTTATGGTTTCCCGTGTTATGTTTAAGTCCTGTAATCATTTTGAGTTTATTTTTGTGTATGGTGTAAGTTGGTGATCTAGCTTCATTTTTTTGCATGTGTCTGTCCAATTTTCCCAACACCATTTATTGAAGAGACTGTCTTTATTCCATTGTATGTTCATGCCTCCTTTGTCAAATATTAATTGAGCATAGTGGTTTGGATCAATATCTCGATTCTCTATTCTGTTCCATTGATCTATATGTCTGTTCTTGTGCCAGTACCAGGCTGTTTTGAGAATAGTGGCTTGGTAATACAGCTTGAAATCTGGTATTGAGATCCCTCCTACTTTATTCTTCTTTCTCAGGATTGCTGTGGCTATTCAGGGTCTTTTTTTATTCCAGATGATTTTTGGAGAGTTCTTTCAAGGTCTGTGAAATATGCCATTGGTATTTTAATGGGGAGTGCATTGAATCTATAGATTGCTTTGGGTAGTATGGACATTTTAATGATGTTGATTCTACCAATCCATGAACATGGTATGTTTTTCCATCTGTTTACGTCTTCCTCTATCTCTTTTTTCAGTGTCCTGTAGTTTTCTGTGTATAGGTCTTTTACCTCAGTTAAGTTTATTCCTAGGTATCTTAATTTTTTTGGTGCGATGGTAAATGGGATTGCCTTTTTAGTCTCTCTGTCTGAAAGTTCACTATTGGTATATAGAAAGGCCATAGATTTCTTGGCGTTAATTTTGTATCCTGCTACATTGCCGAATTCATTTATTAAGTCTATTAGTTTTTTGACAGAGTCTTTCGGATTTTTTATGTACAATATCATGTCGTCTGCAAATAAAGACAGCTTTACTTGTTCTTTTCCAATTTGGATGCCTTTTATTTCTTCTTCTTGTCTAATTGCAATAGCTAATATTTCCAGTACTGTGTCAAACAGGAGTGGTGAGAGTGGGCATTCCTGTCTTGTTCCTGTTCTTAGGGGAAATGTTTTCAGTTTTTGTCCATTGAGTATGATGTTTGCTGTGGGTTTATCATATATAGCTTTTATTATGTTGAGGTATGAGCCTTCTATTCCCACCTTGTTGAGAGTTTTTATCAAGAAAGGGTGTTGGATTTTGTCAAATGCTTTTTCTGCATCAATTGATATGACTATGTGATTTTTATCTCTCAATTTGTTTATGTGATGTATCACGTTTATTGATTTGCGGATATTGTACCATCCTTGCATTCCTGGGATAAATCCTACTTGGTCATGGTGTATGTTCTTTCTGATGTATTGCTGGAGCCGATTTGCTGGAATTTTGTTGAGGATTTTGGCATCTATGTTCATGAGGGATATTGGCCTGTAATTCTCTTTCATTGTGTTGTCTTTATCTGGTTTTGGTATTAGGGTGATGCTGGCTTCATAGAAGGAGCTTGGAAGTGTTCCTTCCTCTTGAATTTTTTGGAATAGTCTGAGGAGGATAGGTTTTAGTTCTTCCTTGAATGTTTGATAAAACTCTCCTGTGAAGCCGTCAGGCCCCGGGCTTTTGTTTGCCGGAAGCTTTTTGATGACTGCTTCAATTTCGTCCATAGTTATTGGCCTATTGAGCTGTTTAGATTCTTCTTGATTGATTTTTGGAAGGTTGTATTTTTCTAGGAATATGTCCATTTCCTCCAGGTTGTCCAATTTGTTGGAATAGAGCTGTTCGTAATATTTTGTAACAATCCTTTGTATCTCAGCGGGGTCTGTTGTTATTTCACCTCTTTCATTTCTGATTTTGTTTATTTGGGTCCTCTCTCTTTGCTTCTTGGTGAGCCTGGCTAGAGGTCCATCAATCTTGTTTATCTTTTCAAAGAACCAGCTCTTGGTTTTGTTGATCTTTTGTATTGTTTCTTTGGTCTCTATGTCATTTATCTCCACTCTGGTGTTTGTTATTTCCTTCCTTCTGGTTACACTGGGCTTTTCTTGCTGCTCTTTTTCTAGCTCTTTGAGTTGTAGGGTTAGGTAATTTATTACCATTGTTTCTTGTTTTTTGCAATAGGCTTGTAGAGCTATGAACTTCCCTCTCAAGACTGCTTTCACTGTGTCCCATAGATTTTGGATTGTTGTGTTTTCATTGTCATTTGTTGCCATGATGTTTTTTATTTCTTCTTTGATCTCTCTGGTGACCCAGTCCTTGTTTAATAGCATGCTGTTTAGTCTCCATGTGTTTGATTTCTTTGGATTTTATTTGTTGTAGTTGATTTCCAGTTTTATGCCACTGTGATCTGAGAAGATGCTTGATATAATTTCTATCTTCTTGAATTTGAAGAGACTTTGCCTGTGACCCAGCATATGGTCTATCTTTGAAAATGACCCATGTGCACTTGAGAAGAATGTATATTCTGTGGCTTTGGGGTGAAATGTTCTGAAGATGTCCATTAATTCCATCTGGTCTAGTGAGTCATTTAGGATTGCTGTTTCTTTGCTGATTTTTTGTTTAGAGGATTTTTCCAATGGTGATAGTGGGGTATTAAAGTCTCCTACTATGATTGTATTGCTATTAATCTCTCCCTTGATATCCTCCAGGAGTTTTTTTATGTATTTGGGTGCTCCTATATTGGGAGCGTATATGTTTACCAGATTTATTTCTTCTTGTTGGATTTCTCCCTTTAGTATTATGAAGTGGCCTTCCTTATCTCTTGTTATGGCATTGACTTTGAGGTCTATTTTGTCAGATATAAGTATTGCTACCCCAGCTTTTTTTTCATTTCCATTTGCCTGAAAGATATTTTTCCATCCCTTCACTTTCAATCTGTGTGAGTCTCTTGTTCTGAGGTGGGTCTCTTGTAGACAGCATATATATGGGTCATGTTTTTTTATCCATTCAGCCACTCGATGTCTTTTGATTGGAGCACTTAGTCCATTTACATTTAAAGTTATTACTGAAAGGTATTTGTTTGTAGTCATATCTATTTTTGTGTCTGTATTCCATCTTACCTGTTTATTTCTTCTTTTTACAGTATTCCCTTTAGCAATTCTTGCATTGCTGGTTTGGTGGTGATAAAGTCCCTGAGTCTTTTTTTGTCTGCGAAGCTCCTGATTTCCCCTTCAATTTTGATTGATAGTCTTGCTGGATATAGTATTCTTGGATTCAGTCCTTTGCTTTGCAACACTTTGTATACTTCCTTCCATTCACTTCTAGCTTGTTGTGTTTCTGTTGAGTAATCATTTGACAATCTGATGGGTGTTCCTTTGTAGGTAACTCTCTGTCTCTCTCTTGCTGCCTTTAAGATTCTCTCTTTATCATTTATATTTGCCATTGAGATTATGACATGTCTTGGTGTGGGTCTTTTGGGGTTGATCCTGCTTGGGACTCTCTGTACTTGCGTAACTTTTATCTTTCCCATATCCGGGAAGTTTTCTGTCATTATTTCTTCAAATAGATTTTCTAATCCCTGCTGCCCTTCTTGTCCTTCTGGCAGCCCTATTATACGCATTTTACTTCGTTTCATGTTGTCCCGAAGCTCCCTTAGGCTTTCCTCCTGCTTTTTAATTTTTTTCTCCAATTGCTGTTCAGATTGAGCTTGTTTCTGTACCTGATCTTCTAACTCTCTAATTCGGTCCTCTGCTTCTTGTAGTCTACTGTTGAAACTTTCCATGGTGTTTTTGATTGTAGCTATATCACTTTTCATTTCTTCCTGATTCTTGCATAAGTTGTTGATTTTCTCATCCATCCGATGTATAAATTCCACGACCATTACTCTGAACTCCTTTTCGGTCATGTTGCAAGGTTCAGTTTCACTAATTTCCTTTCTTGGCGACTCCACATTTTCTTTCCTCTGTGAGTTATTTCGTTTCCCCATTCTGGCTATCACCAGAAAGCTCAAGCTTCCATTTGCGTGGACCTGGGCCGTGTGCTGTGGGGACTTCGCTCCACCCGAGTTTCACTGAAGTGCTCTGACACTAGGACGTGTGGCTGCCTTTGGTTGGTGGGAACCAGACTTGCCCAGGGTCAGTGTCCCCAGTATTCCGTGTGGTCTCGTGTGCACACTTAGAATCAGGGACCCTGTCTGCACCACACTGTTGGTATGTGCCGAAAATGAGATCCTTAGCATGTGCCAGGAGTCAGAGTTTCCCTGTGTCTGCACCAAGAATCGAGTGTCAGAGTCTCTGTTGCCTTGTGCTGTTTCTCGTTGAGAATCAGGGTCCCTGTGTGTGCATGCACCAACAATTGGGGTCGTTGGCTCTTAGTGTGAATGCGCTGTGAGTCAGGGATCCCAGGCAGCTGTGTCCGGCGTGTCAAATTCCCTGAAGTGGAGCTGCGTCCTGTGTGTGCTCTCTCTACTGAGCCAAACCGGCTAGGGTGCACACTCTCAAATCCCTGAAGGTGAGCTGCCTCTGTGCACTCTTCCAGAATCCCCGAAGAGGGGCGGAGTCTGTCCTGCACGCCAAATTCCCCAAAGGGAAGCTCCTCTGTGCACGCTCTAAGATTCCCCGAAGGGGAGCTGTGACCCGCAAGCCAAATTCCCCCCAATTCCCCGAAGGGGAGCCCTCTGTGCGCACTGACAGATTTCCCCGAAGGTGAGCTGCTTCTGTTCGTGCGCCAAATTCCCTTAGTCGGCGAGGGGCGTGTCTATCAGTTACTATGGCGCTATCTGTGCGCGCCTGCGGGGAGGGGGATAGGCTCTTTGACTCACGGGAATCTGCCGGGAAGTCTGGATTCTTGTTGTTTATTCGTCTGAAGCTGTGATAGCAGTTCTCTGTCCCCAGTGGCTGCAGGTTCCTGGTTTGTGTCAGAAGCCAGGATCCGAGTCTCAGGCAGCTCTGTTTCTCAGTATGGTGTGGTCTCCGCGTCCGCACCAGCCTCTGAGAAGTGTCCGCTTTTCCCCCTTGTTATTTTGATGATGGTTTCTTTTGTTGTGAAGAAGCTTTTTATTTTGATGTAGTCCCATTTGTTTATTTTTTCCTTAGTTTCCATTGTCCCAGGGGATGTAACGGTAAACATATTGCTATGAGAGATGTCTGAGATTTTGCTGCCTATGGTTTCTTCTAAGACTTTTATTGTTTCATGTCTTACATTTATCTATTTTGAGTTTATTCTTTTGTATGGTGTAAGTTGGTGGTCTATTTTCATTTTTTTGCATGTATCTGTCCAATTTTCCCAACACCATTTATTGAAGAGACTGTCTTGACTCCATTGTATGTTCATGCCTCCTTTGTCAAACATTAATTGAGCATAGTGGCTTGGGTTGATTTCTGGATTCTCTGTTCTGTTCCATTGATCTATATGTCTGTTCTTGTGCCAGTACCAGGCTGTTTTGAGTACAGTGGCTTTGGAGTATAGCTTGATATCTGGTATTGTTATCCCTCCAACTTTGATCTTCTTTCTCAAGATTGGTTCAGCTATTTGGGTTCTTTTTGGGTTCCATATAAATTTTTGGGATATTTGTTCTAGGTTTGTGAAATATGCTGTTGGTATTTTAATAAGGATTGCATTGAATCTCTGGATTGCTTTGGGTAGTATGGACATTTTAATGATGTTGAGTCTACCAATCCATGAACATGGTATATACTTCCACTTGTTTATATCTTCCTCTATCTCTTTTTTCAATGTCCTGTAGTTTTCAGAATACAGGTCTTTTAACTCCTTGGTTAAGTTTATTCCTAACTGTCTTAATTTTTTTGTTGTTACAATGGTAAATGGGATAGTTTTTTAACTTTCTTTTTCTGAGAGTTTACTATCTATACATATAAAGAGGTAATATGCTAATTGTCCATTACAGTGTCCCAATAACAACCAATTTGCATATTGATGCACGTGCAGCAGGGGGCGGGTGGCCACAGCCAAGTTCCCGGGGGTCCGAGTAGAGTGCCTGACAGGAGCCCGGAGTGCAAAGAAGAAAGAGGAAGCGGCCACGGGGAGCTCTTCCAATCCTCCTGCATGGACACCCTACCCCACCGCCCACACTCCTGAGCGGACAGAGAGGCTGACCATATGGAGAGAAGACCCAGCCTCAGGGGAAGCTGCAGCCCGCACCTCCAACTCCCAATTTCTTCCCCTGGCACCCCCTCCAGTGGTGCCCACAACAATAGCACGCCAGCAACCACCCATCAGCACCCCTGAGACACCCGGGGCCCAGGGCCCGCTGCTGTCAGGCCCCCTCCACTGGGGCCAGGCAGGCCTCTCCTCCTTACAACTCCAGACCCTGGTGGAGGCAGGCCTGAGCGACCCCCCATGGTCAGACCATTCCCCCCATATCAGCAGTGCCATCTCCGCAGCAGAAGCACGCTGAACCTCGCTGGGGGTGTGGCTAAATCCACCTTCCTAGCCCACCTGGCTCCGCCCTGGCCTGGCCCCCACCCCACTCCAGGAGATTGGAGTCCCACACTGAGCAGGTATAGCTGTGAAACAGCCATGTACAATTTAAAGAATGGTGCCAAGCAGGAAGGTTTGACAATTACTACCCTTTTGGCCTCACCACCCTCCTTGCACCCCCCTAAGACCCCAACCCCCACCAGTGCCTCCAGGGACTACCACCACTACAGGGCTGCTGGCCAGAGCCCGCCACTCTGAGGCCTGGGGAACCTTCTGCAAAGCTTCCATAGCTACAGTCCCAGGAAACAATCATGTCCTCCTCCCCTAATCAGCACCTGCTACCTGCAAGGGTACCCATGGACTTAAAAATAACAATCCTTTCCCGTTTAGACATCACTTACTTGATGAAACATCTCTTGGTTTATTAGCTCACAACCTCCTCATGACAACCCAGTGAGGTAGGTGGAGAAGAGATTACAATTCCCATGGTATATGTGTATGTATTCAGAAATGAAGCTCAGAGAGGAAAAGTGTCAAACCCAATGGTTCCCAAGGTGCACCACATGCCCCATGGGGGGGCGGAATTTGATTTTAAGTGGGGGCAATTTGAGAATGAGTTAACAGTGAATTTTTTGCGTTTCTTATGGTTCTAGGGGGCCTCATCTACAGCGTATCCTACATAATAAAAGGCTAATATGCAAATGACCGAATGGTGGAATGACCGGTCACTATGATGCATGCTGACCACCAGGGGGCAGACACTCAACACAGGAGCTGCCCCCCTGGTGGTCAGTGTGCTCCCACAGGGGGAGCACCGCTCAGCCAGAAGCCAGGCTCATGGCTGGCAAGCACACCAGCAGTGGTGGGAGCCTCTCCTGCCTCCATGGCAATGTTAAGGATGGCTGACTGATGGCTTAGGCCCACTAAGCCATCAGTCGGACATCCCCCCAGGGCTCCTGGACTGCAAGAGGGCGAAGGCCAGGCTGAGGGACCACCCCCTCCCAAGTGCACGAATTTCGTGCACCAGGCCTCTAGTTGGTGTATAAAATTGCTATGGATTTTTGGTTGTTAGTTTTGTATCCTGCTATATTTCCAAATTCATTTATTAAATTTAGTAGTTTTTTGCTGGAGATTTAAGGTTTTCTATGTACAGTATCATGTCATTTAGGAATAATGAGAGCTTTACTTCCTCCTTTCCAATTTGGATTTCTTTTATTTCTTCTTCTTGTCTGATCACTATGGCCAGAACTTCCAGAACTGCATTGAACAAAAGTGGTGGAAGAGGGCATCCCTATCTTGTTCCTGTTCTTAGGGGAAATGGTTTTGGTTTTTTCCCATTGAGTATGATGTTGGCTGTAGGTTTGTGATATATGGCCTTTATGATGTTGAGATGTATTCCCTCTATTCCCATGTTGCTGAGAGTTGTGTGTGTGTGTGTGTGTGTGTGTTTTATCAAAAAAAGGGTGTTGGATTTTGTCAAATGCTTTTCCTGCATCAATTGATATGATCATGTGACTTTTGTCTTGCAATCTGTTTATGTGCTGTATCACATTTATTGATTTGTGAATATTGGACCAGGCTTGCATCCCTGAAATAAATCCCACTTGGTCATAATGTATGATCTTTTTAATGTATTGCTGGATCCGGTTTGCTAAAATTTTGTTGAGGATTTTAGAGTCTATGTTCATCAGGGTTATTGGCCTGTAGTTCTCTTTCTTTGTCATGTCTTTATCTGGTTTTGGAATTAGGGTGATGGTGGCCTCATAGAAAGAGTTTGGAAGTGTTCATTCCTCTTAAATTTTTTTTGGAATATTTTGGAGTAGAGACGTTAATTCTTCTTTGAATATTTGGTAAAACTCCCCTGGAAATCTATCTGGACCAGGGCTTTTGATGCTGGGAATTTTTTTTAATTTCTGCTTCAATTTCATCAGTAGTTATCGACATATTCAGGTTTTCTGATTCTTCCTGATTAAGTTTTGGAAGGTTATATTTTTCTAGGAATACCTCAGTTTTGGCCAGGTTGTCCCACTTGTTAGAATAAAGTAATTCATTGTATTTTATTACAATCCTTTGTATTTTTGTGGGATCAATTGTTACTTCACCTCTTTCACTTCTGATTTTGTTTATTTGAGTCTTCTCTTTTGTTTCCTTGTGAGCCTGGATAGAGATCCATCAATATTATTTATCTTTTCAAAGAACCAACTTATGATTTTTTTGATCTTATGTATTGTTTTTTTATTTTTCGTGGGGTTTTTGTTTGTTTTTTGGTGTTTGGTGTGGTTTTTTTGTGTTTTTTTTTGTTTTTTGTTTGTTTGTTTTGGTCTCTATGTCATTGATTTTGCTCAGGTCTTTATTATTTCCTTCCTTCTACTTGTTCTGGGTTTTTCTTCTTGTTCTCTTTCTAATTATTTTAGTTGTAGTGTTAGATAACTTATTACCAATTTTTTCTTTTTTTTTTTTTTTTTTTTTTTTTTTTTTTTTTTTTTAGGTAGGACAGTAGTGCTATGAACTTCACTCTCAGGACTGCTTTCACTGTGTCCCATATGTTTTGGATTGTTGTATGTTCATTTTCATTTGTTTCCAGGATATTTTTATTTCTTCTTTGACCTTTTTGGTTACCCATTCATTATTTAATAGCATGCTCTTTAGCCTCCATGTATTTGATTGTTTTTGAGTGTTTTTATTATAGCTAATTTCTAAGTTCATGCCATTGTGGTCTGAGAAGATGCTTGATATGACTTCAATCTTTTTGAATTTTTAGAGACTTAGCTTGTGTCCTAACATGTGGTCTATCTTTGAAAATATCCCAAGTGCACTTGCAAAGAATGTATATTCCATAGCTTTGGGGTGCAATGTTCTTAAGATGTCAATAAATTTAATCTGTTCTAGTGTCATTTAGTATCATTGCTGTTTCCTTGTTGATTCTTTGTCTAGAAGATTGATCCAATGATGTCAGTGGGATCTTAACGTCCCCTCCTATGATTTTATTGCTGTCAATCTCTCCCTTGATATTCTCCAGAATTTTTTTTTAATATATACTTGGATGCTCTTGTGTTAGGTGCATATGTGTTTACCAGACTTATAGCCTTTTATTGCAGCAATCCCTGTAGTATTATGAAGTGGCCTTCTTTATCTCTTGTTACTAGAGGCCCGGTGCATGAAATTTGTGCATGGGGGGGTCCCCCTCAGCCCAGCCTGCACCCTCTCCAATCCAGGACCCCTCGGGGGATATCCTGAGGATCAGGCCTAAACCAGCAGTCAGACATCCCTCTCACAATCCGGGACCACTGGCTCCTAACTGCTCACCTGCCTGCCTGCCTGATCACCCCTAACTACCCCCCTGCTGGCCTAGTCACCACCAACTTCCCCCCCCCGCTGGCCTAGTCACCCCTAACTGCCCCCCCCCGCTGGCCTGGTCATCCCCAACTGCTGCCTCCCTGCACCTGGTTGCCCCACACAGCTTGCTGTTTGGTCATTTGGTTGCCCCTCACTAACCCCCCTGCTGGCCTGGTCACCCCACACAGCCTGCTGCTTGGTCATTTGGTTGCCCCTCACTAACACCCCTGCCAGCCTGGTTGCCCTACGCAGACTGTTGGTTGTCCGTTCGGTTAGGATGGTCGCTTAGGCTTTTATTATTATAGATGGCCTTCACCTTGAGGTGTATTTTGTCAGATATAAGTATTGCTACCCCAGCAATTTTTCATTTCCATGCCCCTGAAAATTTTTTCCATCATTTCACTTTCAGTCTGTTTGTGTCCTCTGTTCTAAGGTGAGTCTCTTGTGGACTGAATAGATATATGGGTCATGTTTTCTTAGCCATTCAGCTACCCTATGTCTTTTGTTTGGAGCATTTAATCCATTTATGTTTAAGGTTATTATTGATAGGTACTTGTTTGTTGCCATTTTTATTCTTTATGCCTGTGTTCTTTCTTCCCTTTCAATTTCTTCTTTTACAACTGTCCCCTTAGCATTTTTGCATTGCTGGCTAGGTGGAAACAAACTCCCTCAGCTTTTTTTTGTCTGCAAAGCTCCTGATTTCCCCTTCAATTTTGAATGATAGCCTTGCTGGATACAGTATTCTTGTATTCAGTTTCTTGTTTTGCATCACTTTGTATACTTCTTTCTATGCCCTTCTGTCCTGATGTGTTTTTTTTGCTTTGTTTTGTTTTTGTTTTTTGTTGTTGTTGTTGTTTTTTAAATCAGCTGATAGCCTAATGGGAGAGCCCTTGTAGGTAATTTTTCTGTCTCTTTCTGGCAGCCTTTAAGAATCTTACTTTGGCATTGACATTTGCCAATTTAATTATGATGTGTCTTGGTGTTGGTCTTTTGGGATTCATCTTGTTTGGGACTCTGTGTGCTTCTTGTTGTTGTATGACTTTTTTCTTCCCCAAATCAGGGAAGTTTTCTGTCATTATTTCTTCAAACAGGGTTTCTATTCCTTGCTTAGCTTCCTCTCCAACATTATGAGATGTTGTTCCATTTCATGTTGTCCCAGAGCTCCCTTAGAATCTCTCCCTGCTTTTTTAAAAAAATACATTTTTACTGATTACAGAGAGGAAGGGGGAAAGAGAGAAACCTCAATGATAAGAATCGTCAATCAGCTGCTTCCCACCTGCCTCCTACTGGGGATCAAGCCTGCAACCGAAGCAGGTGCTCTTGTCCAGAATCAAACCTGGGACCCTTCAGTCCACAGACTGATGTTCTACCCACTGAGCCAAACCTGCTAGGGTTTTCCTCATGCTTTTGAATTTTTTTTCCAGTTGCTGATCTGCTCATGTGTTTTTTCTGCCTTGTCTTTAACTCATTGATTCAGTCCTCAGCTTCTTATAGTCTACTATTGAAACTTTCCAGCGTGTTCTTTATTGAAGCTGTCATTCTTCATTTCCTCTTGATTCTTACACATGATGCATTTCTCATCCAGATGTTTGAACATCCTTATAACTATTACTCTGAAATCTTTCTCTGACAAATCGCTTGCCTTTTATTTATTTTAGTTCTTTTTCTGGGGATTCCTCCTTTTCTTTCATTTTGGGGTTGTTGCTTTGTTTCTCCATTTTTGCTGTTCTTTTGTAATTGTTTCTATGTATTAGATCAAACTGCTATGCCACCCAGATTTTTGAATTGGTCTTATGTAGTAGATGCTTTGTTGGACCCAGTGGTGCAGTCTCTCAGGTCTCCTAGACTGGGTGTTCTAGGCAGGCCCCCTACTTGAGATATTTGTGTTCTCCTAATGTAGTTGGGTTTTGAATGTTATTGTCCCATTCGTGGATGGCATCTCCTCTCAGGGTGTCTGATTATGTGGCTCACTCCCTACCATGTAATGACAACCATTGTGGAGGCGCTGTCTGAACAGCACAAAATACAACATGACACAAAATAACAGAACACAAATGTATACAAGACACCTATAACCCCAATAAAAGTGACCATCAGAGAAAAAAGAACTAGGAAAGAGAAAAGAGAGAAAGAATAATAGTGACGAAAAAAAGAAAAAGAAAGTAAGAAATAATATGGGGAGAAAACACAACAAAACAAACAAATAAATCAAAAGGCACAAACAAAAATCACCCAGAAGTAAAAGGGGGGAAAGAATCTGTATATACAGAGCTTAAATAGAGAAAATAATGTTAAGGAATTGGATGAATTGGGGAATGACCACGGTTTGGAATAGAGGAAGGAAAAAAGAAATGAGAAGACTGGAAGAAAGAATAAAATAAATAAATAATGTTTTTTTGAAAAGGAGAAAGAGGAGAAAGCAGATTGGCCTAAATTTAGGAAGTAAAACAAGTTAAAAAAATAGGAGAGGAAAAGATCAAGAAAAGAGAGAAAAAAAATTGAGTAGTGAAGAAAAAGAAAAGAGAAGGGGAATGGAGCAGGAGCAGGTAAGTAGAAATCAGATATATGAATAAACAGAGACTAGAATAATAACTCATCAATCAATCCAATAAAGAAGATCCATTTTTGTAAAGGGGAAAAAAGAAGGAAAGAGGAAAACTAAGACTGAGAAAGGAGAAGAAAAACAAGAGGAATACTAGTAAAAGAGAAGCGAGGAAGAAAAAAAGTGCAAAAAAATAAATAAAATAAATAAGATGCAATAAAAATAATAATTAAAAAATTGAAAATAATAAAAATAAGTGTTTGTTTCAACTGAGTTTTAATGCCCCATGGAAGCTAGTTTAGTACCCTACTCTTCTGTCTGCTAATTCTGGGATTCCTGCTAGGTACTTAGGTGCTGATCACTGTCAGGCACTGTCTTGTGGCTTTTAGCATCCTGCTTGAAGCTCCAAGCAGTTCACAGGTCCTTTGCTTGTGTCAGTCTCCATAGGCCTTGACTGCAAGCTGGTGGGGCCAATCTTCCCTCTGTGCCTATCTGCCAGCTGTCAGTCTTAATCACTCAAGCATCTATAGTATTTTTGACAGGACTTTAGGTTAAAGTGACCAGATTTTAACATTGGTAAAGTGGGACACCATTGATCAGGAGGAGGGGTCTTTTTTTAAAATATATATTTTATTGATTTTTTACATAGAGGAAGAGAGAGGGATAGAGAGTTAGAAACATCGATGAGAGAGAAACATCCATCATCCATCAGCTGCCTCTTGCACACCCCCTACTGGGGATGTGCCCACAACCAAAGTACATGCCCTTGACCGGAATCAAACCTGGGACCCTTGAGTCTGCAGGCCGACGCTCTATCCACTGAGCCAAACCAGTTTTGGCCCGGTGGGGGGGGGGGTTCTTGATTAAAAAATTGGTCTATATTGTAATCGCTTTTGGTTTTTTTAATAAAAGGAAATTCACTTAGATCATTGTTGAATTTGCATCCTCTTTTCTTGCTCATTATGTTAAAAATCTAAAAAAATAATTTAAAATTATATTATAAATTATTATATACATATTGCTTAAAAACACAGTAAGTAGGTACATAATTACATGAACATATTTTATTATTAGTTTATAAATTAAATTAATTTGATTGTTATAAAGTAACTATATTTTAAAAATTATTTTAATCCTATATTTCTTTCTAAATAATAACAATACTAACTTGTATTATTTTTCCTCTGAATTTGCCGTAACGTAAGTCATAAGTGTCACTTTCAAGGCCGGTGCTAGACTTTTTGCCGCCACTATAAAATATAAATAATATGAGTACTGTCTGCTAAATTCAAGAAAATTTATGTATTTATGAAATAAATAAATAACTTACCTAAATTATCTGAATAGCTGATTTGTAATGACATCACTTGTTTAACTAGCTTACTAGCACGCAGTACGATGTGTATCGTCTGAGAGACAGTTACAAAATGTTTTCGTCGTTGCCAATCCCAAAAAATGCCATTGTTCATTAAGTCCAAACAATAGTGGTCGAATTCTAACAACTGATCAACAATGCAAACTTTGATAAGCCGTTCTCGATAATCAGTTCTCAACAATTATTTGTTATTATTAAAGTTTAACATTATAAAATTAACAAAAGTAATATAAAACTCATATCCTGGCTAAATAGCCACATGGCCGCCGAAAACCATATATTCCCTTCCCGTTCTCCCGCCATTCCCTAGCTTGTCGTGCATTCTTTCCAAAAATCGGGACTTTTTTAAAACGCTGCGGGACGCGGGACAAATGGTTAAAAATCGGGACTGTCCCGCCCAAAGCGGGACGTCTGGTCACCTTACTTTAGGTGGGGTTGGTGCTGTTTCGCTTTCATGGAGTAAGGTGGGTGTTTTATTTTTTATTTTTCCTCACCTAGAGATACTCCTCAGCAAGTGGCCCAAAATATTACTCTGGCCTTGGTGGTTAGAGATCCTTGTATGGAGACCAATGGGGTTGGCTGGCAACCTGGAGTTTTTATCAGTCTGGTTCCCAGAATAGCAGGGCACATTGGCCCCTCTTCCAATCCAGTCACTGAGGGCTCTTTGGGCCTATTCAGACCCATAAACTTGGACTCTGCCTTTGTTTCCTTTGTAAAGCTCAAACTGCAGGAAGGTTGTGGCAGGCTATATTATCTGCCTTGAGGCTACTGGGAGGGGCTAGCTCTTCAAGGGAGAAATAGCCACTTAAGTTTGGGAGCTTAATAATGTCCCAATGCAGGACTCCTGGCCACATCTCCCTGCCCTGTTTCACTCCCCAGCCTCTCCTCAGGCATCTCAAGTATGTGCCTCTCTCCCTGCGCCAATGCCTCCAGTGAGTGAGTGCAATAGAAAAGTCCTGTGTTCTGTGTTTACTGCATAAAAGCAAAGACCAAACAACCACAAAATTGCAGGTTTCTCTCCACCAACACCTCATTGCTCTGGCTGCCTTCCAGGCTGCCTTTCGTGGTTGTGATCTTAGGTCCAGATTCCTGGCCGCCAACACCCTGTGGCTTTTCCTTTCCACAGTTGAATGTTATGCCTGTCACTAAGGTACACAGCTTCAGTGCAATGCAGCTTCCTCCACACTCTCTTGGCCCACTGGCTGGCTGTCCCTCTTAATCCCATGTCCCTGCTCCTACCGGTCTCTAAGCATCCTCTGTCCTTGCTTGTTGTGAATTTTCTCCTCTGCGCTGCCTAATTCATTAATTCCGGGTGGATGTTCTCCGATTTAGTTTTATTTCCAGTTTGGCTCCGGGACAAGGTGCATGACATGTCTTCCTATTTGGCCACCATTTTTTCCTTCCAACTCATGTTTCAATCTTGATATTGGTGATTTGTGTTTTGTTTTGTTTTGTTTTGTTTTTCAATCTTGCCAAAGGTTTATCACTTTTATTCATCTTTTAAAAGAACCAGCTTTTTCTTTTATTGATTTTTCTCTATTGTTTTCCTATTTCTAATTAATTGTTTTCTTCTCTTGTCTTTATTGTTTTCTTCTTTCTGTATGCTCTGGGTTTATTTTGCTCTCGTTTTTCTAGTTTCTTGAGGTAGGAATTTAGATTATTGATTTGAGACATTTCCTTTTGCTAATGTAAGAATGTAATGCTAAAAATTTTCCTCTCAGCACTACTTTTTCTGTATCTCACATATTTTGATGATTTGTGTTTTTATTTTCATTTAGTTCTATATATTTTTACTTGCTTTTGAGACTTCTTCTTTAGCTATGAATTCTTTAGATATATATTGTTTAGTTTGTACACATTTAGAGATTTTACTGCTGTCTTTCTGTTATTGATTTTTAGTTTGATTCCATTATGGACAGAGAGCATATTCTGTATAATTTAAATTCTTTAAAATTTAGGGGATTTGTTTATTGTCCCAGTATATGGTGTAGGTTCATGAATGTTCTGAGGGCATTTGAAAAAAAAAAAGTAGATTCTGCTATTGTTGAGTAGAGTGATCGACATATGTAAATCAGATCCTATTGGTTGATGGTATTGTTCACTTCTGTTACATCCTTGTGGATTTTCTGTGGAATAGTTCTATCTATCAGTTGCTGAGAGGGTGATGTTTAAGTCTCCAACTATAATTGTTTTTTTATTTCTCCTTTCAGTTCTATCAGTTTTTGTTTGATGTCTTTTGAGGCTCTGGTGCTTGGTGGGTGCAAATATGGAATCACTCAGTCTATGTGATGCATTGATCCTTTTTTGATTATGCAATATCCTTCTTTGTATCTAGTACTGATCCTGGCACTTCCTCATGTGACCCTGTATGGCACAGCATGTCCCCTCCTCTTGGAAACTGTGAATAATAAGCTATTTTTAAATATGTTTAATAAACTTAGATATAGACTCTCCCGGTATTAGTTCATGTGTGAACTGATCAACCCAGAGCCTCTATTCCAAACCACTTCCTCTATATGGCTTTTACACTCAAGGAAACAATATTCCTCTGTCCTAATCACCCCAGGTTCAGGTATATGTCTAAAGAATTCATAGCTAAAGAAGAAGTCTCAAAAGCAAGTAAAAATACATAGAACTAAATGAAAAAAAAAACACAAATCATCAAAATATGTGGGAAACAGAAAAAGTTTTTAATGCTTAAATGTATCTAGTAATTTCTTTGCTATGAAGTCTACTTTATAAAATATTAATACAGCTACTCCTTCCTCTTTATATGAGCATGGTTTATATTTTACACTCAACTACTTATATTGACGAATTTAAGTGAATTTCTTGTGAAAAGGAAATAGTCAGGTCAAGTTTGTTTGTGTTTCTTTCTAATTAACTCTGTCAAGCTCTGGCTTTAAATTGGTATATTTAGACCATTAACATTTAAGGTAATTGTTGATATGTAAGGGATTAAGGGTGACATTTTAATATTTGGTTTTGTTTCCTCTGTTTCCCATTCCCGTGTTTCTTTGATTTTGCTTCCTGTGTGTTATCTGGACATTCGTTTTTAATGTTTAAGTGTATCAATTTGTATAATTATCTTATTAGATCCTATAATTATTACAATATACATATGTAACTTATTTTATACAACTGTGATTTCAACAGGAGGTGTGGTATCAACTTTTTACAACTTCGAGTTCTTTTGAAGTGTACCTAGAATTTTGATTTATTCAGGAATGGTGCGTTCCAAAGATCAGGAGATGATTATTTTTGAAAAAATAGCTTGCCCTGTTCAGTGCAGCTCAGTAGGCTGAGCATTGTCCCATTCACTGAGAGGTCACAGGTTTGATTCCTGGTCAGGGCACATGCCCCGGTTGCAGGTTTAATACCCAGTAGGAGGAATGCAGGAGGCAGTCACTGGATGTTTCTCTCTCATCAATGTCTCTCCCTCTATCCTTCTCTCTCTAAAAAATCATAAAAACATACTTAAAAATAGCTTATTATTCACAGTTTCCAAGAGGAGGGGGCATGCTGTGCCATACAGGGTCACATGAGGAAGTGCCAGGATCAGACAGAGGCATAGAAAGCAAGGGGAAGAATGGGTAAAAATTTTTATTGTGGTTTTAAGAGGAAGGAATGGGTGAAGCAAGGTAAGAAAATGAGCACACTTCAGAATGTAAAGTTTGAATAATTTCAGTGGGTTCTAGGGCATAAGGGGTGGTCCCTAGTTATCCAGTACCTGAACCTGGGGTGATTAGGACAGAGGAATATTATTTCCTTGAGTGTAAAAGCCATATAGAGGAAGTGGTTTGGAATAGAGGCTCTGGGTTGATTAGTTCACACATGAACTAATACCAGGAGAGTCTATATCTAAGTCTACATCTAAGTCTATATCTAAGAGGGGTAGTGTCTTCCCAGTCAGTGAGGCCCCAGATGCCAGACTATCAAGAATACAGAAAAGGAGAGACAAAATGGTGGTGGAATAGGCAGACATTTCCAGAGCCTTGTCCCAGAGCAGATAGAAGGAGCAACTAAATTGAATAACATCCACCCCGAATTGGTGAAGTAGACACAGCTGGTGAGCAAATTTGCAGCTGGGAAGGGCAGAGGATGCCTGCAGAATGGTAAAATTAGGGATCTGGGCAGGAGAGAGGTGCGATACCTACAAGGCCAGAGAGTCAGAAAGAAGCTGCATGGCACCAAGAAGCTGCATGGCACCCGGGGACAGGCGTAACATCTGACTATGGAAAGTAAGTATACAGGGCTGGCAGTGGCAGGTGATTCTAGATCTAAGCCCATAGCCATGAGAAGCTGAGCCTAGAGGGGGAAGCCTGAACAACTGCCCAAGCCACGCCATGCTGGGCTAGAGGGGTTCGCAGTGGTGCAGCTCTTTCCCCTCTTTGGTCTTTGCTTTTATTCGCTAAACCAAGTTCATAGGAACTTTCATATACAAACACTCACCTGTGGCTGAGGTGCAGACTTGTGGAGTCTGGGAAGAAGGTGGGGAGAAGAGCAGCTCAGGGAGAGGTGGCCAGGAGTCTGGCACTGAGACATACCTGACATGCTGGACTTAAGCAGCCATTTTCCCCCAAAGAGATAACCCATCCCTGCAGTCTCCAGGCAACCAATATAGCCACACCCAGACTACACCATGAGTGCTACAAAGGTTACCAAAAAAATCTGAATAGTCCCTGAGATCCCTCAGGGAATGGCCTGAAGAGAGGTCATTCAGTCCTGGAAAGGCATATGGCAACCTCCCCAACTATAGCCCTATCGAAAACAGCTGCTTGAGAGATTAAGGTTGAAAGTGGGCAGACAGGAGCAGTGGACCGCTTGTAACTTCAACAATCTAATAGGAAACTGAGAAGTGGCAGACAGTACAGAAGAATGGGATCTTAAATGCCCATGGGACATTAAAGCTTGGTGGACATTTCACTTTTTCATTTTTATTTTATTTTATTATTATTTTCTTATCTCTCTTTTTCTTTTATTTTTTCTGTATTTCTTTTTTTCATATGTTTATTTTTATTTCTTCTTGCATTATTTTTCATCATTCTATTTTTATTTTTCTGTTTTTTATTTTATTATTTTATCCTATTTTTAATTAATTAAAAAAATTTTTTTTCTTTATCTTTCTCTTTCTTCTTATCCACTCATCCGCTTTCTACTTCCTCTAAGCTGAACTGAGGTCCTCCCCATATTCATCCAATTTCTTAACCTCCCCATATTCATCCAATTTCTTATAAGCTTGTCCTCTACAAATTCTGTCCCCATCCCCTTTTTTGGGTGTTTGGTGTTTGAATATTTTGGTTTATCTGTTCGTTCTGTGGTGTTTTCTCCCCATATATATACGTTTTTTCCTCTTTCTTCCCTTTTCTTCTTTTTCTTTTCTCTCTTACCATTTTTTTCTCTCCTTAATATCATTTGTGCTCTCTTTTCTCTCCCTTAATTCTCTTTTCTCTAGTGATAACTTATATTGGGTTTATCAGTGTCGTGAGTATATTCGTGTTTTGTTCCTTTTGTGTCATGTCTTGTCAAGTTGCATTTTGTCCTCTTTGGTCAATGTGGTAGAGAGCAAGCCACATAACCAGATACCCAGAGAGGAGACACCATCCATGAATGGGTCAATAACACTCCAGATCCAATTACAGATGCAAGAAGATGGCGGCAGTGAGAGAGAGAGCATGAGTGAGTGAGGGAGCGAAAGGGGAGTGTGTGGACGTGTGGGGTGTGTGTGTGTGTGTACATGAATGAGGGACAGTTAGATCCCACAGGACCTCCAAGAACAGGCACACTGGGCTGGTCTAGTGAGGAAGCCTCTGCTACCATTGCAAATAGTCCCAGGGCAGTGGGATCTACCATAGAGGCTGCAGAGACTTGAAGGGAGAGCTTCTGTGACTGGGAGACCAGTCTCACCTCCACCCAGGGTGCCCTCAGACTCTACAGCCACACCTGCCAGAAACCTGCGGCCTCAGCTGTGGTCCCACGGTCACCAAGATTCCAGCCACCCCAGCCATGGGCTCATGTGAGTTCTAAGTGTACTCCCCTCTGGCCGACCCAACGCTTTAGCCCAGGGTGTCGTGACCATGCAAGCAGCAGCTGCGTGAGCAGCCCACCCCCATCCAAGGAGCAGCATGTTCATGTGGCTTGCCCTCATCTGAGAAGCAGCAGCCCCATGCAGCCTGCCCCAACTGAGGAGCAGCAGCCATGTGCATCCCGCGCCCATCCAAGGAGGAGCAGCCTCATGAACAGCCCACACACATTTGAGGAGCAGCAGCCACATGAGCTGCCTGCCGCCATCTAAGGAACATCAGCTATGCACAGCCCGCCCCCATCCAAGGAACAGCAGCCTGCCCCGTCTGAGGAACAGCAGCCAGGAAAGCAGCCCAACCCCACCAGCCAGAGGAGGCACCACTACTTCAAGCAGCCGCTTGAGCAGTGCCCACCAGAGGAGCTGCCTCCAACTGAGGAGCAGAGGCTGCCGCCACCACCTGAGGAGCAGCCACCACCTAAGGAGTTGTGTGGGGGCTCCTCCTCCCCCTGAGGAGGAGCCCCCACACAACTTGACACCTAGATCCTTTGGTGAGAGCAAAAATGGGTAGACAAAGAAACCCCCAAAGGAAAGAAAATGAGGAATCACCAGAAAAGGAGCTAAGTAAAATGGAGGCATGCAATATATCAGAAAAAGAATTCAGAATAAGGGTCATACAGTTCATTAACCAGATGGATGAAAAAATCAACAACTTATGGAAGAATCAAGAAGAAATAAAGAGTGATATAGCTGCAATAAAAAACACCATGGAAAGTTTCAACAGTAGAATAGGAGAAGCAGAGGACCAAATTAGCGAATTAAAAGACAGGGAAGCAAAACACACCCAAATTGAACTGCAATTGGAGAAAAAAAATGAAAAGACAGGAGGAGAGCCTAAGGGAGCTATGGGACAACATGAAACAAAGCAACATATGAATAATAGGGGTACCAGAATGACAGGAAGAGGAACAAGGGTTAGAAAACTTATTTGAATAAATAATGTCAGAAAACTTCCATGATGTGGGGAAGAAAAAAGTCACACAAACACAGAGAGTCCCAAACAAGATGAACCCAAAAGGACCCAAACCAAGACACATCTTAACTACAATGGCAAACTTTCAGGACAAAGAGAGAATCTTTGAAAGAGAGGGACAGAAAGTTACATACACGGTATCTCCCATTAAATTATCAAATGATTTCTCAACAGAAACACATCAGGCCAGAAAGGAATGGAAGGAAATTTACAAAGTGATGCAAAGCAAGGGACTGAATCCAAGAATACTCTATCCAGCAAGACTATCATTCAAAATTGAAGGGAAATAAGGAGCTTCACAGACAAAAAAAGGCTAAGGGGGTTTATCTCCACCAAGCCAGCAATGCAAGAAATGCTAAAGGGTCTGGTGTAAAAAGAAGAAATAAAAAGGTAAGAAGGAACATGGGCACAAAAAATCAAACTGGCTACAAACAAGTACCTATCAATAAGAACTTTAAGTGTAAACAGACTAAATGCTCCAATCAAAAGACATTGAGTGTCTGAATGTATAAAAAAAACATGACCCATATATATGCAGTCTACAAGAGACCCACCTCAGAACAAGGGACCCACACAGACTGAAAGTGAAGGGATGGAAAACTTTTTTCAGGCAAATGGAGATGAAAGAAAAGCTGGGGTAGCAATACTTATATCTGACAAAATATATCTCAAAGTGAAGGCCATAACAACAGATAAGGAAGGCAACTTCATAATGCTAAAGGGATGGATACAACAACAGGATATAACCCTGACATACACCCAATTCAGGAGCACCCAAATACATAAAAATACTCCTGGAAGGTATCAAGGGAGAGATCCACAACAATACAATCATAGTAGGGGACTTTAATGCACCACAGACATCACTTGATAAATCCTCTAGACAAAAAAATCAACAAAGAAACAGCAATTCTAAATGACTCACTAGATCAGATGGACTTAATTGACATCTTCAGAACATTTCACCCCAAAGCCATGGAATATACGTTCTTCTCAAGTGCACATAGGACACTTTCACAAATAGACCACATATTGGGTCACAGGCAAAGTATCCCCAAATTCAAGAAGATTGAAATCATATCAAGCATCTTCTCAAACCAAAATTGCATAATATTAGAAATAAACTACATTAAAAAACAATCTAAAAAGTTCAAACTCTTGGAAGCTGAATAGTATGCTATTAAACAATGATTGGGTTACTGAAGAGATCAAAGGAGAAATTAAAAACATCCTGGAAACTAATGACAATAAAAACACAACAATCCAAAACCTATGGGACACAGTGAAAGCAGTCCTGAGAGGGAAGTTCATAGCTCTACAGGCCTCCCTCAGGAAACAAGGAAAAGTACTAATACACTATCTAACTCTTCAACTTAAAGAAGTGAAAGAGAACAAAAAGAAAAACCCAGTGTAAATAGAATAAAGGAAATAGTAAATGTCAGAGCAGAAATAAATGACACAAAGGTGAAACAAATACAGTACAAAGGATCAATGAAACTAAGAGCTGTGCTTTTGAACAAAATAAACAAGATTGATAAACCTTTAGCCATACTCATCAAGAAACAAAGAGAGAAGACCCAAATAAATAAAATCAGAAATGAAAGAGGTGAAATAACAACTGATACCACAGAAATTCAAAGGATTGTAAGCAAACACTATGAACAACTATATGCCAACAAGCTGAACAACCTGGAGGAAATGGACATATTCCTAGAAAAATACAACCTTCCAAAACTCAACCAGGAAGAATCTAAAAATCTTAATAGACTGAAAAAAAACATGAAACTGAAGCAGAAAACAAAACAAAAAAAACTCCCAGCAAACAAAAGCCTGGGCCACATGGCTTCACAGGGAAGTTTAACCAAATAGTCAAAGAAGAACTAACATCTATCCTCCTCAAACTATTCCCAAAACTCCCAGAGTAAGGAACACTCCCAAGCTCTTTTCATGAGTCAAGCATTATCCTAATAACAAAGACAGATAAAGAAACTACAAAGAAAGAGAATTTTAGGCCAATAACCTGATTAACAGAGATGCTAAAATCCTCAACAAAATTCTAGCAAATCGGATCCAGGAATACATTTAAAAAATCATACCTCATGACCAAATGGGATTTATCCCAGGGATTCAAGGATGGTACAATATTTGCAAATTAATAAATGTGATACATCACATAAAAAATTGAAAGACAGAAAAATCACATAATCATATCAATTGATGCAGAAAAAGCATTTCACAAAATCCAGCAACAATTTTTTATAAACACTCTCAGCAAAGTGGGAATAGAAAGATCATACCTCAGCATAATAAAAGCAATAAATGACAAACCCACAGCCAACAACATACTCAATGGGCAAATCTAAAACCATTTCCCTTAGGAATAGGAACAAGACAGGGTTGTCCACTTTCACCACTTTTATTCAACATAATACTGAAAGTCCTAGCCACAGTGATCAGAGAAGAAGGAAAAATAAAAGGCATTCAAAGTGGAAAGGAGGATATAGAACTGTCCTTATTCACAGATGACATGATACTGTACATAGAAAACCCTAAAGACTCCACCAAAAAAACTACTAGACTTAATAAATGAATTTGGCAATGTAGCAGAATACAAAATTAACACCCAGAAATTGTTGGCATTTTTATGCACCAATAATGAACTCTCAGAAAGAGAAACTCAAAAACCAATCCCATTTACCGTTGCAACATAAAAAATTAAGATACTTAAGAATAAACTTAATGAAGTTTAAGACGCTAAAATGGAAAACTACAGGACATTGAAAAAAAGAGATACAAGAGAATATAAACAAGTGGAAAGATATTCTGTGTTCATGGATTTGTGGAATTAACATCATTAAAATGTCCATACTACTGCCTGGCCTGCGTGACTCAATGGTTGAGTGTCGACCTATGAATCAGGAGGTCACAGTTCAATTCCTGGTCAGGGCACATGCCTGGGTTGTGGGCTCGATTACCAGCATGGGGCCTGCAAGAGGCAGCCAATCAATGATTCTCTCTCATCACTGATGTTTCTATCTCTCTCTCCCTGTCCCTTCCTCTCTGAAATCAATACAAATACATTTTTTTAAAATTCCATAGTACCAAAATCAATGTATAGATTCAATGCAATCCCTATTAAAATACCAATGGTATTTTTCACAGATCTACAACAAACACCCCAAAAATTTATGTGGAACCAAAAAAGACCCCCAATAACTGCAGCAATCTTGGGAAAGAAGAACAAAGTTAGAGGGATACCAATACCAGATATCAAGCTATACTATAAAGCCACCGTAATCAAAACAGCCTGGTACTGGCACAAGAACAGGCATATAGACTAATGGAACAGAATAGAGAACCAAGAAATCGACCCAAGCAATTATGCTCAATTAATCTTTGATAAAGGAGGCAAGAGCATACAATGGAGTAAAGACAGTCTCTTAAATAAATGGTGTTGAGATCATTGGACAGCTAAATGTAAAAGAAATGAAACTAGGCCATCAACTTACACTATACATAAGAATAAACTTAAAATGGGTAAAAGATTTAAATGTAAGTCATAAAATCATAAAAACCTGCCGCAACCTGCATGGCGAGTTTCAGGATCTGAAGGAGGGGCCAACGCACAAATGAAAATGCTAGACAAAAATATGAATTATTAAGGGGTGGGGGCCAGGTGGAGCCTCTTTCTTGAAGAGGCACACTGAGTCCTGGCCTAGTCCGCTTTATTCAGTTTTAGATACACATCTTGCCCTCAATAAAGCACGGCAAGCACATAACAGACAGGCAGTCTCAAAGGTCAGTAAAGAACAGTAAGGTCCAGTAAACATTTACTTGGAGGCTATCAGGTCAGGAAATTGCTTCAAAGTCACCACGATCTCAACACAAACAATCGGTGCCTAACGTAAGCCCTGCTAACGCTCAAGGTCCATCGACCTCCCGCATTCTTTGGTGCAAGTTCATGATAGTGCTGGTATGCGGTGGCTTCCTGAAAAAACCCTTGAAGAAAACATAGGCAGCAAAATATCAGACATCTCATGTAGAAAATTTTTCACTGATACAATGCCTAGGGCAAAAGAAACAAAGGAAAAAAATGGGAGTACATTAAAAACCACCAACCATCTTCTGCACAGCAAAAGAAACTGGCAAAAAAAATGAAAAGGGAACCCATTGTATGGGAGAACATATTTGCCAATGATACATCTGATAAGGGGTTAATATCCAAAATATATAAAGTACAGGCAGTCCTCGGTTACATCGGACTCGACGTAGGTCGTTTCATGGTTACGTCGCCATCTCCCATTTATTTATTTTAAAAAAAAATTCCGTCATTTTGACTTATGTACATATGTGCTTTATGGTTTTTATTATTTACTTACCACAAGTAAAGGTCAGGAATTGTTATCTTTCTTTTCTTTTATTTTTTTACTGTTGCATTTCATTACTGCTGTGTATGTACTCCATGTGAGTGATGTAGGTGCTTATGTAGGTGGGTTCTGACTTACGGTGAAAATCGCGTTACGTCGCGCCATAGGAAGGGATATCCAACATAACCCAAGGACCTACAGTACTCATACAATTCAACAAAAGGAAGATTAACAACCCAATAAAAAATGGGTAGAAGACCTAAATAGACACTTCTCCAAAGAAAACATACAAATGGCCAAGAGACATATGAAAAAATCTTCATGTCATCAATCATCAGAGTGATGCAAATTAAAAGAATAGTGAGGTACCACTTCACACCTTCCAGAATGGCTACCATCAATAAATCAACAAAGAACAAGTGCTGGCGAGGATTTGGAGAAAAAGGAACCCTAGCACACTGCTGGTGGGAAGGCAGACTGGTACAGCCACTATGGAAAACAGTATGGAGGTTCCTCAAAAAATTAAAAATGGAACTGCCATTTGACCCACTGATCCCACTTCTAGGAATAAATCCTTAAAAGCCTGAAACACCAATCAGAAAGAATATATGGTGGGAGGGGTAGGGGCTTGGAGGAGGGGGAAAGTGGGGGAAAATGTGAGATATCTGTAATACCATTAACAATAAAAAAATATATTTAAAAAATTTAAATGCTACCACCACTACCTAAAAAAAAAGAAAGAATATATGCACCCCTATGTTCAGAGCAGTGTTATTTACAATAGCTAAGATCTGGAAACAGCCTAAGTGCCCATCAGTAGATGAGTGGATTAGAAAACTGTGGTACATTTACATAATGGAATACTATGAAGCTGCAAAAAAGAAGGCTAGAGGGAGCTTTTGAGACAGGATAGAGGGACCTGGAGAGTACTGTGCTAAGTGAAATTAGTCAATCAGAGAAAGAAGTGTCACATGATCTAATTTATATGTGGAATCTGATGAACAAAATAAACTGTCAAACAAAATAGAGCCAGAGACATGGACACATGCAACAGACTGAGGATCGTCAGAGGGAAGAGGGGGAGGGAAGAGATCAACCAAAGAACTTATATGCATACTAGAGGCCTGATGCATGAAATTAATTTGTGCAAGAGTAGGCCTTCCTCTCCGCTCCCCTCCTCCCTCCCCCCACTGGCACTGGCTTTCCTCTGGCACCCGGGACCTGGGCTTCCCTCGCAGCCCCGGCTATGTCTGGAAGGTCATCCAGAAGGACATCCAGTCTAATTAGCATATCACACTTTTATTATTATAGATATGAATAACACATGGACACAGACAATAGTTGGGTGAAGGCCTGGGGAGGAAGGGGATCACTGTGGGGGGAAGGGGAAATCTGTAATCCTTTTAGCAACAAAGATAAATTTTTTAAAAACCTTTAAAGTCCTTGTTCACCAAATTCAACATATGGCTATCTCATATTGGTTAATATTGACTTCTGTTTCTATTGATATTAAGTAACACTTTCTTGTTTCTTCATATCTGTACTAATTTTTATTTTATTTTTGGCCTTATGGATTATATATAGTAGAAACTGTAGATTTTTTTTTTTTTTTAGTTCACGTTTTTTATTAACCCAAATACAATTACTTGTCTTCTGGTTTGTTGAAGCAATAGGTCAGACAACATTTGCCACAATAATGTCTGTCAAAGTGGCTGGCCACAAAAACTCCAGCACCACATTCATCTGAAGGGCACTCCCGAAGAAGGCAACTGATTTTGTCATTCTCATCCACTTTGTAGTATTGCAGGACAGCCAGCTTAATCTTCTTTCTCTTATGCTCATTCTTCTTGGGAGTGGTGTAAGACTTCTTCCTTTTCTTAGTACCACCACGAAGTCTCAACACAAGTTGAAGAGTGGACTCCTTTTGAATGTTGTAGTCAGACAGAGTACGTCTGTCTTCCAGTTGCTTGTCAGAAAAGATCAGTCTTTGCTGATCAGGAGGAATTCCTTCCTTATCCTGGATCTTGGCCTTTACATTTTTTTTATTGTATCCAAGGGTCCAACCTCGAGAGTAATGGTCTTCCCCATGAGGGTTTTCACAAAAATCTGCATCTTGGCAGAGACTCCACCGCAGATGGCAGATTGGAAAGCAGGACTGCAGATTTTGTTTTGGCCTCTGAAGAGTGTTGATTTTCATTCTAGTTGGCAAATACATTACTAGTTGATAACATTGAACTTCGGGGACATGGTTTTACACTATTTTTAAGGGTGGATCTGTTTCAATTTTTCCCTTAGTCTTAGGATAAGTCCCTTTATCTTTAGACATAGTCTTTACTCCAAAGTCAAGAGCCTTCTGGTATTTCAATGGCAAGTTTGGGGTATTTACCAAGAGCTATTTATCCCTTTTACTAGGCAGCACTCAGACTCTAAACTCTGTATTCACTGCAATGGGCAACAGCTGAAATCTCTGCTCAGGACTTTGAGCCTTTTAGCTTCGGCTTTCTTCCAGGTCCTTGGAGTAACCCCATGCATGTAAAGTTCAGATTCAGCCAAGGAATTTAGGGGCTCCTTCCACAGTTGCCTTTTCTCCAGACTTCCCTCTGCAATTTTATGCTGCTCTGGAAATTCCAAACTCTCCTCTGATACTTCAAGCCAAAATAATATGACTTTCTGCTTGAATTTAAGCCATCCTGTGACACAAAAACTGGGGAATGTTCTCAGGGGGGAAGAGACATATTTTTGGACCTCAAGCAGTGAGATTCTCTTCTTTTTAAGGGTCAAATCTCTTTCATTTTCTACCTCGTTTCATTCACTCAGTCTTTAATGCATTCTAATGGTTGGTGGTTTTGCAAATAGTAGTTTACAAAATATTTGTCTCTAGTTTATTATTGTTATCTGTGAGAAGGTAATCACATAAAAGCTATTCTGCCATTACTAGAACCAGAACTCTTCCTCACCCTCTCTTTTAACTCAAAGCCTCATTCTCTCTGATGTAGGCTATTATAATAGACTAGAGACCTGATGCATAAAATTCATGCACTGGAGGTGATCCCTCAGCCCGGCTTTGGCCCTCTCGCAGTCCAGGACCTCCCATGTCAGACATCTGGCAGTCAGACATCCCTCTTGCAGTCCAGGATCCCTCTCACAGTCCAGGATCCTTTGCTCCTTACTGCCCACTTGCTTGCTGCTCCTTACCACTTGGCTCGCTGCTCCTTAGTGCTGCTGTGGAGGCAGGAGAAGCTCCCACCACTGCCACTGCGCTCACCAGCCATGAGCCTGGCTTCTGGCTGAGTGGCACTCCCCTTGTGGGAGCACTGCTCAGCCAGAAGCAGAGCTTGCTGCTCCTTTGTGCTTCCACGAAGGCGGGAGAGGCTCCTGCCACCGCTGCTGTGCTCACCAGCTGTGAACCCAGCTTCTGGCTGAGTGGTGCTCCCCTGTGGGAGTGCACTGACCACCAGGGGGCAGCTCCTGCATTGAGTGTCTGCCCCCTTGTGGTCAGTGTGCATCATAGCAACTGGTCATTTTGCCATTCAGTTGATTTGCATATTAGGGTTTTATTATATAGAATTCTTCACTGGCCTCCAGTTGCTTTTATAATTCATGCTATGAACTACTGCTAGAATGATTTTTACACATAAAAATCTGACTCTAGTATCCTCTGATTATAATTCTTCAGTGTCCTTCACCCTCCAACATACACAGAATACATTCAAAATTCCTTAGCATGGCCAAGTTCTTGCCTATTTTTTCAGCTCTATATTTGGACAACTTCTCATCCCCCTGGACATCTATGCTCTAACCACATTGAATTACTTGCAGTTTTTCTATTATGCCCCACTATCTTGTTTTAGGGGCTTTGCACCCTTCCCTCTTCCTGATATTAAAACAAAAAAATTGAATAAGATATACTGATTATATATATATATATATATATATATATATATATATATATATACCTAATTATATATATATATATATATATATATATATATACCTAATATGCAAAGTATCCCCTTGGGAGTTCGATCAACTGGGAGTTCAATCACTCACTATAACATGCACTGACCACCAGGGGGCAGTAGTCCATAGCTGGCAGCTGCTAAGGACTCTACCCATGCACAAATTTTGTGCACTGGGCCTCTAGTAATAATAATAATAGACAACATATATTGAGTGCATTCTATGTGCCAAGTGCTGTGGTAGGAGCTTTTGAAGTATTTTTTCTTTGTTTTTTATAACAGCCTTACCAGTTAATTACCTTGTAATCCTCATTTTACAAATGATAACACTGGCTCAGAGATGGTAAATTGTGGTGCAGGAGTCTAGAATCAGACTATGCTCACTGTCTCCCACTCAAGCAAAATGTACTTATAGGACTTGAAAATGAAAGAACCAAGAATCACCCTTGAGAGCTAAACTGTTGAATTAACATAAAATGAATATTAACAGGATATGCAATGACATCTTAATAAAACAGAATGGTTCCCTTGTCAGCAAGGCTTGACTGTAACCTGATGGATGTTGTTGACATATCTAAGGAAATAATGTGTCAAATAGAAGGGCAGCTGACCAACTTTGGAAGCATACACAGAAAAAGCCACAGAGACAAACATGAGCAACTCCCTCTAGACATTTTCCAAAGAATATAGTATCTTAGTCTAAGAATCTAATCCTGATAACCAGCATACTTAATGTGGAGAGGGAGACTTTCAAGTTTCTTGACCAAATATTTTTTATATTTAAATCATAAGACTAATTTCCTTCACTTTTATTTCAAGCTCACTAGACAAGCTTCTCATTATAATTTTACTTCTTTTACTCCTTGCCTACAGGTAAGAACATGCACAGATAAGGTTTACATGTATGTCTTGCAACCATGAAGGGACTCAGACTAAGAGAACATGCTGAGAACAGTATCATGCCTAGGATGGCAGAGAAAAAGGAAAATATATCCTGGGTCCTACATGATATTACAGAGCCACTGAATAAAGCAGCCTGGAACCTTCTTTGTCACTAGAGCTCTTGTGTGGGTGAGAAAGTACACATTCTTTATTGTTTATATCAGTTGATTTGTCATATTCTGTTATATGATGCCAAGAGCAACCCAATTTACAGAGTGATGCAGATGCCAAAGTCTTTCATGAGGAGGAGGGAATTACTGAAGAGGAAGGGGAGAGTGATATTGCTAATGGCATGAGCCTCATAAGCAGGGATATTTACACAAAGATTGAGAATAATTGCTTGTAAGGGGAAATAGGGAACAAGTAGGATACCTGCCTCACATTCCTGATGTGTGTAGTATGAAAGAAAAACCACCCATAGGAGAAGGGGTGGTAGTTATGGCACTGTAGCTAAGGGACTGTATTTATGGCAGGAAATTGATGTGCATAGACTATAGTTATGGCAGGATATTAATGGAATGTTTCAAGAAAAATTTGAGGGGATTTGGCTTATCACACAGTGTGAGTTCCAGAGGGTACCGTAGAAGGGTTTAGGCTGGATGCAAAGAGGGGATGAAATATAGTTAAGGGGAAGTACAGGGGAATACAGGGTAGCATCCTGGTAATAATGATGTGCTGGTATATTACCTGTTTACTTTTAGTTTCATTCCATACTCTTTTCCTATAGATGATATTATGCAAATCATCCTTGCCAACTGGCTTTGGCTAATAGGAAACACTAATCAGAGATTGGGTATGAAATAAAGTATAAGTTAGGGTATTTATCCCTCTCTTTCAGAGGATATTTTCTGGAAGAGGCTACGCCCTCCTCCATAGTTTCATCTCCCCATTAGATAGCTCCATCACGATCCCAGATTCCATCAGCTGGCCTTTACCTCCTTCCTTGCATTCCTCCAGCACTAGAGAACGTAGAGACTTTGCTTTGTTATTCTTTGTTTAGCTTCTCAACCCTTCCATCTGTGTTACCAATTCCCTATATTAAATTTCCTCTGATTTATATAAGTAGAGTGGTTTATTTTTTTCTGTGACTGATACCAGTAGCTACATTGGCTTGGCTGTGACTGGTGCTACACACTTCCAAAAATAATTTTAGAATTATTTATTTATTTATTTATTTCATATACTTTTTATTGTTGATAGTATTGCAACTATCTCCCCTTTCAATCCCTTCACCCCCCTCCTCCTAGCCCCCCCACCATGTCTTCACTACCCTATCACCTGTGTCCATGGGCTATGCCTTTAAGTGTACTAGTATAAGTTCTTTGCTTTATCTCTTCTCGTCTCCCACAACACCACATCGATGTATGTCAGTCTGTCCCATGCCTCTATGCTTCGGGTCTTATTTTGTTGGTCAATTCATTATGTTCATTAGATCCCACAAATAAGTGAGATCATGTTATATTTGTCTTTCTCAGATTGCCTTATTTCACTTAGCATATTTTTAAGGTCCATTGATGCTATCCCAAGGGGTAAGAGATCCCTATTTTTTACAATTGCATAGTATTCCATTGTGTAAATGTCCCACACTTTTTTTTATCCACTCATCTGCTGATGCACACTTGGGCTATTTCCAAATCTTAGCTATTGTAAATTGCACTGCTATGAACATAGGGCTACATATACTCTTTCTGATTGGTATTTTTAGGATATATTCCCAAAAGTGGGATCACTCAGTCAAGTGAAAGTTCCAGTTTTTAATTTTTTGAGGAAAAGCCATAGTTTTCTATAGTGGCAGCACCAGGTTGCTTTCCCACCAGCAGTAAACTAGTGTTCCCTTTTCTCCACATCCTCGTGAGCATTTGTTGTTTGTTAATTTTTGATAGCCATTCTGACAGGTGTGAGATGATATCTCTTTGTGGTTTTAATTTGCATGTCTCTGATGATTAGTGACTTTGAGCATTTTTTTTTCATATGTCTCTTGGCTATTTGTATGTCCTCTTTGGAGAAATGTCTATTCGGGTCTTCTGCCCAGTTTCAATTGGATTGTCTTCCTTTTGTTGAGTTGTATGAGTACTTTATATATTTTGGATATTAACCCCTTATCAGATATATCACTAACAAATATGTTCTCCCATACAGTTGGTTCTCTTTTCATTTTGATACTGGTTTCCTTTGCTGTTCAGAAGCTTTTTATTTTGTTATAGTCCCATTTGTTTATTTTCTCCTTAGTTTCATTTGCCCTAGGAGATGTATCTGTAAACATACTGTTATGTGAGATGTCTGAGATTTTACTGCCTATGTTCTCCTCTAAGGTTTTTATGGTTTCATGATGTACATATAAGTCTTTTATCCATCTTGAGTTTATTCTGTGTATGGTGTAAATTGGTGGTCTTGTTTCATTTTTTTGCATGTGTCTGTCCAGTTTTCCCAACACCATTTGTTGCTGAGACTGTCTTTACTCCATTGTATGTTCTTGACTCCTTTGTCAAATATTAATTGCCCGTAATGGTGTGGGTCAGTTTCTGGGGTCTCTGTTCTGATCCATTGGTCTATATGCCTGTTCTTATGCCAGTACCAGCCTGTTTTGGTTATAATGGCTTTGTAATATAGTTTGATATCCAGCATTGTGATCCCTCCTATTTTGTTCTTCTTTCTCAAGATTGCTACAGTTTGGGGGGTCTTTTATAGTTCCATATAACTTGTTAGAGTATTTGTTCTATTCTGTGAAGTATACCTTTGGTATTTTAATAAGGGTTTCATTAAATCTGTAGATTGCTTTGGGTAGTACTGACATTTTAATGATGTTAATTCTTTCAATCCATGAACATGGTATATGTTTCCAATTGTATCTTCCTCTATTTCTTTTTTTAATTTCCTAAAATTTTCCAAGTACAGGTCTTTTACCTCCTTGGTTAAGTTTATTCCTAGGTATCTTATTTTTTGTTGTTGCAATGGCAAATGGGATTGCTATTTTAGTTTCTCTTTCTGAGAGTTCATTATTGCTGCATAAAAATGCCATTGATTTCTGGATGCTGATTTTCTATTCTACTACCTTGCCGGATGTATTTATTAAGTATAGTAGTTTCCTGCTTGAGACTTTAGGGTTTTCTATGTACAATATCTTGTCATCTGCGAACAATGACAGGTTTACTTCCTCCTTTCCAATTTGGATGCCTTTTATCTCTTCTTGTCTGACTGCAGTGGCTAAGACTTCCATTCATTTTAGAATTGGAATGCAGTGTTTGGGCCAAGAACTCCTCCCATATGCATTAGTCCTGGCTTCTGCGGTTTCACTTTCATAAGGAGTATGACTTAAAAACAAGAATATTTTCCTGGAACAAGTTAATACTGATGGTGTTGTTTGAACTAACTCTTTAGAAAACTATTGAGATACTAGTATGGCCTCTTGATAGCATGGCAGCTCCTTTTCCAGAGGTCTGTTAAGGGGGCCACTGCTGTGGGATTAAAAAGCTGGAAATGTTCATGGAGTAAGAGAAATCATTGACTACTTTGAGTTTCAGAAGGGTGATGTCTTTAATATCACGTGGCACTGTACAACAAATTTAAATTTTCCCATCTGCTTCTGTGTCCTACAGCAGGCACCACAGAAAAACAGGTCTCATCCCACTACTGAAGGCCATCATTTGAACTACTTTCCTTATCCCACACTCCTTTTTTTTTTTCTCATTTCAATGTGCACTTTAATTTATTTATTTCTGTAGCTCTGTTTTCTTTTACTTTATATTTTAATTAATTAAAATTAAAATCTTTATTGTTTAAAGTGTTACATATCTCTCCTTTTCCCCCCATTGAACTCTCCCCAGCTGCTCCCAACCCCCCAGCACATGCCTTCACCCCCCTACTGTCTGTGCTCATTGGTCATGCATGTCGTTTGGTTGATCACATACCCCCTTCCCCCGCCTTCCTTCTTAGGTTGGATGGTCTGTTCAATGCTTCTGGCTTTATTTTTGTTCATGAGTTTATGCTGTTCATTATATTCCACAAATGAGTGAGACATGTGATATTTGTCTTTCTCCGACTAGCTTATTTTGCGAAGCATAATGGTCTCCAGGTCCATCCATGCTGTTGCAAATGGTAAGAGTTCTGTCTTTTTTATTGCTACATAGTATTCCATTGTGTAGATGTACCACAGGTTTTTAATCCACTCCTCGCTGATGGGCACTTAGGCTAGTTCCAAATCTTAGCTATTGTAAATTGTGCTGCTATGAACATAGGGATGCATATGTCCTTTCTGGTTGGTGTTGCTGGTTTCTTGGGATATATTCCTAGAAGTGGGATTACTGGGTCAAATGGTAGTTCCATTTTTAATTTTTTGAGGAAACGTTATACTGTTTTCCACAGTGGCTGCACCAGTCTGCATTCCCACCAGCAGTGAAGAAGGGTACCTTTTTCTCCGCATCCTCGCCAGCACTTGTCATTTGTTGATTTGTTGATTATACCCGTTCTGACAGGTATGAGATGGTACCTCATTGTTTTGATTTGCATCTCTCGGATGATTAGTGACTTTGAGCATGTTTTTATATGTCTCTTGGCTTTCCGAATGCCCTCTTTTGAAAAATGTCTATTTAGGTCCTTTGCCCATTTTTTGATTGGATTGTTTATCTTCTTTTGTTAAGCTGTATGAATTCCCTGTATATTTTGGAGATTAAACACTTATTTGTAATATCATTGACAAATATGTTCTCCCATGCAGTGGGCTTTCTTATTGTTTTATTGATGGTCGCTTTTGTTTTGCAGAAGCTTTTTATTTTGATGTAGTCCCATTTGTTTATTTTCTCCATAGTTTCCATTTCCAAAGATATTCCTGTGACATATGTCTGATATTTTGCTGCCTATGGATTCTTCAAAGATTTTTATGGTTTCCCATCTTATGTTTAAGTCCTTTAACCATTTTGAGTTTATTTTTGTGTATGGTGTAAGTTGGTGGTGTATTCTCATTTTTTTTGCATGTATCTGTCTAATTTTCCCAACACCATTTATTGAAGAGACTGTCTTGACTCCATTGTATGCTCTTGCCTCCAAAGTCAAATATTAATTGAGCATAATGTCTTATATCGATTTCTGGATTCTCTGTTCTGTTCCATTGGTCTACATCTGTTCTTGTGCCAGTACCAGGCAGTTCTGAGAACCTTGGTAATATAGCTTGATATCTGGTATTGTGATCCCTCCAACTTTGTTCTTCTTTCTTAGGATTGCTGTGGCTATTTGTGGTCTATTTTTTTTTTATTCCAGATGAATTTTTCAAGCGTTTGTTCTAGTCTTTGAAGTATGCCATTGGTATTTTAATGGGGATTTTATTGAATCTATAAATTGCTTTGGGTAGTATGGACATTTTAATGATGTTGATTCTACCAATCCATGAACACAGTATGTTCTTTCATTTGTTTATGTCTTCCTCTAACTCTTTTTACAATGTCCTGTAGTTTTCCGAGTACAGGTCTTTTACTTCCTTAGTTGATTTTATTTCTAGGTATCTTAATTTTTTTGGTGCAATGGTAAATGGGATTTTTTCTTTAATCTCAATTTCTGTAAGTTCACTATTGGTGTATAAAAAGGCCATAGATTTCTTGGCATTAATTTTGTATCCTGCTACATTGCCGAATTCATTTATTAAGTCTAATAATTTTTTGATGGAGTCTTTAGGGTTTTCTATATACAGTATCATGTCATCTGCGAAAAATGACAATTTTACTTCTTCTTTTCCAATTTGAATGCCATTTATTTCTTCTTCTTATCTGGTTGCTGTGGCTAGCACTTCCAGTACTATGTTGAACAGGAGTGGTGAAAGTGGGCATCCCTGTCTTGTTCCTATTCTTAGGGGTAATGGGTTTTAGTTTTTGCCCATTGAGTATGATGTTGGCCGTACGTTTGTTGTATAAGGCTTTGATTATGTTTAGGTATGATCCTTCTATTCCCACTTTTCTGGGCGTTTTTATCAGAAAAAGATGTTGGAGTTTGTCAAATGCCTTTTCATCATCAGTTGAAAGGATTATGTGAATTTTGTTTCTCACTTTGTTTATGTGATGTATCACGTTTATTGATTTGCGGATATTGTACCATCCTTGTATTCCTGGAATAAATCCCACTGGGTCATGGTGTATGATCTTTCTAATGTAATGCTGGATCTGGTTTGCTAGAATTTTGTTGAGGATTTTAGCGTCTATGTTAATCAGGGATATTGGCCTGTAATTCTCTTTCTTTGTGGTGTCTTTATCTGGTTTTGGGATTAGGTTTTTGCTGGCTTCACAGAAAGAGTTTGGAAGTGTGCCTTCCTCTTGAATTTTTTGGAAAAGTCTGAGAAGGATTGGTTTTACTTCTTTGAATGTTCAGTAAAACTCTCCTATGAAACCACCTGGTCCAGGGCTTTTGTTTGCTGGAAGCTTTTTTCTTACTGTTTCACTTTCATCAGTAGTTATTGGCCTATTCAGGTTTTTTTACTCTTCCTGATAGAGTTTGGAAGAGTGTATTTTTCTAAGAATGTGTCCATTTCATCAAGGTTGTCCAGTTTGTTCGAGTAGAGTTGTTCCTAACATTTTTTTATAATCCTTTTTATATCTGTGGGGTCAGTTGTTCCTTCACCTCTTTCATTTATTATTTTATTTGGGTCCTCTCTCTGTTTCTTGGTGAGCCTGGCTAGAGGTTCATCAATCTTGTTTATCCTTTCAAAGAACCAGCTCTTGGTTTCATTGATCTTTTGTATTTTTTTTTCTATACCATTTATTTCTGCTCTGATCTTTATTATCTCCTCCTTCCTTCTGGTTACTGTGGCTTTTCTTGTTACTCTCTTTTAATTCTTTAAGTTGCAAGATTAGATAATTTATTACCATTTTTTCTTGTTTTTTTTTTTGTTTTTTTTTTTAAGGTAGGCGTGTAGGGCTATGAACTTCTTTTTCAGGACTGCTTTCATTGTGTCCCATAGATTTTGAATTGTTGTGTTTTCATTGTCATTTGTTTTCAGGATTCTTTTTATTTCTTCTTTGATCTCTTTGGTAACCCAATCATTATTTAATAGCATGCTATTTAGCCTCCAAGTGTTTGATTTTTTTCATTGTTTTTATTGTAGTTGATTTCTAGTTTTATGCCATTACTAGTGGCCCGGTGCACAAAATTTGTGCATGGGGGGTGTCCCTCAGCCCAGCCTGCACCCTCTTCAATCTCAGACCCCTTGTGATTGGGATATCCGATTGCCAGTTTAGGCCCCAGAGATTGGGCCTAAACTGGCAATTGGACATCCCTCTCACAATCTGTGACCATTGGCTCTTAACCACTTCTGCCTGCCAGCCTGATCACCCCCCTACCCACTCCCTTGCCAGCCTGATTGATGCCTAACTGCTACCCTGCTGGCCTGATCGCCTCCAACTGCCCTCCCATGCTGGCCTGATCACCCCCAAGGCTTTTATTAATATAGATATGACCCTTCACAGAAAATTTCACTAACCCTGCTTCACAATAAGGGCTTGATTATTGAATTATTGGGGCCAGACACCAAAATTTCCTTTCTTTGAATAATGGAGGGAATAATTATCTTGTCTTTAAGTTGCCCTGAACATCAAATGAGATAATGACTTAGAAAAGTATAAAAGTACCATATAAAGACAACTGTCTTTTTCATGTACTGAAAAGACAACAAAGTGGTAAAATGAAAAACACTATTTTTATTCTCCCCTTTCCTGCCTTTACAGCCTTTATTTAAACTTGAAATTTATAAAAATTTCACTCCTATTTTCATTTCTTTACGTTTGATATTATTTTGTATTAGTTTTGTGTTTTATATTAATTACAGAATAGTGGTTAGACAATCATATACTTTACAAAGTGTTCCCCGATATTTCCAGTACCCACCTGGCATCAAGCTGTCATTACAACACTGTTGACTGTATTCCCTATTTAAGTGACAATAGGTTTACAGGTTCCTTCCAATCTTCCTTTTGTGTTGCTTGCGCTTTCTTTTCTTTCTCAATTCTTTCCTCATTTTCTTTATATAGTATTTCAATTGGCCCTCAAAGCTCAGTGAAGGCACTGGGATACACTTAATCCATTTTACAGACCAGGAAACAGAGGCCAATTCCAGTTGGCTGCGGAACTGGACTCAGTATGCAGGGAGCCCTCACAACTGCGCTCTCCACCTTTCCTAAGGGACAGCTGTGGGGCACACAGAAAAAACCTCCCCAAGAGGCTTCCAAACCTCATTCTCAAGCACCTCTTCATTGTGGATGCTCCACATTCTTTCCTCTCCCCCACCCCCACCCCCATTCTTTACTGACCCCCCTTCTAGGGAGGAGGTGGTAGGCTTTGCACTCACCGTGCAGGTGGCACCCCTGTGGGGCAGGGTGGGATGTGGCGAGAACTGAGGGTGTGGTGGGCATGGGCTTTGGGCCAAGGCGGGAGCAGGAGTCGCAGCCTCTCAAGTGAGCAGGCTGCGGCAAGGCCCAGTTAGTGCCAGGACCTTTGCCGAATCACCGCAGTGGGGTACCTGGCAGTGCGGCACCCCTCCACTGAGATGGCACCACCCCTCAACCTCTGCCTCAGGGCTGCAGGTCCGCACCCCTCCACCGGGGCGTCCTTCCATGCCGGCATTTCCCGTTGGGACTACCCGCATCTTGGGGCCACTGCAGAACCTCACTCTCCACAGGGGAGGCAGATACCCACCTGCCGGCCCCCTGCCCTGGCCTGAGCCCCCTCCAGTGCACCCCGCCTCAGCGCTGCTATGCACCCTGTGGGACGCCCACCTCCTGGCCGGCCGCTTTACCGAAGCCGCGGCACTCACCCGGGAGTCGCCCCTCAAGCAGAGGACTGTATGCGCACCTGCGGACCTTCCAGCCACGGCTACTGGCTGGCCACTTCGCCAAAGCTTCCTCTTCCTTCAGGCACTCTCCTTAGATCCCTGGGAGCTTGGCTTTCATGGCTCCCTGCAGCCCATGCCCCACTTGACTCTCCCTGGCCACCCTTCTGTCAGGACTCTGCTGGGGCACCCTGCCATGGGCAGCGTGGACCTGGGGCAGGGGGTGGGGGTGTGGAGAGCAGCTCCAGTAAAGTTTAGTAAACCCCAGGTAGGTGTTGGAATTCAGCTGCGGGCCACAGGGGAATCTGCCTGGGTGGGACCAAATCACACTTAGACCCAAAGTGCCACGCCGCAGCCCTGCAGCCCCGACCACCCTGTGAATGGTCATGATGTAACCGCGTCCTGGACAAATTTGCATATTCCTCCATTATATATAGAGTTATATATAGAGATGATCTGAGTCAATGCTTGTTATGATTTCTATCTTCTTGAATTTGAAGAGACTTTGCCTGTGTCCTAATATGTGGTCTATCTTTGAAAATGTCCCATGTGCACTTGAGAAGAATGTATATTCTGTAGCTTTGGGGAGAAATGTTCTGAATATGTCAATTAAGTCCATCTGATCTAGTGAGTCATTTAGGGTTGCTGTTTATTTGGTGATTTTTTTGTTTATAGAATTTGTCCAGTTCTGTCAGTGGGGTATTAAAGTCCCCTACTATGATTGTATTGCTATCAATCTCTCCCTTGATATCTTCCAGAAGTTGTTTTATGTATTTGGGTGCTCCTGTATTGGGTGTACATATGTTTACCAGAGTTATAGCTTCTTGTTGAATTGCTCCCTTTAGTATTATGAAGTGGACTTCCTTATCTCTTGTTACGGCCTTTACTTTGAGGTCTATTTATTCAGATATAAGTATTGCATCCCCAGCTTTTTTCTCATTTCCATTTGCCTGAAAAAAATTTCTCCATCGCTTCACTATAAGTCTGTGTGAATTCTTTGTTCTGAGGTGGGTCTCTTGCAGACAGTAAATATATGGGTCATGTTTCCTTATCCATTCAGCTACCCTATGTCTTTTTATTGTAGCATTTATTGCATTTACATTTAATGTTATTATTGATAAGTACTTGTTTGTCACCATTTTTATTCTTAACTAGAGGCCTGGTGTACGAAATTCGTGCATGGAGGTGGTTGTCCCTCAGCCCAGCCTGCACCCTCTCCAATCTGGGACCCCTCGAGGGATGTTCGACTGCTTGTTTAGGCCCGATCCTGGTGGGATCGGGCCTAAACGGGCAGTCGGACATCCCTCTCACAATCCAGGACTGCTGGCTCCCAACTGCTCGCCTGCCTGCCTTCCTGATTGCCCCTAACTGCTTCTGCCTGCCAGCCTGATCACCCCCTAACCACTCCCATGCCAGCCTGATTGATGTCTAACTGCTCCCCTGCCAGCCTGTTTGTCCCCAACTTCCCTCCTCTGCCGGCCTGGTCACCCCTAACTGCCCTCCCCTGCAGTGTTGATCACCTCCAACTGCCCTCCCTTGCAGGCCTGGTCCCTCTCAACTGCCCTCCCTTGCAGGCCTGGTGCCTCTCAACTGCCCTCCCCTGCTGGCCATCTTGTGGTGCCATCTTGTGTCCACATGGGGGCAGGACCTTTGACCACATGGGGGTAACCATATTGTGTGTTGGAGTGATGGTCAATCTGTATATCACTCTTTTATTAGATAGGGGATAGAGGCCTGGTGCAGGGGTGGGGGCCAGCTGGTTTGCCCTGAAATGTGTCCCGGATCAGGGTGGGGGTTCCCTTGGGGTGTGGAGCGGCCTGAGAGAGGGGCCTGTGGTGGTTTGCAGGCCAGCCACGCCCCCTGGCAACCCAAGCAGAGGCCCTGGTATCTGGGATTTATGTATCTTCTACAATTGAAACTTTGTAGCCTGGAGTGGAGCCAGGCCTCCTGCTCGCTCTGTGGCCGGCAGCCATTTCTGTTGGAGTTAATTCACCTTCTATAATTGAAACTTTGTAGCCTGGAGTGGAGGCCTGGGCCCGCCAGGGCAGGTGGAAAGCTTGGCTTCCTATGTTGCCAGGGGCAACCCTTGCCTCCTGGTCTTTCCAGCTCTGTAGCTGCCGCCATTTCTGTTTGCATTTCTTTACCTTCTATAATTGAAACTTTGTAGCCTTGAGTGGAGGCTTAGGCCAGCAAGGGCTGTTGCCTGGGAAACCCAAGCCTCCCTCCTGCTATCTGTGGCTGTAGCCATCTTGGTTGGGTTTATTTGCATACTTGCTCCTAATTGGCTGGTGGGCATAGCTTGTGGGCATGGCTTGTGGGTGTAGCGGAGTTAGGGTCAATTTTCATATTACTCTTTTATTAGGTAGGATGTTTGTTCTTCTTCTTGCCTTTCTCTTTCTTCTTTTTACAGCAGCCCCTTTAGCATTTCTTGCATTGCTGGCTTGGTGGAAATAAACTCTCTTAGCTCTTTTTTGTCTGTGAAGCTCCTGATTCCACCTTCAATTTTGAATGATAGCCTTGCTGGGTATAGTATTCTTGGATTCAGTCCCTTGCTTTGCATCACTTTGTATATTTCATTATATTCCCTTCTGGCCTGGTGTGTTTCTGTTGAGAAATCAGTTGATATTCTAATAGGAGATCCCTTAGAGGTAACTTTCTGTCTCTCTCTGGCAGCCTTTAAGATTCTTACTTTGTCGTTGATGTTTGCCAATTTAATTACCATGTTTCTTGGTGTCAGTCTTTTTGGGTTCATCTTATTTGGGACTCTATGTGCTTCATGGACTTGCATCGTTTTTTTCTTGCCAATATCAGGGAAGTTTTCTGTAATTATTTCTTCAAACAGGTTTTCTATTCCTTGTTCAGTTTCCTCTCCTTCTGGTACCCCTATTATGTGGATGTTGTTTCATTTTGTGTTGTCCCAAAGCTCCCTTAGGCTCTCCTCTTGTTGTTTACATTTTCTTTCCAGTTGTTGCTGTGTTTGTGTGTTTTTTCCTACCTTGTCTTCTAATTCACTGATGTGGTCCCCAGCCTCTTCCAGTCTATTGTTTAACCCTTCCATTGTGTTCTTTATTGCAACTATGTCATTCTTCATTTCCTCTTGGTTTCTTTTCATGTTGGTGACATTCTCATTCAGCTCCTTATAGTTCTCATTGAGTTGTGTGTATTTGTCATCCAGCTGTTTGACCATCCTTATAACCATTACTCTAAATTATTTCTCTGACATGTTGCTTGCCTCCATTTCATTTAATTCCCTTTCTGGTGATGCCTCTTTTTCTTTCCTTTGGGGGTTATTTTTTGTCTCCCCATTTTTTAGCGTAATGTTTTAATTGTTTCTGTTTCTTAAATCCAATGGCTTTGCTACCCAGGTTCTTTTGGGGGTGGTGCTAGAGGTGCGGTCTCTCAGGTCTCCTGGGCTTGGTGATCTAGCAGAGCTCCCTACTTGAGCTATTTGGGTTCTCTTGATATAATTGGATCTTGAATGTTAGTTTCTTATTCATGGATGAATTCTCATCTTGGGTTGGCAATATGACTCACCCCTGGCTTCATTGTGAAAGATGTTTTGTATGTGATTGTGGTTCCGGCTCTTGTGGGAAAGGTTATCTGAGGTCTCACTGGTATGTGCTCACTGTGGGTTCCAAGAGTCCACGGCCTGGGAGGAAGGAGTCTCAGGGTCTAAGGCTCAGATACTGTAGCTTTGGCCAGTGTGGTGTGACTGTTGCTGGATTTATGTCACCCTGCAGCTCACTATAAGGGGCCCAGAGCCTGGGACATTGGGGGTGGGTGTCTCATAGTCTGTGGTTGAGGCAGTGGGATTCTGGCCAAAGTGATTTCCCTCACTCAATCACGAGGGAGTTCAGGATCCCGTGGCTGGGGATGTGGGAATCTCGGGGTCTGTGTCTGAAACAATGTGACCTTGGCCAGGGAAGCAAGTCCTCAGTAATTCATCAAGCTGTCTAGAGGTAGGTAGCCAGGAGAAGGATGTTGTGGATTCTACTGAGGGAGCCATGCATCCTTGGTTGGAGAGGCACACACCCAGTGGCAACACATTGAGGGGCCTAGGAACCGTCTTCAAGGGTTGTGTGCTCATGTGGCCCACACGCTGGATCAGAGTGATCATGGTGTGCCACTGGCCCCGTGGAGGGAGAAGTCCCAATTTCTGCTTTGGGGGATGTGTACCCTTTGTTGGATATGCATGCCCAATGGCTGCTTACAGAGACACCCTGGAGCGGTCTGTTGGGGCAGTGGGCTTAGGGGGCCCTTTTGGCAGGGCAGCACTACCATGAGGACTGGAAGCCAGCGGCCAGGGTTGTACCTTGTGACAGTTCAGAGAAGCACCCAGGGGCTGCCTGTCAGGGCAGCAGGCTCAGGGGGCTAGCATGCTGGATTGGTGTACCTGCAGTGACTGGAGGTCAGCAGCTGATGAGGGGGAAGTCTGATTTTCTGCTGTCTGGGCCTTGAGCTCTTGGTTGGATATGAGTGCACCTAGTGGCAGCTCACCGAGGCAACCGGGAGTCACCTGCTAGGGTGGTGGCCTCAGGGGGTCTGCGTGCTTAAACCATGTGACTGCAGTGTCTGTGGGTAGGTAGGCGGGAAGGAGGAAGTTCACATTTCTACTGCTGGGGCCGTGCACCCTTGTTTGGATACGAGCATGCCCAGCCGAGGCTCAAGGAGGCACCCAGGAGCCAACTATAGGAGCAGCAAGCTCAGTAGGCCTGCGTGTTGGAAAGGCACAACTGCGGTGTCCACAGGTCAGCAGCTGGGGAGGGGGATGTCCCAATTTTTGCTGCCTTGTGCCCTTGGTTGAAATCGTGCATGCCCAGCGGGGGCTCACAGAGGCACCCAGGAGCCGTCTGTCAGGGTGGTGGGACTCAGGAGGACTGTGCTTTGGAAAGACATGACTATAATGTCTGGAGGTTGGCAGCTGTGGAGTGGGAAGATTCAGTTTTTGCTGCCGGGGCCTTGCACCCTTGGTTGGACTCGTGCATGCCCAGTGGTAGCTCACAGAGGCACCTGGGAGCTGTTTGCCAGGGTGGCGCACTCACGTTGAAACTGCATGACTGAGGCGTCTGTGGGCAGGCAGCCAGAAGGGGCAAAGTCTGAATTTCTATTGCCGGGGCTGTGCACCCTTGTTTGGATATGAGTGCACCCAGTGGTGGCTCACAGAGGCACCCAAGAGCTGCCTTTGGGGTGGTGGGCTCAGGAGGCCTGTGTGCTGGAAAAGCATAACTGTGGTGCCCTGAGGTCGGCAGCTGTAAAGTGGGAATACTCAGTTTTTGCTGCTGCTCCCTTGGTTGAATTCCCGCACACCCAGTGGTGGCTCACAGAGGTACCCCATGGCCGTTTGCGAGGGCAGTGCACTCAGAGAGGCCCTTGCACTGAAGCCGTGTGACTGAGGTGTCTGTGGGCAGGCAGCCAGGAGTGGGGGAAGTCCAAATGTCTACTGCCAGGGGCCTTGTGCCCTTGGTTGGTTTTGCGCGTGCCCAGTGGCAGCTCACAGAGGCGCCTGGGGTCCGTTTGCCAGGGCGACACACTCACACACTCAGAGGGGCCCTGGAGCTAAAGCCTCATGACCAAGGTTTCTGTGGGCAGGTATCTGGAAAGGGGGAATTCAGAATTTCCATTACTGGGGCAGTGAACCTTGTTTGGATAAGATCGTGCCCAGTGGGGGCTCACAGAGGCACCCAAGAACCTCTTATGTGTCCTTAGGCTCAGGAGGCCTGCACACTGGAAAAGCATGACTGTGGTGTCCAGAGGTTGGCAGCTGTGAAGTGGGAAAACTCAATTTTTGCTGCTGAGCCCTTGGTTGAATTCGTGCACACCCAGTGGTAGCTCACAGAGGTACACCAGGGCTGATCACCAGGGTGGTGCATTCAGATAGGCCTTTGTGCTGAAGCCATGTGACTGAGGTGTCTGTGGGCAGGCAGCCAGGAGTGGGGGAAGTCTGAATTTCTCCTGCCGGGGGCCTTGTGTCCTTGGTTGGGTTCGCGTGCGCCCAGTGGCAGTGCGCTCATGCACTCAGAGGGGCCCTGGCACTGAAGCCACGCAACCCAGGTGTCTGTGGGCAGGTATCCAGGAAGGGATAATTCAGAATTTCTACTACAAGGGCAGTGAGTCCTTGCTTGGATAGGAGCATGCCCAGCGGTGGCACCGAAAAGCGGCCTGTGGGGTGGTGGGCTCAGGAGGCCTGTGTGCTTGAAAAGCACGGCTGTGGCACTGGAAAAGCGTGACTGTGGCATCCAGAGGTCAGCCACTGGGGAGGAGGGAAGTCACACTTACTGCTGCGGGAGCATGCACCCTTGGAAGTGGAGGTTCTAGGGTCTACAGGTCTGTGGGTGGGGCAGCAGGATTTTGGCTGGAGTGGCTGTAGGGTCACAGGCAGTGTCCAAGGTCTGTCTGGGTGGTGGTGTTGATGAGTTCCTAGAAGAGGCTGCTCTCCCCTTCTAGGTGGGGTGAGCTTTGTGCCTGAGCCCCACAGCCCACGGAGTGCCCACAGTGGTGATAGGTGCTCCCTGTCCAGGATAGCCTGGTCTGTCAGCCCATGCAGATTTAACTGTCCCTCACTCACTCACACACACAGATCCACACACTCTCCTTTCACCCCCTCACTCACTCACACCCTCTCCTTCACCTCCATCCTGCCCGCTGACATCTTCTGAATCCACCATTTCTTGCATTGCTGGCTTGGTGGTAATAAACTTCTTTAGCCTTTTTTTTTTTTGTCTGTGAAGCTCCAATTTCACCTTCAATTTTGAATGATAGCCTTGCTAGGTATAGTATTCTTGGATTCAGTCCTTTCCTTTTCATCACTTTGTATATTTCATTCCATTCCCTTCTGGCCTGGTGTGTTTCTGTTGAGAAACCATTGGATAGTCTAATAGGAGATCCCTTGTAGGTAACTTTCTGTCTCTCTCTGGCAGCCTTTAAGTTTCTTACTTTGCTTCTTAGAGTTATGTGACATTTTTCTCCCAAAAACCAGGCAAGTTTTCTGTCAATATTTCTTCAAACAGGTTTTCTATTCCTTGCTCAGCTTTCTCTCTTTCTGGCACCACTATTATGCAGATGTTGTTTCATTTCGTATTGTCCCAAAGCTCTCTTAGGCTCTCCTCCTGTTTTTTGTTTGTTTTTTTGTTTTTGCATTTTATTTTTTAATTTTATTGGGGTGACATTACTCAACATGAACATATAGGTTTCATGTGTAGATTACTAATTTACAACAGCTGTATATATATAGGACCATGTGCCCACCACCCAAAATCAAATCTTTTGTCACCTCATATTAGGACCCCTTTCTTCCTCCCCTCTCCTCCCTCTGGCAACCACCACACTGCTGTTTGTGTTCATCAATTTCAGTTTTATATTCCACACTAGAGGCCCGGTGCATGAAATTCATGCATGGGGGTGTGTGTCCCTCAGCCCAGCCTGCACCCTCTACATTTACATTAATAATATGTAAAAACTAGAGGCCAAGTGCACGAAATTTGTGCACAGGGGGGTTGTCCCTCAGCCCAGCCTGCACCCTCTCCAATCTGGGACACCTTGAGGGGTGTCCGACTGCCCGTTTAGGCCTGATCCCGGTAGGATTGGGCCTAAACGGGCAGTCGGACATCCCTCTCACAATCCAGAACTGCTGGCTCCCAACTGCTAGCCTGCCTGCCGTCCTGATTGCACCTAACCACTTTTGCCTGCCAACCTGATCACGCCCTAACCACTCCCCTGACAGCCTGATTGATGCTTAACTGCTCCCCTGCCAGCCTGTTTGCCCCTAACTGCCCTCCCCTGCAGGCCTGGACACCCCTAACTGCCCTCCCCTGCATGCCTGGTCCCCCCCAACTTCTCTCCCCTGCAGGCCTGGGTCCCCCCCAACTTCCCTTCCCTGCAGGCTTGATCACCCCCAACTGCCCTCCCTTGCAGGCCTGGTCCCTCCCAACAGCCCTCCCCTGCTGGCCTGATCACCCACAACTGCCCTCACTTGCAGACCTGGTCCCTCCCAACTGCCCTCCCCTGCTGGCCATCTTGTGGTGGCCATATTGTGTCCACATGGGGTCAGTCATCTTTGACCACATGGGGCAGTCATCTTGTGTGTTGGAGTGATTGTCAATTTGCATATTATTCTTTTATTAGATAAGAGGATTAGATAGGATAGAGGCCTAGTGCATGGGTGGGGGCCGGCTGGTTTGCCCTGTAGGGTGTCCCAGATCAGGGTGGGGGTTCCCTTGAGGCATGGGGCAGACTGGGAGAGGGGCCTGTGGTGGTTTGCAGGCCAGCCACGCCTCCAGGCGACCCAAGCAGAGGCCCTGGTATCTGGGATTTATTTATCTTTTACAATTGAAACTTTGTAGCCTTCAGTGGAGGCCAAGGCAGGCCAGGGCTGCGGAAACTTGGCTTCCTCCATCGCCAGTGGCAACTCAAGCCTCCTGCTCTCTCCAGCTCCGTGGCTGCAGCCACTTTTGTTGAGATTTACTTATCTTCTATAATTGAAACTTTGTAGCCTTAAGCAGAGGCCAAGGCAGGCCAGGGTAGGTGGAAAGCTTGGCTTCCTCCATTGCTGGGGAAACCCAAGCCTCCTGCTCTCTCTGTGGCCACAGTCTCTTGGTTGGGTTAATTTGCATACTTGCTCCTGATTGGCTGGTGGACATGGCTTGTGGGTGTAGAGGAGGTACAGTCAATTTGCATCTTACTCTTTTATTAGATAGGATATGAGTTAGATCATATAGTTCTTAGCTTTTTCTATTTCACTTTGCATAATGTTCTCAAGGTCCGTCCATGTTGTTGTAAATGACACTATTTCATTCTTTCTTATGGCTGAGTAGTATTCCATTGTGTATACTATGTACCACATCTTCTTTATCTAGTCCTCTGTCATAGGGCACTTTAGCTGTTTCCAACTCTTGGCCACCATGAATAATGCTGCAATGAACATAGGGATGCATATATCTTTACATATAAGTGATTTTTAGTTTTTTGGGGTATATACCCAGGAGTGGGAATGTTGGGTCATATGGTAGCTCTATTTTTAATTTTTTAAGGAATCACCAGACTGCTTTCCTTAATGGTTGTACCAGTCTTCATTCCCACCAGAAGTGAATGAGGGTTCTCTTTTTTCCACATTCTCTCCAACACCTGTTGTTGCTTGTCTTGTTGATAATAGGCTACTCTAACTGGTGTAAGGTGGTATCTCATTGTAGTTTTAATTTGCATTTCCCTGATTGCCAGTGAGGTTGAACATCTTTTCATATATCTATTGGCTGTTTATATGTCTTCTTGGGAGAGGTGTATTTTCGGGGACTCGGTCCACTTTTTGATTGGATTGTTTATTTTTGGGAGGTTGAGTTTTATGAGTTCTTTGTATATTTTAGAAATGAAACTTTTTTCAGAGCTACTGTTTGCAAATATCATCTCCCATCTGGTTGGCTGCCTGTTTGTTTTGTTGTCCATTTCTTTTGCTGTGCAGAAGCTCTTCAGTTTGATATAGTCCCATTCATATATTTTTGCCTTTACCTCCCTTGCCTTTGGGGTCAAGTCCATAAAATATTCTCTACCACCAAGGTCCATAAGTTTGGTACCTATATTTTTTTCTATGTGACTTATAGTTTTGGGTCTTATGCTTAAGTCTTTGACCCATTTTGAATTGATTTTTGTACATGGGGCCAAACTGCAATCCAGTTTCATTCGTTTGCATGTGGCTTTCCAGTTTTCCCAGCACCATTTATTGAAGAGACTATCTTTACTCCAGTGTGTATTTCTGGCTCATTTGTCAAAAATTATCTGTCCATATAGTACATGTAGTTTTATAGCTGGGCTCTCTATTCCGTTCTATTGATCTGTGTATCTACTTCTCTGCCAACAACATGCTGTTTTTATTATCGTAGTTCTGTTGTATATTTTTAAGTCAGGTAGTATGATACCTCCAGCATTGTTCTTCCTTTTCAGGATTGCTTTGGCTATTCTGGGTCTTTTGTGGTTCCATACAAATCATATAATTTCTTGTTCTATTTATTTAAAAAATGACATTGGGATTTTAATGGGGATTGCATTTAATCTATATATTGCTTTAGATAAAATGGCCATTTTAACTTTGTTGATTCTTCCAATCCATGAACATGGGATATTTTTCTACTCCATTGTGTCTTTTTCAATATGTTTTAATAATGTTTTGTAATTTTCAGTATACAGGTCTTTCACATTCTTTAAGTTTACTCTTAGGTATTTTATTCTTTTGGTTGCTTTTGCAAAAGGAATTGTTCTCTCCATTCCTTTTTCTGAAGTTTTGTTGTTGGAATATAGGAAGGCAATGGATATTTGCCCATTGATTTTGTATCCTGAAACTTGACTGTATTTGTTTATTGTTTCCAGTAGTTTTTTTGGTAGTCTTTAGAGTTTTCTATATACAGCATCATGTCATCCACAAAAAGTGACAGTTTGACTTCTTCCTTCCCTATTTGGATGCCTTTTATTTCTTTCTCTTGCCTTATTGCTCTGGTTAGTAATTCCAGTACTATATTGAATAAGAGTAGTGAGAATGGACATCCTTGTCTTGTTCCTGATCTTAAGGGAAAATCTTTCAGTTTTTCACAATTGAATATGATATTGACTGAGGGATTATTATATATGGCCATTATTAAGTTGAGGTACTTGCCTTGTATTCCTATTTTATTGAGCATTTTAATCATAAATGGATGTTGTATCTTATCAAATGTTTTTTCTGCAAGATCATATGATTTTTATCCTTTCTTTTGTTAATGTGGTGTATTACATTGATTGATTTGTGAATGTTGAACCATCCTTGTGCCCCTGGAATGAATCCCACTTGATCGTGATGTATTATTTTTGGATGTACTGTTGTATTCCATCAGCTAGTATTTGGTTAGGAATTTTGTGTCTGTATTCAGCAGGGGTATTGGCCTGTAGTTTTCTTTTTGTATTATCTTTGCCAGGTTTTGGTATCAGGGTTATATTGGCCTCATAGAATATGCTAGGAAATATTTCCTCTTCTTCAATTTTTTTGGAAGAGTTTGAAAGAATAGGCTTTAATTCTTCTTTGGACATTTGGTAGAATTCACTGGTGAAGCCATCTGGTCCTGGAATTTTGTTTTTTGGGAGGTTTTTGAGGGTTGTTTCAATTTCCTCACTGCTGATCAGTCTATTTAGATTTTCCAGTTCTTCATGATTTAATCTAGGAATGTTATATATTTCTGGGAACGTTTTTCTTTCTAGGTTATTGAATTTCTTCTAGGTTATTGAATTTTGTGGCATAAAGGCTTTTGTGATATTCTAGTATAATCCTTTGTATATCTGTGATGTCTGTGGTGATTTCTCCTCTCTCATTTCTGATTGTGTTTATGTGGGGTTTTTCCCTTAGTGAGCCTAGCCAAGGGTTTATCAATTTTATTGATATTTTCAAGAACCAGCTCTTTGTTTTATTGATTTTTTTGGTACAGCCTTTTTGTTCTCAATTTCATTTAATTCTGCTCTGATTGTTATTATTTCCTTCCTTCTGCTAACTTTCGGTTGCTTTTGTTCTTCTTTCTCTAGTCTTTTAAGGTGTGATGTTAGGTTGTTTACTTGTAATTTCTCTTGTTTCTTGAGTATGGCTATAGTGATATAAAATTCCCTCTTATTACAGCTTTTACTGCATCCCAGAGGTTTTGATATGTTGTGTTACCATTCTCATTTGTCTCTATATATCTTTTGATATCATCTTTTATTTCTTCTTTGACCCAGTCATTTTAGTAGTATGTTGTTTAATCTCCATGTATTTGTAGGGTGTGTTTTTTTTTTTTTAACCTCATTTTTGCAGTTGATTTCTAATTTCATGGCATTGTGGTCAGAAAATGTACTTGGAATAATTTCAATCTTTTTTAATTTGTTGATGCTTGTTCTGTGACCCAGCATATGGTCTATGCTTGAGAATGTTTCATGTGCACTGGAGAAGAATGTATAGTCTGATGTTCTGTAAATGTTGATTATATTCTTTTGGCCTAGTGTTTTATTTAAAGCTGATATTTATTGATTTTTGTTTGGTTGATCTGTCTAGAGCTATCAATGGAGTATTAACATCTCCAACTATAATTGTGTTTTGATCTGTTTCTCCTTTTAGTTCTGTGAATAGCTGTTTAATATATTTCGATGCTCCTTGGTTGGGTGAATATATATTAAGAAGTGTCATGTTTTCTTGATGTAGTGTTCCCTTTATCATTATCTGTCTTGTTATCTTTGTTATCTTGAGACCTATTTTGTCAGATATTAGTATGGCTACACCTGCTTTTTTGTGGATCTTATTTGCTTGGAAAATCATTTTCTACCCTTTTACTTTGAATCTGTCTTTGTCTCTGCTGTTTAGATGTGTCTCTTGTAGGCAGCATATGGTTGGGTTTTTTGTTTTGTTTTGTTTTGTTTTTATCCACTCTGCTACTCTGTGCCTCTTTACTAGTGAATTTAGACCATTTACATTTAGGGTAATTATTTTTGTATTAGGATTTCCTATAGCCATTATATCTTTTGTTTTCTGGTAACTCTGTGCTTCCATTGGTTCTTTTCCTTTATGCTTCTATCTGTTGTTTTGGTTTGGTGGTATTCCATACATCTTTTTCTGTTTCCTCTTTTTTTAAGCTATATGTCTTGTTTGGGGAATTTCTGTGTGTGGTTGCCATTAGTTTTTTAAAAAGTGAAGTTGCACATATATCATAGTTTTCTTCCCTTTTGAGTGCATCTGATCTTCATCTTCCTTTGCCTGTTCATGGCTATCCCTCTTCCCCTTGTATGTTTTTATTGTCACAAATTATCCATATTTATGCTGTGAGTTTTTGGCAATCCTACTAGTAGTGCTATGACCTTATGTTCTTTGTTTCAGGTAAAATAAGTCCCTTGAGTATTTCCTGCAATGGATGTTTTCTAGTGATAAAATTCCTCAGCTTCTGTATGTCTGAGAATGTTATTATTTCTCCTTCATATTTAAATAATACTTTTGCTGAATAAATATGTGTGGCTGGTAATTCCTCTCAGACATTTGAATATTTGTTTCCACTCTCTTCTGGCTTGTAGAGTTTCTACTAAGAAGTCAGGTGAAATTTTGATGGGATTTCCTTTGTAGGTCACTTCCTTCTTTTCCCTGGATGCTTTGAGGAATTTTTCTTTGTCACTAATTTTTGACAATTTCATAACAAAGTGCCTTGGAGAGGGCCTCTTTGGATTGAGGTAACTAGGTGTTCTGTTTGCTTCTTGGATTTGAAGATCTATTTCTTTCCATAGATTTGGGAAGTTCTCATCCACTATTTGTTTGAATAGGCTCTCCATTCCATACTCTCTCTCTTCCTCCTCCACTATGCCTATGATTCTAATGTTATTTTTTTTATGGAATCAGAGAGGTCTTGTAGGGCTATTTCATATTTCTTTATTCTCAGGTCTCTCTCTTCTTCCCTCAGCATCATTTGTTGATTCCTATCTTCAATATCACTAGTTCTTTAACTGGTTGGTTCTGTTTTCTATGCTCATCAGTTCACTCTTAATTTCTTGCTTCATTTCCAGGATTTCTGCTATATACTTTTTTAAAAATTCAATTTCTTTGGAGAAATACTCATTCATTGATTTGTTTTCTGAGTGAGCTGAATTGCCTGTCAGTATTTTCTCGTATCTTATCGAATGTTTTCAAAACTGCAATCTTGAAATCGCTGTTATCCATCTTGCATAATTCCATGTGTTCCAGCCTGTTTTCTGAGGATTTTTCATTTTCTTTCTGGTCATTTTTGTGGTGGTGGTTGTTCATGGTGTTCGCTGTTCTCCTTTTTTCCCCCCCCCCATTTATCTCTGGGAAGGTATTTCTACTCTGTTCCAGTAGTTGGCGCTGAATTGCAAGATTTTATCTTCTGTGGCCTTACAGTTTTGAACCTCTGCAAGTTCCATAGGGCTATACTGCCTCTGATGCTTGGTGGTGAGGTTTGTTTTTCCCTCACAATAATGGTGACCCCAACTTCCAAAGGTCTAGCCCAAGCACCCCTCCTGGTGTTCAGTCACAGAGGGAAACTGTTTTTTATTGTAACAGCTCTTGGCCTACAAATAATACACTCCTGTAGCCAACTCCAAGGGCAAATGGGAAGCAAGATTTGAGAGTCTAATCAGTGGCTGGGGTCTGCAATTTATTTTCTTTGCCTGAAAGGCCACAACCAAGTTCATCCATGGGGAGCAATTCTGTAGGGGGGGCTGTCTGCTGACTCGCAGCTCACACATGCAACTCAGATTCCATTCACAATGTGCCCACACGGTTCAAACACTCTCTCACTGTTTGTGTGTGTGACCACACAATGCTGCCACTCCAGTGGCTATTCCAACAGCCAGCCACTTGCTGGGTTAGCTCTCTGTTTGTCCAGACCAGCTGAGGAAACTACCCATAACTGCTGCTGTCAGTTCCCAGCTGCACTGCATACACACTGCTGCATTATAGTTGTCTTTGCTTCCCTCCCTTCTCATATCCCCGCTTATTCCAAGGAACCCACCTTCATTGTTCCAGTGTGCAGGTCTCTCAGGCATGCAGCCGTGTTAAGCACGGACTTCTTTGTTGAATTATAGGTGGCTATTTTGTTGAAACGTTAGGGGGAGAGAACAGATGTGCCCTTATGCCACCATTCCTGTGATGTCACTCTCCTCCTGCTTTTTAAGATTTTTTTCCAGTTGCTGCTCTGCTTGGGTGCTTTTTCTGCCTTGTCTTCTAAGTTGATGATGAGGTTCTCAGCTTCTTCTAGTCTACTGTTGAAACTTTCCATTGTTTTCTTTATTGTATCTATGTTATTCTTCATTTCCTCTTGATTCTTCTCTATTTCCTTTTGATTCTTCCTCATGTTGTTGAATTTGTCTTCCATCCTTTCTGCATCCTTATAACCATTGCTCTTAATTCTTTCTCTGATAAATTGCTTGCCTCTATTTCATTTATTTCCTATTCTGGTGATTCCTCCTTTTCTTTCATATGGAGGTTGTTTCTTTGTCTTCACATTTTTTCTGTTCCTTTGTGATTTTTTCTATGTATTATATCAAACTGCTATGCCACTCAGATTTTTTGAGTTTGTCTTATATAGTAGATGTTTTGTGGGACCCAGTGGTGCAATCTCTCCAGCCTTCTGGGCTGGGTATTCTAGGGATGCCTCCTACTTGAGATATTTAGCTTCTCTTGTAGTTGGGTTTTATGTGTTATTATCCCATTTATGAATAGAGTCTGTTCTCAAGGTGTCTGGTTATGTGGCTCACTCTCTACCACACTGACCAAACAGCACAAAATACAACTCGAGAAGACACGACACAGAGGGAACAAAACACAAATGTACTCACGACACCACTAACCCAAATAAAAGTGACCACCAGAGAAAAGAGGATTAGGAGAGAAAAAAGAGTAAAAATTATATTGAGAAAAGAAAAGAAGGTAGGAGAGAAAAGAAAAAGAAGAAAAAATAAAAAAGAAAAAATATGAGGAGAAAACACCACAAAACAAACAGATAAACAAAAAATGCAAACAACAAACACCCAGACAAAGAGGGGGACAGAATCTGTAGAGGCAGAGCTTAGATATAGAAAGTAAGGTTTAGGAATTGAATGAATAGGGGAAGGACCACAGTTCAGTATAGAGGAGGTAGAAAGAGAATGAGTGGATAGGAAGAGAAGAAAAAGAAATAAATACATATATTATGTTTAATTTATCTATTCATTCAATCATCCATTTTTTTGGAAAAAGAAAATAGAGGGGAAAGCAGGTAGTCTTGAGTTTATTGAATGAAACTAATTAAAAAATTAGGAGAAGAATAGAGCAAGGGAGGAGAGGAAAAACAAGCATAAAAATGACTAGCAAAGAAATAGAAAGGAGAAGGGTGCATGGACTTGGAGCAGGGGAGAAGAAATTAGATATATGAGTAAGCCAACAGAGATTATAATAATAATGTCGTATTTCAATAAAGCAGATAAAGAAGATCAATTTTTAACAATGGGTAAAAAAGGAAAGAGAAAAACTAAAGTGGTGACAGCAGAAGGGAAAAGAGGATAAAAGAGGAAGAAGTGAGGAAGAAAAAGGTGGGGGAAAATAATAAGATAAAATAAAATACCAATAAAAAATAAAAATAAAATGAAGAAAAAAATAAAAAAATAAAAAGAAATAAAGAAAAAATAATTTTTTAAATAAAAGGTAAAAAAATAAAAAAGTGGTGTCATTCATTTCAGCCAAGTTTTAATGCCTCATGGGGGTTGGTTTAAGACCCCAGTCTTCTGTTCTCCCTGCTATTTCTCATTTTCCTGTTAGGTAGTCAGCACTGTGTTGAAGTTCCAAGAGATCCACTGCTCCTCTGTTTGTGCCTGTCTCCACAGCCTTGGCTGCAAGCAGGCGGGACCAATCTGCCCACTTTGCCTGTCTGCCTGCTGTCAATCTTCATCTCTAAAGTGACTGTTTTTGACAGGGCTTTATGTGCTGTATCACTTTCCAGGACTTTACACCCCCTTTTCAACCCACTCCCTAAGGGATCTTTAGGGCTATTCAGAGTCTGTTTCCTTTGTACAACTCCTGGTGTCGGCTGCGTGTGACTGTATTAGTTGCCTTGAGGCTGCTGGGAGGGGCTGGCTCATCAGGAGAAAAATGGCTGCTTAGGTTTGGAGAGTCAGAAATGATTCAGTGCCGGTTTCTTGGTCCCCTCTCCCCGACCCACTCTCCTCCACAGCCTCTCCCCAGACTCCACAAATCTGCACCTTAACCTGCACCACAGCCACAGGTGAGTGTTTGTATTTGAGAGGTCTTATGAAATGGGTTTAGCAAATAAAAGCAAAGACAAAACAGAGGCAAAGAAACCGTGCATTTGCAAGTTTCTCCCCCTCCCCCGTCCCCTGCCGTCCATCCCCCGCCCCCTGCCTTCCCCCCCCCGCCCCCTGCCGTCTCCCCACCCCCCCCACACCCACCCACCCCCACACCCACACACACACACCCGCACTGCACTGCTCACGCAGCTCTTCAGGCTGCTTTTCTGAGTGCAGCCTCTTGTGGCTGTGGACTTAGATATAGAATCCCCTGCTGCCAGCAGCTTTGTGGATCTCCCTTCCACTGTCAGTTATTATGCCTGTCCCCAAGGGACGTGGACTTGGTGCCATGCAGCTTCCTTCTAACCCTCTCAGCCTGGTGGTTATGCATCTATCGCCAGCCCAGACCCCCATCCTACCATTCTCCAGGCATCCTCCACCCTTCCCGGCTGCGAAATGCCTCACTAGCTGTATCTACTTCACCAATTCCAGATGGATGTTATTCAACTTAGGTGCTCCCTCTATCTGCTCTGGGATAAGGCTCAGTACACATCTGCCTATTCAGCCGCCATTTTTCTCTTTCTCCTATCCCACACTTCTTGATCTGTTTCTTATTATCCTGAGTACTGATCTCACTACTGGTCTCCTTCATTGCCTTTAATTGGCCATACTCCTGATTTCTCTGGCTTCAACATTTTTATTTCTTCATTGACCACAATATAACTCTTGCTCAAGCTATGCTGTCTTTAGCAGCTTTTTTGACTCCTCATCCTACCCACCCTTTTGGTTTAGCCTGCCCATGGTACTTGGCTATCTTTCCTCAGGTTGCCATGGATGGTACACCACTATGTTTTACAAACCCTATGATTTGGATAATAATTGGTGGGAGGCATGCATCTAAGACACCTGTGGAAAGAGGAAATTCAACCTTGAATATAATGGTTACATGCTTTTTTTTTTTTGTTTGTCCAGCATCTCTTTAGGGTATCATCCCTCCTGAATTCTTAATTCATGTTATTTGGATGTGGAGAACCATCCCACTAGCCACAATCACAGGGTTGGAAAATTACCTAGGCTTGGCTAATTAGAGTCCTTCCTTGGCTACAGTAATTAGTACAGGATGGGTTAATAAAAGTCTGATGAGTGAAATTCCTCCTTGATATTTTTGCTGGAACTATTGGGAAAGATGCAGTATTACTCCCTGAGATCAGAGACACTTATAGACCATCCAAGCCTGGAGCTGACAGAAGCTGTCTTTACCACCACAAACCCAAGGATAAAAGCCATCAAATAAAAGAAACAGAGCCAACGGATAGACACAGATACTTGGTGATATCATTTGAGGCCTGGGCCCAGCTAAAACTGAAGCCAGTTGTATTGCTATACTTCTCCTTCTGTCTTATAACACTTTTGGGTGGGCTTCTGTCGCTTACAATTCAAACTCTTTTTAAATTTCACCTTAGGGACATATTAATGCAAATAGGCCAAAGGAATTTAGATATGGTCATGCTAATTCATGAAGTTACAGAACTTATGAAAAAGTGATTAAGGAAGATTATAAATTTTTGCCCCTCTCTGCCCTTCTTACCACAATTCATACATTTCTGGAAGACCACAGGTAAATTACAGAGGCCAAACCTTTTTGTATTGCCTGCATCTGATCTGAAAGACACTCCCTTTTCTTCTTCTAGATCTTCTCAAGACTTTCCTTTATTTGGGCTTCCTGAAAATAGTCCAGGACTTGGGATCGGAAGTCTCATATGGCACCTTTAAGGGCCAAGGTCATAAAGAGTACACAAAGATTGAATGAGGAGAAAAGATAGCTGTGATCTAAAATAATCCTGTCTATAGTCTCTGACTTCATACTCTGGTTTTGAGGAGGCAATGTGGTAAATCACAAATAACAGTGTTTTTGGAATCAGGTAGGGCTATTTTCCAGTTCAATCCCTGCCACCTCCTAGTTGGGTAGCCCTGAAAGAAACTGCTTCACTTCTCTGAGTCTCAGGCTCTCCAATTATCAAATGAGGAAATGTACCCTTCAAAGTTATCTTTGAGGAGTAAATAACAACATCAATACCTATTGAGGTGTTCAGGTGACTGCAATAACTTTCTAATGAATATCCTTGCTATTCTTGCCCCTTACCATCCATTCCCTAGAAATGGATGCATTTAGGCAGAAACTTAAAATTTAACTTTATTGGGTTATAATTTATCAATAATCAATAAAAAACTCAATTTAATAACACAATTTGATGGTACAATTTTGTGAGTTTTGATAGATGTGCACCCATAAAGCCATCACTATAATCAAGATAAAAAACAACAACATTTTCATCATCATTCCAAAGATTCCTTATTCTCCTTTTCAGTCCATCCTCCACTCCACCCCAGCTCCACAACCAGAGTGACTTTTTAAAAGTGTAACTCAGATCATTCTATTCTTCTATTTCATGCTCCCAAAAGACTTCCCATCCCTCAGGAAATTAAGTCTAAATTCATTACCATGTCTTTTCAAAGCCTTTTGTAGTATAAATCTTGCTATCTCAAATCATATGGTTTCCCTATCACTTACTATGTTCTAGCCATACTGACCCCCTCTGTGTTCATGGAACCTGCTAAGCCCTTACCCACCTCTAGGCCTTTGCTATTGTTTCCTCTATTTGACATCCTCTTTCCTCAATTAGAATCACCCCACTTGCTTGTCATATTTCAGGTTTCAGCTTAAATACCAACTCCTCAGATGAGTCTTCCATGACTACCCATCAAAAATGGATTCCTCTAATTACTCTTTCTTTTTCAATATCCTGTTTCTTTATTCTGCAGCCTCAATCTTATTTAGTTGCTTATATGTAGTATCTGTCTCATTCATTTGACTTTAGTCTCCATGATATATAGATCATAAATCTTTTGCTCCCCAATGTATCCGCAGTGCCTAGCACATAGTAGACATACAATAAATATTTGTTGAATGACTTAATTATGCAATAACGTACCTAGAAGAGTGCCTGGCACATGTGTGTAATAAATATTTGTTTCCCTGCTGACCCCTAATCTTGTCTTTCTCAACATGATAAAGGCCATATATAAAAACTTACAGCTCACATTATACTCAATTGAGAAAGACTCAAAGTTTTCCCCCTAAGATCAGAAACAAGATAAAGAGGCCTGCTTTTACCACTTCTGTTCAACAATGTACTGGAACTTATAGCCAGAGAAATTAGACAAGAAAAAGAAATAAAAGGCATCCAAATTGAAAAGTATTTGTAAAATTACTTCTGTTTGCAGATGACATGATCTTATGTATAGAAAACCAAAAGGATTACACACACACACACACACACACACACCTGTTAGGGATAAGAAATAATTCAGCAAAGTTGCAGTATACAAAATCAATATGCAAAAATCAGTTGCATTTTATACACTGGCAATGGATAATCCAAAAAAGAAATTAAGCAACAATTCCATTTGCAACAGCATTAAAATAATAAAATAGTTGAGGATAAAATTAACCAAAGAGGCAAAAAATATACATTGAAAACTACAAAACATTACTGAAAGAAATTAAAGAAGGCATAAATATATGGAAATATATATTGTATTCATGGATTGTTAATATGACAATAATAGCTAAAGTGATCTAACATTCAATACAATCCCTGTAAAAATCTCAAGAGTTCTTTTTGCAAAAATAGAACAACTTGTCCAGCCAGTGTGGCTCAGTGGTTGAGCATTGGCTCAAGAACCAAGAGGCCATCTGTTCGATTCCTAGTCAGAGCACATGCCCTGGTTTCAGGCTTAATCTCCAGTAGGGGGTGTGCAGGAGGCAGCCAATGGATGATGTTTCTCTCTCATTGGTGTTTCTATCTCTCTCTTCCCCTCTCTCTAAAAATCAATAAAAACATATAAAAATAGAACAACTCATCCTAAAATTCATATGCAATCTCAAGGGGCTCCAAATAGCCAAAACACACTTGAAGGGGAAAAAAAGGCAGGAATTACACTTCCTGATCTCAAAATTTACTACAGATCTGCAGTAATTAAAACAGTGTATTGACACAAAGACAGCCATATAGACAAATTTAATAGAATAGAAAGCCCACAAATAAACCCTCATATATATGGTCAACATTGCATTTTCAACTCAGGTATCAAGACCATTCAATAGGGGAAAGTACAGTCTTTAAAAAAAGAAGATGTTAAAAACCTAGTTGCCCACATACAGAAGAATAAAATTGGACCCTTACCTTACACCATATACAAAAATTAACTCAAAATGGATGAAAGACCTAAATGTAAGACCTAAAACTATAAAACTCAGAGTCAGATATAAAGCCTTCATGATATTGGATTTGGTAATGATTTCTTGATATGACACCAAAAGCACAGGCAACAAAAGAAAAATAGATGAAAGTTCATCAAATTTTAAAACTTTTGTGCATTAAAGGGCAATATTAATAAAGTAAAAAGATGCCGAAACCGGTTTGGCTCAGTGGATAGAGCGTCGGCCTGCGGACTCAAGGGTCCCAGGTTCGATTCAGGTCAAGGGCATGTACCTTGGTTGCAGGCACATCCCCAGTAGGGGGTGTGCAAGAGGCAGCTGATCGATGTTTCTCTCTCATCGATGTTTCTGACTCTCTATCCCTCTCTCTTCCTCTCTGTAAAAAATCAATAAAATATATTAAAAAAAATAAAAATAAAAATAAAGTAAAAAGAGCCCAATTAGTGTGGTTCAGTAGTTGAGCATCCATACATGAACTAGGAGGTCACTGTTCAATTCCCAGTCAGGGCACATGCCCGGGTTGCAGGCTTGATCCCCAGTAGGGGATGTGCAGGAGACAGCCAATCATGTCTCATAATTGATGTTTCTATCTCTCTCTCTCTCCCTTCCTCTCTCTGAAATTAATAAAAACATATAAAATATTTAAAAGACAATAAGAAGATAACCCATAGAATGAGAGAAAATATTTATAATCACATATCTGATAAGGGATTAATATTCAGAATATATAAAGAACTCCTACAATTAAACAACAAAAGAAACTAGAATGAGTAGACATTTTTTCCAAAGAATATATATAAATGGCCAAAAACCACATGAAAAGATGCTCGGGTCCACTAATCATTAGAAAAATACAAATCAAACCCACAATGAGCTACTACTTCACACCCCTTAGAATGGCTATTATGAAAAACCAGGATATAACAAGTGTTGGAAGGGATGTGGAGAAATTAGAATCCTTATGAATTACTGATGGAAAAGTAAAATGGTGAAACAGTTGTGGAAAACAGTTTGGTGGTTCATAGAATGACCATGTAATCCAGCAATACCATTCCTGGAGATATCCAAAAGAAAGGAGGACTCAGACAGATACTTGTATGCCACTGTTTATAACCACATTATTAACAATAGCCAAAATGTACGAATAACCCAGGTGTCTATCAATAAATAAATGGATAAAAAAACTGTGGTAAATACATACAATGGAATATTATACAGTGTTACAATGAATAAAATTCAGATACATGTTACAACACAGATGAATCTTGAAAACATACTAACTGAAGTAAGCCAAATACAAAAGGACAAATATTGTATGAGGTCCTTAGAGTAGGCAAATTTATAGAGACAGAAAGTAGAACAGAGGTTACCAGGGGCCAGGAAAAGGGAGGAATAAGGAATTATTATTTAACTAGAGGCCCAGTGCATGAAATCCGTGCATGGGTGTGGTCCCTAGGCCTGGCCAGTGATCAAAGAGCGAGCATCTGGCATGGAAGTGCAGGTCCCAGCTGACCTCTGGGCCCTGGGCAGTACCTGGGACCCTGAGCCTCCACGCGCCCCCCCCCCAACCTGAGTCTTGGCGCCTGAGTCCCCATGTGGAGATGCAGTGAGTGCAGCCTGACGCTGTGGGCTGGGGTGCAGTGTGGGCCTCTGGGTCGTCCAGTGGTTCTGCATGGAAGCCAGGCGGGCAGCACGATCTCTCCCGGCCGGCCTTGCAGATCGGCTGGCTCCTGTATGAACCCATGGGGAGCCTGGCTGGCCCCTGTGATCCTGGCAGCTGCAGCCCAGCTAACCCGGAGGACACCACATGGGTGTGGGGCAGGTTCCTCGCAGGCGCCTGGCACGTGAGTACGGGGGGGGGGGGGTTCTCTGGCACGTGAGCCCTGGCATCCCAGAGGAGGGTAGCAGGGGGAGTGAGAGCCAGCTTGGCGGACACCCTGCATTCTCACAGCACCTCTGTCCCCATCTCCCCCGCCCCCAGGTAGCCAACGAGAGGCTGCAGCTCTCCTCCCAGGAACTGCGGGAGTTTGGTTACTGCTACCCATCCCCAGTTCCCTGTCCCAGCCTGGGTCCCAGCCCCGATTGGGCAATCAGGGCCTGCCGGCCGCTGGTCACCAACTTCAGGATGAATGGTGGGGTGATCAGGCTCCCATTCGTAACCGCTTTGGCCTGGCGCTACCCTCTCACCTGCTCCACCATCCCACCATGGTCCCGCTCTCGTCAGGGCCCATTAGGGCTGGCAGCACTTCCACTGCCACCTGCGCCACATGGCTTGATGCCCGCCATGTTCCGCGCTGCCCCATGGTGGTCAGCACACATCATAGCGAGTGGTCAAACTCCTGGTCAAGGGGACAATTTGCATATTGGGCTTTTATTATATAGGATGAATGTGAACGCTGCATCCATTTATGGCTAGGGTTCAAGGTCTGGAGAAGGGGATGTGCACAAACAAATACACTAGACAAGAAATATAAATTTAGAAGGCATGAGGAGCCAGGCGGAGACCTTACTCTCTAGCACAGAGGCTCTCTGACTTCTAGGTCCCCTTTGCTTTTATTTACTAGCATACACATTTGCCCTTTAGCAAAGAAAAAAGGCATATCAAAGGTAAAGTTAGGTAAACAGTAAAAGAATTATCAGGTTAGGGGCTTGCCTTCAGCCATTCAGCCAAAAGCAGGGCAATATTATGCTGATTTTCAGCCCTGCTGAATATCAAAGTCCATCAGCCTTCTAAAGGACTTCTCACATTTATGTTAACTGCTTATTGGTCTTAACCTCTGGCATTTCCCCCTTTTTGTTTACTTAATAAATTTAGAAAGGTATATGCCATTTGCAGGGCTTGAGTCCTTTTAAGACTTTTAGATTCAATGAAAAGGATTGAGTTCTTTTATGTCCTTTTAAAAATTGTTGCCAGGCATCAAAGGAACTAGTTTGCAGTAAGCTCCTTTCTGGGCCATCAATTCTTTGAGTCCCCTTGCCAATCACTGTCCTCTTGTGACTTGACAACAATGATATTCGAGTTCTGGATGGTGGACAGTGAGCAATGGCAATGCAGGTCCAACCTTCTTTGGCTTGGTCCAGGGCAATCTGCACCCAACACACAGCTGATGACTGCTAGCATTGCAAGGCATCGTTACCATCCCCCATCTCTGGGCTGTTTCTCCCTTAGAGGTTGGAACTTTTATAACATTTAAAATGTATGTATGTAAATAGAACACTGTTATTAATTTTTATTTGATAAAGCTTCCCACTTGATTTCAAGCATATTAAATCGGCCTAATTTAGTTCAAAAATTTTTCTTTTAAGAGAATAAATCCTTGAATCATTTCTGGGCCCTTGAAATGTCTGTCCCAAGGCTATCTCTTGGTTAAAGTCTTGAAATTTAACTTGGAAAGACTATCAAATATACATAATCCAAAGTATTATATACTTTTTGTAATTATTCTAAACGATATCAATTAAATTTAAACTGGTTTTTATATTAAAAATTTTGGTTCAGACCATAGAATTAATCCTTCTTTTTTAATTAGGCCAATAACATATTATATCCTACGTTGAAATTTTACCACACGTAGTACACATAAGGACTACAACATATTTTGAACTACTAATTTCTCCAGAGAAAATACGAGAAATATTTTCTCAAAAATGTATTTATATACTTTATGTATTTTGTTATCACAATTATATAATTTCTCCCAACTTAATTTGAACTTTAAACTCTTATAAGCCTCAAATTTTTTTAGGTGGCAAGTTAAATACTTAGCATTTCTCAGATTAGTAATACCTTCACATTTTAAGGATATATTTCAAATAAAATATAAACATATTTAATTAATAGATTCAAATCTATCGTTTACATTTTTATACAAGGCAAACTCAGATTAATATTTCAGTATTTTGTTATTTTAAAATATCTAGATATTTATTAATTTTTTATTGTTTAATTTAGCAAGTTCCAAAGCTTCAAGTTGCCAAAGACTTTGGAAGCATGGCTGTAGCCGTTTGAATTTTAAAACTGCCACATTCTTCCTTAGAGATAACATCTAAGGTTACTGCTGCAGGAAATGCGACTGGCCCCTCCTCCATCAGAGAGTGCAGCCAGTCTCCCCCCGAGTGACTGGGCCCCCACCATTAATATACCTATAGTTATCACTGAAAAGCTCCACCACAAATTCTTCATTTTAGTTACATCTATTTATTTATGCTTTAACAATTTTGAGATTCCAAAGCCAATTATCACCACCTAAGGCATTTACTTTGGAAAATTCTGTAACAGAGATAACTTACTGACTTTCAGTGGCTTTAATGTTAACCTTGGAATGCAGTCTACTATTATTCAAGAACTACCTATGATTATGGAAACACTAATCTTATTGCCTAAACCCAGCCTGTATATTTTCCTTGTGTCATTTTCGCCATCTTTTAAAGAAAAACAGTCTTGGGTTTATTCTATAGTATCCATAAAAAGATGGGGCTCAAGAGGCCACCCAAAATTGGGCTGGGCTTGCCTTCTCTTAAGCTAGCCTTTTTCTCTTCCTGGGTACAGAAATCCCAGATGCATCCCTAAATTCTGCCAAATTTCAAATGACAGACTGGGAAATAAAACATGGCAAAAATGAGACTTTTAATAGCATTCTTGAGAGTGGGCATCCATTTTACAGGATCACCAAAAGACCTAGTAATTAATGGGCTGAGGCCTTTTTCAGTTATCTATACCTCCCTTTGTCTCCTAGGACATGTACCATTGGCCATATGTCTCCCCACCACCACATCCTGTTTGCTCTGGGGAAATTCAGTAAATGGCCTGGCCACCTAGGTTTCTTTTCTTATTAAATTAAATCAAATCAAAGGCATGCTTAATAGACTAACCATAAACAACAAAGTCAGATAAAACAACAATCAACAGACAAGCACCTATAACATATAAACAAGACTTAATAAATCAGAGTTATTTTCATGAATTTTTTCCTATTCTGTTTTTCATAGCATTGACTGGCCTCTAAAGTTATTTTAGCTAAAATCTGCCTGTCCAAAGGCATCATATGGTAATTTTCAGACAAAGCATTAAGGAGTCCTTTTGTAAAAAGACAGATAGCTCCATTTTCTCTAGCTGTTGAGCCTTTCCACATTAGAGGTGGAGGATCCGGGGCCTTAGGTATTACAGACTGTTGATCCCCAATATGAATTAGGCATAATGCCATTTGAACAAGAGCCCATCTAGTTAAAGATGACAAGGGCACTTGTTTTCCTTGAGCCTGATTTAAGAGAGTACCTTTTGACATTTTAATTTTTTTATCTTTGAGCATACAAGCTAAAATATTACAATACTATTTTTACCTTTTAATCAAATTCTTCCCCATTATAGCCTGGCTTGAAATAAAAGATGTTCCTGCCCACTTATGGTTCGTGACTTCTGAAGCTGGTACAGGCTTTGTGTGCAGTGAGTCTCCCCCACCTTTCTGGTGATCCCACCTTTCCAGTGAATTTCTTCTTTTTTCACTCAGGCAAATCTTCTCCACTTCCCTCTCGAGGCACCAGATGAGAATGCCACACCCATTTGTGGCTAAGGTTCAAGGTCTGGAGAAGGGGATGTGCACAAACAAATACACTAGACAAGAAATATAAATTTAGAAGTCATGAGGAGCCAGGCGGAGACCTTACTCTCTAGCACAGAGGCTCTCTGACTTCTCGGTCCACTTTGCTTTTATTTACTAGAATACACATTTACCTTTTAGCAAATCAAAAAGTCATATCAAAGGTAAAGTTTGGTAAACAGTAAAAGGATTATCGGGTTAGAGGATTGTCTCCAGCCATTTGACCAAACGCAGGGCAATATTATGCTGATTTTCAGCCTTGCTGAATATCAAAGTCCATCAGCCTTCTAATGGACTTCTCGCATTTATATGTTAACTGATTATTGGTCTTAGTCTCCAGCAGATGAGTACAAAGTTTCTGTTTGGGATGATGAAAATATTCTGGAAATGGATAGTGGTGACAGGTGCACAACATTACTAATGAGCTTAATGCCACTGAACTGTACACTTAAAATGCTTAAAACCATGAAATTTATATTGCTAGTATATATATTACGACAATAATAATATGGAAAAAATAAAGCCAAGATTGCTAACTTAAAAAAGGTTAAACAGATATACAGGCATATTTCATTTTATTGTGCTTGGCTTTATTGTACTTTGTAGATATTTCATTTTTAAAAATTGAAGGTTTGTTCAAACCACCAGCAAAAAGATTATGACTTGCTGAACGCTCGAATAATGGTTAATATTTTTAGCATTTTAATTAAAGTATGCACACTGCTTCTTTTTAGACATAATTCAATTACCCACTTAACAGACTACAGTATAGTGTAAACATAACTTTTATATGCACTGGTAAATCAGAAAATTCATGTCTCACTTTACTGCAATATTTGCTTTATTGTGGTTATCTGGAACCAAACGCATAGTATCTTTAAGGTATGCCTGTATAACATGTTAACACTAATCCAAGAAAGCTGGAGTACTTATATTAATTTCAGACAAAGACTTCAGAACAAAAAAACATATGAGGGATAAAGATGAGCATTAAATTATGATAAAAGAATCAATTCTCCAAAAACACATAACAATCCTTAATATATATGTATCAAATACATGAGTAAAAAAACTGATAGAACTGCATAGAGAAATAGACAAATCCACTATAATAGGTGCAAGCTTCAACAAACTTCTTTTAGTAATTGATAGATCAAACAGGCAGAAAATCAGTAAAGATATAGTTGAACAAAACAGCACCATCAATCAAGTGGGTCTAATTGACATTTATAAAATACTTCATCCAACAACAGCAGAACACACATTATTTTCACATGGAACATTCACCAATATAGACCACATTATGAGCCATAAAACGCACTTGAAAAAATATTAAAAATTAGAAAGCATACAAAGTATGTTCTCAAGCCCAAGTCTAATTAAATTAAGGATCAGTAACAGAAAGATAGCTGGAAAAATCACATATGAATCAAAGAAGTCTCAAGAGAAATTTAAAATAATTTTAAACTAAATAAAAATATACATCTTATCAAAAAGTGTTACATGCAGGGAAACTTAGAAAGAAATTTGTATCATTACATGCATATATTAGAAACTATCTAAAATCATTAATCTGAGTTTCCACCTACACAACAAGAAAAAGTAGAGCAATATCAGTCTAAAGTAAGGAGAAAAATGTAATAAAAATTAAAGCAGAAACCAATAAAATTAAAAACAGAAAAACAATACAAAAAATCAACAAAACTAAAGTTGGTTTCATTTTGAAAAGATAAATAAGATCAATAAACCTTTAGCCAGACTGATAAAGAAAAAAGAGAGAAAATACAAATTTCCAATATGAAAAGGAATTATCACTACTGATCCCATGGACATTAAAAAGCTAATAAATGAATAATATGAATATTTGTATGTACATAATGTGATAACTTAGATGAAACGGATTAACTCCTTCAAACAGACAAACTACAAAAATCACACAGGGAGAAATAATCTGAATAGGCCAATATCTATTAGAGAAATTGAATCAATAATTAATGGCATTACAGAAAAAAAAGTACCTGTTCCAGATGGTTTTACTGATTACTTCCATCAAATACTTCAGGAAGAAATAATATCAATTCTCTATATTCTCTTTTGGAAAATAAAACAAAGGTAACATTTCCTAACTCATATAATGAAGCCAGAGTTTTTAAACTGATTGCCCCTAACAGCTTTTTTTTAATTTTTATTTTTCCCCAGTAGTAAAAAACTTCACTACTTCACTTTTTTAATTTTTATCTTTTACTTAAGAAACTACATTGTTTTCTCGCTTGATTTTACTTTCTTTTTCTTTTTTTATTATTATATTTTTATTTTTAATTATTATTATGAGTATTATTTTACCTTTTTTAAAGTTTTATTTTATTTATTTATTTTTTATTTTGGGATTAGTGTTCTACATTCTATTTTTACTTTTATTTTAGCATTATTTTACTCTATCTCAATTTTTCCTTTATGCCAACACTCTCTTCCTCATTTTTCCCCTTTTTTGTCCTGTTTCTCTTACCCTGTTCCTGCTTTAGTTTCTCTCTATACTTTCTTTTCACTCCCTGTTAAAAAGTGATCTTACTCCTATATCTAATTTCCTCTCCCCTGCTCCAAGTCCATGAACACTTCTCTCTCCTCTTTCTTCACTATGCAAATTTTATCTTCATTTTTTTCCCCTTTTCTTTCGTTCTGTCTTATTGTTGTTGTTTGCTTATTTGTTTGTTTGGTTTTTTTCTTCTTTTTGCTTCTGTTTTTCCTTTCCTTGCCTGTTCTTTTCTTGTACTAATAGCTTAATTAATTCCAATCATCAACCCAGGCCTATATACTCTCTATTATGCTTTTCCAATAATAGATGAATATATATATATATATATATAATTTTTTTGCATTTTGTTTTTTACTTTTTTTCTTATACACTCACTCTCTTTCTACCTCCTCTATACTGACTTGTGGCTATTTCCCATTCATTCAATTCCTTGACCTTACCTTCTGGAAATAACTTCTGCCTCCTCAGATTTATCTGAGTGTTTGTTATTTGGGTATTTGTTTGCATTTTTTGGATTAGTTGTTTGTTGTTGGCATTCATCTCTGGGTATTTGTTGTTTGCATTTTTTTGATAGTTGTTGTTTGTGTGTTTTTTTGGAGTTTTCTCCCCATATACATATATTTTCCCCCTTCTTTTTCTTCTCTTTCTTTTCTTGCTACATTTTTTCCCTTTCTCAATATCATTTTTGCACTCTTTTCTATCCCCTAATTCTTTTTTCTCTGGTGCTCACCTTTATTTGGGGTTATTAGTATTGTGAATACATTTATGTTTGGTGCCTTGTGCGTTGTGTCTTGTTGTGTTACATTTTGTGCCTTTAAGTCAACAGAGGACAGAGAGAGCTACATAACCAGACAAGACACCCTGAGAGGAGCAAACATGGGGAGACAAAGAAACAGCCTGTATATGAAAGAAAAACAGGAATCACCAGAAAAGGAAGTAAATGAAATGGAAGCAAGCAATATCTCAGAGAAATAATTCAGAGCAATGGCCATAAGGATACTGAAAAGGATGGAAGACAAATTCTAAAATATGTTTAAGAACCAAGAGGAAATGATGAAGAACCAAGAGAAAATAAAAAATGACATCACTATAATAAAGAACAAAATAAAAGGCATCAACAGTAGACTAGAAGAAGTGGAGGTACACATCAGTGAGCTAGAAGACAAGGTAGGAAAAAATAATCAAAGAGAGCAGCATTAGAAAAAACTTAAAAAACATGAGGAAAGCCTAAGTGAACTTTGGGACAACACAAAATGAAACAACATTTGCATAATAGGGGTACCAGAAGGAGAGAAAACTGAGAAAGGAATAGAAAACCTGTTTGAAGAAATAATGACAGAAAACTTCCATGATATTGGGAAGAAAAAACTCACACAAGTCCAATAGGCTCACAGAGTCCCAAACAAGATGAACCACAAAAGACCGACACCAAGAAACATTATAATTAAACTAGAGGCCCAGTGCATGAAGATTCATGCACTCGGGGGCGTCCCTCAGCCCAACCACCCTCTCACAATCCAGGACCCCTCAGGTAGGGTCCCTAGGCCTGGCCTGAGATCAGGGCCTATCAGGTCTTTCCTTCCCAGGTCTGCAGGAAGCTGGCCCCACCCCTGCCGCTGCCACTGCTTGCCATCTGTGCAGCACTGCCTCCCCTCCCCTGCCACCAGTGACCTCCTTCTGCAGGCAACAGGCTGGGGTGCAATGGATTGGCTGGCCTGGGCCTCCCTCTTTCTTTGCTGGGGGGTGGGGCCAGCCATGCAAGGGGCTGTCTGTCTACTGATTGCCCCTAAGCGCTAGCCTACCTGCCTGATCACCCTTAACCACTGATCTGCCTACCTGATCACCCCTATCCACTCTGCCTGCCTGCCTGATTGCCCCTAACAGCTTGCTTGGGGGTGGGGCCAACCCAGTGAGGGTCTGTCTGCCTACCTGATCACCCCTACCGCTGGTCTGCCTACCTGATCTCCCCTAACCACTTGCCTGCCTACCTGATCACCCCTATCCACTCTGCCTGCCTGCCTGATTGCCCCTAACAGCTTGCTTGGGGGCGGGGCCAGCCCAGTGAGGGTCTGTCTGCCTACCTGATCTCCCTTAACCACTTGCCTACCTATCTGATCACCCCTAACCACTGCTCTGCTTACCTGATCACCCCTAACCCCTCTGCCTGCCTGATTGCCCCTAACCACTTGCTGGTGGGTGGGGCCAGCACTGACTTCCAGTTGGTCAGCCTCTGGTTGTCGCAGGAGCCTACCGCCAGTTGCCTGCCATCCATCGCAGGCTCTCCGTTTTTGCGCAGCCTTGGGCTCAGCCGCACCGCAGCGTCCCAGCGACGGATCGCAGGAACCTACCGCCAGTTGCCTGCCATCCGTCGCAGGGTGCCCAAGGCCAGAAAAGCCTCCTGCGGAAGCTTTCCCGGCCTTGGGCTCAGCCGCACCCCAGCATCCCGGATAGCAGGAGCCGACCGCCAGTTGCCTGGCATTCGTTGCACCCCAGTGTCACCTATCGGCCACCCCAGCCACCCCAAGTCCCACCCCCTGCGCCTCCACTGGCCCAATCGTGGGCGTAGCAGAGTGATGGTAATTTACATATTACTCTATTATTAGATAGGATTGGCAAACACCAAGGACAAAGTAAGAATCTTCTGCCAGAGAGAGACAGATAGTTACCAACAAGGGATCTCCCATCAGACTATCAACTGATTCCTCAACAAAAACACATCAGGCCAGGAAGGAATGGAATGAAATATGCAAAGTCATGCAAAGCAAGGGTCTGAACCCAAGAATAATGTACCCAGCAAGGCTATCAATCAAAGTTGATGATGAAATCAGGATCTTCACAGACAAAAAGGGGCTAAGGAGTTTATTACCACAAAACCAGAAAAGCAAGAAATACTAAAGGGTCTGCTGTAAAAAGAAGAAATAGGAAGGGAAGAGGGAACACAGGCATAAAGAATAAAAATGGGGACAAACAAGTACCTATCAATAATAACTTTGAGTGTAAATGGATTAAATGCCCCAATCAAAAGACATAGGGTAGCTGAGTGGATAATAAAACATGATCCATATATCTGCTGTCTAAAAGAGACCAACCTCAGAACAAAGGACTCACACAGACTAAAGGTGAAGGGATGAAAAAAGGTTTTTCAAGGGAATGAAAAAAAAAAAAAGCTGGGGTAGCAATATGACAAGTATCTGACAAATTAGACCTCAAAGTGAAGGCCATAACAAGAGATAAGGAAGGCCACTTCATAATACCAAAGGAAGCAATCCAACAAGAAGATGTAACTCTGATAAACATATATGCACCTAATAAAGGAGCACCCAAATACATAAGAGAACTTCTGGAAGATATCAAGGGAGAGATTGAAAGCAATACAGTCATAGTAGGGGACTTAAATATCCCACTAATACCACTGGACAAAACCTCTAAACAAAATATCAGCAAAGAAACTTCAATGCTAAATGGCTCACTAGATCAGATGGACTTAATCAACATCTTCAGAACATTACACCCCAAAGCCACAGAATATACATTCTTCTCAAGTGCATATGGGTCATTTTCAAAGATAGACCACATATTGGGACACAGGCAAAGTCTCTTCAAATTCAAGAAGATGTAAGTCATATCAAGCAACTTCTCAGATTACAATGGCATAAAATTAGAAATCAACTACAATAAAAAAATTTAAAAAAATAAACAACTGGAGGCTAAACAGCATGCTATTAAACAATGATTGGGTTACCAAAGAGATCAAAGGAGAAATAAAAAGCATCATAGCAACAAATGACAATGAAAACACACAATCCAATATCTATGGGACACAGTGAAAGCAGTCTTGAGAGGGAAGTTAATAGCTATACAGGCCTATCTAAAAAACAAGAAAAAATGGTAATAAATTATGTAACCCTACAACTCAAAGAGTTAGAAGGAGAGCAAACAAGAAAAGCCCAGGGTAAGCAGAAGGAAGGAAATAATAAGATCAGAGCAGAAATAAACGACATTCACACCAAAAAAAAAAATGATCAACAAAACCAATAGCTGGTTCTTTGAAAGGATAAAGAAGACTGATGAACCTCTATCCAAGATCACCAAGAAGCAAAAAGAGAGGACCCAAATAAACAAAATCAGATATGAAGAGATGAAGTAACAACCGATGCCACAGAAATACAAATGGTTATGAAAACATACTATGAACAATTCTATTCAAAAAAAATGGACAACCTAGATGAAATGAGCATATTCTTACAAAAATACAAACTCCCAAAACTCAATCAGGAAGAATAAAGAAAAACATGAATAGTCTGATAACTACCAAAGAAATTGAAGCAGTGATCAAAAGTCTTCCAGCAAACAAAAGCCCTGGTCCAGATGGCTTTACAGAGGAGTTCTATCAAGCATTCAAAGAAGAACTAAAACCTATCCTCCTCAGACTATTCCAAAAAAATCAAGAGGAAGGCACACTTCCAAGCTCTTTCTATGAAACCAGCATTACACTATTCCCAAAACCAGATAAAGACACCACAAAATAGAGAAGTACAAGCCAATATCCTTGATAAACATAGATGCTAAAATCCTCAATAAAATTCTAGCAAATCAGATTCAGCATTATATTAGTAAGATCATTCACCATGACCAAGTGGGATTTATTCTGGAGATGCAAAGATGGTACAATATCTGAAAATCAATAAATATGATACATCTCATAAACAAACTGAGAGATGAAAATCACATAATCATATCAATTGATGCAGAAAAAGCATTTGACAAAATCCAACACCCTTTCTTCATAGAAACTTTCAGCAAAGTGGAAATAGAGGGATCATACCTCAACATAATAAAAAGCTTATATGACAAACCTACAGCCAACATCATACTCAATGGGCAAAAACTAAACTTATTTCCCCTAAGAACAGGAACAAGAAAGGGATGCCCACTTTCACCTTTCCTTTTTGATATAGTACTGAAAGTGCTAGCCATAGCACTCAGACAAGAAAAAGAAATAAAAGGCATCCAAATTGGAAAAGAAGAAGTAAAACTGTCAATCGTAGATGACATGAAACTATACATAGAAAACCCCAAAGACTCCATCAAAAAACTACTAGATCTAATAAATGAATTCGGCAATGCAGCAGGATTCAAAATTAACAACTAGAAATCTATGGTCTTTTTATACACCAATAATGAACTCACAGAAAGAGAAATTAAAAAGCAATCCCATTTACCATTGCACAAAAAAAATTAAGATACCTTGGAATAAACTTAACTAAGGACATAAAAGACCTGTACTCAGAAAACTACAGGACATTGAAAAAAGAGATAGAGGAAGACATAAACAAATGGAAGAACATACCGTGTTCATGGATTGGTAGAATCGACATCATTAAAATGTCCATACTGGCCAAAGCAATCTATAAATTCAATGTAATCCTCATTAAAATACCAACAGCATATTTCAAAGATGAACAACAAACTCTCCAAAAATGCATCTGGAATAAAAAAAAACTCCAAATAGCCACAGCAATCTTGAGAAAGAAGAACAAAGTTGGAGGGATCACAATAGCAAATATCAAGCTATATTATAAAGCCACGGTTCTCAAAACTGCCTGGTACTGGCACAAGTACAGACATATAGACCAATGGAACAGAATAGAGAACCCAGAAATCGACACAAGTCTTTGGTTGCTCTCTAACCCCTTCCACTGCTCAATTAATATTTGACAAAGGAGGCAAGAGCATACAATGGAGTCAAGACAGTCTCTTAAATAAATGATGATGGGAAATTTGATCAGAAACATGCAAAAAAAATGAAACTAGATCACCAACTTACACCATACACAAAAACAAACTCAAAATGGCTAAAGGACTTAAATATAGGATGGAAAACCATAAAAATCCTTCAAGACTCCTTAGGCAGCAAAATAGTAGACATATGTCGCAGCAATCTCTTTACAGAACAGCTCCTAGGCCAATGGAGACTAAGAAGAAAATAAACAAATGGCACTACATCAAAATCAAAAGCTTTTGCACAGGAAAAGAAACCATCAACAAAACAACAAGAAAGCCTACTGCATGGGAGAACATATTTGCCAATCATATTTCAAATAAGGGTTTAATCTCCAAAATTTACAGAGAACTCATACAACTTAACAAAAGGAAGATAAATGATCCAATAAAAAATGGGCAAAGGATCTAAATAGACACTTTTTGAAAGAGGACATAGAGAAGGCCCAGAGACCTATGAAAACATGCTCAAAGTCACTAATCATCTGAGAGATGCAAATCAAAACAACAATGAGTACCATCTCACACCTGTCAGAATGGCTATCATCAACAAATCAATAAACGACAGGTGCTGGCCAGGATGTGGAGAAAAATCAACCCTCCTGCACTGCTGGTGGGAATGCAGACTGGTGCAGCCACTGTGGAAAACAGTATGGAGTTTCCTCAAAAAACTAAAAATGGAACTCCCATTTGACCCAATCATCCCACTTCTAGCACTATATCCCAAGAAACTAGAAACACCAATGAGAAAGGATATATGCACCCCTATGTTCATAGCAGCACAATTTACAATAGCTAAGATTTGGAAACAGCCTAAGTGCCCATTAGCAGATGTGTGGTTAAAAAACTGTGGTACATCTACACAATGGAATACTATGCCGCTATAAAAACTAAGGAACTTTTACCATTTGCAACAGCATGTATGGAACAGGAGAGCATTATGCTAAGTGAAATAAGCCAGTTGGAGAAAGATAAATATCACATGATCTCACTCATATGTGGATATAATGATCAACATAATTTGATGAACAAGAGTAGATCCAGATCAAATGGCAGGGGAGGGGGGGTTAGAGAGCAACCAGAGGACTTGTATGCATGCATATTTGCATAATCAATGGACACAGACTTGGTGTAGTGGGGGCTTGCCCGGGGTGGGAATGGCTGGGGGTGGGGGGTCAATTGGGGAAAAAGGAGACATATGTAAAACTTTAGGCAATAACAAAATAAAAAATAAAAGAAATTGGGAAGATATAAATTGGTTCATGCTTTTAATCAATAATCATTCAAAAAATATTTTCTAAAACAAAACAAAAATTTCTCTTGAAAAAGTATAGGATCACACCCAGAGAATTCCTGACTATTGAAAAGAGAAGCATAATAAATTTTATCTTTACTATTAGCTAGTTGAATTTTTATAATTTTGTCATAAATTATTATTTTATAATAATCATATGGTATTATAGGACTGAATTACCCACCTCATAAAACCACTTTCTTTCCCACTGGTTGTAACATAATTTTGATTTTAATAAAATTTGAAAAATATTTGGCAATTTAAAAAAAAAAAGAATATCTACTCTATTCTTAATTTTTTGAGGAACTGCCATACTGTTTTCCATAGTGGCTATACCAGTTTACATTCCCAACAGCAGTAAATGAAGGTTCCTTTTTCTCTACAACCTCTCCAACACTTATTCCTTATCTTGTTGTTAACAGCCATTCTACCAGGTGTGAGGTGGTATCTCATTGTAGTTTTGATTGATGAAATACTGCCATTTGCAACAACATGAATGGACCTTTAGAATATCATGCTAAGTGAAATAAGACAAAAAGTTAAGAACCATATGATTTCACTTATATGTGGGATATAAAACTGAAAGCAACAAATGAACAAACAAACACAAACTCATAGACACAGACAACAGTATGGCAGTCTCCAGAGGGAAGAGAATGAGGGTTAGTGAAGGGTGAAAGGGGGTCAAATATATGGTGTCGGAAAAAGGTTTGACTTTGGGTGGTGGACACACAATGCAATATGAAAATCATGTGTCACAGAAAGGTATACTTGAAACCTATATAATCTTATTAACCAGCATCACTACAATAAATTTAATAAAAAGTAAGGAAAGAAAAGAATATCTATAAAAATCCTATAGCTAATATCATACTTAATGATGAGAAACTTTATGCTTTCTCCTTAAGATCAGGAACAAGGCAAGGATGTACTCTCCAGTAACTCTTAATCAACATTGTACTGGATGGAAGTCCTAGCTAATGCAATAAGAGAGGAAAAGGAAATAAAAGTATAAAAATTGGGAAGGGAAAAATAAAACTCCCTTTGTCACAGATGTCATTATTATCTACATAGAAATTCCCAAAGAATAGACCAAAAAAACCCTCCTAGAACTAATATATACAAAATTCAATTGGAATTTGAAGTTAAAAACACAATACCTATGCATAACCCATGTACACAGACAATAGAAGGGTAAAGGCCTTAGGTGGGGGGTGAAGATGGGCTGAAAGAGGTCAATGGGGGGGAAAGGGGACATATGTGATACTTTCAACAATAAAGATTTAGAAAAAATACAATATAATTTACAATGGCATCAGAAAAGTAAATAATTAGGTGTAAAATTAACAAAATTTGTATAGAATCTACGTACAGAAAACAGATTAAAGAAATGAAAAGTCTAAATAATTGGAGAAATAGTCTGTGTTCACAGTTTGGAAAGCTTAATATTAAGATGGCAATTCTTCCCAACTTGATTTATAGCTTCAATGTAATGTCATTCAAAATCCCAGCAAGTTATTTTGTGGATATCAACTAACTGATTCTCAGGTTTACAAGGATAAGAAAAAAAAAAAAAAACAGAACAGCCAACACCATACTGGACAAGGAGAACAAGGTTGAAGGACTGACACTACTCAACCTCAAGACTGATTATAAAGCTACATCAACCAAGACAGTGTGGTAGTGGTGATAGAACAGACAAATAGATCAGTGGGACAAATAGAAGGCCTAGATATAGATCCATAAAAATACAGGGTGAGACAAAAGTAGGTTTACAGTTGTTAGTATGGATAATAATGCAATAATTAATAAGTAATAATAGAATAAACTGTTTTGTACACTCACAACTGTAAACCTACTGTTGCCAATACTGTACTTAACTAATATTTGACAAAGGAGCAAGAATAGTGTACTGCTGGAAATTTAGACATCCATATGCATAAGAAATTAATCTAGACAAAACAGGAGAAAGGAAGATGGCTACAAATGGGAAGGCAGACTGCAAGATAATGTGTGACTGAGAAAACCAAGGGAGAGTGTGTGGTCGTATGGGGAGTGTTTGTTGGTGATTTGAGGGACAGCTATACTCCAGGAGACTGTGGGGGACTGCTAGATGGGACTCCCCTAACCGAACAGCCCCCACTGCTGCTGGGTTCCCTCCCGGAGTGACTGGCTCAGACATGGAGACTGCGCCATCTTGAAGGGGGAAAGCAGATGTTGTCGGGAACCTGAAAAGCCTGGAGAATCTACAACTACAGCACCCAACGAACAGCTGAAAACCCCAGAACACCGGTCCCCAATTGGCGCAAACATGTGGATTCAGAGGAGCTCTACACTCCACCATGGAAAGGAGAGAAATACATAACCAGACACCCGGAGAAGAGACACCATGGGGAGACAAAGAAACAGGCTGCATATGAAAGAAAAGCAGGCATCATCAGAAAAGGAAGTAAATGAAATGGAGGCAAGCAACCTGTCAGAGAAATAATTCAGAGAAATGGTCATAAGGTGGCTGAAAAGAATGGAAGACAAATTCGACAATATGTGTAAGAGCCAAGAGGAAATGAAGAAGAACCAAGAAAACATGAAAAATGACATCGCTGCTGTAAAGAACTCAATAAAAAGCATCAAGAGTAGACTAGAAGAAGCAGAGGACTGCATCAGTGAGCTAGAAGACAAGGTAAAAAAAAAATACCCAAGTAGAGCAGCTTCTGGGAAAAAAAATTAAAAAGAGGAAGAGAGCCTAAGGGAACTTGGGACAACACAAAACAAAACAACATCCACATAATACGGATTCCAGAAGGAGAGGAAACTGAGCAAGGAATAGAAAACCTGTTTGAAGAAATAATGACAGAAAACTTCCCTGATACAGGGAAGAAAAAACCCACACAAATCAAGAAGCTCACAGAGTCCCAAGCAAAATGAACCCCAAAAGATCAATGCCAAGGCACATTATAATTAAACTAGCAAACACCAACGACAAAGAAAGAATCTTAAAAGCAGCCAGAGAGAGACAGAAAGTTACCTACAAAAGAACCCCCATCAGACTACTGACTGATTTCGCAACAGAAACTCATCAGGCCAGAAGGGAATGGAATGAAATATACAAAGTCATGCAAAGGAAGGGTCTGAATCCAAGAACACTATACCCAGCAAGGCTATCAATCAAAATTGAAGGTGAAATCAGGAGCTTCACAGACAAAAAAGGACTAAGGGAATTTATTACCATCAAACCAGCAATGCAAGAAATGCTAAAGGGTCTGCAGTAAAAAAAAAGAAATAGGAAGCTAAGAAGGAACACAGGGGTAAAGAATAAAAATGGCAACAAATAAGTACCTATCAATAATAACTTTAGATGTAAATGGATTAAATGCCCCAATCAAAAGACATAGGGTAACAGATTGGATAAGAAAACATGACCCATATATCCGCTATCTACAAGAAACCCACCTCAGAAAAAAAGATGCACACAGACTGAGGGTGAAGGGATGGAAAAAGGTCTTTCAGGCGAATGTAAATGGAAAAAAAAAGCTGGTGTAGCAATACTTATATCTGACAAATTAGATCTCAAAGTGAAGGACATGACAAGAGAAGGAAGGCCACTTCATAACACTAAAGGGAGCAATCCAACAAGAAGAAATAACTCTTGTAAACATATATGCACCCAATACAGGAGCACCAAAATACATAAAAAAAACTCTTGGATGATATCAAGGGAGAGATTGACAACAATACAATCATAGTAGGAGACTTTAATACCCCACTATCACCATTGGACAAATCCTCTAAACAAAAAATCAGCAAAGAAACAGCAATCCTAAATGACTCACTAGACAAGATGGAATTAATGGACATCTTCAGAACATTTAACCCCAAAGCCACAGAATATACATTCTTCTCAAGTGCACATGGGTCATTTTCAAAGATAGACCATATATTGGATCATAGGCAAAGTTTCTTCAAATTCAAGAAGATAGAAATCATATCAAGCATATTCTCAGATCATAATGGCATAAAACTGGAAATCAACTACAATAAGAACAATCCAAAAACATCAAACACATGGAGACTAAACAGCATGCTATTAAACAAGGACTGGGTTACCCGAGAGATCAAAGAAGAAATAAAAAAACAACATGGCAACAAATGACAATGAAAACACAACAATCCAAAATCTATGGGACACAGTGAAAGTAGTCATGAGAGGGAAGTTCATAGCTCTACAAGCCTACTGCAAAAACAAGAAACAATGGTAATAAATTACCTAAACCTACAACTCAAAGAGAAAGAGAGCAACAAGAAAAGTCCAGTGTAAACAGGAGGAAGGAAATAATAAAGATCAGAGTGGAGATAAACGACATAAATACAAAAGATCAACAAAACCAAGAGCTGGTTATTTGAAAGGATAAACAACATTGATGAACCTCTAACCAGGTTCACCAAGAAGCAAAGAGGGAGGACCCAAATAAAAAAAAAATCAGAAATAAAAGAGGCGAAATAACAACAGACCCCACCGAAATACAAAGTATTGTTAAAAAATACTATGAACAACTCTATTCCAACAAACTAGACAACCTGGAGGAAATGGACATATTCCTAGAAAAATATAATCTTCCAAAACTTAATCAGGAAGAATCTAAACATCTCGATAGGCCAATAACTATGGAAGAAATTGAAGCAGTCATCAAAAAGCTCCCAGCAAACAAAAGCCTGGGGCCAGAAGGCTCCACAGGGGAGTTTTCCCAAACATTCAAGAAATAACTAAAACCTATCCTCCTCAGACTATTCCAAAAAATTCAAGAGGAAGGAACACTTCCAAGCTCCTTCTATGAAGCCAGCATCACCCTAATACCAAAACCAGATAAAGACAACACAATGAAAGAGAATTACAGGCCAATATCCATCATGAACATAGATGCCAAAATCCTCAACAAAATTCTAGCAAATCGGATCCAGCACTGCTACATCAGAAAGATCATACACCACGACCAAGTAGGATTTATCCCAGGAATGCAAGGATGGTACAATATCCGCAAATCAATAAACGTGATACATCACATAAACAAATTGAGAGATAAAAATCACATAGTCATATCAATTGATGCAGAAAAAGCATTTGACAAAATCCAACACCCTTTATTGATAAAAACTCTCAACAAGGTGGGAATAGAAGGCTCATACCTCAACATAATAAAAGCCATATATGATAAACCCACAGCTAACAACATACTCAATGGGCAAAAACTAAATCCATTTCCCCTAAAAAAAGGAACAAGACAGGGATGCCCACTCTCACCACTCCTGTTTGACATAGTACTGGAAGTACTAGTCATTGCAATTAGACAAGAAGAAGAAATAAAAGGCATCCAAATTGGAAAAGAGGAAGTACAGCTGTCCTTATTTGCAGATGACATGATATTGTACATAGAAAACCCTAAAGACTCCATCAAAAAACTAATAGACTTAATAAATGAATTTGGCAATGTAGCAGGATACAAAATGGACGCCAAGAAATCTGTGGCATTTCTCTACACCAATAGTGAACTTACAGAAAAAGAGACTAAAAAAGCAATCCCATTTACCATTGCACCAAAAAAATTAAGATAACTAGGAATAAACTTAACTAAGGAGGTAAAAGACCTATACGCAGAAAACGACAGGACACTGAAAAAAGAGATAGAGGAAGACGTAAACAGGTGGAAGAATATACCATGTTCATGGATTGGTAGAATCAACATCATTAAAATGTCCATACTACCCAAAACAATCTATCGATTCAATGCATTCCCCATTAAAATACCAATGGCATATTTCACAGACTTAGAAAGAACTCTCCAAAAATTCATCTGGAATAAAAAAAGACCCACAATAGCCACAGCATTCCTGAGAAAGAAAAACAGAGCAGGTGGGAGCTCAATTCCAGATTTCAAGCTGTATTACAAAGCCACTGTTCTCAAAACAGCCTGGTACTGGCACAAGAATAGACATATAGACCAGTGGAATAGAATAGAGAATCCAGATATCAACCCAAACCACTATGCTCAATTAATATTTGACAAAGGAGGCATAAACATACAATGGAGTCAAGACAGTCTCTTCAATAAATGGTGTTGGGAAAATTGGACAGATACATGCAAAAAAATGAAACTAGATCACCAACTTACACCATACACAAAAATAAACTCAAGATGGATACAGGACTTAAACATAACACGGGAAACCATAAAAATACTAGAGGAATCCACAGGCAGTGAAATCTCAGACATATGATGAAGCAATTTCCTCACTGATACCGCTCCTAGGCAATGGAAACTAAAGAGAAAATAAACAAATGGGACTACATCAAAATAAAAAGCTTTTGTACAGCTAAAGAAACCATCAACAAAACAAGAAAGCCCACTGCATGGGAGAACATATTTGCAAATGTTATCACTGATAAAGGTTTAATCTCCAACATCTACAGGGAACTTATACAACTTAATAAAAGGAAGATAAAGGATCCAATAAAAACATGGGCAACGGACCTAAATAGAATCTTTTCGAAAGAAGACAGAAGGAAGGCCAAGAGACATATGAAAACATGCTCAAAGTCACTAATTACCCGAGAGATACAAATCAAAACAACCATGCGGTACCATCTCACACCTGTCAGAATGGCAATCATCAACAAATGAACAATTGACAAGTGCTGGCGAGGATGCAGAGAAAAAGGAACCCTCGTGCACTGCTGGTGGGAATGCAGACTGGTGCAGCCACTGTGGAGAACAGTATGGAGTTTCCTCAAAAAAACTAAAAATGGAACTCCCATTTGACCCAGTAATCCCACTTCTAGGAATATATCCCAAGAAACTGAAACACCAATCAGAAAGGATATATGCACCCCTATGTTCATAGCAGCGCAATTCACCATAGCTAAGATTTGGAAACATCCTAAATTCTCATCAGCAGATGAGTGGATTAGAAAACTATAATACATCTACACAATGGAATACTACTCTGCTATAAAAAAGAAGGAATTTTTACCATTTGCAGCAGCATGGATGGACCTGGAGAGCATTATGTTAAGTGAAATAAGCCAGGCAATGAAAGAAAAATACCACATGATCTCACTCATTTATGGAAAATAAAGAACATTACAACCCGATAAACAAAAAGATAAATACAGAGGCAGTAAAGCACTGAACAGACTGTCAAATTACAGTGGGAAAGCAGGGGGGTATTGGGGAGGGTGGGAAAGAGATCAACCAAAGGACTTGTATGCATGCATATAAACACAACAAATGGACACAAGACACTGAGAGGGTGGGATGAGGGCATGTGACAGGGGGTAGAGGAGGCTGGGGGAAGGTCAATGGGGGGAAAAAAGGAGATATATGTACTACTGCATGTAATACTTTAAACAATAAAAAAATATTTAAAAAAACAATCACAAAACATGCAATAAAAGCCTACATATTTGAGGTAAAAAAAGAAATTAATATAGACACAGTTCTTAAACTTTTCATACAAATTAACTCAAAATAAGTAATAGACCTAAATATAAAGTGCAATAGTGTAAAATTTCCAGAAGAAAGCATAGGACAAAATCTTTGTGATGAGGTGTTTGACAATGAGAATTCAGATATAATCCCAAAAGTGAGAACCATGAAATAAAAACATGAATAAATAAAACTTCATTAAAATTTAAAACTTATCTGTGAAAGACACTGTTTAGAGAATCACAGGATAAGCCACACACTGGAAAAAAAATTTGCAAACCACATATACGATAAAGGACTTATATCCAAATTATATAAAAAACTCCTAAAACTCAATAATAACAAAACAAACAATCCAATTAAGAAATGGTCAGAAAATCTGAACAGACATCTCACCAAATAAGATTAATACAGATGACAAATAACCATATGAAAAATGCTCTACATGATACCTCCTTAAATAATTGCAAATTAAAACAACAATGAGATACCTCTGCACACATATGAGAATGGCTAAAAATTTTAAAATATGAAAATAACCAATGCTAGAGAGGATGCAGAGCTATAGGAACTCTCATTCATTGTTGGTAGGAATGCAAAATGGTACAGCCACTTTATTTATTTTATTTTATTTTATTTCATTGTTTAAAGTATTACAAATAGTAGTATATATGTCTCCCTTTTTTTCCCCATTGACCTACCCCCGGCCTCCCCTACCCACCAGCACTTACCCTCAATGCCCCCCCCCACAATGTATTGCATCCATTGGTTATACTTATATGCATGCATACAAGTCCTTTGGTTGATATCTCCCCCCCCCCATGCCACAACCATCCCCTGCCTTCCCACTGTAGTTTGACAGATTGTTCCATGCTTCTTTACTACTGTATCAATTTTTGTTCAACAGTTTATAATGTTCTTTATATTCTACAAATGAGTGAGATCATGTGGTATTTTTCTTTCACTGACTGGCTTATTTCACTTAGCATAATGCTCTCTAGTTCCATCCATGCTGTTGCAAATGGTAAGAATTCTTTCTTTTTTACAGCAGCATAGTATTCCATTGTGTACATGTACCACAGCTCTCTAATCCACTCATCTGCTGATGTGCATTTAGGCTGTTTGCAAATCTTAGCTATTATAAATTGTGCTGCTGTGAACATAGGGGTGCATATATCCTTTCTGATTGGTTTTTCTGTTTTCTTGGGATATGTTCCTAGAAGTGGTATTACTCGGTCAAATGGTATTTCCATTTTTAAATTTTTTAAGAAACTCCATACTGTTCTCCACAGTGGCTGCACCAGTCTGCATTCCCACCAGCAGTGAAGGAGGGTCCCTTTTTCTCCAAATACTCGCCAGCACTTGTCATTGGTTGATTTGTTGATGATAGCCATTCTGGCAGGTGTGAGATGGTACCGCATGGTCGTTTTGATTTGTATCTCTCGGATAATTAGTGACTTTGAGCATGTTTTCAAATGTCTCAAGGATTTCTGTATGTCGTCTTTTGAAAAGTGTCTATTTAGGTCCTTTGCCCATTTTTTTTTTATTGTATCATTTATCTTCCTTTTGTTAAGTTGTATGAGTTTCCTGTAAATGTTGGAGATTAAACCCTTATTGGAGATAACATTGGCAAATATGTTCTCCCATGCAGTGGGCTTTCTTGTTGTTCTGTTGATGGTTTATTTTGCTTTACAGAAGCTTTTTATTACATAGTCCCATTTTTTATTTTCTCCTTAGTTTCCATTGCCCTAGGAGTTGTATTGGTAAAGATATTGCTACAAGAAATGTCTGCTATTTTGGTGCCTATGGCTGCTTCTAAGATTTTTATGGTTTCCCATCTTATGTTTAAGTCCTTTATCCATTTTTAGTTTATTTTTGTGAGCGGTGTAAGTTGGTGGTCTAGTTTCATTTTTTTGCAAGTATCTGTCCAATTTTCCCAACACCATTTATTGAAGAGACTGTCTTGACTGCATTGTATGCGCTTGCTTCCTTTGTCAACTATTACTTAAGCATTATGGCTTGTGTCAATTTCTGGGTTCTCTGTTCTATTCCATTGGTCTATATGTATGTTCTTGTGCCAGTACCATGCTGTTTTGAGAACAGTGGTTTTGTAGTATAGCTTGATATCTTGTATTGAGATCCCTCCTGCTTTGTTCTTCTTTCTCAGGATTGCTGTGGCTATTCAGGGTCTTTTTTTATTTCAGATGAATTTTTGCAGTTTGTTCTAGGCCTTTGAAGTATGCCGTTTGGTATTTTAAAGGGGATTTCATTGAATTTATAGATTGTTTTGGGTAGTATGGACATTTTAATGATGTTGATTCTACCAATCCCTGAACATGGTATATTCTTCCATCTGTTTACGTCTTCCTCTATCTCTTTTTTCAGTGTCCTGTTGTTTTCTGCGTATAGGTCTTTTACCTCCTTAGTTAAGTTTATTCCTAGGTATCTTAATTTTTTTTTTTTTTGGTGCAATGGTAAAAGGGATTGCTTTTTTAGTCTCTCTTTCTGTAAGTTCACTATTGGTGTATAAAAAGGCCATAGATTTATTGGCGTTAATTTTGTATCCTGCTACATTGCCAAATTCATTTATTAAGTCTATTAGTTTTTTGATGGAGTCTTTAGGGTTTTCTATGTACAATATCATGTCATCTGCAAATAAGGACAGCTGTACTTCCTCTTTTCCAATTTGGATGCCTTTTATTTCTTCTTCTTGTCTAATTGCAATGACTAGTACTTCCAGTACTATGTCAAACAGGAGTGGTGAGAGTGGGCATCCCTGTCTTGTTCCTTTTCTTAGGGGAAATGGATTTAGTTTTTGTCCATGTTGTTAGCTGTGGGTTTATCATATATGGCTTTTATTATGTTGAGGTATGAGCCTTCTATTCCCACCTTGTTGAGAGTTTTTATCAATAAAGGGTGTTGGATTTTGTCAAATGCTTTTTCTGCATCAATTGATATGACTATGTGATTTTTATCTCTCAATTTGTTTATGTGATGTATCACGTTTATTGATTTGCGGATATTGTACCATCCTTGCATTCCTGGGATAAATCCTACTTGGTCGTGGTGTATGATCTTTCTGATGTAGTAGTGCTGGATCCAATTTGCTAGAATTTTGTTGAGGATTTTGGCATCTATGTTCATGATGGATATTGGCCTGTAATTCTCTTTCATTGTGTTGTCTTTATCTGGTTTTGGTATTAGGGTGATGCTGGCTTCATAGAAGGAGCTTGGAAGTGTTCCTTCCTCTTGAATGTTTTGGAATAGTCTGAGGAGGATAGGTTTTAGTTCTTTCTTGAATGTTTGGTAAAACTCTCCTGTGAAGCCGTCTGGCCCCGGGCTTTTGTTTGCCGGAAGCTTTTTGATGACTGTTTCAATTTCTTCCATAGTTACTGGCCTAATGAGCTTTTTGATTCTTCCTGATTGAGTTTTGCAAGGTTATATTTTTCTAGGAATATGTCCATTTCCTCCAGGTTGTCCAGTTTGTTGGAATAGAGTTGTTTGAAGTATTTTGAAACAATCCTTTGTATTTTGGCGAGGTCTGCTGTTATTTCACCTCTTTTATTTCTGATTTTTTTTTTATTTGGGTCCTCTCTCTTTGCTTCTTGGTGAGCCTGGCTAGAGGTTCATCAATGTTGTTTATCCTTTCAAAGAACTAGCTCTTGGTTTTGTTGATCTTTTGTATTGTTTCTTTGGTCTCTATGTTGTTTATCTCCACTCTGATCTTTATTATTTCCTTACTTCTGCTTACACTGGGTTTTTCTTGTTGCTCTCATTCCAACTCTTTGAGTTGTAGGGTTAGGTAATTTATTACCATTTTTTCTTGTTTTTTTGCAGTAGGCTTGTAGAGCTATGAACTTCCCTCTCAAGACTGCTTTCGCTGTGTCCCATAGATTTTGGATTGTTGTGTTTTCATTGTCATTTGTTGCCATGATGTTTTTTGTTTCTTCCTTCATCTCTCTGGTAACCCATTAATTGTTTAATAGCATGCTGTTTAGTCTCCATGTGTTCGTGCAATAGACCTTCATTCACCTGGCTGCCTGCACCAGTTTTCTTCCGGCATAGGGGACCCAGGCCTTGACTGTGGCCACTGCCTTCTGCCTTCTTTCAGGGTCGGGGCTTGGCCCTGGGTGGCGGCCTTGGGTTCTGCTGCACCCCAGCATCCCTGCTAAGGATCATAGGAGCTGACCCCCGGTGGTTGCCTGCAATCCCTGCAGGCTCCCCGCTGGTGCCCAAGGCCTGGAAAGCCTCCACCCGAGGCTTTCCTGGCCTTGGGCTCAGCTGCACCCAGAGTCCCTGCTGCGGATCTTAGGAGCCGACCCCCGGTGGTTGCCTGCGATCCCTGCAGGCTCCCCACTGGTGCCCAAGGCCGGGAAAGCCTCCACCTGAGGCTTTCCCAACCTTGGGCTCGGCCACACCCAGCGTCCCTGCTATGGATCTTAGGAGCAGACCCCCGGTGGTTGCCTGCAACCCCTGCAGGCTCCCCACTGGTGCCCAAGGCCAGAGGCTTTCCCAGCCTTGGGCTCCGCCGCACCCCAACGTCCCTGCGACGGTTTCCTGGTGGGTGTGGCTGGTGGGCGTGGCTTGTGGGTATAGTGAAGGTGCGGTCAATTTCCATATTACTCTATTATTAGGTAGGATTACACTAGGGTCAATTTGTGATTCAGCCTCTGGGTGGCGGTGTTTCTGGGTTGACCTCCAGGACTCTAAGGCCTCTCTAGCCTTTTTTCTCTGTGGCACTCAATACCGGTTTGCGGAGGCTGACGGGCAAGTTCAAGCAGACTGCACACCCCTGAAAATCCCAAGCTATCCCTCTGCATCAGATCAAAATGGGTTGATCTTTAGAGATCCCCCCTGTTAGCAGCTCTGAGGACCCCCTTCCACAATCACAGATCACACTGGCCCCAACAGCCACGGACTTCTCCAGGCACAGACTTCCCTGGTCCTCCAGCTCCCGCAGTGTGCGTGCATTTCTCTCTCCTGCTGGGACTAGAGACCTCACCCTATCCCCAGTGAAATCTGACCTTTCCGTGGTGGAGTGAAGAGCTCCTTTGAGTCCAAGAGTTCGCACCATCTGGGACTGGTGTTCTGGGGCTCACAGCTGTTCGGCGGTCGCTGCAGTTGTTGATTTTCAGGCCTCCGACAAGATCCACTTTCCCTTTCAAAATGGTGAGATTTCCCAGTCCGAGCCCATAGCTCTGGGAGGGGACCCAGCTGCCCTGGGGGCTGCCCTGTCAGGGGAACCCCGTCCAGCAGTCCCCCACCTTCTCCTGGAGTTCAGCTCTCCATTAGCTTGCTAACAAACACTCCCAGTGCAACCCTCAGCTGTTCTTTCTTTCTATTCCAGGACAAGGCCCAGAACACGTCTGTCTATTCTGCTGCCATTTTCTCCTCCCCAACCTAGCCTCCAAGTGTTTTAATTTTTGAGTGTTTTTATTGTAGTTGATTTCTTATTTCATGCCATTCTGATCTGAGAAGATGCTTTATATGATTTCAATCTTCTTGAATTTGGAGAGACTTTGCCTGTGTCCCAATATGTGGTCTATCTTTGAAAATGTCCCATGTGTACTTGAGAAGAATATATATTCTGTAGTTTTGGGGTGGAATGTTCTAAAGATGTTGATTAAGTCCATATGATCTAGTGAGTCATTTAGGATTGCTGTTTCTTTGCTAATTTTTTTGTCTAGATGATTTATCCAGTGATGTTAATGTGGTATTAAACTCTCCTACTATGATTGTATTGTTGTCAATCTCTCCCCTGATATCTTACAGAAGTTTTGTTATGTATTTGAGTGCTCCTGCATTGGGTTCATAAATGTTTACCACAGTTATATCCTCTTGTTGTATCCATCCCTTTAGAATTATGAAGTGGCCTTCCTTGTCTCTTGTTATGGTCTTCACGTTGAGGTCTATTTTGTCAGATATAAGTATTGCTACCCCAGCTTTTTTTTCAAATTTTCATTGGCCTGAAAGATGTTTTTCCATCCCTTCACTGTCAGTCTGTGTGAGTTCCTTGTTCTGAGGTGGGTGTCTTGTAGACAGCATATATATGGGTCATGTTTTCTTATCCATTCAGCCACTTGATGTATTTTAATTGGAGCATTTAGTCCATTTACGTTTAAAGTTATTATTGACAGGTACGTGTTTGTAGCCATTTTTATTTTTTGTGCCTGTGTTCCTTCTTCCCTTTTTTTATTCTTTTTACAGCATTCCCTTTAGCATTTCTTGCATTGCCAGCTTGGTAGTGACAAACTACCTTAGCCTTTTTTTTGTCTGTGAAGCTACTGATTTCCCCTTCAATTTTGATTGATAGCCTTGCTGGATAGAGTATTCTTGGATTCAGTCCTTTGCTTTGCATCACTTTGTATACTTCATTCCATTCCCTTCTGGTTGGATGTGTTTCTGTTCAGAAATCATTTGACAATCTCATGAGGGATCCTTTGTAGGTAACTCTCCATCTCTCTCTTGCAGCCTTTAAGATTCTCTTTTTGTCGTTAACATTTACCATTGTAATTATGATGTGTCTTGGTGTGGGTCTTTTGGGACTCATCTTGCTTGGGATTCTCTGTACTTGTGTGACTTTTTTTTTCCCATATCAGGGAAGTTTTCTGTCATTATTTCTTCAAATAGATTTTCTAATCCTTGCTGCTCTTCTTGTCCTTCTAGCACCCCTATTATACATATGTTATTTCGTTTTGTGTTATCCCAAAGCTCTCTTAGGTTCTCCTCCTGCTTTTTAATTTTTTTCTCCAGTTGCTGTTCAGATTTGGCTTGTTTCTCTACGTTATCTTCTAACTCACTAATTTGGTCATCCACTTCTTCTAGTCTACTGTTGAAACCTTCCATAGTGTTTTTTATTGTAGCTATATCACTTTTGATTTCTTTCTTAGTTTTGCATAGGTTGTTGATTTTCTCATCCATCCAGTTTATGAACTGTACAACCATTATTCTGAATTCTTTTTCTGTCATATTGCATGCCTCTGTTTCACTTATTTCCTTTCTTGGCAATTTCTTTTTCTTTCCCCTGGGTGTTGTTTCATTGTCTCTCCATTCTAACTATCACCAGTAGGACCAAACACTGTGTTTCTGGGGCCTGAGCCCTGTGCAGTGGGAGCATCGCGCCACCCGAATGTCACTGAAGAGCTCCTACACTGAGACATGTGGCTGCTGTGAGTTGGTGGGAGCCACGCACACTGAGGATCAGAGTCACCAGCGCTCAGTGTGGCCTCATGTGCACAACTAAAATCAGGGACCTCAAATGCGCCACACTGAAAAAGAGTACCCGCGGGTATGTGCCAAAAATCAGAGTCCTCTAGCATGCGCCAGGAGTCAGAGTCCCCGCGTGCATGCACTGAGAATCAAGTATTGGAGTCTGTTGCTTTGTGCAGCCTCACACCAAGATTCAGGGTCCCTGTGTGCACATGTGCCGAGAATTGGAGTTACTGGCACTTAGTGTGCATGCACTGAGAATCAGGGATCCTGTGCATGTGCGATAAGAAACAGAGTCTCGGTGTGTACACGCAGTGATCAAGTCACTGCTGCTCAGTGCTGGCTCTTGTGTGGAGAATGAGGGTCCCCTGTCTGCTTGGGTTGCCAGGTTGCACAGCCACCCTGTGTCAGCAGGAGGCCCACTCCTGCACCGCAGGAAACAGACTCCCGTGTGCACACACTCAGAGTCAAAGTCAGGTGGCACAGCTGCCCTGTGTGGGTGGGAGGCCTGGTCACGCGAGTGCATGCTACAGGAAACAGACTTCCCATATGTGCATGCGCCCAGAGTCAAACTTGCCATCTTTTTTTCTTTCTGTACAGCAGCTTTATAAATCAGTTCAGTCATTTCTCACAAAGCTAAACATGGTCTTTTTTATTTTTAAAAAATTTATTGTTGAGATTACAGATGTCCCTTCTTTTTCCCCCCCATAGCTCCCCTCCACCCAGTCCCCACCCCACCCCAGGACCTCGGCACCCTATTGTCTGTGTCTATAGGTAATGCATACATGCATATAAGATCTTTGTCTAATCTCTTCCCACACCCCCACCCCTCTGAGAATCATCAGTCTGATCCATTCCCATGCCCCAGATTCTATTCCATTCACCAGTTTATTCTGTTCATCAGATTTTTTATTCATTTGATTTTTAGATTCAATTGTTGATAGATATGTATTTATTATCACTTGTTGTTCATTTTTTTATCTTTACCTTTTTCTCCTTCCTCCTCTTAAAGAATACCCTTCAGAATTTCATATAATACTGGTTTGGTGGTGATGAACTGCTTTCACTTGTTCTTGTCTGTGAAACTCTTTATCTAACCTTCAATTCTAAATGATAGCTTTGCTGGGTAGAGTAATCTTGGTTGTAAGTTCTTGCTATTCATCAGTTTGAATATTTCTCGCCACTCCCTCTGGCCTGTAGGTAACTAACAAAATCTTGCTGATTTTAATATTCTCTATTTGTCTTTTTTCCTTCGCATTTTAATTATGATGTGTCTTGGTGTGTTCCTCTTTGGATTCCTCTTGTTTGTGGATCTCTATTCTTTCCCATTTTTTTTTTTTTTTGGTATTCTCACTAAGATCCTTGAAAGTCTCACTAAGTTCCTCATAGTTTTCTAGAATATACTTGAGTAACCTTATAACTGTGATTTTGAACTCTATATCCAGTAGTTTTCTTTCTTCCATTTCTTTCATTTGTGACATGTTTCTTTGTCTCTGCATTTTGGCTGCTTCCCTGTGTTTGTTTCTATGTATTGGGTAGCTGCTAAGTCTCCTTGAGTTGATAGAGTGAGTTGATAAGTCTCCTTGAATTGATAGAGTGTAGTAGGTTTCCTATAGGTTCCAGTGGCTCAGGCTCTTCAATCACCTGAGGTGAACACTCTTGTGCACCCCTTTGTGGGCTGTGTCACAGTTGTGCTGTAGTTGAGCCTTGATTACTGTTGATGTCACTGGGAGGAATTTACCTTCAGACCAATTCGCTGTGGGGACCAGCTGCAACTACAGTGGGAGAGCTGCTATGCAGGAGACACCCTTATAGAGCAGGACTTGCTTCAGTGGGGCTTTGGTGCTCACTGAGTCTGCCCCTTGAGTGTGTCACTTATGGATGTGAAGAGTTGTAATATGGTATGGTCTCACACTGACCACTGTGTACACTGGCTTTTAGGTTTCCAGGGAGGTGCAAAGTCAGCCACTGCCAGGGGCCATCCAGGAAAAGCTACAGAGAGATCTGCAGATTCCTCCTCTTTGTATGGATGGGGTTTGGAAGTGCCCAGACCAGGCCCAACTGCGAAGCAAGGCAGGCTGGTGCTGGTGCAGGGTCTTGGGCCTTTTATTGATAGTTTTGGGGCTCTCTGAACTAGATGCAGCTTGTTTGACAGATTTTTAGCCTGAGAAAAGACAGACCATTTATATACAAAAGCCACTGCCCATAGCTTGGGTGGGGCTGTAAATTGGGTGGGGCGGGGTCTCAGAGAATCACTAGGGCATAGTAAACATAAATGGCTGCCAGTCAGTCCTGCACCAGGGAAGTCCCAGTATGGGAACAATGAGCAGTGGGAGCACCTCCATCTGGAAGAAAGCCACCTCTGATTTCCTGCCCTGATGCCAGACAGTCCAATTTCTCCTCATATGTGTCTGGGTCCCCCGGAGCCTCGCCAGGCACTGGAGCTCAGAGGAAGTGGGAGCTTGCAAATTCAGTAACTGGTGCAGGCCTTTTACGAGGATCAACTTGGAAAGAGAGACAAAATGGCAGCAGAATAGATGGACATGTCTTGAGGCTTGTCCTGGAGCAAATAGAATGAGCAGCTGAAACAAATAACACCCACCCCGAATTGGCAAAGGAGACTCAGCTGGTGAGACAATTTGCAGCCAGGAAGGGCAGAGGACCCCTGGAGATAGGTAAAATCAAGGATCTGGGCAGGAGAGTCTGCCAGATCTCTGAACCCAGATGGTCAGAGGGAAACCGCACGGCACCGAGCCACATCCCTTGGGACAGGCACAGCATTTGACTGTGGGAAAAAAGGGCCACAGGACTGTTGGACTGCAGGGGATTCTATATCTGGGTCCACAGTCACAAAAGGCTGAGCCCAGAGGGGGCAGCCTGAAAGGCTAACCAGACCGTGCAGTGCTGGCAGGAGAGGAGCTCACAGAGGCGCCAACGTTCTCCTCTCTGTGGCCTGTGCTTTTCTTCACTGAACTTAGTTCATAGGACCATTTGGATAAAGACACTCATCTGTGGCTAAGATCCAGGAGAAGGTGTGGACTTGTGGAGTTTGGTGAGAGGCTGGGGAGAGGAGAGGGTCCAGAAGTGGCAGCGAGTGTGGTGCTGAGTAATACCTGATCCTGTGACCTGAGAAGCCATTTTCTCCTGAAGAGATAGCCCCTCCCTCCAGTCTCCAGGCAACCAATACAGCCACACCCAGATTCCACCCTGAATGGTACAAAGGATTTAAAAAAAAGTCTGAATAGTCACTGAGAGTCCACAGGCACTAACCTAAAGAGAGGCCTTCAGGCCAGCAACAGGAAACTGAGAAACAATACAGTACAGAAGACTGGGATCTTGAGCCAGCCAAAGGAATGACACTTTTTCATTTTCATTTTTTTATTATTTTGTTATCTCTTTTTTTCTTCTTTTTACTTTTTTTTTCACCAATTTTTTTATTAAGGTATTATATGTGTACATATCTTACCATTGCCCCCCCACCCCACTTCCCTATATGCCCTCACCCCCCAGAGTTTTTCGTCCATTGGTTATGCTTATATACATGCATACAAGTCCTTTGATTGATCTCTTATCTTCCGCACCTCTCCCTAACCTTCTGCTGTAATTTGAGAGACTGTTTGATGCTTTACTGCCTCTGTATCTATCTTTTTGTTCAAGTTTATAATGTTTTTTATTATCCATAAATGAGTGAGATCATGTGGTATTTTTCTTTCATTGACTGGCTTATTTAACTTAACATAATGTTCTCCAATTCCATCCAGGTTGCTGCAAATGGTAAGAATTCCTTCTTTGTTATGGCAGCATAATATTCCATTGTGTAGATGTACCATAGTTTTCTGATCCAGTCATCTGCTGATGGGCACCTAGGCTGTTTCCAGATCTTAGCTATTGTAAATTGTGCTGCTATGAACATAGGGGTGCATATATCCTTTCTTATTGGTGTTCCCAGTTTCTTAGGGTATATCCCTAGCAGTGGGATTACTGGGTCAAATGGGAGTTCCATTTTCAGTTTTTTGAGGAAACTCCATACTGTTCTCCACAGTGGCTGCACCAGTCAGCATTCCCACCAGCAGTGCACGAGGGTTCTTTTTTCTCCGCATCCTCGCCAACACTTGTCGTTTGTTGATTTGTTGATGATAGCCATTCTGACAGGTGTGAGATGATAGCACATTGTTGTTTTGATTTGCATCTCTCGGATAATTAGTGATGTTGAGCATGTTTTCATGTGTCTCTTGGTCTTCCTTCTGTCTTCTTTGGAAAAGAGTCTATTTAGGTCCGTTGCCCATTTTTTTATTGGATCATTTATCTTCCTTTTATTAAGTTGTATAAGCTGCCTGTAGATGTTGGAGATTAAACCTTTATCAGTCATGCCATTTGCAAATATGTTCTCCCATGCAGTGGGCTTTCTTGTTGTTTTGTTGATAGTTTCTTTTGCTGTAAAAAAGCTTTTTATTTTGATGTAGTCCCATTTGTATATTTTCTCTTTAGCTTCCATTGCCCTAGGGGCAGTATCGGTGAAGAAGTTCTTTTGACATATGTCTGAGGTTTTGCTGCCTGTGGATTCCTCTAGTATTTTTATGGTTTCCCGTCTTATGTTTAAGTCCTGTATCCATTTTGAGTTTATTTTTGTGTATGGTGTAAGTTGGTGATCTAGCTTCATTTTTTTGCATGTGTCTGTCCAATTTTCCCAACACCATTTATTGAAGAGACTGTCTTTATTCCATTGTATGTTCATGCCTCCTTTGTCAAATATTAATTGAGCATAGTGGTTTGGGTCAATATCTGGATTCTCTATTCTGTTCCATTGATCTATATGTCTGTTCTTGTGCCAGTACCAGGCTGTTTTGAGAATAGTGGCTTTGTAATGCAGCTTGAAATCTGGTATTGAGATCCCTCCTACTTTATTCTTCTTTCTCAAGATTGCTGTGGCTATTCAGGGTCTTTTTTTGATTCCAGATGAATTTTTGGAGAGTTTTTTCAAGGTCTGTGAAATATGCCGTTGGTATTTAATGGGAAGTGCATTGAATCTATAGATTGTTTTGGGTAGTATGGACATTTTAATGATGTTGATTCTACCAATCCATGAACATGGTATGTTCTTCCATCTTTTTACGTCTTCCTCTATCTCTTTTTTCAGTGTCCTGTAGTTTTCCGTGTACAGGTCTTTTACCTCCTTAGTTAAGTTTATTCCTAGGTATCTTCATTTTTTTGGTGCGATGGTAAAAGGGACTTCCTTTTTAGTATCTCTGTCTGTAAGTTCACTATTGGTGTATAGAAAGGCCATAGATTTCTTGGCGTTAATTTTGTATCCTGCTACATTGCCGAATTCATTTATTAAGTCTGTTAGTTTTTTGACGGAGTCTTTTGGATTTTTTATGTACAATATCATGTCATCTGCAAATAAGGACAGCTTTACTTCCTCTTTTCCAATTTGGATGCCTTTTATTTCTTCTTCTTGTCTAATTGCAATAGCTAATACTTCCAGTACTATGTCAAACAGGAGTGGTGAGAGTGGGCATCCCTGTCTTGTTCCTGTTCTTAGGGGAAATGTTTTTAGCTTTTGTCCATTGAGTATGATGTTTGCTGTGGGTTTATCATATATAGCTTTTATTATGTTGAGGTATGAGCCTTCTATTCTCACCTTGTTGAGAGTTTTTATCAATAAAGGGTGTTGGATTTTGTCAAATGCTTTTTCTGCATCAATTGATATGACTATGTGATTTTTATCTCTCAATTTGTTTATGTGATGTATCACGTTTATTGATTTGCAGATATTGTACCATCCTTGCATTCCTGGGATAAATCCTACTTGGTCATGGTGTATGATCTTTCTGATGTACTGCTGGATCTGATTTGCTAGAATTTTGTTGAGGATTTTGGCATCTATGTTCATGATGGATATTGGCCTGTAATTCTCTTTCATTGTGTTGTCTTTATCTGGTTTTGGCATTAGTGTGATGCTGGCTTCATAGAAGGAGCTTGGAAGTGTTCCTTCCTCTTCAATTTTTTGGGATAGTCTGAGGAGGATAGGTTTTAGTTATTTCTTGAATGTTTGGTAAAACTCTCCTGTGAAGCCGTCAGGCCCCGGGCTTTTGTTTGCCGGAAGCTTTTTGATGACTGCTTCAATTTCGTCCATAGTTATTGGCCTATTGAGCTGTTTAGATTCTTCTTGATTGATTTTTGGAAGGTTGTATTTTTCTAGGAATATGTCCATTTCCTCCAGGTTGTCCAGTTTGTTGGAATAGAGCTGTTCATAGTATTTTGTAACAATCCTTTGTATCTCAGCGGGGTCTGTTGTTATTTCACCTCTTTCATTTCTGATTTGTTTATTTGGGTCCTCTCTCTTTGCTTCTTGGTGAGCCTGGCTAGAGGTCCATCAATCTTGTTTATCTTTTCAAAGAACCAGTTCTTGGTTTTGTTGATCTTTTGTATTGTTTCTTTGGTCTCTATGTTATTTATCTCCGCTCTGATCTTTGTTATTTCCTTCCTTCTGGTTACACTGGGCTTTTCTTGCTGCTCTTTTTCTAGCTCTTTGAGTTGTAGGGTTAGGTAATTTATTACCATTGTTTCTTGTTTTTTTGCAATAGGCTTGTAGAGCTATGAACTTCCCTCTCAAGACTGCTTTCGCTGTGTCCCATAGATTTTGGATTGTTGTGTTTTCATTGTCATTTGTTGCCATGATGTTTTTTATTTCTTCTTTGATCTCTCTGGTGACCCAGTCCTTGTTTAATAGCATGCTGTTTAGTCTCCATGTGTTTGATTTCTTTGGATTGTATTTATTGTAGTTGATTTCCAGTTTTATGCCACTGTGATCTGAGAAGATGCTTGATATAATTTCTATCTTCTTGAATTTGAAGAGACTTTGCCTGTGACCCAGCATATGGTCTATCTTTGAAAATGACCCATGTGCACTTGAGAAGAAAGTATATTCTGTGGCTCTGGGGTGAAATGTTCTGAAGATGTCAATTAATTCCATCTGGTCTAGTGAGTCATTTAGAATTGCTGTTTATTTGCTGATTTTTTGTTTAGAGGGTTTGTCCAATGGTGATAGTGGGGTATTAAAGTCTCCTACTATGATTGTATTGCTATTAATCTCTCCCTTGATATCCTCCAGGAGATTTTTTATGTATTTGGGTGCTCCTATATTGGGAGCGTATATGTTTACAAGAATTATTTCTTCTTGTTCAATTTCTCCCTTTAGTATTATGAAATGCCTTCCTTATCTCTTGTTATGGCATTGACTTTGAGGTCTATTTTGTCAGATATAAGTATTGATACCCCAGCTTTTTTTTCATTTCCATTTGCCTGAAAGATATTTTTCCATCCCTTCACTTTCAATCTGTGTGAGTCTCTTGTTCTGAGGTGGGTGTCTTGTAGACAGCATATATATGGGTCATGTTTTTTTATCCATTCAGCCACTCGATGTCTTTTGATTGGAGCATTTAGTCCGTTTACATTTAAAGTTATTACTGAAAGGTATTTGTTTGTAGTCATATCTATTTTTGTGTCTGTATTCCTTCTTATCTGTTTATTTCTTCTTTTTACAGTATTCCCTTTAGCAATTCTTGCATTGCTGGTTTGGTGGTGATAAACTCCCTGAGTCTTTTTTTGTCTGCGAAGCTCCTGATTTCCCCTTCAATTTTGATTGATAGTCTTGCTGGATATAGTATTCTTGGATTCAGTCCTTTGCTTTGCAACACTTTGTATACTTCCTTCCACTCACTTCTAGCTTGTTGTGTTTCTGTTGAGTAATCATTTGACAATCTGATGGGTGTTCCTTTGTAGGTAACTCTCTGTCTGTCTCTTTCCACCTTTAAGATTCTCTCTTTATCATTTATATTTGCCATTGAAATTATGACATGTCTTGGTGTGGGTCTTTTGGGGTTGATCCTACTTGGGACTCTCTGTACTTGCGTAAATTTTATCATTCCCATATCCGGGAAGTTTTCTGTCATTATTTCTTCAAATAGCTTTTCTAATCCCTGCTGCTCTTCTTGTCCTTCTGGCAGCCCTATTATACGCATGTTACTTCGTTTCATGTTGTCCCAAAGCTCCCTTAGGCTTTCCTCCTGCTTTTTAATTTTTTTCTCCAATTGCTTTTCAGATTGAGCTTGTTTCTGTACCTGATCTTCTAACTCTCTAATTCGGTCCTCTGCTTCTTGTAGTCTACTGTTGAAACTTTCCATGGTGTTTTTGATTGTAGCTATATCACTTTTCATTTCATCCTGGTTCTTGCATAAGTTGTTGATTTTCTCATCCATCCGATGTATAAATTCCACGACCATTACTCTGAACTCCTTTTCAGTCATGTTGCAAGCTTCAGTTTCACTAATTTCCTTTCTTGGCGACTCCACATTTTCTTTCCTCTGTGAGTTATTTTGTTTCCCCATTCTTGCTATCACCAGAAAGCTCAAGCTTCCGTTTGTGTGGACCTGGGCCATGTGCTGTGGGGACTTCGCTCCCCCCGAGTTTCACTGAAGTGCTCTGACACTAGGACGTGTGGCTGCCTTTGGTTGGTGGGAACCAGACTTGTCCAGGGTCAGTGTCCCCAGTGTTCCGTGTGGTCTCCAGTGCACACTTAGAATCAGGGGCCCTGTCTGCACCACACTGTTGGTATGTGCCTAAAATGAGATCCTTAGCATGTGCCAGGAGTCAGAGTTTCCCTCTGTCTGCACCAAGAATCGAGTGTCAGAGTCTCTGTTGCCTTGTGTGGTTTCTCGTTGAGAATCAGGATCCCTGTGTGTGCATGCACCAACAATTGGGGTCGTTGGCTCTTAGTGTGAATGCGCTGTGTGTCAGGGATCCCAGGCAGCTGTGACCGGTGTGCCAAATTCCCTGAAGTGGAGCTGCGTCCTGTGTGTGCTCTCTCTACTGAGCCAAACTGGCTAGGGCGCACACTCTCAAATCCCTGAAGGTGAGCTGCCTCTGTGCACTCTCCCAGAATCCCTAAAGAGGGGCGGAGTCCGTCCTGCGCACCAAATTCCCCAAAGGGAAGCCGCTCTGTGCATGCTCTAAGATTCCGCGAAGGGGAGCTGTGACCCGCAAGCCAAATTCCGCCCAATTCCCCGAAGGGGAGCCTTCTGTGCGCACTGACAGATTTCCCCGAAGGTGAGCTGCTTCTGTTCGTGTGCCAAATTCCCTAAGGTGGAGTGAGTCCCTGCGCAAAGCTCTGCATCTTGGGCGAGGGGCGTGTCTATCAGTTACTATTGCGCTATCCGCGCGCGCCTGCGGGGAGGGGGATAGGCTCTTTGACTCACAGGAATCTGCCGGGAAGTTTGGATTCTTGTTGTTTCTTCGTCTGAAGGTGTGATAGCAGTTCTCTGTCCCCAGTGGCTGCAGGGTCCTGGTTTGTGTCAGAAGCCAGGATCCGAGTCTTAGGCAGCTCTGTTTCTCAAGATGGTGTGGTCTCCACGTCCGCACCAGCCGCTGAGAAGTGTCCCCTTTTTGCGCGGGGCTCCGCCGTCTAGGACTGCCCAGTTAGGCAGCCCCTTGGAAGACCGCAGAATCTAACTGACCCTAGCTCAAACACACACACACACCACACACGTCTACACGTCTGCACTCTCCTCTATGGGTTCCTCACTCACACTCTCTCTCTCCCTACCTTCTTGCCGGTCGCCATCTTTTTCTCTCTTCTTCTTTTTTCTTTATTTTCCTTTTTTTGTTTGTTGCTTTATTTTCTATTTCTTTTCACAATATTTTTCCATCATTCTATTCTATTTTATTTTTATTTGCTATTTTTCGTACCATTTTTGTTAATTTTTTGTAAATTTATTATTATTATTATTTTCTTCTCGTTATCTTTCTTCTTATCCACTCATCCCCTTTCTACTTCCTCTATACTGAATTGAGGTCTTACCCATATTCATCCAATTCTTAACCTTATTTTCTGTATATAAGCTCAGCCTCTACAGGTTCTGCCCCCACTCTCTTTGCTGGGTGTTTGGTAGTTGTATTTTTTGTTTGTTTGTTTATCTGTTTGTTCTGTGGTGTTTTATATATATATATATATATATATATATATATATATATATATATATATATATATTCTCCTTTTTCTTACTTTTTCTTTTCTATCTTATCTTTTTTTCTCTCTTAAATATCATGTGTGCTCTCTTTTCTCTCCCCTAATTCTCTTTACTCAGGTGGTCACAAGCAGACCACCGAAGGCTGAAGAGCAACAGCCTCACTTAGGCTGACCTTGTCCAAGGAGCAGCAGCTGTGTGAGTGGCCCACTCTGCCATCTGAGGAACAGCAACCACACGAGCAGCCACCCCCATCCAAGGAGCTACAGCCACAGGAGCAACCCACCCATGATTGAGGAGCAGTGGCCTGCGCAGTCTGCCCATGTCCAAGGAGCAGGAGCTGCACGCAGCCCACACCCTGCAGCCATCTGAGGAGCAGCAGTTGCATGAGCAACCTGCCCCTGTTAGAGAATCAGCAGCTGCATGAGCAGCCTGCCCCCATCTGAGAAGCAGCAGCTTTGTGAGCAGCCTGCCCCTGTCCAAGGAACAGCAGCCACATGAGCAGACCGCCCACATCTGAGGAGCTGCATCCCTGTGCAGTCCACACTGGTCCGAGGAGCAGCAGGCATTTGCAGCCCACACCTGTCCCACAAGCAGCAGCTGGGGGACCAGCCTGCCCCTTTCTGAGGAGCAGTAGCCGCATTTGCAGCTCATTCCCATCTGAGGAGCAGCAACTGCACAAGCAACCCATCCCACATCTGTGAAGCAGCAGCCACACAAGCAGCCCACCCCTGTATGAGGAGCAGCAGCCCTGCAAGCAACCTGCCCCAGTCCAAGGAGCAGCAGCCTCACGAGCAGCCTGCCCCATCCAAGGAACAGCAGCAGTTGCAGCCAGCTTCCATCCAAGGAGCAGGAGCCATGTGAGCAGTTCGCCCCTGTCCGAGGAGCAGCAGCCATGCAAGCAGCCAGCCCCCATCCAAGGAGTAGCAGCCACAAGCAGCCCACCCCCATCCAGGGAGCAGCAGCCATATGATCAGCCCACCCCAATCCGAGGACCGGCAGCTGTCGGGGCAGCCTCCCCCCTCCAGCCAGAGGAGCCACTGCCAACTGAGGAGCAGCCACAGCCCAAGGAGGCACTGCCACCCAAGGTGCAGCCCCTGCACGATTTGACATCTAGATCCATCAGTGAGATAAAATATGGGTACACAAAGACAACCCAAAGGGAAAAAAAGAAGGAATCGAAAAAAAATCAGCTAAGTGAAACAGAGGCATGCAATATGTCAGAAAAAGAATTCAGAATAAGGGTCATACAGTTCGTAAACCAGATGGATGAAAAAATCAACAACTTATGTGAGAATCAAGAAGAAATGAAGAGTGATATAGCTGCAATAAAAAACACCGTGGTATGTTTCAACAGTAGACTAGGAGAAGCGAAGGACCGAATTAGTGAATTAGAAGACCGGGAAGCAAAACACACCCAAACTGAACTGCAATTGGAGAAAAAAAATGAAAAGACAGGAGGAGAGCCTAAGGGAGCTATGGGACAACATGAAATGAAGCAACATATGAATAATAGGGGTGCCAGAACAACAGGAAGAGGAACAACAGTTAGAAAACCTATTGGAAGAAATAATGTCAGAAAACTACCATGATGTGGGGAAGAAAACAGTCACACAAGCACAGAGAGACCCAAACAAGATGAACTCGAAAAGACCCACACCAAGACATCATAATTATGATGGCAAATGTTCTGGACAAAGAGAATCTTAAAGGCTGCAAGAGAGAGACAGAAAGTTATGTACAAGGGATCTCCAATTAAATTATCAAATGATTTCTCAACAGAAACATCAGGCCAGAAAAGAATGGAAGGCAATTTACAAAGTGATGCAAAGGAAGGGACTGAATCCAAGAATACTCTATCCAGCAAGGCTATCATTCAAAATTGAAGGGGAAATAAGGAGCTTCACAGACAAAAAAAAAAAAAAAAAAAGGCTAAGGGAGTTTATCACTACCAAGCCTGCAATTCAAGAAATGCTTAAGGGCTGGTGTAAAAAGAATAAATAGAACGGTAAGAAGGAACACAGGCACAAAAAATAAAAATGTCTACAAACAAATAGCTTTCAATAATAACTTCAAATGTAAATGGACTAATTCCTCCAATCAAAAGACATCAAGTGGCTGAATGGATAAAAAAAAAAACAACAAAAAAACAGGACCCATATATATGCTGTCTACAAGAGACCCACCTCAGAACAAGGGACTCACACAGACTGAAAGTGAAGAGATGGAAAAATATCTTTCAGGCAAATGGAAATGAAAAAAAAAAAAAAAGCTGGGGTAGCAATACTTATACCTGACAAAATAGAACTCAAACTGAAGGCCATAAAAAGAGATAAGGAAGGCAACTTCATAATACTAAAGGGATTGATACAAGAGGATACAACCCTGATAAACATACATGCACCCAATGCAGGAGCACCCAAATACATAAAATAAACTCCTGGAAGATATAAAGGGAGAGATCAACAACAATACAATCATAGTAGGGGACTTTATTACACCACTGACATCACCTGATAAATCCTCTAGACAAAAACTCAGCAAAGAAACAGCAATCCTAAATGACTCACTAGATCAGATGGACTTAAATGACATCTTCAGAACATTTCACCCCAAGGCCATGGAATATATGTTCTTTTCAAGTGCACATGGGACATTTTCAAAAATAGACCACATATTAGGTCCCAAGCAAAGTCTCCCCAAATTCAAGAAGATTGAGATCATACCAAGCATCTTCTCAGACCACAATGGCATAATATTACAAATAAACTACGATAAAAACAATATAAAAATTGACACACTTGAAAGCTGAATGGCATGCTGTTAAACAAATTGGGTTACCAAAGGGATCAAAGAAGAAATTAAAAACATCCTGGAAACTAATGACAATAAAAACACAACAATCCAAAATCTATGGGACACAATGAAAGCAGTCCTGATAGGGAAGTTTATAGCTCTACAGGCCTATCTCATAAAACAAGAAAAAATGATAGTAAATCATCTAACTCTACAACTTAAAGAATTAGAAAGAGAGCAACAAGAAAAGCCCAGAGTGAGCAGAAGGAAGGAGATAATAGAGATCAGACCAGAAAGAAATGACATAGAGACCAAAAAAACAATAAAAAAGATCAATGAAAAACCAAGAGCTGGTTCTCTGAAAGGATAAACAAGATTGATGAACCTCTACCCAGGCTCACCAAGAAGCAAAGTGAGAGGACCCAAATAAACAAAATCACAAATGAAAGAGACAAAATAACAGACCCCACAGAAATACAAAGGATTGTTTAAAAAAAACACTGTGAATAACTCTATTCCAACAAGTGGACAACCTGGAGGAAATGGACATATTCCTAGAAAAATGCACCTTCAAAAACTCAATCAGGAAGAATCTAAAAATCTCAATAGGCTGATACATATGGAAGAAAATGAATCAGTCATCAAAAAGCTTCCATCAAACAAAAGCCTGGAGCCAGACGGCTTGACAGTAGAGTTATACCAAACATTCAAGAAAGAACTAAAACCAATCCTCTTCAGACTAATCCATAAAATCCAAGAGGAAGGAACACTTCCAAGGTCATTCTATGAAGCCAGCATCACCCTAATTCAAAAACCAGATAAAGACAACACAATGAAAGAGAATTACAGGCCAATATCCCTCATGAACATAGATGCCAAAAATCTTCAACAAAATTCTAGCAAATCGGATCCAGCAGTACATCAGAAAGATCATAGACCATGACCAAGTAAGATTTATCCCGGGGATGCAAGGATGGTACAATATCTGCAAATCAATAAATGTGATACCTCACTTAACAAATTGAGAGATAAAAATCACATACTCATATCAATTGATGCAGAAAAAGCATTTGGCAAAATCCAACACCCTCTCTTGATAAAAACTCTCAGCAAGGTGGGAATAGAAGGCTCATACCTCAACATAATAAAAGCCATATATGACAAACCCACATCCAACATCATATTCAATGGGCAAAAAGTAAAACCATTTCCCCTAAGAACAGGAACAAGACAGGGATGCCTACTGTCACCACTCCTGTTCGACATATTACTGGAATTACAAGCCATTGCGACCAGACAATAAGAAGAAATAAAAGGCATCCAAATTGGAAAAGAAAAAGTAAAACTGTCTTTATTTGCAGATGACCTGATACTGTACATAGAAAACCATAAAGACACCATCAAAAAACTGTTAGACTTAATAAATGAATTTGGCAATGTAGCAGGATACAATATTAACGCCAAGAAATCTATGGCATTTCTTTACACCAATAGTGCACTTACAGAAAGAGAGACTAGAAAAGCAATCCCATTTACCATCTCACCAAAAAATTAGATAAGATACCTAGGAATAAACTTAACTAAGGAGGTAAGAGACCTATACGCGGAAAACGACAGGACACTGAAAAAAGAGATAGAGGAAGACATAAACAGATGGAAGAACATAGTGTGTTCATGGATTGGTAGAATCAACATCATTAAAATGTCCATACTACCCAAAACAATCTATAGATTCAATGCACTTCCCATTAAAATACCAACAGCATATTTCACAGACCTAGAAGGAACTTTGCAAAAATTCATCTGGAATTAAAAAAAACAACAACAACAACAAAAACTGAATAGCTGCAGCAATCCTGAGAAAGAAGAACAAAGTAGAAGGGAACTCAATACCAAATATCAAGCTGTATTACAAAGCCACTGTTCTCAAAACTGCCTGGTACTGGCACACGAACAGACATATAGATCAATGGAATAGAATAGACAACCTAGAAATTGACCCAAACCACTATGCTCAATTAATATTTGAAAGGAGGATTTATCACGGGGATGCAAGGAGTCAAGACAGTCTCTTCAATAAATGGTGTTGGGAAAATTGGACAGATAAATGCAAAAATAATGAAACTAGCACACCAATTTACACCATTCACATAAATAAACTCAAAATGGATAAAGGACTTAAACATAAGATGGGAGACCATAAAATAACCACAGGCAGCAAAATCTCAGACATATGCCGAAGCAATTTCTTCACTGATACTGCTCCTAGGGCAATGTAAACTAAAGACAAAATAAACAAATGGGACTACATCAAAGTAAAAAGCTTTTGCACAGCAAAAGAAACCATCAACAAAACAACAAGAAAGCCCACTGCAAGGGAGAACATATTTTCCAATGTTATCTCTGATAAGGGTTTAATCTCCAAATTTTACAGGGAAATCATACAACTTAACAAAAGGAAGATAAATGATCCAATAAAAAAAAATGGGCAACGGACCTAAATACACACTTTTCGAAAGAGGACATACAGAAGGCCAAGAGATATATGAAAACATGCTCAAAGTCAATAATCATCTGAGAGATGCAAATCAAAACGACCATGCGGTACCATCTCACACCTGTCAGAATGGCTATCATCAACAAATCAACTAATGACAAGTGCTGGAGAGGATGCGGAGAAACAGGAACCCTCATGCACTGCTGGTGGGAATGCAGACTGGTGCAGCCACTGTGGAAAACAGTATGGAGTTTCCTCAAAAAACTAAAAATGGAACTCCCATTTGACCCTGAGATCTCACTTCTAGGAATATATCCCAAGAAACTAGAAACACCAGTGACAATGGATATATGCACCCCTATGTTCATAGCAGCACATTTCACCATAGCTAAGATTTGGAAACAGCCTAATTGCCCATCAGCAGATGAGTGGATTAAAAAAACTGGTACATGTACACAATGGAATACTACGCTGCTGTAAAAATGAAGGAATTCTTACCATTTGCAACAGCATGGATGGAACTGGAGAGCATTATGCTAAGTGAAATAAGCCAGTCAGAGAAAGATAAATATCACATGATCTCACTCATTTGTGGAATATAATGAACAACATAAACTGATGAACAAAAACAGATCCAGAGACAGAGAAGCATCCATCAGACCGTCAAACCTCAGAGGGAAGATAGGGGAGGGTGAGGTAAGGGGGAGAGATCAACCAAAGGACTTGTATGCATTCATATGAGCCTATCCAATGGACACAGACAACAGGGAGGTTAAGGCATGAGTGGGGGGTTGGGGGAAGGGGGGGATAAAGACACATATGTAATACCTTAATCAATAAAGAAATTTAAAAAAAAAGAGGAGCAGCTGGGTCTCTAGCAGCCTGTGTCACTCAGCCTCAATCCACACTGGTTTTTACAGTATGTAGTTCTTACTTCCCATTGGGACTTCTTTCCCCAGCTCTGGAACCCTGGGATGGGTGTCCGGTGTGTGGCTGGGTCCCCTTGCTCCTCCAGGCACCCTCCACAGATGCGATCTCCCTCCCGATTAAAAAAGTGGCACACCTGGGTGCCACACCAGCCCATTTCGCGCCTCTGCACCTCCTACCAGTCTCCGTGTAATTTCTTCTTTACTTCTCTAGTTGTAGTACTTCCATTCAGCCTGCTTTCTGGCGGTTCTGAATGATGGTTGTTTTGTATTTTACTTGTAATTTTTACGTGGTTGTGGGAGGCAGTGAGTACAGGTGTTTACCTATGTCGCCATCTTGGCTCCTCAACATAGTCTTATCATATGATGTATTTGCCCAATTGATTTAAAAACTTCTGAAGGGAATAAGTACAAATTGTTAATTACAGAATAGTCACAGGGATTTACCTTACAGCATAGGGAATATCATCAATAATATTGTAGTAACTGTGTACGGTGCCAGCTGGGTACTAGACATATCAGGGGATCACTCTTCAAAGCATATGATTATCTAACACCTATGCTATACACTGAAACTAATATAATATTGAATGTCAACTGTAATTTAAAAATAAAATAAATTTTAAAAAATACCTATGCCCATTTGGAAAACATTGCAGTTCCAATGGCATCTAGTGATCTGCCTCTTGAAAATCCAATAGTGAAGGTGTAAATCTTGTGCCGGGCTAAACCCATATCTGCAGCAGTTCTCCAAGGTGAGCAGCCTCTGGCATGCTGGAAAAAATGAAAATATATTTAAAATAACAATAAAATTAAAACCTATGCCCATACAAAAACCTGCATAAATGTTTATAGGAGCATTATTAGTAATCACCAAAAACTGGAAACAACTAAGGTGTCCTTCAATGGGTGAATCATTGAACAAACTGTGGTACATTCATACAATGGAATATCACAATGCTAAAAATAAATGAGGTATTAAGCAAACAAAACATCATGTCAAACCCTAAATACATATTGCTTAGTGAGTGAAGTCAGTCTGAAAGAGCTTTATACTGTACTAGAGGCCTAGTGCATGAAATCGTGCACAAGTGGGGTATGGCCAGCCCGGCCCCAATCAGGGCAGATCATGGCTGGGCCTGTCAGGAGGAAGAGATGGTGGGTGGTTGGCTGGCTGGCCCACCCTGATCAGGGCCAATCAGTGCCAGGCCAGCTGGGGGGAGGGGCTGCAGGCTTGGCCAGCAGGCCCCACCCCCAATTGGGGTTGGGGGGCAATTGGGAGTGGGGTCAGCCATGGGGAGAAACTGTGGGTGGTGGGCCAGCCAGCGCTGCCCCTGAATGGGGTCAGGGGTGCCGATTGGAGGCCAGCTGCCTGGGTGAGGGGCCATGGGTTGTTGGCTGGCTGGCCCTGTCCCTGATTGGGGTGGGGAGGTTGATCTGATGTGGGGCCTAGTGGGGACAGGAGCTGCAGGAGGTTGGCTGGCCAGCCCCACCCCCTATAGGGGTGGGGGTTATAATCAGAGGCAGGGATGGCTGGGGGGAGGGGCTGTGGTCCTATCAGGGTGGTGGGGGCCCATAGGAAGTGGAGCCAGCCAGGAGGAGTGGCTGTAGAAGGTTGGCCAGCCAGCCCCACCCCCTATTGAGGTGGGGGGGCAATCAAGTGTGGGGCTGGCCAGGGGGAGGGGCTGCAGGCCAATCAGCATTGTGGGGGGCCCATCGGGGGTGGGGCCATCCAGGGGCTTCAGGAGGTTGGCAGGCCAGCTGCACCTACTATTGGGGTGGGGGTTGCTATCAGGGGCGTGGCTGGCCAGGGGAGGGGCTTCAGGCCTATCGTGGTGGGGTGGGCTGATCAGGGATGGGGCTGGCCGGGAAGGGCATTTGGCCTGCCAGCCCTGCCCTTGGTCGGGGTGGGAGAGTCTGATCAGGAGTGGGCCGGCTGGCGGGGAGGCCACGGGAGTTTGGCCGGCAAGCCCCACTCCCTGATTGGGCCATTTCAGTGGCCACAGTGGGCATCATAGCAACCGGTCGTTACAGTTATAGTTTTATGGTCACTGGCTTTTTATATATATAGACTAGAGGCCCGGTGCATGAAAATTCATGCACTGGAGAGGGGTCCCTCAGCCTGGCCTGCCCCCTTTCACAGTCCAGGAGCCCTCAGGGGTGGGAGGCGACCCGGCAATCAGGGGAAGGTGACACCCCCATCACACCTCTGCTGCTGCCACTGCCAGCAGCACAAGCCTCAGCTGGCCCTGGTTACCTGAGCCTCAGGAGGCTTGCCTGCGCCTCGGGCCCTCCCTGGGCAGCTGGGCAGCTGGGCAGCCAACATCCGAGGCTTGCTTGTGCCTTGGCCTGGCTCTGGGTGGCTGGGGGGCTGAGGGTGAGTCTGACCACACTGCACACCTGCCCCCACCCCCAGCGGGGCTGAAAGGAATGGGGGACGCTGGTGGGGCTGGGAGAATGGGCGCTGCCATCATTTGGCTATGGGCGCTGCCATCTTTGTGACAGTGTGACAGTCAATTTGCATATTCCCACCTTATTAGATAGGATGATTTGAATTATTGACAGGTCTAGCCATTGTTGCACAGTGATTAGAATGACAGCCCATACCCCAAAGGGTTGAGGGTTTGATTCCCAGTAAGGGTACATACCTGAGTTGCACGTTTGATCACTGGCCATGGTCAGTGGGCTTGTGGGAGGCAACCAATCGATGTGTCTCTCTCACATCGATGTTTCTCTCTATCCCTCTCTCTCTCTCCACCTCCCTCCCTCCCTTCTACTCTCTCTTAAAATCAGTGGAAAAATATCCTCAGGTGAGGATCAACAACAACAAAGAATTTTATGACAATCAGGAAAAAGAAAAATTGTAGATACAATTATCAGTGGTTGCCAGGGACTCAGGGGATGGGGGAATAAAACACAGGTGATTTTTTAGGGCAGAAAATACCTATATGATAGTATAAAAGAATATATTTGGAATTTGTCAAAATGTATAGACCCTTACAGAACAAAGTGTGAAAGTTAGTGTTTGCAGTTTAAAACCAATTTAGGAGGCTGGGGATTTCAGGAAGAAAAACAGACTGATAAGAGAATCTAACTGTAATACAAATATATGAGACAACTTCACTGAAGGGAGTGGGTAGGATAGGTCCTTACCCAAGTAACTTTGGAAATGAGTTAAGTCTGTAAGACTAAAAGCACAAGTAACCTTCCCATGCACATTGTAATCTAGTTGATAAAGTGTGTTTCCCATGGGGGGTGGGTTAACAGTTCTGATGGGGCTATACATGAATACTGGAATTAAATAAATAGATTGCAGTTGGTAGGAACCAGGTTTCTCACTGTTGGCATGGAAATCCTTTACAAGCAGTCCCCGGGTTACATCGGACTCGACGTACATTGTTTCATGGTTATGTCGCCATCTCCCACCTATAATAATAAAAGTGTAATATGTTAATTAGACTGGACAGCCAAACGACCTTCCAGACAAAGCCCAGGCTGTGAGGGCCGAGCCCCTTGCACGAATTTCGTGCATCGGCCCTCTAGTATATTTATAAAAAAAAAAAAGTTCTGTCATTTTGATGTATGTACATATGTACTTTATGTTTTTTATTATTTATTTACCAACAGTAAAGGTCAGGAATTATTATCATTCTTTAAAATTTTTTTTACTGTTTCACTTCATTACTGCTGTGTATGTGCTCCATGTGAGTGACGTAGGTGCTTATGTAGGTGGGTTCTGACTTACGGCAAAAATCGTGTTATGTCACACCATAAGAACGGATCTCCAACGTAACCTGAGGACCTACTGTATAATAAAAGCATAGTATGCAAATTGCCCCCTCAACTAGATTTCTTCTGGGAGTTCAATCAGGGGGTGGGGCAGGGGCGGGGCTGGCCGAGGGAAGGGAGGGAGGCCCCAACTGGCATCCACTAGGGACCCTACCAATGCAGGAATTTCATGCACTGGGCCTCTAGTTTATAGATAAGCAAGGGGAGGAGGCTAAAATGATCCACGTGGTAATAGATAGACATCACTATGAACTCATGTTTAACTGAATATAGTTACACATAGAAGTATTATAGATATGTGTATATGAATGGGTTAATATATATACATATATTTCTTTGCTCTGTCAGCTAAGAGAGCCTAGAAGCAATGAGACCACAGGAGCAAAGAGCACATCTAGCATCCAGATCTTGGTTTCTAATACCATCTATACTAATAAAAAGGTAATATGCTAATTAGACTGGATAGACCGCAAGTCTTCTGGACATCATTCCAGATGTCCTTCCTGACAAAACTGGGGGGGTGGCTGGCCTGCAAAAACCACAGCCTCTCGTCTTGGCTGACCCCGCCCCCCAGCGGGGACCCCCCACCCCAATCCGGGGACCCCTTCAAGGCAGGCCAGCCGGCCCCCACCAGTGCACCAAGCCTCTATCCTATATAATAAAAGGGCAATATGCAAATTGACCCTAATGGCAGAACAACCAGAACGACTGCTGGACCAGTCACTATGAGGCGCACTGACCACCTCTTGGTCCCTTTCCCCGGCCGGCAGGCTTCAATCTCCTGATTTTTGCAGCGGGGGTGGGGCTGGTGAGCTGGCAGAAACAGCTGACCTCTTGGTCCCTTACCCTGGCTGTCAGGCACCTATCACCCAATGGGGAATGGGGAACCGAGAGTGTGTGGTGGCACGGGGTGGGGCCAGCTGCGGGCAGCTGGGGAAGATGGCCCTGATCCAGGCCAGACCTAGGGACCATACCTGTGCATGAATTTCGTGCACCGGGACCTCTAGTTCTACAATAAAAGGAATGAGGGCTCCTTAGATAAAGAGCTGATTTTAGGACTGGGGCAAAAATATACAAGATGAGCCTGGCATCTGACAAAAAGGAAATAAGTGATTTTAGAAAACACACATTGATGGGGATATATCAAAGGAGCACAGAAGCCAACTGAAAGTGCTCCTACTGGCTAAAGTTAGAACAATTTGAGCAACAAAATAAGTAGTGTTGGATAATAAACCAAAGTATAAAATGAATTAGTCCATAGTGATATAAGTAAATAACTAAATAAATTAATAGATGGAGAAAAGAAACAAATCTATCAAGCAGAAAAATTCCAAATAATTTATGTAGATACTCTGTGCTTAAGGAGGGAGCATAATGCTTCACTCCTTAGGTGTGGGCTGCACATTATGATGTCTTTCCAAAGAGTAAAGTATGGAAAGGGGAGCAAGCAAGAAAGTTTACCGTGGAGAGACCCGATAAACACCACTTCAATAAAGTCAACATCAACAGATATAAATCGTGTTGATAGTATGTATCCTTGATATGCTGTGATGAAAATGGCGCTTAAATTGTGTTCTTCCTCACAATACAGTAATCCATAACTCCGGTATCATCTTATTGCTTGTCTAAGAAAAACATCTGATGAATTCCAATGGTGAGGCACCCTACAAAATACCTGACCAATCCTCCAATTTGTCAAGAAAAGTCTGAGAAACTACCACAGCCAAGAGAAGCCTAAAAGAGACATGACAACAACCTGTACTGTGGTGTCCTGAATGGGATCCTGGAACAGAAAAAGGACATTAGGTAAAACTAAGGAAATCAGAAGAAACTATGCACTTTGGTTCATAATAATGTATCACTATTGATTCACTAATTGTAAAAAATGTACCATACCAATGTAATCTATAATAATAAAAGCATAATATGCTAATTAGACCTGATGTCCTTCTGGATGACATTCTGGACGAAGCTGGGGCTGCAGCCATGGGATTGAGGCAGCCAACAGGGCTACGAGGGAGGAATCCAAGCAGCCGCTGCAGCTGCAAAGGCCTACTCTTGCACGAATTTCGTGCATTGGACCTATAGTATGTCAATAATAATGGAAACTGGGTTCAGGGTAAAGGGAAAATCTCTGTAATATCTTCTCAATTTTGTTGTAAATTTAAAACTTTTAAAAAATAAAGCCTATTTAAAAATATTTGATAAACCATAAGGTGACAAAGTCCATCTTATCCTGGTTCTTATTTGCATTTCTTTGTTTAAGGTGATGTTAAACAGGTTTTCATAAATTTATTGTCCATGCATTTTCTTCTTTCATGATTTTCCTGTTCTTATCCTTTGCCCATTTTTCTAATGGAGTATTACCTTTGTGTTAATCGGTTTTTAGATGAAGGAAATTAACCTTTGTCTGTCATATGTGCTCTTTTCCAATTCGTCATTTGTCTTTCAATCTTGTTTATGATATTTTCTGCTATACAATTTTTTTTTGTTTTTATGTAGTCAAATTTGTCAATCTTTCCTTTATGGTTTGTATATTTCATGTCATTCTTGAAAAGGCCTTTGCTACCCTGAGATTATAAAAATATTCATTCATATTTCCTTCTACTGATTTTATGGTTTTATAGTTTCACATTTTATATTATTATATCATATTTCCTTCTACTGATTTTATGGTTTTATATTTTCACATTTTATATTATTATATCAAAAATTTGTGAGGTATAAAAAGTAAGACATTAATCCAGCTCTATTTATTTTGCCCCAATAGTATTTATTGAATATTTGTTTCCCTAGTAAATTTCAATGACTCTTTTATAGCATAATAAATTCTGAATTTGGGTTTATTTCTGAATTTTCTATTTTAATTTTACTCATCTATCTCTCTACTCTTAGAATAGTGCTACAGTATTTTTTTAAATTTCTTTATTGATTAAGGTGTCACATATTTGTCCGCATACCTTCATTCCCATCCCACACCCCTCCCCACAGATGCCCCCACCCCCCTGTTGTGCCCAACCATTGGTTAGGCTTGTATGCATGCACACAAGTCCTTTGGTTGATCTCTCCCCCCTACCCCCACTTTCCCCCACCCTCCCTCTGAGGCCCAACAGTCCGATCGATGCCTCCTTGTTTCTGGGTCTGTTCCTGTTCATCAGTCCATGCTGTTCATCATTTCCCCTAGATGAGTGAGATCATGTGTTACTAGAAATATACTTATAAGAACCGAATGTAAGACGAGCAACAATAGTCATGCTGACAGGCAAATGAATCAGTCTGTAGTAAGTTTCTTTCTGGACCAACAGTTCTTTTGAGACCCAATTTCAATGTCCACCAGTTCCTTATGTGTACATGTCGGCACTGACTTTTCAGCTCTGGATGGTGGACAAATGGTGGTAATGTAGGTCCGACTCCCCCTGGTTTGGTCTCACCCGGACCCAGGGGCACGGCTTCACCCAGACTCAGGGGCGCGTGGCCTCACCCGGACCCAGGGGCATGTGGCCTCACCTGGACCCAGGGGCGCGTGGCCTCACCTGGACCTGGGACCCAGCCTCACCCGGATCCAGGGGCGCACGGCCTCACCTGGATCCAGGGGTGCACGGCCTCACCCGGACCCGGGATCCAGCTTCACCTGGACCCAGTGGGGCATGGCCTTGCCCAGACGCGGGGACACGCAGCCTCACCCGGACCCGGGACCCAGCCTCACCCGGATCCAGGGGCGCACGGCCTCACCCGGACCCGGGATCCAGTTTCACCCGGACCCAGGGGCGCGTGGCCTCACCCGGACCCAGGGGCGCATGGCCTCTCCCAGACCCAGGGGCATGGCCTCACCCAGACCTGGGACCCAGCCTCACCCAGATCCAGGGGCGCACGGCCTCACCCGGACCCAGGATCCAGCTTCACCCGGACCCAGGGGCATGCAGCCTTGCCCGGACCTGGGGGCACGCGGCCTCATCCGGACAGGACCCAGCCTCACCTGGATCCAGGGGCACACGGCCTCACCCAGACCCGGGATCCAGCTACACCCGGACCCAGGGGCGCGTGGCCTCACCCGGACCCAGGGGCACACGGCCTCACCCGGGCCCGGGACCCAGCCTCATCCAGACCCAGGGGCATGTGGCCTCTCCCGGACCCAGGGGTGTGCGGCCTCACACAGATCCAGGGGCGCGTGGCCTCACCCGGACCCAGGGGCACGGCCTCACCCGGACCTGGGACCCAGCCTCACCCGGACCCAGGGGCATGCGGCCTTGCCCGGACCTGGGACTCAGCCTCACCCTGACCCGGGTCCCAGCCTTGCCTGGACCCAGGGGCGCGTGGCCTCACCCAGACCCGGGACCCAGCGGGGCTTCGTCTTCTTGATCCCAATTCCTGTCGGTCAATTCCCTCTCAGGAATTCCTTTGGCCATTTTCTCAAAATTCCGGGGTGGCTGCCACGGAATTCATTGGGCAGCGGGCTCGGCGAAGCTCCGGTGCACCTGGTGCACGACGGCAGGCTGGTCCAAGGTCGTTGCGGCGGCACTCGGGTCTGCAGCGGAGACCTGTCGCGGGGCGAGCACTCCTGGATCCAGGACCCAGCGGGGCCTTGTCTTCCCGATCCCAACTCTCATCGGTCAATTCCTTCTCAGCAATTCCTCTGGCCATTTTCTCAGAGCTCTGGGGCGGCTGCCGTGGAACTCCCTGGGCAGCGGGCTCAGTGAAGCTCCGGTGCGCCCGGTGCGTGGCGACGGGCTGGTCCAAGGTCACCGCATCAGCGCTCGGGTCTTCAGCGGCGGCTGGTCACCGGGTGTGCGCACCTGGCCGCTTCCGGTGCGCTGAGATTCTCGAAGGACTCGGAGGTCAGCAAGCGCGGGGTCTCCCACCCCATGTCTCCCAGGGGCTCGTCTGTTCGTGCTTGGCAGCGAGTGGAGCTGTCCCCTCAGCCGGAGACCACTGGGGGATCTGCGCCGAGCACGTTCCAGGCCGCCATCGTGTCGCCAGAGCTGTAGTTCTTAAAGTGTGATCTTATATGCAACAGCTGCTGTTTGGAGCCTGGGCGGGTTTGTGGAATGTGCGGGGCGGTTCTCAGGGTGGGGCGGGTTCTCAGGGCATCACTAGGCTAGGGCGTGGCAAACAGCAATGGCTGCAAGTCTGCTTTTTCTGCCTTTCCGCGTTTCCAAGTCCCCACGTCCCGTGCTCCAGCGCAGTAAACACTGATTGCTGGGCGCACCTCTGCAAAAAAGTCGCTCTCACTTTCCAACATGATGGCCGAGAGTCCAGCTTCTCCACGTAGGTATCTGGGTCTCCCGTGCATCCCCAGAAACTGGATTTCAGAGTGATGGGGAGCTTATCTCCCTTAGGTTTGGAAAAAAAGCCACACGTCCCTTCCCCCTCCACCAGCCCAACCCATGCGCCTCCGCACCTTGGCCCCTCGGCGTTTGCTCTTTCTTCTTCCCTCTTAGTTGTAAATCCACCATTCAGCCAGCTCTCCTGTGGCACTGGGTGGCAGACGCTCTGTCCTCTAGTTGTATTTTTGAAATTGCTGTGCACGGCGCAGTTCATTTGTTTAACTTTGTCGCCATCTTGGTTCGGTCTCCCAGAGCCAGTTCTTAAAGTGTGATCTTTGGCTCACCAGCATCAGCATCATCCCACGTCCCCCTCTCTTTTATTCTAGTTGTTGAGCATCTGCTCAGCCAGCCCTCCGGTGGTTCTGGATGGTGTCCGCTCTGTTTTCCAGTTGTAGTTTCAAAATTGTTGTGGTAGGCAACAATCAGGCATCCGCCCTATGCCGCCATCTTGGTCCTCTAGTGCTACAGTATTTTAATTATTGTAGCTTTGTAAAATATTTTAATATCTGGTAAGGCAAATCCTCTCTTATTAGTTTCATTTTTTTCAAAATTCCCTTGCTATTCCTTAATATATACCCTTCCAGAAAACTTTAGAATAATTTTTTAAAGTTTCAAAAAATAAGAACCCCAAAAACTCTTGGAATTTTCACTGGGAGTGTTTTTAATTTATAGGTTAATCATGAGAAAACAGGCAGCTTTTATGATATTGAGTCTTCCTATCAAAGAAAAAGGTATGTTTCCCTATTTGTCAAAATCTGCTTTTATGTTCTTCAGAAGAGTTTTATACTTTTCTTCATATGAGTCTTGCACATTTTTGTTAAATTTATATTCCTATGAATTTATATTTTTCTCCATGAGTCTTGAACTTTTGAAAATTTATATGCCTGAGTATTCTATGCTTGCTATTGCTATTGGCAATTGAGTATTTTTCACCATTATATTTTTAAATATTTATTAATAATATATGAAGCTATTGAGGCAAGAATAAATAAATGAGTTTGCATAAATATGTATATATGTATTCACTCACACACACACACACACACACACACACACACGAAACAGAGACCTCCAAGAGTTGGGGGCTGCTTTGTATCAGAGGATCAAAGCTACTGTTACTTTCTACCCTGCACATTTTTCTCCAGCTGAGAACAATTATCTCAAGTAAGAAGGAGAACTATTAGCAATCAAAAGCACCAGTATAGTGGTTAAGAGAAAGGTCTCTGTGGGCAGACTGCCTGGAATCAAGTTCAAGCTTCATCACTTCCAACTGTGTGACATTGAATGTGTAACTTTATATCTCTATACTACAGTTCTCCCATATATAAAATGACAATGATAATAATAGCATGTACTTCAGAGGATTGTTCAACATTAGATGGATTAATATAAAGTATTCAAAACAGTGACTTGGAATAGTAAATACTACTTATTACTAAAATTACCATGAGCATCCCCTTTCTCAGTCCTCTACCATTCACACAATAAAACATTGTTGTTTTTCTCTTTATCATACACAAGGTTTTAATATACAATCAGTGTGCATTGTAATTTTATATTGAGTCAATCAATTTACCTAAAATGTTACCTGGCCAAATAGCACATGAAAATGGAAAATAAATATATTTACAATAACCTTTGGCTGTTTTGTATTCTGATGGGTATTATATTTATTGGGTGATCACTTTGTAAGTTATATAAATGCCTAATCACAGGGCTGTACATCTGAAACTAATATAATGTTGTATGTCAACTATAATTTCCAAATTAAACTAAATAAATAAAGAGTAAGGCAAAGAAAAACAAGAAAGAAAAGCTGGTTAAATTTAAATAAGTTCTAGATTTTAATGTATTTTTATTTTTTGTTTTGACAATGTAGCACCATGGTGTAAGACAACGTTAGGGGAAATAATCTGAGCAAGAGAGATATGGGAATGTCTATACTATCTTTGCAATAGCCCCACCCTCCCAACTCCCTGTGGCCCCACCCAGCTGAGCTTATACTGTGCAAAGGAGTCACCTGCCTGGCCACTTGTTGTAGAGGTCTGGACAGACTTGGGGTGTCAGAGATTCAGTTGTGTGGCTCTGTGTTAGGGAGCCATTCCTTTCCCTTCCCGTGAGCCTGACCAGCACAGTCCTCCCATGGGTGATCCACCAGCCCCACCCTTCTGATTCCCAGTAGTGATCCCTTGCTAACCTAGGGCTCTCAAGGAGGCCCAGTCAAAATCAGAGTTGTGTGGCTCTAGGGTGGGGGACATTTTCCCCTTGCATGCCCAACTGGTGCCACCATTCCTGGGCAGAGCCCTCCCTTCACACAGACGAATCTTGGTCTGTTTGAGCATAATAAATTCTGCTGGCTTCACCTTTATTTGATGACTCCCAAGATCCTGCCCACCAAAAAGTTCTGAGTGTACCCTGCAGGTGGCAGCTGACCTTGGTGTATGCTGATATTTTTGCTGAGTGACCTCAGATACAGCACTGGGACAGTCTGAATCTAATCAATCTGGGGAACACCACTCACCCCTACCTGGTGACTCACTGAGAACCTACCTTACACAATTCAGGTACTTCCAGAGGCTCTTTCAGTGACTGAGCCTAACAGGCAGCAGGCATGGGGAGGCAGATCTGAGGGTGCCTTGGTCCTTTTGATGACTTTCCCCTGGTATTGGTGCTGGTGGAATCTGGCCTTGGTGTGTACCTTGACCCTGCCATGTACACCAAGACTCAGCAGAGACAGACACAAACTATGGATTACTTTGTAGTTCCAATAAAATAGGTTAGGGCCAGTAACAGGCAGGGTCTGATATTGACCTGCACCAAAGTCACTCCCAAAAGGCACTAGAACCAACACATCAGGTGGCAGGTTTCAGACTACATGATAACTGTATCCAAGTAGTTTCACAAGTGACACATCCAAAGGGAGATCTCAGCAGGCACAAAAACCTGCTGGAGTTAATTCACTTCATGTGTTTAGCAGCTGCATAGCAGTTTGTACACTATGGTCAGGGTTGATCCTCACAGTCAGGTGGAAGAGGAAGAGGGTGTGGGGGGGATAAATGGTGATGGACAAAAATAAAATAAAGATAACAAAACAAAAGATAGAGATTATCATAGTGGATATAAAAAATCAAACTATATGTCGTTTACATGTGCAGAGGTCAAGCCCATGCACAAAGGGGCCAACAGCAATCAAGACTCAACTACAACAGGGGGATTCATATAAACCATACCAAGGACATTACTGGAGCACCTTATTCAGGTAATAAGGGAAACTGTGCTACTGAGCCCCATACCAAGACTGATAAACAGCAGATCTAACTAATACACAAAAACAAATACAGAGAAACAGCCAAAATGAGAAGACAAAGAAACGTACCCCAAATAAAAGGGTATGAGAAATCCCCAGAAAAAGAACTAAATGAAGTGGAGCCAAGCAATCCACCAGATCCAGAGTTCAAAGCAATGGTTATAAGGATGCTAAGGAAATTGGGGGAAGAATGGAAGATCTCAGTGAGAACTTAAACAAAGAGATAATAAGCATTAAAAAGAACATAGAAACCTTTAAAGAGAACCAGTCAGAAATGAAGAATACAATATATCAAATGAAGAATACACTAGAAGGAATCAACAATAGGTTAGATGAAGCAGAGAACTGGATCAGGGATTTGGAAGACAAGGCAGCAAATAACACCTAATCAACCAGCAAAAAGAAAAAAAAGATTAAAAACTGAGAATTTTTTAAGGGACCTCTGGGACAACATGAAGCATAATAACATCTGCATCATAGGGGTATCAGAAGGAGGAGAGAGCTGGCAAGGGATCTAGAACCTATTTAAACAAATAATGGTTGACAACTTCCCTCACCTGGTGAAGAAAAATGACACACAAGTCCAGGAAGCAGAGAGAATCCCAAACAAGATGAATCCAAACAGGCCCACACTAAGACACATCATAATTAAAATGGCAAAGGTTAAAGACAAAGAGAGAATCTTAAAATCAGCTAGAGAGCTAGTTACCTACAAGAGAGCTCTCATAAGACCATAAGCTGATTGATTAACAGAAACATTTAAGGCCAGAAGGGATTGGTATGAAATATTCAACGTGTTGAAAAGCAAGGACCTACAACCAACACTACTTGACCCAACAAGACTATCATTTAAAATCAAAGGAGAAATAAAAGAGCTTCCCAGACAAGTAAAAGCTAAAGGAGTTCATTACCAAGAAACTAGTATTACAAGAAATGTTAAAGGGTCTTATTTAAGAAGAAGAAAACAACAAAAAACACAGATAAATATAGTTATAAAAATAAAATGGATAGTTGATGTGACAGCTTCTTTAGCTGGGGAGCAGGGAAAGTGGGACTCTAAAACAGAGTTAAAAACATTTATCCATTAATAGACACAGAGGGTCGGGGGGCAGACTATGATGCTGCAGACAAGAGAAGTCAATGCCCACTCCCCATCACCCATTCCAGCTCTCCAGTAATTCAGAGTGAAAATTTTACAATGTATGTGCCGTAGTCATTTAAAGTGCATGCAGTTAATAATTGCTCCTTATCTGACAGCAACTCAGAAACCAAGTTTATAAGTGACATCAGAGGAAGAGCCCCTTGGCCTCTCTCCATGACATTCAACAAGATAACCAATTATAATTCAACAAGAAATTCCTGCTTAACACAGATGCATTCCTGAGAGACCCATGCATTGAAACATCAAAGGTGGGTAATCAGAATAAACAGGGAGATGAGAAGAGAGGAAAATTCACATGGCCCACAGATGCAGCCCTGCAGCAGGGAGCTTGCAGGTTGGCCTGGAGAGGTGAGGAAGTTTATAGTAGCAGGCACTTTGGCTGGGAGGAACAAAGAGCTATAGGGTGGCAACCCAGCTGGGCGAGCAGTCAGCAAGGAAGCAAATAGTGTCTGATTTAACATGCATGGAAGACAAGGGGGTTCTGCTGTGGGGCTCTCCACTATCAGGCTGGCAGTGGTGTTTCAAAGAAATGGAACCACACAGACCTGCCACTGCTTGGACTCCCAAAACTCACCTCCCATTGACCTTGAAGTTGGGTCCAGGAGCATATTATCTGTAAAGCAAGAGCTGTTGCAGTAGAACCACTGCTTCCTTCTGTGACTGATCCCCAGGAGGGTGAGACACCATGGAAGTCATAGGTCGCCATTACGGTGATGGCATAAATGAAGAAAAGCCCTAGCTGGTTTGGTTTAGTGGTTAGAGCATTGGCTCTCAGATTGAAGGGTTGTAGGTTCAATTCCAGTCAATAACACATACCTTGGTTGCAAGCTCAATTGACCCCTGGCTCAGGTTGTGGCATGTGTGGGAGGCAACCAATCCATGTATCTCTTTAACATTGATGCTTCTCTCTCTCTCTGTTTCTCCTCTTCCCTTCCACTCTCTCTCTTGAAAAAAAAATTAATGGAAAAAATATCCTCGGGTGAGGATTAACAAAAAAAAAAAAAAAGAGGAAAAATTGAGACATTCCCAGTTTGTCAGTTACTCTAAATGAAAACATGGAGTTAGCATATGAAACAGCAATCCCACTCCTAGCTATACACCCAAGAAAAATTAAAACATATGCCCACAATAAGATTTGTACATGAATATTCATAGCAGCATTATTCATATTAGTCAAAAGATGGGGAAAACTCCAATGCCAATTGATGAAAGGATAAATAAAATGTTTATATTCATACAATGAATAGTATTTTGTCCATAAAAAAGGAATAAAATACTGATGCATGCCACTATATGGATGAGCATTGAAAACATATGTTAAGTGAAAGAAAGTCACAATAAAAATATGTATTTTATTATACCATTTATATCTATACTAGAGACCCGGTGCATGAAAATTCATGCACTGGAGGGGGCGTCCCTCAGCCCGGCCTGCCCCCTCTCACAGTCCGGGAGCCCTCAGGGGTGGGAGACAACCCAGCGATCAGGGGAAGGCAACGCCCCCATCACACCTCTGCTGCTGCTACTGCTGGCAGCGCAAGCCTCAGCCGGCCCTGGTTACCTGAATCTCAGGCAGCCCTGGGCAGCTGGGAAGCCGCCATCCAAGGCTTGCCTGCACCTCAGGCTGACTCTGGGTGGCTGAGCAGCTGCCATCCGAGGCTTTCCTGCGCCTTGGGCTGGCCCTGGGTGGCTGAGGGGCTGAGGGGACTGGGGGTGTCCGGAGGCAGGTGCCCTGGCAGGGCTGAGGGGACTGGGCGCTGCCATCTTGTGGCTGTGGGCGCTGCCATCTTTGAGGGTGTGGCAGTCAATTAGCATATTCCCTCCTTATTGGCTGTGGGTGCCTCCATCTTTGAGGGTGTGGCAGTCAATTAGCATATTCCCTCCTTATTGGCTGTGGGCACTGCCATCTTTGCAACAGCATGAGGGTCAATTAGCATATTCCCTCTTTATTAGATAGGATATAGAGAGACATAAAATAGATTAATGGTTGTTCATGGCTGGGGGCAGGGGTAAGGAGGACCTGGAGGTTGCAGGGTTTCTTTGGGGGTAATGATGTTCACATGACTCAGTGTGTATACTAAAAACCAGTGAATTATACATTTATATGGGTAAATTGTATATTATACAAGTTATATATCAACTAGAGGCCCGGTGCATGAAATTCGTGCATGGGGGGGGTGTCCCTCAGCCCAGCCTGCACCCTCTCCAATCTGGGACCCCTCAAGGGATGTCCAACTTCCTGTTTAGGCCTGATCCTACCAGGATCGGGCCTAAACGGGCAGTCGGACATCCCTCTCACAATCCAGGACTGCTGGCCCAACTGCTTGCCTGCCTGCCTTCCTGATTGCCCCTAACCACTTCTGCCTGCCAGCCTGATCACCCCCTAATCACTCCCCTGCCAGCCTGATTGATGCCTAACTGCTCCTCTGCCAGCCAGATTGCCCCTAACTGTCCTCCCCTGCAGGCCTGGTCCCCCCCAACTGCCCTTCCCTGCAGGCCCAGTTGCCCCCAACTTCCCTCCTTTGCCAGCCTGGTCACCCCTAACTGCCCTCCCCTACAGGCTTGATTGCCCCCAACTGCCCTCCCTTGCAGGCCCGGTCCCTCCCAACTACCCTCCCCTGCTGGCCATCTTGTGGCAGCCATCTTGTGTCCACATGGGGACAGCCATCTTTGACCACATGGGGGCAGCCATCTTGTGTGTTGGACTGACGGTCAATTTGCAAATTACTCTTTTATTAGATAGGATAAAGCTGTTACTAAAAAAAGGAATAACGTTTCTGATATACTCAACAGTATATAGAATATAAAAAAAACTTTATGAGCCAAATAAGTAAAACCTAAGAGTATACTGTTATTCCTTTTATATGATATTTCAAAACAGGAAAACTAATCTTTGGTAACAGAAAATATAGTCATGGACCAAGATGGCGGCATAGGGCAGACACCTGATTGTTGCCTACCACAACAATTTTGAAACTACAACTGGAAAACAGAGCGGACACCATCCAGAACCACCAGAGGGCTGACTGAGCAGATGCTCTACAACTAGAATAAAAGAGAGGGGGACATGGGATGATGCTGATGCCGGTAAGCCAAATATCACACTTTAAGAACTACGGCTCTGGCGACACAATGGTGGCCTGGGACGTGCTCAGTGCAGTTCCCCTGGTGGTCTCCGGCTGAGGGGATGGCTCCACTCACTGACGAGCATGGACAGACGAGCCCCTGGGGGACATAGGGTGGGAGACTCCACGAGTCCTTTGAGAATCTCTGTGCCCCGGAAGCGGCCAGGTGCGCACACCCGGGGACCGGCCACCGCTGCAGACCCAAGCGCCATCACAGCGACTTCAGACCAGCCCGCCGCTGCGTACCAGGCGCACCGGAGCTTCGCTGAGACCGTCACCCAGCGAGTTCCGCGGCAGCCGCCCCGGAGCTTTGAGAAAATGGCCAGAGGAATTGCTGAGAAGGAATTGACCGATGGGAGTTGGAACCGGGAAGACGCCCCACTGGGTCCCGGGTCCAGGTGAGGCCGCGTGCCCCTGGGTCCGGGTGAGGTTATGTGCCACTGGATCCGGGTGAGGCCGCACGCCCCTGGGTCCGGGTGAGGCTGGGTCCCGGGTCCGAGCGAGGCCGCGTGCCCCTGGGTACGGGTGAGGCCACGCGCCCCTGGGTCCAGGAGAGGCCACATGTCCCTGGGTCTGGATGAGGCTGGGTCCCGGGCCCGTGTGAGGCCGTGTGCCCCTGGGTCCAGGAGAGGCCATGTGCCCCTGGTTACGGGTGAGGCTGGATCCCGGGTCCGGGTGAGGCCGCCCGCCCCTGAGTCTGGGTGAGGCCGCGCCCCTGGATCCGGGCGAGACCAAACCAGAGGGAGTCGGACCTGCATTACCACCATTTGTCCACCATCCAGAACTGAAAAGTCAGTGCTGACATGTACACATAAGGAACTGGTGGACATTGAAATTGGGTCTCAAAAGAACTGTTGGTCCAGAAAGAAACTCACTACAGACTGATTCATTTGCCTGTCAGCATAACTACTATTGCTCGTCTCACATTTGGTTCTTATAAGTATATTTCTAGTAACACATGATCTCACTCATCTAGGGGAAATGATGAACAACATAGATTGATGAACAAGAACAACCCAGAAACAAGGAGGCATCGATCAGACTGTCTGGCCTCAGAGAGAGGGTAGGGGAGGGTAGGGGTAGGGGGGAGAGATCAACCAAAGGACTTGTGTGCATGCATACGAGCCTAACCAATGGTTAAGGACAACAGGAGGTGGGGGCATCTGTGGGGAGGGGTGTGGGATGGGAATGGGGGGATGAGGACAAATATGTGACACCTTAATCAATAAAGAAATTTTTTTAAAAAAAGAAAATATAGTCATAGCTGGTGCAGCCACTGTGGAAAAAAGTATGGAGTTTCCTCAAAAAACTAAAAATGGAACTCCCATTTGACCCTGCGATCCCACTTCTAGGAATATACCCCAAGAAGCTAGAAACACCAATCAGAAAGGATATATGCACCCCTATGTTCATAGCAGCACAATTCACCATAGCTAAGATTTGGAAACAGCCTAAGTGCCCATCAGCAGATGAGTAGATTAAAAAACTGTGGTACATCTACACAATGGAATACTATGCTGCAGTAAAAAAAATAAGGAATTCTTACCATTTGCAACGGCATGGATGGAACTGGAGAGCATTATGCTAAGTGAAATAAGCCAGTCAGAGAAAGATAAATACCACATGATCTCACTCATTTATGGAATATAATGAACAACATAAACTGATGAACAAAAACAGATCCAGAGACAGAGAAGCATTGATCAGACTGTCAAACTTCAGAGGGAAGGTAGGGAGGGTGGGAGTAAGGGGGAGAGATCAACCAAAGGACTTGTATGCATGCATATAAGCCTAACCAATGGACATGAAAACCAGGGGGGTGAGGGCATGAGTTGGGGGGGTTGGGCATTAATGGAGGGATGAGGACACATATGTAATACCTTAATCAATAAAGAAATTAAAAAAAAGAAAATCCTACTTAATAATAGACAAATATGCAAATTGACCATAACTCTGACACAACCACAAGCCACGCCCACAAGCCACGCCCACCATCCAATCAGAGCGAGCATGCAAATTAACCCAAACCAAGATGGCTACAGCCACAGAGAGCAAGGTTTCCTAGGTAACAGAGGAAGCCAAGCTTTCCGCCTGCCCTGGCCAGGCCTACGCCTCCACTCAAGCTACAAAGTTTCAACTATAGAAGGTAAACAAATTCAAACAAATGGCGGCAGAAGGGAGCTTGAGAGAGCAGGCCAGGGTTGCCACCGGCAACAGGGGAAGCAAAGCTTTCCGCACACCCTGGCAGGGCCCACCCGCTTAAGGCTACAAAGTTTCAATTGTAGAAGGTGAATTAACTGCCACAGAAATGGCTGCCACCCCGGAGGGAGCAGCAGGCTTGGCTCCACTCCAGGCTACAAAGTTTCAATTGTAGAAGGAAAATAAATTCCAGATACCAGGGCCTCTGCTTGGGTTGCCAGGGGGCATGGCCGGCCTGCAAACCACCACAGGCCCCTCGCTCAGGCAGCCCCACATCCCAAGGGAACCCCCACCTGATCCGGGATGCCCTTCAGGGCAAACCAGCTGGCCCCAACCCCTGTACCAGGCCTCTATCCTATCTAATAAAAGAGTAATATGCAGATTGATCATCACTGCAACACACAATATAGCTGCCCCCATGTGGTCAAAGATCCTGCCCCCATGTGGACACAAGATGGCCACCACAAGATGGCCACCACAAGATGGCCAGCAGGAGAGGGCAGTTGGGAGGCACCCGGCCTGCAAGGGAGGGCAGTTGAGAGGGACCAAGCCTGCAAGGGAGGGCAGTTGGAGGTGATCAACCCTGCAGGAGAGGGCAGTTAGGGGTGACCAGGCCAGCAGAGGAGGGAAGTTGGGGGCAAACAGGCTGGCAGCAGAGTGGTTAGGGGGTGATCAGGCTGGCAGGCAGAAGCGGTTAGGAGCAATCAGGAAGGCAGGCAGGCAAGCAGTTGGGAGCCAGCAGTCCTGGATTGTGAGAGGGATCCCAGATTGGAGAGGGTACAGGCTGGGCTGAGGGACACCCCCCCTCCGTGCACGAATTTCATGCACCGGGCCTCTAGTATAGTCATAGTTGTCTATGGAGGTCAAGGATCAACAGAAAATGGAAATGAGAGAACTTTCAAGTGTGATGGAAATGTTTTATATCTTGATTTAGAATGGTAGACATACAGTATACTCATTCATGAAAACTTATTGAGTTGTACATTTAAGAAATGTGCATTTCACTATATGTACATTTTATTTCAATTAAAAAAGTATATAGGAGACAAGAGAAAGGAAAAGAGAGAGGGAGAGAAAGGGAAACGGGAAGGATAAGATATAGGATCCATTTATAAGGTAGAATCTATAAATTTGGTATTTGATAGGATACAAAGGACCAGAAAGGGGAAGGGATCTAAAATAACAAAATGTGCCGAAACCGGTTTGGCTCAGTGGATAGAGCGTCGGCCTGCGGACTGAAAGGTCCCAGGTTCGATTCCGGTTAAGGGCATGTACATTGGTTGCGGGCATATCCCCGGTAGGGGGTGTGCAGGAGGCAGCTGATCGATGTTTCTCTCTCATCGATGTTTCTAGCTCTCTATCCCTCTCCCTCCCTCTCTGTAAAAAAATCAATAAAATATATTTTAAAAAAAATAACAAAATGTGGCAGAGTGATAGTCTATAAGAATCCCGACTTTAAAGCCAGATAGATGTGGAAGAGATTCCTCCAAGACCTAGCTGTAGGACTCTTTAGCAATCATCTTACCTGTCAGAGCCTTGGTTTATTCATCTGTAAAAAATAATAATGATCCCTCTTTCACATGTATTTTATGAAAATTGATGAAATAATACATGTAAAGTACCTAGAGGGCTTTATTATTATGACTCCACATTTCTAATTTTGCCCCTAAATAGGTCCAGCTCTGTTTTTGAGATGTGATAGGGGTCTCAGATACAGGAAAGTGTTGCTAGATCTATTTTGAGGAGCCCTCTTCCCACCCAATTCTCAAGCTGGGAGGTGGGCTACTGGTTGTATCTTCATTCTGACAGCTCATACTCAGAGAGGCATAAACCCTCCAAAACTGTCTTCCTATCTCTGCATGTGTGGTCAGATTTGGCCTTCAACCAATTTTCTAGCTCTTTAGGTACTCTCTCTGAGAACAATGGGACATTTCCTTGAGATCTGTGGGGGAGCCTACATCTTTTTTAAAAAATATATATTTTATTGATTTTTTTTACAGAGAGGAAGGGAGAGGGAGAGAGAGCTAGAAACATCGATGAGAGAGAAATATCGATCAGCTGCCTCCTGCACACTCCCTACTGGGGATGTGCCCGCAACCAAGGTACATGCCCTTGACTGGAATCGAACCTGGGACCCTCGGTCCGCAGGTCAACGCTCTATCCACTGAGCCAAACTGGTTAGGGCTGGAGCCTACATCTTTTGAATCAGATCAAGAATCTGCTTCCTCTTCTATCCATGTCTTGATGCCCAAAGATATGCAGAGTCCAGAAGGTGGGAGGTGGGCCAACTGGACTCTGGGATTTGACCTGCCAGAACTACCTGGCAAAGAGCAGTAGAAGCTGAGTCATGGCTCCTGAGTTAACTTTGAGGCATACATGGGAAGGATCATGCTCTTAGACTTTGAGATGGGTGCTTGGGGGATTCTAGGAGGCTTCAGGCTGGTAATTTCAAGGCTGAGCACACTCTGAGAGAAATCATCCTGTTCCAAGTATCTTGACTGCCCTCTTTCTCCATTCACTTCTCACACCCCTAGAAGAGATCTGAGGTAGGGACTCTGGATATAGGCCAAATTGAGTAGCAGAACCTCCCAGTCATGGCATGAACCTCGCCAGTCTCAGGACTTGGTCGAGTTGTATCCTGCCAGTATCCCAAGAGAGAGCCATGTTCCTGACGACATTGCAGAGAAGGCAGGGCTGGCTATAAGTAGCTGGGGAAAGTGGCTATTAATTTGGAGGTCTGACAGCCTTTTTGGGGAAGTCACCTCAGGTGAAGAAAAGTAACCTCAATTACCATGGGGGCGGGCAGCAGAGGCCAATTTACAGTACACTTTGCTTAGACTCAGAACTCTTGGGTTAGAATCTTTTTGCATCTGTGCAGGAGTCACAGCCCAGCTCAGCTCAATCCCAGGCTGAATCACCACCCTTCAGGCCATCAAAACTGACCCAATGTAAGGGTGAGGGCAGTCCAAAGAGCAACTAGAGAATTCAGAGAAGAGGAAAGCCTCAGGACAGTATAGCAGCCACAATAGAGAAGTCCAACTTTTCTCCCAGATCACTCTAGCAACGACTTTCATACTGGCCTCTCTGGCCTGGAAGAGATACTCTCTGATTTCTATGGTCCATAAATTTAGGGTACCCGACTTTTATAAGAATGCAATTCAGGGACTATAGGAAGAGTTTCATACCCTTCACACACCAAAAGGGTGAGTCATCAGTGATTTCTTAGGGAAGAGTGTGAGTCCGGTGATCAGTGTTAGCTGGAATAATGACTAAACTCAGAAGACATTGGACAGCCACATCTACAAATGAGCTAAAAGGCAGAAGCACTGCTGAAAGCCAGGTTCTTACTGGAAGAGTCCACAAGTGAGCTCAGACTTCAGGACAGAAAGAGAAAGCCTGTTAACTGACATACCAGAGCCCAAGAGGGCATTCACTCAGGCAAACACATAGCTGATAGAATAAACAGGCCTAGGTATGAGTGTAGAGCAACCATGAAGGTGCTGAGCTTCCCTGAGGGTTACCCTGGGGAAGTCTCACATGCTTTTCCTCCTAAGCCCCCAGACCATGTGTCAGATTCAGACCAACTCCAAGAATTCTACTGGCTTCTTTGCTGAAGGCCTAAGAATTCAGCCTTTTTTTTTCCCTCTCTAAAGCTGCCCTTGACACTCATCCCTGAGTGGGGCACAGATCTCCATTAGGCTGGCTATAGAGTGAGTAAAGTCATCCTGGCACTCCACTAAAGATAAATCTAAAGACAACCCTCAGGTAAAGAGTTCTACCGACCACCGCCAAGACAAAACAGAACAAAGGTAATAAAAGCAACACATTGCACATACTAGGTTTTGTGAGTTATTACAGTGAAATGAATATAAAATGGCAAAGGCTCCATCTTCCACAGTCTCCAGAGGAGGCTGAGATTGAAGAGATCGAGCTCTATCTCCTGACTCTCTTCTGAGATGGCCACTAGAAGCTCTGTGAAGCTTTCCCCTGTACATTCCTTATCCTGAGCATGGGGATCACTTCCCCCAACACTCCCAACATGTTACTCCCCACTCATACTTGAGAAGCAAGGTCATGTAGGCCCCCTTTATCTGCATAGGTTATCTCTGAGGATGTTTTCCCTGAGGGATGAAAACAAGCACCCAGTGCACAAGCCACTACTTTTCACAGAAATTTTCCCCTCTGGGAATTTCCTCCTACCAAAGAACCAGACTTACGGGAATTTCCTCCTACCAGAGAACCAGACTTAATAATCTGTGGGTATATGTGTCTTAAACAACAGAACAGAATAGAAAGAAACCATGAGAGAGAAAAAGGAAATGCATATCTTTCTGTGCAAAGAACACTTTGGGGTGGACTCATGTACTAAGGGCCATGTATGAGGCACTTTAAAACCATCATGACATTTTATTTAGACAACAACCTTATGAAGGAGCTATTTTTACTATTTTACTAGTAGGGAAACTGGTAGGCTCTAACCGCTTGTGCTCAGAAATGCTGGGATGGGATGCAAACCCAGGCCTGCCTGACACCAATCTGTGCTGTTTCCATTACCAATGTGCTGCTTCCAGAACAGGGTGGGAGCCACAGACTAGAGGCCGCAAGGCCAGAAGAAAGAGACAACTTCTAAGTCCTGGTACCATGCCCCAACCTCAGGAGGGGAACCACATACCCTCCAGGGAACAGGACAACCACAGAACCAAAGTGTAGCATGTGTCAGAGCATGGGCCTCCCACTCGGAAGCAGTACAGGAACAGGTTATGGGAGGGACTGAGAGAGAAGCTCCAGTCTAGGCAATACAGGACTTCCTTGGGCTAACGTCCCAGGTCATGCATGGGCCATCATCCATGGTGATTCAGACTAGTGCTTATCAGTTCTGTGCTTTAAGACCTCCAATTGGTTCCCTTCTATATCAGCAGAGGAGGAGGCAGACAATGAATTGGTATTTAGTCCTGGAGATGGAGACCCTTCCTTACCCCCTGGGTCTACCTTTCACCACCTTCACTATGCAGTACCCTATAGCACAGTGAGGTGGGCAGCTGCAGAGAGGGGCTTCCTGGCCTTCACAAACAATCTGCACCAGGTCACAGCTCCAGGAGCCTTTTGCCCAAGGCCTTGCCAAGCCTAGAGGGCTGGCTCCAGAGAGAATCTGAAGAGCAGTGCTCGGGGGGGGGGGCCCATCTGCCCACTGCCAGCTGGAAACTCGACCTCTGTCTCTACAGGTAGGTCTCTTCTTAACCCATGAGAAAGTACCTGGTGACTAAAGAAACTGCTTCCCTTGTTAGGAGAATCCATTGCACTGAAAAGAGAATCTCCATGGGGACAGAGGCTGTGGTGGTCTTCCAACTCTGGCTCATTGAATCTCCCCACCCCGCTTAGGGCTCTGGCTTTTACTCTGGCCTTACCACTACCACACACTTGGTAAAACAACAGAGTCTCCCAGATTGGAGCAAAGAAAACTTAGGGAAGGAGGCATGCAGGAGGTAAACTCTCACTCTCAGACCTCCTTTGTGGGCCCCATGGCCTCTTTCTCATTGCCACTGTTGCCACATACTCAGCTCCAGGCATATGCCCCTCGCTTTTTTAATACTCTGGCCTAAGAGAACTACAAAGCCCATCTTTGGTTTTCCCTGAACACAGTAGAGACAGCAGGAAGCATTTCCACAAAGGACTTCCTGAAACACTCAGAAAAGCACAAGGCAATGCCAGAAATCCAAACATCCCAGCTTCCACAGCAATCATCTCTGAGCCAACTATGGCTAACTCTCCTCTGGGATGCATATACTCTGTCTGGACTGCATCCAGACTCAAAAGTGGCAGGGCCTGGACTCCTTTCCTGTCTGTCCTTGGCCTGTGTTCACGGGGAAGGCACCACTTACCTCAAACCTCAGTGACCAAGTATTTGAGGACTAGGTTCCCTCCTCAGCCAATACTAAAAACACCCGAGTCCCAGACTTCCAAGAGGCCTCCTCCTCAGCCCTGGTTTCCTCTGACTAATACATTTCTCAGGTGATCCTCAGAACTCTACAGTGATTGATACAATTTATTATCCCACAGTTCAGGAGAGAGCCAACCCCCTACTTTGAGAGGCATGGCTTTGACCTGTACAGACCCCACAGTCTGACAATACTTCAGCCTTACAAGACCCTTAACATCAGAATAACAAGAGCAACCCATTTACAGTATAACAAACGGCACCCCAATTTTCTGTACCGTGAAATGTGGGGAATTGAACTCATCCCAAAATAATAACCTTTGTTTAAAAATGTTTTGATACAACTGGGCAGTGTACTTTCATCCTTGCTTTGGGAAGTATGAAGAAATAGCTTTAAATTTAAGCAGGAAAGATAAAAATTGGAAGCAAGATTGACAGTAAATGATGCAATTTGTCAGAGAGGAGCTTTGGAAGCTGAAGAGCCTCTAACCCATGCCAATCTTCAATGTAGGAAAAATAATGGCTCTCCAAAATATGAACTAGCATATAACTTCTTTGGGGAGGGAAGAAAATGAATGAGGTGATCTCAATGGGCCTAGGATCCTAGACTACTTTCTTCCATGTCTTTCCATTTTCCATCCCAGAGGGTATCTGAATCCTTTTTGCTCTAGCCACTATCTCTCTATGTATCAAACCCTAGAATCACAAATTCTTGGATGGCAACAACTTTAGAAATCATCTATTCCTCTTGTGGCTATTTAACCACAAGCAGTCATTTAACTTCTGTTTAGATACCTGTTTGAAGATATCTTCACTGAGGGCAATTCGCTACCTCTGGAAGCAACTATGAAAGAAAGACTCTCTGTTTCTATATGTTGTGGTTCATATTTTTTATTAAACAGTCATGCTAACAGATCTGTTAAGAGTAATGCCATACCTCTGTGATATGGTGGGGATGGTCTCACTTGAAGTGCCTATTCACCTATTCACTCATTCATTTATTTATTCATTCATTTAACAAATACTGAGCATCTACATATTAGGAACTGTACTTGCTGCTTAAGGAACAGGGAGAAACAAAACAGACATGGCTTCTATGCTGATGGAGTTTGGAATGTAGTGGTTGAGATGGTAATAGACCAAAGAATCACACAAATAAGGGTGCAAATGAGATAAGTACTATGAAGAAAGAAAGACAGTTCTTTGAGAGATATAATGAAGAAAACTGACCTAGCCTGGAGGGATTGCTCTAGAAAATCTTCCCTGAGGTAGGTTCTGGAACTGAGATCTGGGTATTAAGTAGGATTAGCTAAACAAAGGGGATAGAAGTAAGAAGTTGGAGAGTATTCCAGAAGAAGAGAAAGCATGTGAAAAGGCCCTGTGGCCACAAAGGAATGGTAGATTTGGAATTGGAAGAATGCCAGTGTGGATGAAGCATAGATCATGAGGAAGAAAGTGATGTGAATCAAAGCTGGAGATGTACTAGTAAGTTTGGACAAGACCTTGTAGGCCATATCAACAATTCTTTCTTTTATGGGTCATAGAAAATTATTCATATTTAACTTTTGAAAACATCATTCTGGATACTGTGGAGAAAATGGGTTGGAGATAAGCCCATGTGGATGTCTAGAGACCAATCTGTTTTAATAAATAAAATGAAAGATGATGGTAATATGGACAAGGGTGGTAGCTGGCAGTATCACTGGAAAAGTGTAAATGAACTAAGAAACATAAAAAAAAAACTTTATTGTTGAGAGTGTTACAGATGTACCCCTTCTCCCTCCATTGCCCCCCCCGCCTCATCCACCTGGTTCCTGCCCTACTTCGCCCCAGGCCTTCACCACCCTTTTGTCTGTGTCCATAGGTAAGATCTTTGGTTAATATCTTCCTGCCCCTCTCCCCCCTTCCCTCTGAGATTCATTAGTCTATTCCATGTTTCCATGCTTCTGATTCTATTTTATTTACCAGTTTATTTTGTTCATTAGATTTCTTGTTGTTTTTGTTTTTTTTTTACTTTTAGATTCAATTGTTTATAGATATGTACTTATTGCCATTTTATGTTGACATTTTTTATCTCTCCTCCTCCTCCTCCTTCATCTTCCTCTTCTTAAAGAATACCCTTCAACATTACATGTAATATTGATTTGGTGGTGATAAACTCCTTTAGTTTTTTCTTGTTTGTGAAGCTCTTTATCTGACCCTCAATTCTAAATGAGAGCTTTGCTGGGTAGTGTAATCTTGGTTGCAGGACCTTACTATTCATCACTTTAAATATTTCTTGCCACTCCCTTCAGGCCTGCAAAGTTTCTTTTGAGAAATCAGCTGACAGTCATATGGGTACTCCCATGTAGGTAACTGTCAGGGCAGGTTCCTCCTTGAACCCTGCTCGTTACACTAACTGTGGGGTCTGAGCCCCTCTGCCAGGGACTGGACCTTCTTCGATGCCAGGTCTTAGAGAAGCCATGAGAAGTTGTGGGTGTATAAGAATGAGTCTTTATTGTAGGAGCCAGTGGCCTTGTAGCCATTGCTATCAAGAAGCCATCAGACAAAACAGTTCTTCACAACAGTCCCATACAGGCAGCTGCACACCAGGTAGTTAACAAATACATCTTTCTAACAAAGCAGTATCAGTCTCTGTACCCATGGTTATTATCTGAGTAGCTGCACGCTACTCCTAGACTCACCACCTCACATAGTAGTGGCACCTGAGCTCTCTACTCTTGCCTCTCTAGCCTCTCCCCTCTCTCCAGCCTTTACTGCACGCCTCTTGCAAAAGCAGCAGCAGTACACTGGCTGGTCAGTAACATATTAAACCACTCAGACAAAAGAGGCCAGTTGCCAACAGTGACATCAATCATTTGGGTTATAGAAGGGCACAGTGTACTATGAGATCGCTGTGGCCTTGCACCTGTATATGGCATCTTAGCCTTGAACATTCTGACTAAGATTCCCATGTTCAGAGTGGCCTTGGTCGCCCAGTGTACTATCAACAAGCCCTTTCACACTCTGTTGCCTTGACTATCTGGTGACTCTGGCATGGTTCCCACAGTAACTTACTGCTTTTCTCTTGCTGCTTTTAATATTCTCTCTTGTCTTTAACCTCTGGCATTTTAATTATGATGTGTCTTGGTGTGGGACTCTTTGGGTCCTCTTGTTTGGAACTCTGTGTGCTTCTTGAACTTGTGAGTCTATTTCTTTCACTAGGTAGGGGAAGTATTATGTCATTATTTATTCAGATAGGTTTTCAATATCTTGCTCTCTCTCTTCTCCTTCAGGCACCCCCATAATGTGAATGTTGGTACACTTAAAGTTGTCCCAGAGGCTCCTTACATTATCTTTATAGTAGTGCCCTGGTGCATGGATTCATGCACATTGAAAGGAAATTAATTAGAAGAAATATTTTAATGTCACTATTCACATCTTGCTAATGAAAAGAAAATAGGATTCTACTGAGTCTCCTATCTACCTACTCCAGGACTTCTGTGAGGATCAAATGAGATGAGGCATGTGAAAATGCTTCACAAACATTTGGTTAAACTGTGAAATGTTTGCACCTGGCTATAAAGCAAGTCAGGTTCCTGGGCTGAAGAAACTCCAAGGAGGCTAGTTGCTAGAGAGAGGAAGCCAGGCATTGCTATGTGACATCATTACCCAGCGCCCACAGTAACCATTTCCAGGCTGAGCTGGGATGTGGTCCACATTTTGCATCATGGGGTCTTGGCAGCATTGGCTGTGATTTGTTCGGGTGTTGCTCCTGGGTGGTGGTGGGGCCTGTGTCCCACTTGGGGGAAGCTGAGTGTTGGTTTGTTGGCACCAGGTCTGTGGTGCCATTTATTTTTAAATGGCCAGTGCATGTCATGGCAGCTCCTGCCTTGAGTGTCTGCCCCCTGGTGGTCAGTGCGTATCATAGCTACCAGTCAGATGGACAGACACTTAACCTTTTATATATATACTAGAGGCCCATTGCACGAAATTCGTGCATGGAGAGGGGGGTGTCCCTCAGCTCAGCCTGTACCCTCTCCAATCTGGGACCCCTCAAGGGATGTCTGACTGCCCGGTGGGATCGGGCATAAACGGGCAGTTGGACATCCCTCTCACAATCCAGGACTGCTGGCTCCCAACTGCTCGCCTGCCTACCTTCCTGATTGCCCCTAACCGCTTCTGCCTGCCAGCCTGATCACCCCCTAACCACTCCACTGCCAGCCTGATTGATGCCTAACTGCTCCCCTGCCAGCCTGTTTGCCCCCAAATTCCCTCCTCTGCTGGCCTGGTCACCCCTAACTGCCCTCCCCTGCAGGGTTGATCACCTCCAACTGCCCTCCCCTGTAGGCCTGGGTCCCTCTCAAATGCCCTCCCTTGCAGGCCGGGTGCCTCCCAACTGCCCTCCCCTGCTGGCCATCTTGTGGTGGCCATCTTGTGTCCACATGGGGGCAGGATCTTTGACCACATGGGGGAAGCCATATTGTGTGTTGCAGTGATGGTCAATCTGCATGTTACTCTTTTATTAGATAGGATAGAGGCCTGGTGCAGGAGTGGGGGCCAGCTGGTTTGCCCTGAAGGGTGTCCCGGATCAGGGTGGGGGTTTCCTTGGGGCATGGGGTGGCCTGAGCAAGGGGCCTGTGGTGGTTTGCAGGCCAGCCACAGCCCCTGACGACCCAAGCGGAGGCCCTGGTATCTGGAATTTATTTACCTTCTACAATTGAAACTTTGTAGCCTGGAGCGGAGCCAAGCCTCCTGCATGCTCCACGGCCGGCAGCCATTTCTGTTTGGGTTAATTCACCTTCTATAATTGAAACTTTGTAGCCTTAAGCGGAGGCCTGGGCCCGGCCAGGGTGTGTGGAAAGCTTTGCTTTCTCCGTTGCTGCGGGCAACCCTGGCCTGCTCTCTCCAGCTCCGTGGCTGCCGCCATTCTGTTTGAATTTGTTTACCTTCTATAATTGAAACTTTGTAGCTTGAGTGGAGGCTTAGGCCTGGCAAGGGCATGCGGAAAGCTTGGCTTCCTCTGTTGCCTGGGAAACCTTGCTCTCTGTGGCTGTAGCCATCTTGGTTGGGTTTATTTGCATACTCGCCCTGATTGGCTGGTGGGCATGGCTTGGGCTGGTGGGTGTGGCTTGGGAATAGCAAAGGTGCAGTCAATTTGCATATTACCCTTTTATTAGGTAGGACTAGAGGCCCGGTGCATGAAATTCATGCATGGGGGGGAGGGGTCCCTTCAGCCCAACCTGCACCCTCTCCAATCCGGCACCCCTTGCGGGATGTCTGACTGCTGGTTGAGGCCCGATCCCAAGGATCAGGCCAAAACTGGCAATCAGACATCCCTCTCATAATGCTGGACTGCTGGCTCCTAATCACTCACCTGCCTGCCTGCCTGCCTGGTAGCCCCTAACTTCCTCCCTGCCATCCTGGTCGCCCCTAACTAGCCCCTGCTGCTGGCCAGATCACCCCAACTGCCTCCCCCCACCAGCCTGGTCACCACTTAGTGCCTCCCCTGGCGTGGTTGCCCCCAACTTCCCCCCTCTGCCAGCCTGGTCACCCCTAACTGACTCCCCTGCTGGCCTGGTCACCCCCAACTGCCCACCCAGCTGGCCTAGTTGCCCCTCACTGCCTGGTTGTAGGCAGCCATCTTATGAGGGCGTGATGGTAAATTTGCATATTTACTCTTTATTATATAGGATTGCCAGTGCACGTCATGTGTACCAGATGGTCAGACAGACGGATGAATGGATGGTCACTTAGCATTTTATATATGTAGACTAGAGGCCTGGTGCATGAAATTCGTGCATGGGAGGGTCCCCTCAGTCCAGCCCTGCACCCTCTCCAATCTGGTTTAGGCATTTGGACATCCCTCTCACAATCCTGGACTGCTGGCTCCTAATCGCTCACCTGCCTGCCTGCCTGGTCACCCCTTACTGCTGCTCCTATCGGCCTGGTTGCCCCCAACTGCCCCCCTGCCATCCTGGTTGCCCCCAACTGCTCCCCCCCTACCAGCCTAGTTGCCCCTCACTGTCCCCCCTGCCAGCCTAATCACTCCGAACTGCCCCTCCTGCCAGCCTGGTTGCCCACAACTGCACCCCCTTGCCAGCCTGTTTGCCCCTAACTGGCCCCCCGCCAGCCTGGTCACCCCTTACTGCCCCCCCCCCCCTGCTGGCCTGGTCGCCCCCAACTTCCCCCCTCTGCTAGCCTGGTCACCCCTAACTCCCCCCCCCCCACCAGCCTGGTTGCCTTCACGGCCCCCTCACTGGCCTGGTTACCCCACACAGCCTGCTGTTCAGTCGTTTGGTCATCCCTCACTAACTCCCCTGCCGGCCTTGTCGCCCCACGCAGCCTGTGTTCGGTCGTTCTCCAGTTGTTTCGGTCATGACGGCCCCTGGCTTTTTATATGATAGGATAGATATTTAGATTCTTTTTTCTTTTTGCTCTTCGGATTGGGTGGTTTTTGCTTCCTCATATTCCAAATTGCTGATTTGATTCTCAGAATCCTCTCCTCTACTGTTGAACCCCTGAAAGTTACTCTTTATTTTGGTTAGTGTATGCTTCATTTCTAACTGGTCTTTTTTATGTCTTTGACATTCTCACTTAGATCCATGGAAGTCCTACTAAGTTCCTTAAAGCTTTGTTTGAGTCCCTTGAAGCTCTCATTAAGATCCATGAGTAACCTTGTAACCATTGTTTTGAACTCTGTATCCCATAGTTTGCTTGCTTCCATTTCCTTCATTTGTAACATGTTTATTTGTCTCCACATTTTGGCTGCTTCCCTATGTTTGTTTCTATGTATTATGTAGAGCTGCAATGTTTCCTGGAATTCTTAGAATGGCTTTGTGTAGTAGGTGTCTTATAGGGTCCAGTGGCTCAGTCTCCCCAGTCACCTGAGCTGGGCACTTTAGGTGCGCACCTTTGTGGGCTGTGTGCACAGTCTTGTTGTAGTTGAGCCTTGATTGCTGTGGGTGTCACTGGGAGGAATTGACCTCCAGGCCAATTGTCTGTGAAGACCAGCTGCATCTACAATGGAAGAGCTGTTGTTCAGGAGATACCCCTATGCAGCAGAACTTACTTCAGTGAGGCTTACTTCACCAAGTCTGTCCCTTGAGTGTGTCACTCATGGATGTGTAGAGTTGTGATCTGGTATGGTTGGTCTAAAGCTGTCCACTGGGTGCACTGGCTCTAGGGCCTCCTGGGAGGTGCAAAGTCAGCCACTGCATTGGGCCACCCAGAAGGAGCTACAGAGAGATCCACAGGTGGCTGCTATTTGTATTGGGATAGGAAGTGCCCAAACCAGGTGCAGCTGTGAAGCAAGGCAAGCTGGTGCTAGTGCCGGGTCTTGGGCCTTTTTTTGATATGTTTTGGGCCCACCAATGCCAGCTGCAGCTTGTTTGATAGATTTTAGCAAAGTCTGAAGCTGGGCCAGGACAGGCCATTCCTATGGAAAAGCCACTGGAAACAGCTTGGGTGGGTGTCAAATTGGATGGGGTGGGGTCTCAGGGAATCACCAGGGCTGAGTGAACAGTGTGAGCCAGGCTGATGGAGCCTCAGATATGGCTTCCAGCCAGGCCTGCAATGAGGGAGGTCCCAGTACAGGAACAATGACTCCTGTGAGCACCCTCATATAGGAGAAAGCTGCCCCCAAGTTCCTGCCCTGATGCCAGACAGTACAGTTCCTTCCTGTATTTGTCTGGGTCTCCCAAAGCCACCTAGTGCTGGAGCGCAGAGGAACTGAGTCCGAGTAAGTTCGCACACCAGCCCTTTAAAAGGAACACCTGAGTCTCTGGCAGCCTCAGTGTCACTCAGCCATAATCTCTGCTGCTTTTTACTGCCCAAAGTTATGGGGACTTCTCTTCCCAGCTCTGGAACCCTGGACTGGGGGTCTGGTGTGCATCTGGGAGCCACTGCTTCTCACAGGCAGCCTCTGCAGAGGCGATCTCCCTCTGGATTATAAAAATTGCACATGTGGCCCCTCTGACCCTTCTACCAGCCCATTCTGCCCCTCTGACCCTTCTACCAGTCTCAATGAGCTTTCTTCTTTACTTCTCTAGTTGTAGGACTTCCATTCAGGCAGCTTTCAGGTGGTTCTGAACAATAGCTGTTCTGTATTTTAGTTGTAATTTTGACGTGGTTGTGTGAGGTGGTGTGTACCAGTGTTTACCTACATTGCCATCTTGGTTCCTCAGAACGAATTGTTTATCTTGAAAACATGTACATAATATCTGATCCAAGTAACTTTTTAGGGTAAACTAGATAGAACTTGTCTATTTTAGTGATGATTGGGTATGAGAGAGAATGACTCCTGGGTTTCTAAATTGCATAACTGGCTAGTTGGGGGTACCAGTCACTGAAAAAGGGGAAACTTGTAGAGAACCAGATCTTGAGGAGGAGACCATGGGTTTGGTCTTGGATGTATTGCATTTGAGTCATGTTTCAGTAATCTCATTAGAGATATAAATATGAGATCCAGACCATGGACATGGATGAGATTTCCTCATGAGAGAGTATAGAGTGAGAAGATAAGGCAGTTTTGAGGAACTCTAACATTTAAAAGCTAGTTAGAGAAAAATGATCCCCAAAGAAAACCAAGGAGTTCTCAGAGAAGTAGAAGAAAAACAAAGTAAGGAGGCTAACAGAAGAAAGTGTCTCAATAAAGAGGAAGTGGTCAATAATATCAAATGCCACAGAGATGTAAAATAAATTAAGGATTTAAAATATATTTTGGATTTAATAGCATGAAGGTTGTTGGTGACCTGCCTGAGAGAAAACACTTTCAAGGTAGAGACAGAAGCATGATGGGAGATGGCTGGGAGTGAATATAGAAAACTCTTTTGATAATTTATTTGGAAGGGCTGAAGAATGAATGATAACTGGAGGGGGTGTGGAGTTGAGAGAGACATTATTTTAAGATGGAAGAGACTGTTTTTCTTGCTACTGAGAAGGGTCCAGTTGAGAGAAAGAGGTTGAATACATAGTTGATAGTGTAAACAGGTGGGAAAAGATAAACTACCAAACACTAGTGGAAGGAATGGGCCTCTAAGAAGAAAGGACAAGTCCTGCTCTATTACAGGAGGAAAGTCCTATAGCGGGATAAGGTAATGTGGGAAGTACCCTGCCTGATGCTTCAATCTTCCCAATAAACAATTAAGTTTTCTGTTATGAGAAAGAGTGAAAGTGGACGCAGGGGCTTGAGACTTAAAAAAAAAAATAGTGAAGAAGATTTGAAATAGTCATCCTGTAAAGTGAGAGGTCCTAAAACAATTTAGTACTTGGTAGGATTGTGAAGCAGTGTTGAGGGCTCAATTGAAACTGGTGATTTATAGTAGAGCAGATGCAGTTTGTGACAATGTAGGTAGTTGGCTGAGGTGAAGTGGAAGAGATGAGGATTTTAGGAACCAGGAGGTACAAATAATGGCTGAATCATCAACATGGACAATGAAGTGCCCTATAATGATGGCAGGACTTGCAGTGATGGGCGGGAAAGCTAGTGAGACAGAAACTAAAGTCTTCATTGAGAGAGTGTATTTGTTTCCTAGAATTGCTATAACAAATTGCCACAAACTGGGTTGCTTATAGCAAGAGAAATGTATTCTATAGCAGTTCTGGAGGCCAGGAGTACTAAATCAAGGTGTTGGAAGTATTGGTTCAAAGGATTGGTTCATTATATGGGCTCTCATGGAGATCTATTTCATGCATCTCTACTGGTTTCTGGTGGTTGCCACCAATCCTTGTCATTCCTTGGCTTAGCTTGTGGTCCCATTGCTCCAATCTCAGCTTCTGTCGTGACATGGCCATATTCCCTCTTTGTGTGCCTCTGTGTCCAAATTTCTCTCTATTTGTAAGGACGTGACACCAGTCAGGAGCTCACTCAAATCCAGTATGACCTTATCTTAACTTGATTACATCTACAAAGACCCTATTTTCAAATAAGGTGACCTTCACAGGTGCTGGGGGATAGGACTTTAACATATCTTTTTGGGAGACACAATTCAAACAACTTACAGAGGATATGACTAGGAAGTCTGTACTTGACAACAATGAGGAGTGAGTGTTGAATCAAAACAATGTGAGCCTTAAAAGAGCTGAAGTTCTTGCAAGTTGGAGAAAAACAAGTGGTCTGAAAGTAATGAGGAGCAAAAAAGACACCTACTCCACCTCCTGACCCTATGGTACTAGAAAAGACAACAAGCAGCCTCACCTAGGAAGGCAGCAGAGGAAAGAGAGCCTTTGGGTAGAACTAGCTTTCTGTTGGGTAAAAGAGGTTGAGAATGCTGCTAAGCGAGCAGCTGGTCCAGAAGGCTCTGATGGAAGAGTTGGGGAGATGGAGCAAAACTGGAGGGATGGATTGGGTCAAGAAAAAATCAGAGCAGTATGATAATTAATGTGAGGGTAGAGGTGAGGCTTACAATCGGGGAGTGAAATAATGACTTTGGGAGATGTGGGGTAGTGTGGATTTAGTCCTAGTATCTTTGAGAAGTTGTTAGTCTCTCTCTCAGCCTGGGTTGGTGGCAGCTGCAGGAGACACAGACTTTGCATACTATAAGCTCTAGAATAATGGTGGCCCAGCGGGTTACCTCTGTACCTTTTTGACCCAGAGTGGGGTGAAGTCTGGGGTGAAGTCACTGCTTCAATTACCTAGGGATGAGGCTGAATTGATTCCTCACACTACAAATTGGAAGTGAGAGGAAAAGCCCAAAGTGGGCTAAAATATGGTCATTTACTTCTCTTGGTTTTGACTGAGAAGGTGTTGAAATATCTAAGAGGAATCCCCTAGGTTGTAGGTCTTAAAATGGGGCCCTCTAGCTCTCTGCCCCATCTGTGCCAGCACAGCCACCACAGCCAAACAATCAAGCAAGCTGCAAATGCTATTTGGTATAAATTCAGGCAATTATACAGAATCACTAACCTCTTCTGAGTGGAGGTAAAGAGAGCATGAACTCTTGTGTTCAAATTCTTCCTCTGCCACTTGCTAACTGTGTGACCTTAGACAAGTGACTTAACCTGTCTGTCCCTTACTTTCTTCATCTGGAGAATGGGGACAATAACAGTTCCTGTCTCACAGAATTACTGTCATGGAGTATTAAGTGACTTAATGTATTTAAATGCTTAGAACAGTACCTGGTACATACTAACAACTATACTAGTATAAGTGATTGTTTTGATTGTTATTAACTGTCCCATCCTTCTACTTAATCACTTGATACTACCTGCTTGCTGAAATCCTAACTTGAATAACGGCTTTTGATACTCCTCCTGTGGGGGCTCTTCCCTGTTTACCTCTAGACCAAATAAGTCCAGGTCCTTGTACTGTTCCTCATATAATTTGGCTGCTCATGTACCAGCCTAGAGACTCACATTTGAACACTTTGCACTCTGTCATTGTATCCCTGTTTAAATGGAGCACAATGCTCTCTGAGTGGGATGGGACACATATAGAGAAGGGTAGAACCATCTTTTCTCTTGTTCTGGTTCTATACTTCTATTAATGCAGTCTAAAAATCTAATTACCTATTTTGGCATCATCAACACTCGGTTGGCTCATATTGACTTTACAATAAAACCAAGGTCTTTTTCATATATGTTGTGGTTAAACCAGGCAGGTCTATTCTATCCTGTACTAGAAGAATAAACCAGCTAGTTGCTGGGAGAAAGTCAGTTCAGCAGCCAAAGCCCAGTAACTGAGGGGTTTAGTAAGAAAGGAAATGTGGTCTAAACAAGTAGTTGGTGGTTGGGTTCATGACAGATGCTACTAGTTGCTTGCCCAATAAGGATTTCCCTCTTCCTCCTTACTTACAGAATCCCAACTTTATTCAGAGCAACAATGTGCCCAGCTAAAAGCATTAATTTTCCCAGCTTCCTTTGCATCTAGAAGTGTCTGTATGACACAATTCTAATCAGGGATATGTAGGTGGGTGACACTGGAGAGAGTGTTCCATTCTGGACAAAAGGTAAAGCCTCTCTAGAAGATCCTTTGTCCTTAGCCTTCCTGTCCTGTAGCTGTTTCCCTATCTATAATACAGACATACGGCTAGGAGCTGCAGCAGCTGTCTTGTGACCACGAGACAAAAAGCAAATAGATAAAAGCCTTCCCGCAGGATGGTGGAGATGAAAACCCAGGTTCTTGATGACATATTGAACTGCCTTATCAGCTCTGGACCATGCCAGGGATTTTTGTTGCATAAGACAAATAAACATCTATCTATTTAAGCCACTATTGCAGAGTTGTCTGTTTTTTGTTTGTTTGTTTTGTTTTTGTGGCAAAAAGTACACCTAACTGAAATAGGGTTACAACATAGGAAAACTGGGGATACAATCAGAGGGTAAATATGACTACAGGAATTTAGCCATTAAGAAATACAAGTGGGCAGATAGGATCAGAGAAGTCACTAGGCTATCAGGCCTCAGTCACTGGGTAAGGGTCAGGGTCAGGATGATAGAGCAAAAGAGCATGACTGGGTCTAGGCCTTGACAGGGGACTGGTGGTCAGGCAGCATCTCTGACTGGGGGACTCAGACATAGGACATGAGACATATGGCCAGGGATCATAAATGGGCAATATGGTAGAGGGTCATTGGAAACTTGAGGTCATAATCAGATTGGTGGCAAAGGAACTACTTGATGCCGAGTTCCAGTATGTAGGGTGGGGTTATTTCAATCCTTTGTGTCTTAGGACAGGTGCAGTCTGCAGCTGGGGGAATATTACTCCAACTATGAAGGGAGGAGGAGAAGAGAGGGTGGGATCCAGGCAAAGCCTGACAAGCATCAGCTCAAGCTGTGCTTTAGCCATCCTGACACTCTTTTTACAGGTTCTTAAATTCACCCTTAATTTCTTGTTTCCATCTTTTGCCCATGACCTTTTAAGATCTGAGCTTAACAGAAAGTTAACAAATGTGTAACTATGTTGGTCTCTCTAAATGGCTATCACTTTTTATTCTTCCTAATTGTCAGAATTTCGCTGTGGAAAACCTTCCCTTCTCCCCTATACTCCAAGGAGTCTTGCCCCTGCCTGGATTGAGAGCATTCTGGGTGCCCTGGGAAGTGACCCACCTTTATCCTCTGCCTTTAGCCTCTGCTGACCTGGAAGTGGGTATAGAGAAAGAGCTGGGAAGAAGGCTGGCCAGGACCCACCAGTTCTGGGGAGCAGCAACCCCATTCCTACCTGGTTATTTTGCTTCAGAAGCCTGGAGCAAATGCCTTCCCTTCCCCCATCCCAATTTCTTGTGTCATCTAGAGCAAGAGAATGAGAACTTCTGAACACTGGTGTGCTACCTTTTTTCTTTTGTGTGCAGCAGGTACTGTGTGTGTAAGTTATTGCTATATTGTGCTCCTGGGAGAAATTGACCTTTGCTGAGACACTTTTTGCCCTGTGTGTGCTGGGGAGAAGGAAGAGGTCTTGCCTGAGTGCTCAGAGCTGATAGCTTAGGCTTGTCAGGCTGCTCTTTCATTAACACGCAAGGCTGTCAATCACTGTGGCTGTGCCCATCAGCTCTGAACTAGGTATCTCTAAGCGACTAGCCTTCTTTGTTATACAGAACACTGAACCCTCCAAGGACTGAACAAAGAGTCACTCTAGAAAGAAACAGTTTCTAGGTGGGCAGGGGCAGTTGTGCCAATGTCACTAAATCAAACCCTTTGGTTTCATCCTCCTTATTCAGGCCCTGTCTCTACTTTATGCCTTACATTTAGACCCATCCTAGGTCCTTTCCATTCTACCTCTATCATTTCCCTCCCATGTGCATTTCCTCTCCCCACCCCTAATGCTGCATTCTTTGTTCAGCCCTTAACACCTCTCACCTGGACTACTCTAACCAGTTTCCTTGCCTCAAGTCTCCTCCCACCCCCCACTTCAATCCAGTCTCCATCCTGCAGCCAAATCAACCTTCTAGAAATACAAATCTGCCGAAAATCTTTCAACCTCTTCTGTGGCTCTTATTACCCTTGGGATAAAGTCCAAACTGCTTAGCACGGCACCCAGGGCCTTTTGTTATTGGTTCCTGCTAAATCCTCACCCTCGTTTTTGAAAGTGCTCCCCTTTCACAACTAGTCACAATGAATTACTTTGCAGGCTTCTGAACATGCCATTCTTGGCTTGGCTTCTGGGCCTTTACACATGACATTCCCTCTGCTTGGGACATCCTTCACACACCACCTTCTCTCTTGTCTAGGCAATTCTTACTCAGCCCTTAAGAATTCAACTAAACTCCTTCAGCCCGAGACAGGTATTTTATTCATTTCTATATCTTGGATGCCTAATACAGCGTCTGGACCATAACATATCGTCAATAGACATTTGCTGAATAAATAAATGAATGGGTACCCCCCAACTCAAGTGGCTGTGTGAAAAATCATCTCTGAGGGAAGCTGACAGAGTTGATCAGTGCCCACCTCTATGAGAGGAAGCCCTCTCCTCCCTCCCATTCATATCATTCTTGTTTCAATGGATTGCAATGCCTCCTTTAAAATGTCTGCATCCCTAATTCACCATTGATCTTCAGAGAGAGTGGGAGGGAAGGGGAGAGACACACAGAGAGAAACATAGATGTGAGAGACACACATCGATTGGTGGCCTCCTGAATGCACTCTGACCAGGGCCAGGGATAGAGCCTGCAACCAAGGTACATGCCCTTGACCGGAATTGAACCCGGAACCCTCCAGTCTGCAGGCCAACGTTCTATCCACTGAGCAAAACCAGCTAGAGTGAATTCCACTACTTCTTTAGGAACCAGCTCAAACTCTCCCTCTTCCAGAAACTTTTCCTGCATCTGCCCCAACCCACCCTGGCCCACCTCTGAATAGTGTTAATGATCCACATCTATCTTATTTAGCCATTGGCATTTCCTCATGTTACTCAGGGGAAAACCAAGACTCAGTGAGAGAAAGGATTCCCTCAAGGGCACATAGCATGTTCAGTGGTAGAACTATTACCTGAACCCAAGTCTCCAGGAAAGCCCTAGCCAACATATATGCCTTGTTTCCTCATATAGACTATAATTTCCTGTATGGCAGGAAGGACTGTGTCTTCCACCCCTTCATTTTTTCCAGGGTTTACTGGAGTGTTAAGAGAGCTCTAGACTCTAGAGCCAGACTGCCTGGGTTTCTATCTTGGCTTCATTGGTTATTAGCTGTGTAACCTGAGGCAACTTAACCACTCTAAACCTCAGCTTCCTCATATGTAAAAGAAGATAACAGTAGTCATAAGATTGTTGTGAAGATTAAATGAAATAATGTGTGTAAAGTGCCTAGAGCAGTAACCAAACACCTAGTATACATGCAATAAACAGTATTTTTTATTGTTATTCTTCTCAATATTAGCAAATCCTTACTGGTAATGGTTGATTAAAAATTAGAATGTGGGAGTTACTGGGAGTGGGACGGAGTGAGAAAAGGAAGTAGACAACCGGACCACTCTGAGATTTGGTGAAATCCAAACAAGGTTAGTGGCACAGCAGGACGTTTGTTCAAGAGAGTTCTTAGTGCCATGTGACTCTGTGAGGGCCCCAAGCACATGGATCCATCTAGGCAGCACTGCTTCCCGAACTATCGTTCAGCTATTCTCAGCAGCCTATAGGGGGAGCCAGGAAGCTAAGACGGGGAAGAGGCTGCTGGAAATCTTACTAAGGGCAGAAACGACACCCCATCACTAATAACCATCTTAGCCCACTGTCTTGCCCCCTCAAGGACGCACTCCAAGCTCTGTCCCGCACAGCTGCTAAGCTGGGAGCTGTCATTCAGCACCAGGGGCCGCCTTGGCCTCAGGCAGGACAGCGGAGTTAGGGACAAGGGACTGGTCCCATCCGCAGCCAGCTCCAGCTTCACCTAGTCGCGGGGACAGGGGAGGCAGCGAGACGCTACGGAGATGCCTCCTGCCTCCAAGAATCACCCCCAGAAAGCCCCCGAACCCTCGGGGGCAGTGAGCAGCCGCCCTGGGGAGGAAAGGGCGCTTGGGTTGGCGGGGGTGGGGGAACGCCAGGACCTGGGACGCAGCGTGTGGCGGGTGCACGCGAGAAGCGGGTGGATGAACGGAGGCGCTGAAGTGAATGGAGTTGGGGATGGACTGGAAACATCCCCAAACAGCACAGACTGTGGCCGGCGGGGGCTGGGGGGCCGGGCGGCGGGGGCGGGAGCGGGGGGGGGGGGAGAGTCCTAAGGCGCAGGCGCAGTCGGGGCCCCAGTCCTGTTCCCTCCTCCTCTTCGTGCCTCTTTCTCCGCCCCGCTCCCCACCAAACACACTTGCACACGGGCTCTCAAGGTGTTCTCACAGCGGAAGATGGCGACAGGCTGAGGGGGCATGGCCAGCGGGAACCACGGGCCGTGCCGCTCTGCGGCCGCCTCAGCGGAGCGAACGAGAAGCGGAAGCTAGAAGCGCACTAAGTAAAGCCCGGCGTCCGCGTCCGCGTCCGGCGCCTGTGGCGCTGCTGGGAGCCAGGTGGCCCGCCCGAGCCGGAACTCCGGGAGCAGCCAGCGAGGAGCCAGAGCAGAGCCGGCCCAGAACCGGCCCCGGCGAACGGCCAGAGCGAGAGCGAAGCCCGAAGGGCCAGGCAGCGGGCCGACCGGCGGACCTAGGAGGGCGCGAGAGAGGCAGGGAGCGGAGCGGCGCGGCGCGGGCGGACGGGCGGGAGCAGAGCGGCGCGGGGCGAGCGAGCGGAGCGAAGCGCGGCGACAGGGCCCGCACGGCGGCGCTGAGGGGCGCAGAGGTGCGCCGAGCCCGGCCGAGACGGCCGGAACGGAGTGCGAGGAGGGCTGCCGCCGGCGCCGAGTGGAGTGTCGCGGAGCAGAGGGCAGCTGAGGGGCCCGACACTATGAAGAGCGCGGCGCTGCCGCCGCAGCCGCCACCGCCCCAGTGCCCCGCACCGCCCCCCGCCGGGACGCCGGGCAGCGCCTAGCGGGCCGGGTGGCCGCGCCCGGGCTACAAGCGAGGGAGCGCGGGAGGGGCGCGGGGACGACACAAGAGCGCCCCGCGACTCCGGCCTGAGTGGGGCCCCGGGCCGGCCGGCCTGCCTCACGATGCAGCCCCCGAGGTAGAACCTGGACGGCGCCGAGGAACGTGGAGCGGCGGGCAGCCCGCTCGCTCGCCGGAGACGGCCTCGTGCCTGCCTGCTTTCTCCAGCCCGGACCCCCCTGAAATATGTTCAGGGGCGCTTGGATGTGGCCCGGAAAAGACGCCGCCGCGCTGACTATCTGCTGCTGCTGCTGCTGCTGGGCTCCCAGGCCGAGCGACAAACCTTGCGCCGATTCCGAGCGGGCGCAGCGATGGCGACTGTCCCTGGCGTCCCTGCTCTTCTTCACCGTGCTCCTCGCTGACCATCTGTGGCTGTGCGCGGGGGCCCGGCCCCGGGCCAGGGAGCTGAGCAGCGCCATGCGGCCACCCTGGGGGACCAACCGTGAGCGGCAGCCAGTGCCTCCTCGTGCGGTGCTGCCACTGCTGCAGCCGTCCGGCGAGCCCAGTGCGCCCCCAGGCACCTGCGGTCCCCGATATAGCAACCTGACCAAAGCCGCTCCCGCCGCCGGTCCCGGGCCGGACTGCGGCGGCATCCCAGAGCCCACGGGGCTAGATGCAGCTTGCACCAAATTGCAATCTTTGCAGAGACTTTTCGAACCGACTACCCCAGCCCCACCTCTGCGGCCCCCTGACTCCCCTTCCCGTGCTCCGGCCGAGTTCCCCTCTGCCCAAAAAAACTTGCTCAAAGGCCACTTTCGGAACTTCACTCTCTCCTTTTGCGACACCTACACGGTCTGGGACTTGCTGCTGGGCATGGACCGCCCCGACAGCCTGGACTGCAGCCTGGACACCCTGCTGGGGGACCTGCTGGCCGTGGTGGCCAGCCCGGGCTCCGGGGCCTGGGAGGTGTGTAGCAACTGTATCGAGGCGTACCAGCGGCTCGACCGACATGCTCAGGAAAAATATGACGAGTTTGACCTCGTGCTGCATAAATACTTACAGGCGGAAGAGTACTCAATCCGGTCCTGCACAAAAGGCTGTAAGGTAGGGACTGGCATCCGTGGCCACGAGGCGGAAGTAGTGGTGATGGGCCCGAGAAAAAAAAAAGAGAGGTCTCCCCCTCTGCCCACCACATCTCCTCCCAATACCCCCACCATTTGAGCGCTGCTTTGGAACCCGCCCTGGAGGAGCCTCAGGGATTCAGGTCAGGTCACCACCTGGCCAACTTCTATTAATTCCAGGTTTGGGCATGGTCTGACTGGGGCCTCCTGGCGCCTTGCCACGCTTGAGGAGGGAGGGGTCTTGAGGCCCTTGGTTGGCAAAGGGGTGGAAAGAGGGATCTGGTCTCCATCTTCAGCCATAGGTACCCTGCATCTTCAGCCATAGGTACCCTCCATCTTCAGCCATAGGTACCCTCTTTCCTAGGCTGTAATTGAAAGTCTTGGGAGTGGCTGGTGCAGGGGGAAGGCCAAAGGCGGAAGGAAGAATATTTGTCAACCTAGCCCTCATCCTTTGGCCCCAGGAATGGGCTAGAGGAGGGGCACCCCTGCTTGTGGGGCACACCACACTGTTGACCTTATGTGACCTGAGGTGGCCGGTCAGAACCTAGATAGGTGGAGCCTGTCATCTCCCAAGGAGAAGCTCCTTGCCAACAACTCTTCCCTGACAAAAGGAGCTGGGAACAGAGCACAAGCTCCCAGTGCTTTCCCAGCGCCCTGGGGTGGCAGTGGGAGGACAGCTGACTTTCTGGCTTATGGGAACAGGAATCCAGAGTAGAGGCAACGCTGCTGCAGAACGGGCCTGCCTAGGGCAGAGCTGAGTTGAGAAACTTCTTGACCCTCAGCAGGATAGTTCTGGGCAGTAGGTGTATGGGGGCTGGAAACACTTGTGACATCATGCTACTGCCTTGTTGGCTCAGCCTGGCCAGATGGCCTGCCTTTGGGAGGAAAGAGAACAGCAAGGTCAAAGGGTCAAGTGACAAGGAGATAGGGTGGGCTGGTAGCCTCACCCATCCTCAAGCAGGGACTGGGTGGGGGAAGTGGGGGAGATACTGGGAGCTGGAAAGGGAGATGGTTGCCTCCTAGTCTAGCTTGTCTCCCACCAAGGCTTTGGAGAGGGGCAGAAAGTGCCCCTTTCCATCCAGTGTGCCCCCTGTATACTTCAGTAGGATTCCATGCTCTTGGTAGGCTCCTTATATGGTTGGGTAGGTAAGGGGTAGCTCCTTGCTTCTGACTTCACTTTCTCATTCTCCTTTTCCCTTTTCTTGTAACCTACCTGTCTTTCTCCCGCCTCCCTCAGCCTCAGCTGACTCACTGCCTCACTCACACTACCAAATGAGATATTTCATTTCTTAAAGGTGTACACACACACACACACACACACACACAGTCATACACCACCACCACTACCCTGGGCAAAGTCACACAGATATAGAGAGGTTGTCACACCAAACAGTGCCGTGGAAGCAGACACCCACATGTACATCTCCCCACCATGTTAGAGACACAAAGGCAGAAGTCCTGTCACATGAAGAAGGACACATTTTGTCATAAAGAGATAGAGACACATATATACACTCAGTGGGAATAGATGGACATGATCCAATAGTAGAAGGAATATAGAATGTGTGTCTTTTGTGGCCCTCAATTCAATCCCGTGGCCCCAACTTTTCCTTTTCTTCAATCACCAGGATGAATGAGAGACCATGCCACAACTTTTCCATAGGTTATAGTTGGCTTCAAGCTGTGTCTGATACCACAGTAAATAAAAATCACTCATGTTGATTATTTTTACCAGGCAGTTTGGTATAGGAGAAAGACCACTGATCTCCAGGATTTAGGCCTTATCAGCCTCTACCACTTGTTAACAGAATGATCTTGGGCATGTCACTTCACTTTAAGCTTTCATTTGCTCAGTTATAAAACAGGGATAATAATCCTTACTCTGCCCACATTCTGAGTCTTTTGTGTGAGATTCAAGTAGGAAGAGAGGTAGCTGATAGTATTTTAAAATAATAATATAATATCCAACATTGTTCTCCCATATATTATGAGATCACAACTTCCCAAGGAGACTGGTTATACCAGCACCATTATCTCCATTTCACAGATGAGGAAGCTAAGGTGCAGGGGGATCAAGCAGCTTGTCCTAAGGTTTCTCAGCTAATGAGCAGGAGTGCCAGGCCTCCAACTCACATGCTCTGTTACTAAGCCCATGTGTTTTCCAGTGTCTCCCATCAAGTTCCCAGTGGCCAGGGTGCTCCCTCCTCTGCTATGTCTCTTTGTCTGTCGCTGTTGCTTTCCCTCTCTTGCTCTCCCTCTCAAACGAACTCTGCCTGCTCTTTTGCTGCCTGCTATGCCAGGAGAAGGGAAGTGCCAGCTCTAAAGCTTTCTTCCTGTCTTTCCCACCCCTCTCCAATGCTCTCTCCCTCAACTGAGGCCTAGACCTAAAGGGCTCTTGATTCCAGCTGTATTATGGGTACTAAGGGAAAAGACATCCCTCTCTCGTCTTTCCTGCAGCCCCTCTCTCTTCACCCTATCACACCACTTGTATCCCAGGCCTTTTCTGCCGATCCCTGATCCTACCCCCAGGCTCTGAGCCTACATGTTCAGCTCCTACCCCAAATGGGATCCCTTGGAGATGATGACCATCCTTAAAGGTTCTCCTGGGTGGAGGGCTCACAGCCCCAGGCCAGGATGAGGGGGCTTCCTCTACTTCTGGAAGCCAAGTCTGAACCTGCTTCAGGGCCAGGTGACCCCCATCCCTGGGACCCTGTCTTAAGTGTCTCAGTCAGATCTTTCTTGGGAAGCCCCAGAAACCCTGTTCTCTCCCTTTGCAATGTCTGCCCCTGTTTTGGGCCCCACAGGGCCCCACAAATCATACCTGTTCTCACTGCTGCTGCCTGTGACACCTCCCAATTTAGTACCAGTTGCAACATTTCCTTAATGTGAGACTTACTTCCTCTCACACAGCAGGGCGATGTTAACTGAGGCAGGCCATGCCTATCCCCACCCTGGCCTCTCCCAACCCCAGGGACCATGCTCCACTCCTCTAATCTCCTTATGCATACCCCAAAACACTTACCTCCCCATCTCCTTGGCCCTCCTGGCCCTTCCTAGGGTTATTGGACAGCCACCTCACTTCCCACAGCTCTCCATCCTCCCAGCCCTGCCATGCCCCTGCCTGGTTTTGATTGCCTCTTCCCCACCTCTGCCCTTTCCTCCTTTAATTCAGGGGTTGAGGGGAGTGATGGAGATAGGAAGAAATCTCTGGCCTCTTCTCTCATAGCTCTTATCCCAAAGGGGCTAGAAACCCAAGAGAAGGATAGTTCTCAGCTTTCTTACCAGTCATTGGACCACAACAGTAAAGGTTAGTGCCAAGGAAGGATGTGATAGTTCTACTCTGTTCTGAACTGGCCCAAACCCACCTGAAAGACCATGTGTTTGGTTCTGGGTCATACACTGAGCAGGTCTGGAGGAGGCTGGAACCCAAATTCTCCTGGACAGAGTTGAAGAAGCTGTTTCACCTGGAGAAGAGGAAACTCAGAAGGCTGTGGTTTCTGCTTTCAGACCTCTGAAGAATTGTCATGGTGCAAAAGAAGAGGCATGTCCTACTTAGCCCCAGGGGCACTTCATAGTTAAAAAGTCCTGGGTTCAGACCCTGCTCTTTCATTTATTATCCATGTGACCTTGAGCTAGGGACTTTTTTCCTCAAAGCCTCACTTTTCTCATCTGTAAAATGAACCTCAACCCTGTGAGGCCATTATTAATGAGAAGTCCACAACGGTACCTAGGCACAGCAGAGTTACTCAGTTAACAGGTATTTTTTCTTCCAAAGAGGGACCAGACTGCCTTAGGGGGAGGTGAGCTCCTATTCTCCAGGAAATGTCTAGCCTAATTCAGGCAGACCCCTGAAAGAAATACTGTGGAGATAACTCTAATTCAAGATTATGGGGAGAGTTGGACTAAGTGACCTCTGAGGTCTATTTCAGCCCAGAGTTAAGGCCCATGAGCCCAGCCTGCTCCATGAACACCAGCACTAAATGGGAAAGGCTGGGGCAGGAAGCCTAACACCCACACACAGTAGGGAGTGTCTGCCAGATCCAGTGCCTTGCCTTCTGTCCATACCCTTTGGGGTCCTGCTCTTTCTCCACTCTGGCTGGCAGCTGTTTCTGCCCCACTGCCTTCCTCTCTCCTCTGATGTGCCAAGCAGGACTTCTGGGCTAACACTGGTGCTGAGAACAGGGAGCTCAGGGATATGGCCAAGTGCTGGAGTCCCAAGTTGGCCAGTGGTCCCTGTTGTCACCCAAGCTCACTGGCTGGGAGCAGAGCCCACAGTCAGCCTCCCCAACCCAGGATTCTTGTGGGCAGAGGAGGTGCCCTGGTCCCTGTTTGGGGGTGGGGGAAGGGGGCGGCAGTCAAGAAGCTGCCTCCTGGGGACCATGGCAAAGCCTCATCTGGGGAGGGGCCTCCAGATTCACAGAAGCCTACTGCCCAGGAATTTGGGCCTTGGGTTTTCTAGAAGGTGCAAGGACAGAAAAGAGGCAATGTTTATAGCTCAGACAGGATACCGTGGGTCAAACAAAGGACTGGGAAAGTGGCCCCATGCTACCCATGCCTCTCCAGGCCCTCTGACCCATTCCTGACCCCCCACTATTACACCTCATATTCCTCTTAAATTTTCATCCACACTCAACACCTCCCATCCATATAGCAGTGACCCCACAACCTTCCCAATCTTCTACTCGAAGATCACCCTAGCCAAGATGTCAAACTCCCGGCCATTGGGCCACATGCCTCGTTTAAATCCAAACTACTTCCCACATCTCACTCTCTAGTCCTTACCCCTACACCTACACTCTTCCTACCCCCACTCCTCACAATAGTTATTCCTCCCCTCCCCCCTCCCTGCCCCACTCCTCTTGACCCTTTCCCATTTCCCATCCCTCTCCACTCCTTTCATCTCCCACCTCTTCCTCACACCCCTCCCAACCTTTACCACAAGCCCTTACCCCCAGTCCTCCTGGCACTGCACCTCTTGCCCTTGACACCTATATGCCTCCTCACCCCTGGCATCCCTCATATCCCACTCAGGCTTGACCTCCCTTTCCCCATCCCTCCTCCTGCCCCCCTTTCATCATCTGGTCCCCTCTCTTCCTGTCCCCTTTATCCCTCCTCCATCTCTCTCTGCTTTTTTCCTCACATACACTTAGCCACATAGACTCACACAGACATGCAGCCTTCTTCATGGCTACTTCCCATTCTTCCCACAGGCTGGTTCTTGACTACTATAGTCACCATAGCAATGGGAACTTCTGAGAAGGATACACTGGTATCTCCTGGAGGTGGGGGTAGGGGAATTGAATGGAGGAAGGGAGCCTAGCAGCCTCCCACCCAATCTCATGGTCTGGCTGGAAGTCTACTGAACACGGTGGAGGTAGGGAGTGAGGAAAGGGAAGACAGTGGGTGGGGGCGAAATTAAAGGAGAGTCAGGGATCTCCAAACTCATCATGAGCAGGAGAGAGTGCATTATAAGCCACGTAGGGATCTAGACAAATATGGGCTTTCAGAAGCACCGTACTTTGATGCTGACCTGGGAGATCTCTAGGGAACATGCATGTTCCTGTGGTTATGCAGACCAGTGTCTGTGCAGGTGGCCAGGGACACTGGACTAGGCTTTTCTCCATGGGCATAAGAGGGGGTTCAGAAAAGCCTGAATTTTTGACACCTTGAGCCAGGCAGGTGCTTAGAAGAGAGAGCAAGGGCACCAGGTGAGCTACAGCTGGCCCTGGAAAGGGAAGTAGTTATTATGGAGTGATGGGCTTCCAGGGCTGCTTGAATGGATTCTGGAGAAAGGAGCTGGAATCTAAACCACAAGTCTCTGGGCCAGAAGGCTGGGCAGGCTGGCGCCAGAGAAGAATGGGGTAAGAAAGGGGAAGGGGAAAAGGAAACAGCAAGCTTTTGACCCACAGCGTGCCTAGGAGATGCCAGGGCCCTTGCATGTGTCCATGAAATCATTTTATTCTGATAATGGTCCTATAATTATCCCCATGTTGCAAGTGAGGAAACTGAGGCTCAGTGAGGAAATGTGACCTACCCAGGCCACATAGCTAAAAGGTGGGAAGACTGGGATACACAACCAGGTCTGTCTGTTCTTTCCCCAGTGCACACATGTATAAAAATGTTAATAATCTCCTCTAATTATCCAAGGCAACTAATGCCCAGCTGGCTGCTGAAAGACTGGGGCCAGAAGCTGAACTGTCGGCAGGTGCCGTCCGGCAGGGCCTTTTGGTAGCTTGTAGGAGGCCCCTGGGGCATTTCAAAGAATGGGGACCCACCAACATCCACTTTGTTCAATACCCTAGTCTCATGTCCCTGAGAATCAGTGCCAATCACCAGTATCCTTCTAGGATAGTGATGGAGGAAGGCATGAGGAAGGGGGATATTTACTCCCTCTTTTTTCTGCAGAGATTGGAGGAGCTGGGCTCCTCTTGCCTAGAGAGAAGGTATATGTTATAGTCTCAGCTTCAATCTGCTGGGAAGATAAACTGGGGCAGGAGGACAGAAGGTCCCCTAGGCAGGCCTAGTGCAAGCCTGAGCCCTGTCCATCTGCTGGGTGGGAGAGCTGAAAGGGGAAAAGTGACATTTGTCACCCCACAGCCTGATTAGGCCTGGCCTGGGCTTTGGGCACCTAGTTCCCATGCCAGGGTTTAGGTGAGCCCTGGTCTGGGATAGCTAGGCTTCTCTTGGGGGTAGAAGGAAGTGCCAACTCACCAAGTTTTGCCTGGAGAGGACATGTGGTAGTGGTAGGGATACCATTATTTCCTGTCTTTTTGTTTGGTGTTCAGAAGATAGTATGGCCATCTGTCTGGTTTGTGAAAGGTGAGCCTGTCTGCTTAGTATTGAACCCAACTAAGATTTCCATGTTAATCCTTCAGAATTATTATAGTCTCAGAATCTTTTTTTACAATTAAAAAAAGGTCTTTGAGAAACTTTGGAAAATAGAAGTATAACAGAAAAAAGGTCGCAGAAACACTCTTAATGTTATAGTGTATTGATATGTATTTTGTGGCACATATGAAAGATACATAGATATAGATATATAATATTTTTAGTTTTGTATTGTGATAAAATATACATATAAAATTTACCACTTTAACCACTCTCTAAGTGTACAAATCCAGTAGCATGAAGTACATTTGCACTGTTGTACAATCATCACCACTATCCATTTCTAAAACATTTTTATTCTTCTAATCAGAAACTCTATACCCATTAAGCAATAACTCCCCTCCCTCTCTTCCCCCAGCTCTTGGTAGCCTCTATTCTACTTTCTTTCTCTATGAATTTGACCACTCTAGGTACCTCATATAAGTGGAATCATACAGCATTTGTCCTTTTATGTCTGGCTTATTTCATTTAATATGTTTTCAAGGTGCCCCCATTTTATAGCATGGATTAGTACTTCATTCCTCTTTATGGTTGAATAAAATTACATTGTCTGGATATACCACATTTTGTTTATCCATTCATCTCTATGGACACTTGGGTTGTTTCTACTTTGGGGCAATTAAGAATAAAGCTTCCATGAACATTCATGAACAAGTTTTTGTGTGGACATATGTTTTCATTTCCTTCCACCTCTTTCTATTGTGAATGAGGTTGTTATGAACATTGGTATACAAATATTTGTTTGATTCCCTGTTCTCAATCCTTTCGGGTATATACCTAGATGTGGACTTGTTGGATCACATGATAATTCTATATTTAACTCTTTGAGAAACCGCAGCACTGTTTTTCACATTGGCTCCATCATTATACATTCTTACCAGCAATGCAAGAGTATTCCAATGTCTCCATATCCTCATTAACACTTGTTATTTTTCTTTTTTTGTAATAGCCATCCTAATAGGTGTGACTCTATGTTTTTACAAGTTGAAATCACATAGTTTTTTACTTTGGTCTTTTTAACATTGTATTAAAAGTTATACTGAGTATATTTCCATGTAATTAAATATTTGTAAACATCATTCTTTTTTATAATCCTCGCCCGAGGATGTTTTTATTTATTTGAGTGTGAGAGAGAAACAGAAACATCGATGTGAGAGAGAAACCTGATCGGTTGCTTCCTGTACATGCCCTGACCCGGGATGGAACCTATAACCTAGGTAAGTGCCCTGACTGGGAATCAAACCCACAACCTTTTGGTGTATGGATGACGCTCCAGCCATCTGAGCCACCTGGTCAGGGTCATAAACATCATCCTTAATGAGTGTACAATATTTCATCACATGAATATAATGCAATTTATATATATATATATATATATATATATATATATATATATATATATATATATATATATTGCAATATAGTTCTCTGTTGTTAGATATTTACTGCCAACTTTTACTATTATAAATAATTCTGTGATGAATATTTTTGTTCATAAATCTTAGTCAGACCTGTTTCCTTTTTTTAAATAAATACTATCTCAAATTATTTTTTTCTTATTTCTCTACTTTGCTGAGTTTCGTAAATCACAAAGTAATGCATACTCATTGTACCAGACCTAACAATACAGAGGCTAATAAAGAAAACATTAATAATCCTCCCAGTCCCTCCCCTCACAGTCCCACTGCCCTGAGGTCACTGATGTTAGCAAAATTTGGAACCCCTCTCTCAGAGCTATAGAAACATTTGCACACAGAATGCCTTTTCCTTTCCTTTGTTTTGCATATAAATGGGATCATAAACATTAATTCTGCAGGATGAACATTTGGGACTAGTCTTAGAGAATCAGAGTATTATACCCTGGCCAAAAATGTGAGACTAATTTACCATTCTTGTTCAGCATTATTATAATTTTGAAGTTTTACTAATTTGGAGTTGAAAATGGAATAGCACTAGCTTTCAATTTACATTCCTTGGGTCATACATTCATTTTTCTTGCTTATAGTCCATTTCTATTGTCTGTTTTGTAAATTGTCTGTTCATGTCTTGTGTTTTTCTTATTGATTTCTATGTACTCTTTTATGTGTGTTAATGGTTTTAACCTCTTCTGATCACATTTGTGGTAGTTTTTTTGTGTTTTTTTTTTCATTTGTTATTTGTTATAGAGATGAAAGGAAGGAATGGGGGAGAGGGAAAGGAACTATCCCAGCCACTTTTTATATACTACATCTCACTTAATTCTTACATCTGCCTTGTGCTGTGCATATGTATTTCTCTCCATATAACATAGGAAGACAGGCTCAGAGAGGTTAAGTAACTAGCCCAAGGTCATTCAGCTAGTAAGACTTGGAGCTGGGATTTGAATCCAGGTCAAATCCAGGGATTTGATTGCCAGAAAGCAATGGTACTACCCAATCTGTGTCAGTGTAATTATACTATAGGTAAAGCCTTGTGCTAGTTGATTTACAGGCATCATTTACAGAAAGGTAAGGATAGGTGCTTTTTATTATCTCCATTCTACAGATAAGGAAAGTGTAGATCAGAGAATTTAAGTAACTTGCTTGAGGTTTCATAACTGGTAAGAGCAGACTGTTTGCCTGCTGGACTGTTTGAGTTTTAAAATTTTTGACCCTGTCTTCTCTCCATACATGCTGCCACCCTAGGGATCATCATTTTGATTCCAAATTGAGCCCCAGAGAGGGAAAGTATTTTTCTTACAGCCACACAGCAAATTAGTGGCTGAGTACCTGCCTCTTTATTGGTGATTTGTCCAAGACCACACAGCTAGTTGGTGGCAGATCCAGCTAGTTAGTGGCAGAGTCCAGCTCTAGCTAACTCTCCATCTTAACTGGAGTAAAAGATTTGCAGTGAAGAATATTTATGGGACAGGCTGGAAATAAGGAGCAATTAGGTAGAGTGTGCAGCTGCCCTAAGACCTTTCTGAACAAACAGACTCTGGCATTGGAGTTCCAAAGCAAGGCAGTTCCAAAAGCCCCTAAATGATAGGACCTGAAACAGGAGAACTAAAATCTTTCCACAAGGAGACAGCTGCCTTTCCTTCACCAGTTGCCAAAGATGATAGCAGGAATAGTGAGCCCAGGGCTCTGAGTAGGAAGCTGGTGGGTTTGGAAGAAACAAAGCAGCAGTTACCTCTTTTCAACATCTCTATCTCCCAGGTGTGTGTGTGTGTGTGTGTGTGTGTGTGTGTGTGTGTGTGTGTGTGTGTGTGTGTGTGTGTGTGTGTGTGTGTGTGCGTGTGTGTGTGTTTAGAGGAAGGAGGGAAGGGTGTGCTTTGATGGAGGAAATGATCATTTGTATTCCCTAGTATCCAAATGTTCTCACACCTTTACAAAGACACCGTTACTCATACAGGGAATGGGCTGAATATACTGATTTTAGAAAAGTACTCTCCCATCCAGTCCTAGAAATTTCTCCCTAACTTGACCTGAAATTCCATCAAAATGATTTGTTTTCGTAACAAGCTAATTACTTCCATGGTAATAGTGAAATTGAAGGAACCATCTGAGGAGCAATATGGCATATAAGAGCTTGGGCATTGAAGTCCAGGTAAACCTGGCTTCAAATTCCAGTTTCAAATCTGTTTTCTCCATAAAATAGTTGTCGACACCTTGAATATATTCTTTTGTCTCTCTTGAAAACTCCCTTTCTCTGTATTCAAAACTAAGAAATAGGGCCATTTACAAAACTTAAATGACATACAACATGCTGATCTCTTTTTTTTATTGCGAGGGGCATTTGGATTTTATGCCAGGCACATCTGTTGCAGCTCAAAGGAAGTGATGGTTGTCACTGTCACACAGGCACCATTCCTGTGGTGGCCTACACAGCCATTGGACAGACGCCCCCAAAGCTCCCCTTCCCTCATGTTACTTCCTTTCTTTGGCTATTGGACCACTCATTCATTCTCTTGGTGTGTTAAGCTTCCTGGTCCAAGCCTGTGGCCCAGAGAGTGGTGATGGATCAGTGATCCAGCACAGGGCAGTACAGGACATGGAGTTTTAGGGCTTTGGAGCTGAGTCTGGTGAGATTTGTCAGGTCAAGTCTTAGGGATTTTGTTTTATTTTTTTTTTGAGGTTCATGGCTGTTATCAGTTTATATTTTTATTTTATCAGAGTAATATATTTTCATCATTTTAGAAGATATGTATAAGCTACATATATATAATCACTCCAGATTAAACACTTGAAACTCTCTTAGCTTTTTCTTTTGATATTTATCTCAATGTTTCTAATGTTATACCAGTACTGCTATTTCTTGACTTTTCTGTTTTAAATATCGGTGTGTGTATGTGTGGGTGTGTATACACACATACATATATACACATGTGTATATCTATCCTATATATATCCTTGTTAGCATATATATGTGCTAACAAGGATATATATAGGACATATATGACACATAGGGTGTCCCCAAAATGTATACACACTTTAACAGCTAATAACTCACTTAATTTTCACTCCTTTTCAGATTTAACTGATTTGAAATAATTAGTGAAGCCAGACTAAGCTTTAAAAAAAGAAAATTTGTCCTAAAGTGCCACTAGACTTTTTTATGGGAATACATAAAAGATTAAGTTTACGGTACAAACCCAGCAACAGTCGACGAAATGAGGGCGCCCAAAAACCGAATGAAATTATTCTTGATGTTTTTTATTCCATTGTTTCGCATTATCAGCCTAGACCAGAATGGTCATCAGTTTGAAAACAGGCTTGACAAAAAGTATTTATTTCTGTAGATTCTTTTAAGTTTTGAAAACGAACTGTATGTTAATAAACACTGACTTTATAATCATTCAAAGTATGTGTACATTTTTTGGGATAGCTGTGTATCCTTGTAGCTTGTACCTGTCTTTTAAATAATAAATATAGATCTCAATGCTGATAATTAAAACCAAAGCCCTATGCTCGACCCCTGAGCCTCACTCTTCAGAGTTAAATACTTCCAAATCTCTTAGCTGTTTCTCCTGATATTTACCTCAATAACTCAAAGCGGCATGCTAATTTTTTATTTTAAATATCTGTTGACTTTATTTTATTAAAAGTATTTAGCTGTCTTACAAGCAGAATCATATGTGCACACATACTTTGCCTCCCCTCAGACATCCGGTATGGATGTATCACAGTTTATTTTTTTAACAGTAGTCCATGTTTACATTATTAAGATTATAAATATTGTTTGCAGCTGAATCATGTAGAATACTGTGATTACATTTCCTTCCTTGGTCAACTTGTTTTCCTGGAGTTAATAATTGCCTTTTTTTTTTCTATGATGTTTTGCTAGTGCATCCCCAGTGTCTTCATCAGAGCTATAAAAATCCACGCAAACACATTAAATGACCCATTACTTCCACCATTCTCTTGGAACGCTTCACCTGAATGTGAGCTCAATGCTAGAGGCCTGGTTTTTAAGCACTTGGATTTCAAGTACATAGCAGACACCTCTTCTTTATACCCAGATCTGTGTGAAATGCTGAGGGCAGTGCACAGATAAATAAGGTAAATCCCTGTCTTCAGGGACCCTACAGTCTCAAGGATGTTTAATTTATACAGATATCTCATCAGAATGCTTGGACTCCTTGCAGGGACTTTGATCCAAACTGTCTTTGATCCCACAACTCTAGGGAGGTCTTCCCCTCTCCATCTCCAATGAATACCAGAAGAAAACAATACTGTCAACAGGAGGGTTGATAATTTTACTTGACTCTGTGTTGATAAACTCTATCTGGGGACACAGTTGCAAGGGACACAGGAAAATAGGAACTCGTCTGACAATGGACAACCAGTGTAGAGAGAACTGAAAACCACATTACATGAAAAAGTTGAGAAAAAAACTGGAAATCTTTGGCTTCTTGGAAGAGTAATCTACATATAGCTATATCCATTTTTCTTCCTTCATGCTCCCTTTTATATTGGCTAGTCCAGTTTCTGTCCCCACTGCTCCACTGAAACTGATCTCACCATGGTGAGACTGCCAACATGATACTGTCTAAGTCCTAATCTGTTGACCATTCCCTATTCTTTGAAACTCCTCCCCTAATTTACAGAATGTTACTCTCTTCTGTTTCTCTTCCAACCTCTTAAACCAATCCTCTATCTTCATCAGATTGCCTTCCTCCATCTGCCCCATAAATGTTAGTGTTTCCCAGGGACCCACTGTTGATCCTATTTCTCTCTGTGCTCACTATCCCTAGGCAATATCATCACTTCCTTGGCCTTCACTATTGCTTTATCAGTCAGGGGTGCGGGTGGGGGTGGGGGTGGGGGGAGGCTAGTTCATGCTCTGGTAACAACTCCCAAATATCAGAGGCTTAACACAACAAACAGTTATTGCTTGCTCACAATACATGTCCAAAACAGGTCAGCAGGGACCAGTGCTCATGATAGTCACCAAGAGACTCAGGCTAGTAAAGGATTCATTTCAACACCGCCTACACAGTCAGCAGCAGAGGGAAAAGAATGGGACAAATTATATACCAGATCTTAAAGCTTCTCCCAAGAGTTATCCATGTTACTTCAATTCACATTTCACTGTCATGCCTACTTCAAAGAGTGTGGGAAAGTATAGCCCTACTGTGTTCTTAAAGATTAACCCTTAACTCTTTTTTTTTTAATTTAATAAATCTTTATTGTTCAGATTATTACAGTTGTTCCTCCTTTTTCCCCCCATAGCTCCCCTCCACCCGGTTCCCACCCCGCCCCATGCTCTTACCACCCCCAACCACTGTCCTCGTCCATAGGTGTAAGATTTTTGTCCAATCTCTTCCCGCACCCCCACACCCCCTTCTCCCTGAGAATTGTCAGTCCACTCCCTTTCTATGCCCCTGATTCTATTATATTCACCAGTTTATTCTGTTCATCAGATTTTTTATTCACTTGATATTTAGATTCACTTGTTGATAGATATGTATTTGTTGTCACTTTGTTGTTCATAATTTTTATCTTTACCTTTTTCTTCTTCTTCCTCTTCTTAAAGAATACCCTTCAGCATTCCATATAATACTGGTTTGGTGGTGATGAACTCCTTTAGCTTTTTCTTGTCTGTGAAGCTCTTTATCTGACCTTCAATTCTGAATGATAGCTTTGCTGGGTAATTTTGGTTGTAGGTTCTTGCTATTCATCATTTTGAATATTTCTTGCCACTCCCTTCTGGCCTGCATAGTTTCTGTTGAGAAATCAGCTGACAGTCATATGGGTACTCCCTTGTAGGTAACTAACTGTTTTTCTCTTGCTGCTTTTAAGATTCTCTCTTTGTCTTTTACCCTTGGCATTTTAATTATGATGTGTCTTGGTGTAGTCCTCTTTGGATTCCTCTTGTTTGGGGTTCTCTGTGCTTCCTGGACTTGTAAGTCTATTTCTTTCACCAGGTAGGGGAAGTTTTCTGTCATTATTTCTTCAAATAGGTTTTCAATATCTTGCTCTCTCTCTTCTTCTGGCACCCCCATAATTCGGATGTTGGTATGCTTGAGGTTGTCCCAGAGGCTCCTTACACTATCTTCATATTTTTGGATTCTTTTTTCTTTTTGCTTTTCCAGTTGGGTGTTTTTTGCTTCTTCGTATTTCAAATCTTTGACATTATTCTTGGGATCCTCTAGTCTGCCGTTGGATCTCTGTATATTATTCTTTATTTCAGTCAGTGTATGCTTAATTTCTGATTGGTTCTTTTTCATATCCTTGAGGGTCTCACTAAATTTCTCAGAGTTTCTAGAAGATTCTTGAGTAGCCTTATAACCGTGGTTTTGAACTCTATATCCAGTAGTTTGTTTTCCTCCATTTCTTTCATTCGTGACATGTTTCTTTGTCTCCGCCTTTTGGCTGCTTCCCTGAGTTGATAGAGTGGCTTTGTGTGCTAGGTGTCCTATAGGGCCCAGTGGCTCAGCCTCCCCAATTACCTGAGGTGGATACTCTTGGTGAACCCCTTTGTGGGCTGTGTGCACAGTCTTGTTGTAGTTAAGCCTTGACTGCTTTTGGTATGACCAGGAGGAATTGACCTCCAGGCCAATTGGCTGTGAGGACCAGCTGTGTCTACAATGGAAGAACTGCTGTGCAGGAGACACCCTTATAGGGCAAGACTTGCTTCAGTGGGGCTTTGGCGCTCACTGAGTCTGCCCCTTGAGTGTGTCCCTTATGGATCTGGGGAGTTGTAATCTGGTATGGTCTCACACTGACCACTGGGTACACTGGCTCTTGGATCTCCAAAGAGTGCAAAGTCAGCCACTGCCTGAGACCACCCAGCAGGAGCTACAGAGAGATCTGCAGATTCCTCCTCTTTGTTTGGGGTTTGGAAGTGCCCAGACGAGGCCCAGCTGTGAAGCAATGCAGGCTGTTGCTGCAGGACCTTAGGCCTTCTTTGCAAGCTTTGGAGCTCTCTAACCCAGCTGCAGTTTGTTAGGTTTTAGGTTGCAAGAGGGACAGGCCATTCATATGCAAAAGCTGCTATGCACAGCTTGGGTGGGTTGTAAATTGGGTGGGGCAGGATCACCAGGATGGAGCAAATAGCAATGGATGCCAGTCAGCCCTGCCCCAGAGAGGTACCCAGGTCTCTGTGTCCCGCAGCCCCGTGCAGGAACAATGATCGCTGCGAGCACCTCTGAGAGAAAGCTGCCCTTACGTTCCTGCCCTATGCCAGACAGTCCAGTTTCTCCCCTTATGAGTCTGGGTCCCTAGAGTCTCGCCTGGAACTGGATTTCAGAGCAATCAGGAGCTTGTATCTCCCTCCCAATTGAAAAAAAACAACAGTGCACCCAGTTGCCAGCCCGTTTCGCGCGTGCCTCCGTACTTCCGCACTTCCGCACCTCCGCACCTCCTACCCACCTCAATGCACTTTTTCTTCCTTTCTAGTTGTAGAACTTCCACTCAACCAGGTTTCCCGTGGTTCTGGATGATATTTGTTTTGTCTTTTAGTTGGAGTTTTTTTGTTGTTTTTTTTTTTAATATATTTTATTGATTTTTTACAGAGAGGAAGAGAGAAGGATAGAGAGTAAGAAACATCGATGAGAGAGAAACATTGATCAGCTGCCTCTTGCACACCCCCTACTGGGGATGTGCCCGCAACCAAGGTACATGCCCTTGACCAGAATCGAACCTGGGACCCTTGAGTCCGCAGGCCGACGCTCTATCCACTGAGCCAAACTGGTTTCGGCTTAGTTGGCAGCAAGTACAGGTGTTTACCTATGCCGCCATCTTGGTTGTTCTCCCCCTTAACTCTTGATGACTCCCAAACTTTAATGTCTAGTTCAGAACCTCCTTCTGAGCTCACACCAGTATGTCCAATGGCCTCCTTGACATTTCTACTTAGCTGACCCACATATGCTTCAAATTCAAAATGACCAAAATGGAATTCATCTTCTTCACTCCTATATCTATTTCTCTTCCTGGCTTCCTATCCTTAATGAATGAAACTACTATTCATCCTGCCACTGAAGCCAGAAACCTGGTAGTCATCCCAGACCCCTCTTTCTCCCTCACTCCTCACATCTAGAAGTTATCCTGTTGATTATACCTCCTTGACATCTCTCCTTACATCCACCCTCTTCTTTCAATTTCTGAATTCTGCTGCTGCCTTCATTGATATCCCCATCACCTATACCTCAGATTGTTGCAATAGTCTCCTAACTGGTCTCTCGATAAGAGATCAATCAAAGGACTTGTATGCATGCATATAAGCATAACCAATGGACGCAAAACTCAACCAGTCTTGATGCCTACAGTCCCCATATAGTCTGAAAAGTTAGTCACAGAAGTGGTAAGCAGTCTGTAAGAAGCATTATGTAAAACTTGTTAAAGGCTCCCCCTTGCCTATAGGGGAGAAATCCAGCTCTTCCTCAGCGTCCAGGGCATATTATAATATGGGCATAGCCTTCCTCTACTTATTACTGTGACTTATAATGAATGATAGATTCACATGGTTGTCCCTCCTGCTCCTTGAAGATGGCAATCTTGTCTTGCTCATCTCTGTGATCTGTAGCTCCCAAGCACAGTGTCAGGTACTCAAAAGATGTTCAGAAAGTGATCATTGCATGGACAAATGGATGGGAAGACCTGTTTCAGAGAAGTTTACAAATACTTACAGGGTTGGCATGGGGGACAAGAAGCCAACTATTCTGTATGGTCCTAGAAGAGTTATTAGGAGCCATGAGTAAAGCCACAGAGGCATTCTCTCAACTCAGAAGGAGGAAGAACTTCTTTAACTGCTAGAGTTGTCTGAAAGTATGGGCTGCCCTAGGAGACATTGAGTGCACTGTGACAAGAGGTTCACAATAAGTAGCTGGATAGAGCTTTGTGGTGATGTTGGAGTGGAAATTCCAAAAGCAGATAGGAAAGTGGAGTGATGCCTGTCACAGTCCCTTCCATTCTGGAGTGGTCATGAACCTGCCTCCTCTGCTCATATGATTGATATGGGTCATCTAGGCTCCTTAAGAGCTGCCCCTGTGTTAGGGACACTGCATCTCCATTAACCAGGCTGACATTGGCAGGCCAGGCCCACCCAGCTACTGGCCTTTGAACAGATGGCATAAGGGGCTTGGAGGCACCAGGGCTCTCTGGAACTATACTTGCTCTAGGTTCTCACCCACCTTTCAAGCCATCTCCCCCACCTTTCCTCTAAGGCAGGCCAGGCCACTTTGACTCATGTCTGCTCATTCTCAAAAGCAGGAAAGCTGTTGCTTATTTTTATAGCCACTTAAGTAAAGCCATGTCATGCACCTGGATTTGCCTCGTAATGCCTCTAATCCCAGTATGACTCTGCCAATCCCATTGAACTGCTGTCACCAGAGTTATGTCCATGATCTCCCCTGGACTGGAGAGACTGACTTTGACTTTACCCTGTTCTGATCCAACTCTTTGAAAGTCCAGAATCAGGAGTAGGTGCACAATTCTAGGTGTGCTGATGGATGCAGTGCAAAGAGACATCAGAGTACTTCCCTTCCAGCCCTAGGTTTTCTGGGCCTCAGTTTCCCCCTAGGTAAAATCTGAGAGTGGGGTGGTTACTTCTGTGCTGTGAACAGTGAGTTTCATTCCCAAGCCCAGCCCAGATTGCTGCTCTGCCTCCACAGGCTCTGCAGCTGCAGCTCCTGGCCAAAGATCCCAGAGGTGCATTAAGAAAGCAAGCAGCCGTGAAGGGAAGGTCTGTAGGGAGGATTTGGATGGGGAAACAGGCCTTAAGGAGGGGAGCCCATTGGAATCCAAGAAGGAAACTGCCAACTTCCTTGTTGGCAAGAACTGACGCTCTCCTCTACAGGCTTTTCCAGACTCCAAACCGAGGAGTCCAGGATGGCCTCCTCTTTCTAAACCCTCTGGCCCCGAGTCTTGGCTTTGGGCTGTGTGTGTACACAGGCACTTGTGTGCATTCATGCAGCACCCTGGGAGCCGGAAGTCCGGTACTTCTTTCCAGAGGAGGATAGGAATAAGAATGCCCTGTTCAGGGCTTTGAGATAGGGAGCAGAAAAGTGAGGCTCTCCAGGTACCCCTGCTCCTCCCTAAACTGGCAGCTACAGAGCCCAAGAAGGGTAGGGATCCCCTTCATCTTGCCTGCTCTCGTTTCAAGAGTGGCTTAACAGCCTAACTGGGAGGAGTGGTGGGACAGCCTTTCCAGCTTCCTTTTTGGGTTAATTGGTGTTCCCTCTAGTTACTCCCTGCTTCCTTCCCCTCCCAGTTCCCATAGCAACTTGTCTGTAGCTGCCAGAACTTGATTGAGCCCAGCGGTGGCCTGACTGAAGTGGGAAAAGGGGTTCTATAGGGAAAGGAGGGCACTGCCAGCCAAGGCTTCCTACCCCACCCCATCCTCTGCCACTACCTCAAGGATCCAGGATGGGTAAGCTCAGAGGACAAGACATGATGAAGAAGCCTTTTCTGCCACAGCTGGAGTTTGAAGAGCTGGAAAATCCAGGCAGGCCTGGTTTTTAACTCTTCCTACTCATGCTCTTGTGTCCTGCCCCCTGAGTTTGGACTTCAAAGTCACTGGCAGGATTGCCCAGTAGAAGGAACTCTGGAGCTGGAGTCGGGAAACGAGGTTTCAAGTTTCTCCCTCTGCCATTATTTTATGTGACTGCAGACAAGTCCTCCCCCTTTTTCTAGGCCTTTGTTTCCTCATCTCTAAAATGGTGTACTAGGGCTAAGCTGATAGTTCTCTGCATACTGAAATTACCCGAGATGTTTTGAGAAACTACAGATGTGTGGGCCCCACCCACAAGGATTCTGACTTAGTTGGCCTGGAGTGTGATGTGGGCCAAGCAGGAGCATTTTAAAAAGACTGTCTGAGTGATTCTAATATGCAGCCAGAGTTGCATCTTAGAGCAAAAAAATATCCAACCCTCTGGCCCTGAGTCTTGCCTCAGTGGGTCTCTCAACTGCCTATTGTCTGGTTCTAAGACATTTCCTTTTCCCTGCATGCCCCAACTCCAACAAGCACCACAGCTCTCCTAACCTGGCTCTTCTCCATCCTTATGGATGAGTGCCCAGGGTCTCTGTGCCTGTGCAAACAAGTCAGCCAGCCCCCTGTGGCTCAGTCCTAACACTGATGAGACAGGGCAAGTTACTTAGGCCCGTCTAGGGAAGAGGGCTGCAGAGACTAAGGCAGGCTGCCCATGTGGTAGCACTGAGAGCCAGACTTTTCATCTGAGAAGGACCCCAGGCCACCCCTGAAGCAGATGGGCCCACAATAGCCTCAGCTGGCTGTCTGTGGGGCCAAGGAATTGAATTACCTCTCAGCCCCTTGTTGATCTTCTTCTTCCATTCCCCTCATTAGCTCCTTGCCTGTTCCTGCCTCACCACCCACAAGCCTGGTGTCCTCCTCAGGCAATCTGCTCGCTGACTTGTTGCCATGGTGACTCTGACTGGGGGTGTGGGGCTTGATGAAGGGTCCTCTAATTAAGGAGAAAGGTCGCACTCCCACGGTCAAGCCACCCATTTCCTCCTCCCGCCTTTCTCCCTACATTCCTTTGTAAATACCTTTAATTTCAATAATTTCACTTTTCATTCCTCCCTCTTTCCCCTAGCAAATGAGGGGAGATCCCAGCCACCACAGCCTGCCATTAGGCTAATTGCAGTTTTCTGGGAGGAGGGCTGGAACCTCCTCACCTAGGTGAAGATATGTTGAATTGGAAGAGCTGAGGGAGAATCCCTTACGGGTCTCTGAACCCCTCTGGTGGAAGAGGGGGTGATTTCACAGAGTTTGGGGTGAAGCTTGAGGTGGACTCTGGTTCCAGGCTGTAGAGATTGTGGCAGAGGCTGTGGAAACAGCCTCATCTTGGCACTCTGGGGCCCAAAAGGTGGCAGGGGTCTCTGAGGTACTGGGGCCCTTAGCTCTAGGGGTTTCCTTTACTGCCTTACTTTTATGTCTTTCTCCTAGTCTCCTTTAGCTCTTGTATTTCTCTCTCTTACCCCTGCTTTCTTGTACCCCCATCTTCCTCACCCACCTTTCTTTCCTTGTTCACTCTTACCCTCATCTTTCTTACTCCTTCTTTCTTGGCCCTCATCTTCACAGCCTCCCTCTTAACCCAATTCTCTTACCCCCTGCTTTCTTATCTTTATCTTCTTTCACCCTCACCATACCTCTTTATTTTCCATACACTCTCCATCTCTTGTTCCAATGTTCTTTCTCCTTAACCCTGTTTTTTCCTACCCCTGTTATCACCACTATTTCTTACCCTCCAACTCCATACTCTTTCCTGTTCTCTCTTTCTTACACACCCTTTTACTCCCTTACCCCACTGCCACTCTCTCCTATCCCTTGGCCCCATCTCTGATGCCTCCAGCTCTCTTTCCCTGCCTTTTACATTCACGTGTTCTTTTCCACCTTCCTCTCACTCCCTTCTCATTCCTTTTTAAATATCTTTTATTCCAATAATTTCACTTTTCGTTCATATAAATAAAATGTAACACAGGTATGCAAGAAACATGAGTACAAAGATATTCACTGAAGCATTGTTTATAATAGTGAACACTTAGTAATAACTTTAATGTCCATCCACAGGAGATTGGTACCATTTTCACTCCATTCATACAAAATCATTCTCTGTTCTTTTAGCACACCATGTGTTCACTCACCTCCATTGCTTTGTTAAAGCTGTTGCCTCTGCCTGAAATGCCCTTTTGTCTTATCTCTACCCAACAGTCTAAAATCCTACTGTGAGTCCTTGCTTAGCTATTATCCCCTGGCTGAAATATTTTTTTCTTTCTATCTTTTTTCTTTTTTGTTTTCTTTTCTGTTTTTTATACTTTTAAAAAACGTTTAAAATTTAAAAAAATTTTTCCATAGCTAAAATCTTTCCCAACTTTTCTATTTGCTTCCCTCCAATGTTTAACCTCTCCTATAGTATGGATTATATGCCAGAGATTCAAGTTAGATGTGACTACCCATGAAAATGGAATTTCTCTGAGAGTAGGGACCTGTCCTCATTTACTTGTCCTGTTCATTCCATCAACAGACATTTTTTACATATATTATGCTAAGTACACAATGGTCAACAAGACAAACCCATGTCTGTTTTCATGCATCTCACATTTTAGTGAGGTTGACAGAAAAAAAAGCAAAACAAGATGCAGCCAAAGACATACTTGTGGTGAACAGTTAAGAAAAAGGGAGAATGATGAGGGGGCATCCTCTAGCTAGACTAGTCAGGGAGACCCCCTCTGAGGAGGTGATATTTGAACTGAGGCCTGAAAGATGAGAAGGACCTAGCTATGCCAAAAGCAGGGGGGAAGAGCATTCCAGGCCAAGAAAACAGTATGTGCCAAGGCCCTGAGTTGGGAAGAAGTAGGTCATGTTCAAGAAAAAGAAAATCTCTGCATGTGGAGCATGATGAGCTTGAAGGGAGAGGTAGAAAATGAGGCTGGAGAGACAGAGAGGTCATGTTTTGCAGGGGTTTGAGGTCTGTGGTCAAAAGTTTGAGTTTTATTGTAAATGCTTTGAAGATTTGAAGCAAGGGAGTAACATGATGCGATGACATTTTGAGATCACTCTTAATCCTGTGTGAGCAGTGGATTGGAAAGACCAAGAGTGGAAGCAGGAAGGCCAGATAGGAAACTGTCATCCAGGTGACAAATAACAGTGGCCTGCATAAAGCTGTGGAAGAGGATGGACTGCATGTGGGGACTCAGGGAAAGAGGAATGAAGGCTGACACCTAGGTTTCCAGCTTGGACATCCGAGTGGATGGTTGTGGCACTTACCTGAAATGGCCAAGACTTTGGGGTGAGAGAAATTTGGAGTGAAAAAAAAATCGAGAACTTCATTTTAAGATTTAGAGCATGTTAAATTTCAGATGCCGGTGAAATATCAAAGTCCCAAGCAATGCTTTGTTCTTCACGGGGTTGATTTGCACCATAACCCACTACTACCCATCAATGATGGCTTTGGAAAAGACCAATGTGAAATTACATTGCCAGAGTCCATGTTCACAGTGGAATTATTAGTATTTTAGTGTAAATGTTTGAAATCGGTGTGAGAAGAAGCTCTGACCATGTTGTTCAGAGTGTGGGTGAAAGGCCTTTGGCAGCAGAATGACCTGGATCCTTATCAAAATGCAGATCCCTGAACCCACCTCAGTCCTTTTGAAGGTTAATTGGAGGGGCTAGTTGCATATTAACAGGTGCCCCAGGGATTCTCAGGCACACTGAAATCTGAGAACCATTGCTGTGAGGAGCAACCATTGCTGTGAGAAGGTGCTGAAAAGATGACTTGAGTGTGGGCAGGGCTCTAACCCCAAGCTTGAGTTGCAGATGCTGACTTGAGTCTAGGGAAGGGACAGGGATTCTGCACTTCTTACAAGCTTCTAGATAGGTGATAGTATTGCTGCTGGTCTGGCTCCACACTTTCAGTAGCAAGTGATTATCAATGGGAGACGATTTTGCCACCCTCCCCCCCTTTCAGGGCACATTTGACAATGGCTGGAGATATTTTTTGGTCATTACAATTGGGCGGTGCAACTGGCAACTAGTAGATAAAGGCAAAGGAAGCTACTCAATATCCTGCAGTGCACAAAACAGTCCCTACTACAAAGAATTATCCCAGCTAAAATGGGATAATTTAGCTTGGATAATTATTTGAGTGTTGCTGTTGAGAAACTCTAGGCTTGATGATAGCCAAAGAGTATAGAGCAGGGAACCTCTCTTGGCTAGGATCCAGCACCTGATAGGAGTGGGCTAGATAAGGGACAGGAAATATACCCATGAAGTGAAACTGCAAAGCAAAGTTTCCAAATGAAGCATGGTGTCTGCCACACACCAGGGTTTAGCATTGGATTAAATAGAGCTTGAAGGCACAAGTAGTGCCTGGTAAGGCAGATTCCTGTTTTTATTAAAAATAACCCCTCACATTTGTATTGCGCTTTAGAATTTACCAAACATTTTCATGCATCATATTATTTTTTTAATTCTTTATTGATTAAGGTATTATATATGTGTCCTCATCCCCCCATTAACACCCCAAACCCCCTACTCATGCCCTCACCCCCCTGTTGTCTGTGTCCATTGGTTAGGCTTATATGCATGCATACAAGTCCTTTGGTTGATCTATCCTCCTTACCCCCACCCTCCCTACCTTATCTCTGAGGTTTGACAGTCTGATCGATGCTTCTCTGTCTCTGGATCTGATTTTGTTCATCAGTTTATGTTGTTCACTATATTCCATAAATGAGTGAGATCATGTGGTATTTATCTTTCTCTGAATGGCTTATTTCACTTAGCATAGTGCTCTCCAGTTCCATCCATGCTGTTGCAAATGGTAAGAATTCCTTCTTTTTTACTGCAGCATAGTATTGCATTGTGTAGATGTACCACAGTTTTTTAATCCACTCATCTGCACTTAGGCTGTTTCCAAATCTTAGCTATGGTGAATTGTGCTGCTATGAACATAGGGGTGCATATATCCTTTCTGATTGGTGTCTCTAGCTTCTTGGAATATATTCCTAGAAGTGTGATCTCAGGGTCAACTGGGAGTTCCATTTTTAGTTTTTTGAGGAAACTCCATACTGTTTTCCACAGTGGCTGCACCAGTCTGCATTCCCACCAGCAGTGCAAAAGGGTTCCTTTTTCTCCGTATCCTCGCCCAACACTTGTCGTTTGTTGATTTGTTGATGATAGCCATTCTGACAGGTGTGAGATGATACCACATTGTCGTTTTGATTTACATCTCTTGGATAATTAGTGACTTTGAGCATGTCTTCAGATGTCTCTTGGCCTTCCGTCTTCTTTCGAAAAGTATCTATTTAGGTCCATTGCCCATTTTTTGATTGGATTGTTTATCTTCCTTTTGTAAAGTTGTATGAATTCCCTGTAAATTTTGGAGATTAAACCCTTATCAGTGATAACATTTGCAAATATGTTCTCCCATACAGTGGGCTTTCTTGTTTTGTTGATGGTTTCCTTCGATGTGCAAAAGCTTTTTATTTTGATGTAGTCCCATTTGTTTATTTTCTCTTCAGGTTCCATTGCCCTAGGAGCAGTATCAGTGAAGAAATTGCTTCGGCATATGTCTGAGATTTTGCTGCCTGTGGATTACTCTAGTACTTTTATGGTTTCCCATCTTATGTTTAAGTCCTATATCCATTTTGAGTTTATTATTGTGTATGGTGTAATTTGGTGGTCTAGTTACATTTTTTTTGCATGTATCTGTCCAATTTTCCCAACACCATTTATTAAAGAGACTGTCTTGACTCCATTGTATGTTCATGCCTCCTTTGTTGAATATTAATAGGGCATAGTGGTTTGGGTCGATTTCTGGGTTCTCTATCCTATTCCATTGATCTATATGTCTGTTCTTGTGCCAGTACCAGGCTGTTTTAAGAACAGTGGCTTTGTAATACAGCTTGATATCTGGTATTGAGGTCCCACCTACTTTGTTCTTCCTTCTCAGGATTACTGCAGCTATTTGGGGTCTTTTTTTATTCCAGATGAATTTTTGGAAAGTTGGTTCTAAGTCTCTGAAATATGCCATTGGTATTTTAATGGGGATTGCATTGAATCTATAGATTGCTTTGAGTAGTATGGACATTTTGATGATGTTGTTTCTACCAATCCATGAACACGGTATGTTCTTCCATCTGTTTATGTCTTCCTCTATTTCTTATTTCAGTGTCCTGTAGTTTTTCACATATAGGTCTTTTACCTCCTTAGTTAAGTTTATTCCTAGGTATCTTAATTTTTTTGGTGCAATGGTAAATGGGATTGCTTTTTTAGTCTCTCTTTCTGTAAGTTCACTATTGGTATAAAGAAATGCAATAGATTTCTTGGCATTAATTTTATATCCTGCTATATTGCTGAATTCATTTATTAAGTCTATTAGTTTTTTGATGGAGTCTTTAGGGTTTTTCTATGTACAGTATCATGTCATCTGTGAATAAGGATAGTTTTACTTTCCAATTTGGATGCCCTTTATTTCTTCTTCTTATCTGATTGTAATGGCTAGTACTTCCAGTACTATGTCAAACAGGAGTGGTGAGAGTCGGCATCCCTGTCTTGTTCCTGTTCTTAGGGGAAATGGTTTTAGTTTTTGCTCATTGAGTATGAAGTTGGCTGTAGGTTTGTCATATATGGCTTTTATTATGTTGAGGTATGATCCTTCTATTCCCACCTTGCTGAGAGTTTTTATCATGAAAGGCTGTTGGATTTTGTCAAATGCTTTTTCTGCATTGATTGATAGGATTATGTGATTTTTATCTCTCAATTTGTTTATGTGATGTATCACGTTTATTGACTTGCAGATATTGTACCACCCTTGCATCCCTGGAATAAATCCTACTTGGTCATGGTGTATGATCTTCTGATGTACTGCTGGATCCGATTTGCTAGAATTTTGTTGAGGATTTTGGCATCTATGTTCATGAGGGATGTTGGCCTGTAATTCTCTTTCATTGTGTTGTCTTTATCTGGTTTTGGTATTAGGGTAATGCTGGCTTCATGGAATGAGTTTGGAACTGTTCCTTCCTCTTGAATTTTTTGGATGAGTCTGAGGAGGATTGGTTTTAGTTTTTTCTTGAATGTTTGGTATAACTCCCCTGTGAAGCCTTCTGGCCCCGGGCTTTTGTTTGCTGGGAGCTTTTTGATGACTGCTTCAATTTCTTTCATAGTTATCGGCCTATTGAAATTTTTAGAATCTTCCTGATTGAGTTTTGGAAGGTTGCATTTTTCTAGAAATATGTCCATTTCCTCCAGGTTGTCTAGTTTGTTGGAGTAGAGATCTTCATAGTATTTTTTTTAACAATACTTTGTATTTTTGTGGGGTCTGTTGTTATTTCGCCTCTTTCATTTCTGATTTTGTTTATTTGGGCCCTCTCTCTTTGCTTCTTGGTGAGCCTGGCTAGAGGTTAATCAATCTTGCTTATCCTTTCAAAGAACCAGCTCTTGGTTTCATTGATCTTTTGTATTGTGGTTTTGTTTTCTTTTTGGTCTCTATGTAATTTATTTCTGCTCTGATCTCCTTCCTTCTGCCCACCATGGGCTTTTCTTGTTGCTCTCTTTCTAATTCTTTGAGTTGTAGAGTTAGATGATTTACTACCATTTTTTCTTGTTTTTTGAGGTAGGCCTGTAGAGCTATAAACTTCCCTCTCAGGACTGCTTTCATTGTGTCCCATAGGTTTTGGATTGTTGTGTTTTTATTGTCATTGGTTTCCAGGATGTTTTTAATTTCTTCTTTGATCTCTTTGGTAACCCAATCACTGTTTAATAGCATGCTATTCAGCTTCCAAGTGTTTGAATTTTTTGGGCGGTTTTTATTTTAGTTTATTTCTAATATTATGCCATCGTGGTCTGAGAAGATGCTTGGTATGATCTCAATCTTCTTGAATTTGAGGAGACTTTGCTTGTGACCCAATATGTGGTCTATTTTTGAAAATGTCCCATGTGCACTTGAGAAGAACGTATATTCTGTGACCTTGGGGTGAAATGTTCTGAAGATGTCATTTAAGTCCATCTGATCTAGTGAGTCATTTAGGATTGCTGTTTCTTTGCTAATTTTTTGTCTAGAGAACTTATCCAGTGATGTCAGTGGTATATTAAAGTCCCCTACTATGATTGTATTGTTGTCGATCACTCCCTTGATATCTTCCAGGAGTTTTTTTATGTGTTTGGGTGGTCCTTCATTGGGTGCATGTATGTTTATCAGGGTTATATCCTCTTGTTGTATCGATCCCTTTAGTATTATGAAGTGGCCTTCCTTATCTCTTGTTATGGCCTTCACTTTGAGGTCTATTTTGTCAAATATAAATATTGCTACCCCAGCTTTTTTTTTATTTCCATTTGCCTGAAAGATATATTTCCATCCCTTCACTTACATTCTGTGTGAGTCCCTTGTTCTGAGGTGGGTCTCTTGTAGGCAGCATATTTATAGGTTGTGTTTTTTATCCATTCAGCCACCCTATGTCTTTTGATTGGAGCATTTAGTCCATTTCCATTTACAGTTATTATTTAAAGGTACTTGTTTGTAGTCATTTCTATTTTTGTGCCTGTGTTCCTTCTTACCTTTTTATTTCTTCTTTTTACAGCATTCCCTTTAGCATTTCTTGCATTGCTGGCTTGTTAGTGATAAACTCCCTTAGCCTTTTTTTGTCTGCGAAGCTCCTGATTTCCCCTTCAATTTTGATTGATAGTCTTGCTGGATAGAGTATTCTTGGATTCAGTCCTTTGCTTTGCAACACTTTGTATACCTCCTTCCATTACCTTCTAGCTTGATGTGTTTCTGTTGAGAAATCATTTGATAATCTGATGGGGGATCCTTTGTAGGTAACTCTCTGTCTCTCTCTTGCAGCCTTTAAGATTTTCTCGTTGTCGTTAACATTTGCCATTGTAATTATGACGTGTCTTGGTGTGGGTCTTTTGGGATTCCTCTTGCTTGGGACTCTCTGTACTTGTGTAACTTTTTTCTTCCCCATATCCAGGAAGTTTTCTGTCATTATTTCTTCAAATAGATTTTCTAATCCTTGCTGCTCTTCTTGTCCTTCTGGCAGCCCTATTATATGTATGTTACTTTGTTTTGTGTTGTCCCAAAGCTCCCTTAGGCTCTCCTCCTGCTTTTTAATTTTTTTCTCCAGTTGCTGTTCAGATTGAGCTTGTTTCTCTACCTTATCTTCTAACTCACTAATTTGGTCCTCTGCTTCTTCTAGTCTACTGTTGAAATCTTCCATGGTGTTTTTGATTGTAGCTATATCACTTTCATGTCTTCCTAATTCTTGCATAGGTTGTTGATTTTCTCATCCATCCGGTATATGAATTGTACGACCATTACTCTGAATTCTTTTTCTGTCATGTTGCATGCTTCAATTTCACTAATTTCCTTTCTTGGCGATTCCTCATTTTCTTTCCTCTGGGGATTGTGTCGCCTCCCAATTCTGATTATCATTGGAAGGTTCAAACGTCGAGTTTCATGGGCCTGGGCCGTGTGCAGTGGGAGCTTCGCACCACCCAAGTATAACTGAAGAGCTCCAACACTAAGATGTGTGGCTGCCATGGCTTAGTGGGAACGAGGCTCGCCCAGGGTCTGTGTTACCGGCGTTCAGTGTGGCCTCATGTGCGCACCTAGAATCAGTGACCCCACTTGCACCGCACTGAAACAGAGACCCCGCTGACATGTGCTGAAAATCAGAGTCCCCTAGCGCGTGCCAAGAGTCAGAGTTCCCCTGTGCCTGCACCAAGAATCAAGTATCAGAGTGTTGCTTCATGCAGCCTTGTGCTGAGAATCAGGGTCCCTGTGTGTGCATGCACCAAGAATTGGAGTCACTGGCTCTTAGTGTGAATGCACTGGGAGTCAGGCATCCCAGGCGCACGCAGTAAGAAACAGAGTCAAGTCACTGGTGCTCAGTGCTGCCTCCCGCCTGGAGAATCAGGGTCCCGGTTAGCTTGGGGGACTGGGTTGCACAGTAGCACTGTGTCGGCAGGACGTCCACTCCTGCGCTGCGGAAAACAGAGTTCTGTGTGCGCTTGTCCAGAATCGAAGTCAGGTGGCACTGCCACCCTACTTGGGCTTTGGGTTTGGTCGCCCAATTGCGTTGCAGGGAACAGATTCCCAGTCTGTGCATGCGCAGGCTCAAATTCCTGCAGGGGCTCTGCGGGCCCTATGCGAGGGGTGGATCTAGCAATTCCTATGGTGCTGCTGCGGGCCTGCGGGGAGAAGGATGGGCTCTGTGACTCACAGAAATCTGTGGCCGGGATGTCTGGATTCTTGGTGTCTGTGGGTCTGCATCTGTGGTCGCAGGTCTCTGTCCCCGGTGGCTGCAGGGTCCTGGTTTGCGTCTGAGTCCAGACTGGGTGGTGCTGAGGCCAGAATCCTAATCTCAATCAGCTGTTTCTCAAGATGGTGTGGTCTCTGTGCCTGCACTGGCCACCCCGAGTGTCCGCGTTGGAAGCGGGACTCCGCCGTCTAAGACTGCCCAGTTTGGCAGCCCTTTGGAAGACCTGCAGCATCTAACTGTCCCTAGCTCTTACACACACACACACACACACACACACACACACACACACACACACACCACGTTTACACACTCCTCTATCGCTCCCTCATTCTCTCACACTCTCTCCCTCCCTACCTTCCTGCCAGTCGCCATCTTCCGACCTTCATCACATTATTTTTTTAATATATTTTTTATTGATTTCAGAGAGAGAGGAAGGGAGAGGGAGAGAGAGAGAAACATCAATGATGAGAGAGAATCATTGATCGGCTACCTCCTGCTCACCCCCCACTGGGGATGGAGCCCTCAATCGGCATGTGCCCTGACTAGGAATCATGACCTCCTGGTTCATGAATCAATGATCAACTACTGTGCCATACCAGCTGGGCTGTGTCATATTATTTGATCCACATAACACCCTAATGAGATAGAGCAAGGATTATTGTATCTATTCCTTGAATTTAGAAAGTTAACCATCAACAGCCAAATAAATGTTTGCTGAATTGAATAGAACTCAAATTGACCCCATTGTAGGTGACCTCAGACAAGTCAGGAAACCTCTTTGGGCCAACTGTAAAATGATAGGGTTGGATGGGATGATTGGTAAAGCCCCTTCCAGTTCAGACATTGGAGTCATTTTGTGATTTTACCAATGAACAAATTCTAAGTCTTGGATGATTGCAGACTCAGGGACTCGGGAGTCCTGGCTATGAGATGGTAAATCTTAGGGTAGGATGTAGTGGTCTTGACCCAAACCCTTCTTCTCCTGGATCCTGGGGTTGGGTTGGTGAGCACACACACACCCCCAGAGTACAAGTACACCCTCCTCATCCCTTTTGTCTGAGGTGGGAAGGGGCTGACGCCTGGGCTGACACTCTTTCCTTTCCCCACAGGCTGTCTACAAGGCCTGGCTGTGCTCAGAATACTTCAGCGTGACCCAGCAGGAATGCCAGCGCTGGGTGCCCTGCAAGCAGTACTGCCTGGAGGTGCAGACCCGGTGCCCCTTTATGCTCCCTGACAATGAAGAAATGGTGTATGGAGGGCTCCCTGGCTTTATCTGTACAGGTAAAGGCAGGGCACTGTGGAGGAGGGAGGAGGCTGGGGCCCAGGGAAGCACCAGGTCTGGGTGTAGTAGCAGGGAGAACAACAGGGAAGTCAGGTTAGAAGAAGGTAAGTGGCTGGAGGAGCGAGCAATGAGGTCCCAAGTTGGGATAAGGGTGAGTGGAATAGGGGCAGAGAGTAGAGTGGTCCTGTCTATCCAAATCATGCCCATCCAGAGAGCTATCCCAGAAAAATGATCTGGAGTCCCTGGGAGAGAAGACTCCAGAAAAGGAAAGTGGCAAGGGGCAGGGGGAAAGGCGTCTTGAGCATGGCTACCTGAGCAGTCAGTCCCAGCTTTGAAAAGCTCATCTCTAGGAAAGGCCTAGGTCTTAGCCCCTTGAGCACCCCACCACACCTTCCTTATCCATTGGCAGGGTTGCTGGATACTTCACCAAAGCGGCTGGAAAGCAAGTGCTGTGACGTGCAGTGGGTCTCCTGTGAGTCGGAAAAGAAGAAGTTCAAGGAGTCTGAGGCCCCCAAAACTCACCACCAGCAATTCCACCACTCCTATTTCCACCACTACCACCAACAGTACCGCCACTACCATCCCCGCCATGATCCCCCAGGCCGTATCAGCCACAAGCCCTCCCTGCTGCCGGTCTCTGGGGGCTCCCGCCTCAGCCCCAGCAGGATCCGGCTCTATGTCCTTGTTCTCATGCTCCTCCATACCATGGTGTCCTTCTCCAGCAACCAGAGTGGTGGGGGACTGGGGCTGGAGGCACTGCCTGCCCTAGATGAGGGCCTGACTCTGGAAGAGTGACAGCAGGGAGGGAGGACAGACCTCCACCACACACTGACATCAGCTCCAGCTCCCCCAGGGGCAGGGGGATGGGGCTTCTCCCATGGGAGATATAGGACCAGGTGGGGGATGGGGGGAAATGAGGGACTACACATGGTCCCCAGCCTACTCCACTCCAAAAGCAGCTCCATCAGAATGGCCAGAGGGCCCCAGGAGCTGCAAAACTCATCCAGGAGAAGAAGGCAGGAGCAGCAGGCGCCCCATCCTAGGCCCCATTTATGGGGTTCAGCAAACAAAAAGGGGGGGCTGGCATTGTCCACCCCTGCTGAGAGCCCTGACCCCATGGAAGGAGGCTGCTAGCCCAGCCTTGGCCCTGCAGGGAATGTTGGGGGGCCCAGAGGGGAGAAGCTCTTTCCCCCCTTCACATTCCTTTTGTTGCCAAGATCCTTAATTCCCTTCTGCCCATACCCCTAACAGGCAACGGCAGACGCAGACGGTGCAGTGGCCCTCCTCCAGTGCACCTTGGCCCACATGAGACCACAATAGGGAAGTGCCAGGCTTGGAGATGAGGTGTGCACAGTCACAGCTGGGTCAGGACCCCAGTTAAACTGCCCCACCACCCTAGGCAATGAGGTGTAGGAATGGGGTGCAGAATGAGTGGTGAGAGCGTGGAGATAGGGAAGAGGGAGAGGAGAGTTGTAGGCAGAGGGCTTAGAGAGATGGCTAAATGGGTTATTGCTATCAAGCTTTGGGTAGGTGGATGATCAGTGTTGAGGCAGGCTCAAGGACAGCTCCCCAAATCAAAAAGGGTTGTATAAGGAGCCCTGTGGGGGAAAAGTGCATGAAATGGGTTGTTGGGCCTTGAAGCAGAAGGCTGAGGTCACATGGTCAGACTGCCGCTGTCTGGAGGGCCATATCTTACAGAAGGTGCACATACTCCCAAGGGCCGCTCTTGCCCTGGAGATCTTGGCCTTGGGGACAAAGACATTTCCATTTCTGATCTCCATGGGGAGGAGGGACTTAAGCCCAAGTGGGTCAGGCCTGGCCTGGGTCCCCATACTCCCCTATCTTGCCCTAGCCCAGGCCTCCATGAAGGAGAATCTGGTGGCATTGCCCCAGAGCTTTCCAGAGATGAGCCCCATCCCTACCCTGTACCCATCCCCAGCCTACCAAAGAGTATTCATCTCTTCCCATCCCTAACCCCACGATATACTATTCCAATAGTGAAACAACCAGACTCCTCCTCACCCTGTGGCGGGTCCCCTGATCCAGCCACCCTTGCTCCTTGCTGGAGAACATCTAGAAACTGGCAAAAAGGACCCACTGAATAAAGAGAATGTGCTGTCATCTGTTGGCTGACAGACTTGAACTATTTAGCCAGGTTAGAGGGCTGAGTGAGAGAAGAGGCATCAAGAGCCCTTTAGGGGCCATTAGCCTTGTGCTGATCTCTTGGGAGTGGGAGACCACATTGCCTGGGACATCTCAAAGCCAACAGGAAGCCAGAACTGTCTGGAACAAGCCCGGCAGCTTTGGTGCCAGAAGAGCCTGTGTCCTAGGATGTGATGCTAGTGAATTAAGGGGATGGGTAGCCGTGGAGCCACATTAGGTAAAACTAAGAAGGGAATCGAGAGGGGACAGCTGAAATTGGTTGGCTGGGGGAATAAATGGGAGACTTCCCTTGTAGAGAAAGAATCATTCAAGGGCCTCAGCTGTGTCCCATGTAGACTTCATGAGACTGGGAAGTCCTTCCCTACCAGTTTTTTCATTTCTCATAGCGTGCCCCCTCCCCCCACCCATGCCCTGCCCACACACTCCCCTGTTTGGCCCTCAGCACTTTGGGCCTAGCCACATACCCCATCCCTAGAGTGCTCTTTTCAGCTGGGGAGGGAAAGAGGTGCTGGCTCCTTTCCAGAGATGCTTTGTAGACATGAGAGACCCTAGGTACTGCCTTCTAACTCCTGCACCCTCAGGAGGGGAAAATGGGACTGGGAAGTAAAGGGGGACCTTATGGCCCTAGGGAATGGACCCTTGGAGACTCCCATCCTCTCTTCCCCCTCACCAAGTGCCCAGGAGACCCCTGGCTCAGACCAGCCCAGGGCCTTGCCCGGTGGCAGGGGAAAGGGGCACCTCACTCCACCTCAAAGTCATTTGATTGTCCCTATCCACCCCACCACCCAGATCTTACACTACCCCTCAAGCTGCCCTGCCCTCCGCCACAGGCAGCAGAGCTGGACAGCTTTCTTACGCCATTTTCTACACTGTGCTTCATGAGTAGGACTTTCTTGCACTAGTTTCTATGACTTGAGTCTCCAAGCTGGATTCCTAGTAGTCCCCTGTCCCTTCCTCCCTCACCTGGCTATGATTCAGTTGTCTCCCTTCCCCTACCTCTGTGTTTCAGTGAGAGTCTGTATGTGTACTGCTTTCTGTTTTGTTGTATTGTGGGGCAGAGGCCTCTCTGCTCTTGTTTAACCCCATAAAGAAATAAATTGTAAGACTTGATGATAACCCTCCCTTCCTGGCTGTGTTCTGTGGAATCAAGTGCTACCAGAGGAAAAAGTCTATGGCTTGGGGAGGAGGTGGGACAAGAGGTTGCTGACACTGTGCCTGGCTCCTTGATGGCTCACGTGAGGGGCCGAGGAGGGAGGCAAACTCTGTAGTAGGCCATTATAGACAAGGAATCACAAACTCAACCTCCTGCAGGGATCAGGTAGCCCAGCCAGGGGTGAAGTGCAGACCCCAGCATTGTGAGTGGTGATGAATACAGGGCACTGCAGGCTACATAGCAGCTGAAGCCCAAGGTTGTCTTTGGGAATGTGGGCCCAATGTTGCCAGATCTCATTCTTTAGGGGAAATCAGGACTCAGGGTTTTTACGTGAAGCCCTCTAATTTCTAAATGTTGGCTCGAGTAAAAAACAAACAAACATCTGTGGGGACTAAACACATCTGCAGGCCCCACATAGCCTGGGGATGAGCAGTTTTGTACATTTGTTGCAGCCTTTGGTTCTAGTCTACCAGCCTCATCTCCTATACTGCTTCACCAGGTCCATCTTCCCACCACAGGAGTGAAAGCTCAGGAAGAACTGATGGAAGAGCAACAGGCAGAGCCCTCCACAACTACCACCTCTTCACATAAACGGGGAAAGGGAGAGCGTGAGTTTGGAGGGAAACTGGTCTCCTCACTGAACTGCTAAATTCCTTTGCCAAGAAAACACAAGTTCCCCAGCTCTCTGAAGTCAGCATAGCGTGGAGGTTAGGTACTGGTCTACACAACCAGCGTGTATGAGTTCACTGTCTAGTACCACCATCTCCTATTTGTATGACTTTGCACAAGTTCCTTGACTTCTTTGAGCCTCAATGTCCTCATCTATGAAAAGGGTTATTGTGAAAATCAGATGATATACACAAAATACTTTGCACAATGGTTGGTTATTCGAATACCGATGGTTATTATTATCATAACTAGAGGCCCAGTGCACAGAATTCGTGCAAGGGGGGGTGTCCTTCAACCTGATCACCCTCTCCAATCCGGGAGCCCTCAGGGGATGTCCTACTGACGGCTTAGGCCCGCACCCCCCAGGGAGCGGGCCTAAGCCACAGTCCGGTCTCCCTCTGCAAGAGGCAACTGGGATGATCAGGGGAAGGCACCACCCCCATCACCCCACTGCTGCTGCCACTGCTGGCCGCTGCAGCTGCCAAGGTGTTTTCATCAACACGGACTCTAGTCCCTTCACCACGAAAAAAATGACAACTTTCTTTAGGCATTTTCAATATGTCTCTTTCATAGGATATGACATTTCTTTCTTTCCTTCCTCCCTCCCTTCCTTCCTTCCTTCCTTCCTTCCTCTCTTCCTCCCTTCCTTCCTTCTTTCCTTCCTCACCTGAGGATATTTTGCCATTGATTTTTAGAGAGCATGGACAGAGAGAGGGAAAGACAGAGAGAAACATCAATGTGAGAGGGACACTTCGATTGGTTGCCTACTGCATGAGCCCTGACCTGGGCCCCGGCCAGGAAGGATCCTGCAACCTAGGTACATGACCTTGACCAGAATCGAACCCAGACCCTGCGGTCGTCAGGCCGAGGCTCTATCCACTGAGCCAAACCAGCTAGGGAAGGATATGACATTTCTTAACCCCTCCAACAGCGGACCTTCATTTTTTCCTCCAAGAGTGAGGTGGAAAAACCCTAGATCATGCAAGTTACGCAAGTAACTTGAATTCTTATTACATAAGTTACCAAGAGCACTGCGAGTGACATACCAGGAGCTTAGCCTATGAGCGGTCAGAAAAGGTGTTTCCTCTGCAGCTCATGCACAGAGGCGGGACTGCCAGCGCACCCCGGCTAACAGGCAGGTCCTGCTCCCTGCTCTCTGCAGGCCTGCTGCTCCCTGGACTCTGTGGGCCCTGCTTCGCCCTGCTCTCTGCAGTCCTGCACCATCCATGGCTTGCCTCACCACACAGCAATCCCCTCCTGCCCACCTGCACACTCAGCCTCCTCCTGAGTGGTTGTTACTGTTACAGCGTCCCGGCTAATTTGTGTATTACCTCTTTATATATATGTAGATAATATGTCTTCTCTTTCCTTCACCTCCACCTAAAATGGTCACCAAGTTCTATCAATTCCACCTCTGTAATAAGGGCCAGTCCTCTTTTCTACCCCCACTCCCACTCAGCCACTTTAGGCTCTCAGTAGCTCCTGCCTGGACTATTGCAATGACCTATCAAGTAATCTCTTGTTCAATTACTTGGCTCCAATCCACCTTCCCCCAGCACAGTGCACTTAGGCTACTAGGAGACACTTCACAAATACTTTGTTGAAAGAACTGCTGCCATAAAGTATACATCTCATCTTCCTAAAGCAAACACATTACTC